>CM060987.1:119981332-121231332 GCA_030765065.1 Deroplatys truncata
TAAGCTATTTCTGAGATATCCGTTATTAATGGTTCGAATTGTTCATTTCTTGGTCATTCTTTAAATTCCTTAAAAAATTCACTTGTTTCTCGCGATTACATGGAAGCAGTATGGAATTTTAAGGCCGGTATTTAAGCATTTGACTATCACTGTTCTATTTGTATCTATAACGAAATGTGTAATGCAGTTTTCTGCAAAATTTTATTTGGATTAAAATCTAGTACATAGAAAAAAATCTAATAGTTACACTCACATGACTTTCTCTACTCTTGTACAAACTATTTTTACAGACGCTTATTCTCCATGTGCTTCATGTTAATCGAGATGTTAATCTTATTGCTAATTTTCTTGTAGATGCAAGGGGAATTACTAGGCTTAAAGCGATAGTCCAATATTTTAAGAGGTGATTGCTATGTGGAGTATTCCATTCTCTTTGCATTACCAGGACAAAAAAGTGAATAACGAATTTGAGAAAAAGTATAAGTATTGGAAAATTTAAGGGAATAACAAGCAATATCTCGAAAATGGTTTACTTAACAACTAAAATGTACATGACATAAATTGTGTATTTTAACGCGATCTACATTTTTTGTGTAGTGAAAGTTTATCCATCGCTTATGGTTTACCAGTTCTGCAAAAGTCGTTCACAATGAAGAATACTTTTGGAGACATTCCCAGAAAATTCGATATATAAATTTCATTTGTCATGAAAATATCTTAAACATATGATATTTTAATTAAAATCGTTACAGCCATTTTTAAGAAAATAAAAATTTTCGAAAAATGTTCCATGTAAAGGGTAATCTAGTGTGTGGGAATTCTCTAGAAAACCTTCGTGTCGCATCCCTGGAAGATACTGAACCTATATACCAAGTTTGGTGTTTATCCGACTGTTCGTTTCTGAGTTATGCTGTTCACAGACACACACACGGACATGTTTCCAAAAATGTTTTTTTTTGGATTCAGGTGGCCTCTAAACATGTATTTCCGATGAAATGTCGGTATCGAATTTTTGGGTGGAATACAATACTTACCCTACATACTATACGTAGTAGAGAAAGTACTAAGGTTAGCAATAATAGCTTGTATACTGACTAATAAACGGCATAGAGTTGAGAACCCACAAATAATCGCGCTTATTTAAGATGCTATATGCTATGGTGTGCTTTGGTTTACCGCGTATTGCGGACTAGTTAGTGACGTCATGTGTTTACAAAACGTTTGGTTCTAAGAGTGGAGAAATAATAGTGGTTCAACACCTATTTTTCATTCTGGTCTAACTTAAACACCCAGATAAAAATACATTGGGCGTGGATAAAATTCTGAATTACTTTCGGAAAAACTAATAATTATACTTTTAATGTGGAGACCAACTTGAACATATAGATTTTCTGTTTTCAACTATACTGATTCACAATGGTACTGATGTAGCTCGTCTTTTTGAGGAATAGCTGCATTTGGCTATTTTAAGTTATGCATACACTAATAAATTTCAGAGGTAAAGGCATCACTGATACCACTGTTAATATACAAATTTAAAATGCATCGCTATAGTTGGTTTTAGGAGACATTGAAATAGGTAAATTTCTGCCCCACGTATGGAAAGCCAATTTGCAGTAGGTGGTTTGTTACGTTATTTGCATCACGCTTTGGGCGTCAATTTGAAGAAGTTTGTATTGAAGGAGTTGTATTATACTTCAACTGTTGGGAGCCGAACTTGAAGTTTGTTTGCAACCGCACGTATGGTACCCGGTTTCCGGTAGCCTTCGCCCCAATTTAAAAATATATTAACCTTGTAATTTGACTGTTTCTTTAAATATTATATATTTATGTTTGCCTCGGCTCCGTCAGTATTATTGTTAGAGACATGGAGATCTTGGCAGGGTTGTGGTGCGACTAAGAATGTAGGCTTACGCAGATTATAATTTTACTTCACTCCTTTTATTAATACTTGATACGATTTAAATAACACTTCACTGATATAGAGAGCTGTGAGATTCTCTAATTACTTGCACTTTTTAACACGTAAAACTATTTTCGTCTCACACGAATACGTATTAAATTTCTTGAGGACACTTTTTGCGTCTGGTTAGTAACGCTGTCTGCAACCACCTGAATTGATTTCAACCACCTAACTGGTAAATTTCTGTATTTCAAGTCTCTGATTGGCTAATCCTAATGCAATAGAATACCTTCATTTAACTAAAACTTTTTCTGTTTGTTGATTGGCTATTTTTAAAGTATCTCAAAATTTACATTATTGCTTCCAAGAATCACAAGTAACATTATTAAACTCTCAAACTCATTATTGCCTCAAGTTTACCTCATTGTTACGTCACTGTTAGCAACTTTTGACCTATTTCTCACAGCTCCTACATTATTAAATTAGTAATACATTCACATAACATTATTACACATGGATACAGTAATATAAACATATACAATGATTGTAATATACACTTTTATATATTGTTACATACACATATTGCTTTAAGGCGGGCTGTTATTATATTTTATATTATGTAATTAGACTGAAATAATTTAAGTGTTAAAAATACTGCCTCAACATATACTTAAAGCTATAATTCTAATCAGGGCAAAAAAAATGTACTCACACAATTTTCTCTATGCATCAGAATTTTACATAATCCTTTATATGTTGTAGCGTTCACATAAATGCGATTCTTTCATTCACGTTATGTTACTCACAATCCAATGATTGGCAATAATCCCAAATTAAGAACATCCTCGGTTGCCTATATGACGCGGAAAACAAAAATAACTGTTTGCATATCGTAAATCACCGTTTGTTACTAATGAACCCACATAGTAAAAAAGAAGAATCGCATAGTATGGTTATAAATGGCGCATGACAGTTCAACTTCTGAAGGCTTCGAAGCTCTAGCACTATAATAACATTTATTTGCCATAAATGTTGTAGTTTAATGATTTCGTGAGGTAAGGCTTTATCTGTCTGTTGTGCTTTATTACTTATACAAAATTCCATCAGAATGAGGAGGAATCCGCAAGGTGTTCCCAGAAGTTCACCATATTCATTTCATTTATCAGTTTAAAATCTTTTATTACTTAACATCTTTATTTATTTAGATTATTGTAATTATTAATTAGATTATATAAAAATCTTCACTGGCATGCTTAAACTGAGTCTTATCCGGATATACAATTAGTTATTTATACAATTTTTGTTTTTGAGTTAAGCTGTTCACACACACACACACATTTTAAGAATGAGATTTTAGGCTTCTGGGTTGCCCAGTGTAGCTACACATCCCACAAGAAGTAATCTACATCGGATTTCTGATCGTCTCTAAGGGCGTTAATAGGACGTGACTGAGATACCTGCTGGCGCCTCCTTCACCCTTAGTACGTTGAAGGAGGAAGGGGGCTAAAATTTCCTGTTCAAGAGCATGTAAATAGCTAGAAAACTAACTTACATCAGGACCTATAATTGAGGTTTGAGAACTAAATCGCCAACATCTCGAGAATTGACTTAGATTTAAGAGCATTTCTAAACAGACATTTGCTGTATATTTGCAATTAACCTCGTGGTAGATCGACAAAATCGATTTGCAACGAGTTGATAGAACCAGCATAGGTATGCTTATTGGTGCGATACAGAGTACAAGGCGTGATAGCGCTTACTATGTGATACCACCACCACCACCCAATAAAATGAAGTCGTGACGTCATGAAGTACCCTAGAAACTGTAACAAATGCAGTATGTCAAGGGAAGCCGTCTTGATTTCCTCCTGATCTTACATGTTAGTATCGTTTATTAATAAAAATACGAAAATTACTAACATTTTTTTTGCGTTAAAAGTTTACTATATTCAGATAGATTAAAGGGTTTAGGTTATACAACGGAGAGGAACATCTAACACACTGCGACCGACATATGTATTGTGGCTATCATCATCCAGGAGGAATGAATGGAGTGAAGGAACCGATGGAAGTTGTAGGCGGGAGGCAGACAAGCCATAGAGACGCGTGGAAATCTCTAAAACTTCCTGGCTCGAAGACCCGCTCCACAGCTTGAGATGCTTATAGAGGGCGTTGAGCGACATATCGACCTATCCACGGGGGGTACTCTTTCCTTTGAACAAGAATCCGTGCCATCTGTCCGGTACCCACATACATCACCAAACTTAAAAGTAAACCTGAAAGATGAAATAGAAATGATGGAAAGGAGATCATGGTAGATGAGAAACCACCCCAGCATTCGCCTACCGACCAGAGAAAACCATGAAAAATCCACGTTAAGGGTGCGTGGTCGACTGGAATTGAACCCGGGACCTCCAGAATGCGAGCCTCAATGCTATCGCGGGGCCATCTCGCTCGGTGTATGCGTAGATAAATAATATCCCATTTATGCTTGTTGAACAAGAGTAGAAGTCCGTGTACAAATATAGTTTTTGATGTCAAAACATATCATCATCGTTGTTCAAGGATTAGACTATTATTAGTCTATTACGGCCCCATTTAAGTTAAATAACTGGTCGATCCATCTCTTACTAGGTTGGCTAGAACTGTTTTACCTTTTGTTTTATATTTTTAAATATTCAGAGGTATACACTATTTGTTCATTCGTATTACATGTCCATACTATTTTTTTGTATTCTTCAATCTTGTTCAGCCGAATTTCTCGATTCTTCATTTTATTCAGTAAAATCTTACCTGCTACGTATATTAAAAATCTCATTTCTGCTACCTCTATTCGTCTTTCAGAGCTTTGTTTATCATCCAGCATTCCCACCCATATAATAGCTTGGTACCCCTAATACTTTGAAAATTTCAGAAGAGTTTCTCTGCTTAAAACATATGAAACATATGAAAACTAAATTCTTAACTCATTCTTACTTCTTCTGAACAGGATAATGTGTCATATGAACCATTTTGTTAATTATGTGGGTGACACATGCTTTTGTAATTGTTGCAAAATACACTTTCCTGGAATTTGTGGTCTCTGAACTAACAGTTTTCGTGTATAAAGGTGATTTGATGGAACTCGCCGTTCGAATTTTCCTCTCCACTTCTATTTACAGAGCCTTCATTGGGGCGCGTGGCCGGCCTAACAGGATTTTATTACTACCGAGAAGCACGCTTTTTGCCGGCGGAGTTGAATGTTCATAGCTCCTTAAATTCAAGCGCATGGATATCTCATGCAAATTATAAGTACAATAACCCATACCTTAGTGATATAAGATGTTGGAAATTATGCTCTCATGCCGTCATACATTTCTCACGGCTTCTAAGAAAAATTTGCACCAAGTCATTAATTCTTCATGGCCATGTAAATAAAACCATACTTCATAATACAAATAAAAACACGGGTCAATAAAGCGATCATTAACACTATTGAACACTACTCAAATTATCACGTGGTTGCAATTCCTGAACTACAGTTATATTATAGGGTTTTAATAATAAAAACTTACTGATATTCTAAGCTAAGGGATTTTGTACTAGCTTTCTGAGAGATTTCGTACTAACTTTCCTTCCTTGTCATTGAATTTTTCCGTATAAGAGCATGGTGATTTAATATCGGCCGCCTATCAAAATAGATCTCCTTTCCCTAAATCTGTTCACAAGATAACAAGTTTCTCTGTAAGGTGCACGAACTGCAGGGAATCTATCTATAAATCGCTGTCTCACTTCTCTACAGAGATTTTTGTCACATTATACATGAAAATTTTATACTTTAAAGTATACGGACTTCTTGGCATTAATACAGCACTAACGTATTGTAACACTGAAACAGTTATCTCACAACGCAACCGCAGCGCACGGCAAGCAGTTTGCCATAATATGGCCATGCGCAAAACAAAGACTCTCTAGATCTGTTCAACCGGGGAAGCCCACTTAAAACCTGATCTAAGGGTACAAGCTTGAGCATAAATGCAACGAAAATGACTTATTATTTCACTTCATTTCAGGTTGCTGTCATTCACCGAGATATCTTTCATTTTGGGGAGAAATTCAGCGTACTATTTCATCTTATACAGGGTGTACGGAAATTCCCTTTACAAACTTTCGGGAACTCAAGTCCGTAAACGTACCGTTTCCGTGCTACATCCACGTTCCATGTGACCGCGTTTGCTTAAGTACTTTAGTTAGGTATGATTCACTACATCATTTTTCTTACAGTTCAACTCATTAGGTAAAACTACTAAAGAAATAAACAGTGAAGAAGATAGTTGTTGGAGCCAATTTGAAGAAGTTGTGTTACTGCTACGCATGATAAAGGTTTCCGGTAGTCTTCGCCTCAAATGTACTTTCCGGTGGCCTTTGCCCCAAAAATGTTTAAAAAATGTTAACTTTGTAATTTTGACTGTTTCTTTAAATATTTATTTTTATGTTTGCCTCGGCTGCGTCAGTATTATTGTTAGAGACATGTTTCTCTTTGCAGGGCTGTGGTGCGACTGAAGAATGTAGGCGTACACAGATTATAATTTTTACTTCACTCCTTTTATTCTTGCTTGACACGATTTAAATAATACTTCACTGATATAGAGAAAGCTGTGAGACTTTTTAAATTAATTACTTGCACTTTTTTAACAAGTAAACTATTCTTATCTCACACTGAATACGTATTAAATTTCTCGAGGACACATCTCGCGTCCGGTTAGGAACACTTGTCTACAACCAACACGTCCAATTATAAGCGCTGTCTACTAGCAATTGACATGACTTCTACCACCTAAATTTATAAATTTCTGTATTTAAAGTCTCTGATTGGCTATTCCTAATCCAATAGAATACTTTTATATAACTTAAGCTTTTTTCTGGTTTTTGATTGGCTATTTTATAAACTGTTACAAAAATTACATTATTGTTGCTCAAAGAATGACTAGTAGCATTATTATACTTTCTTACTCATCATTGCCTCAAGTTTATCTCATTGTTAGCAACTTTTAACCTATTATTCTCACAGCTTCTACATAATTAAATCACGTAATACATTCAGATAACATTATTACACATGTATACAATAATATAAACATATACAATCACTGTAATATACACTTTTATATATTGTTACATATACAGATTACTTTAAGGTGGGTTGTTGGTATTTTGTATTTTTTTATTATATAATTTGACTAAAATCATTTTAGTGTTAAAAATACTGCCTCAACAGGAAATTTAATTAGTTTTCATAAACACTTTTGTTTACAATTAAACTGAACAATCTGTTTTTCTCTTCGTCACAGGCTGTTTGCCATTCTGATCCGCTACAAATCCAGTTCGATGTGACGACCACTAAAAGTTGTTGCATACACTGTACATGCGAATGATGGTGTCTCTCCAGCACTCCTGGTGCCTCTGCAATTTATTGTGCAACGACCACAATTCATGCCAAAATTGCCCGTCTGACTGAAGTGATAAGATCCACCCGAAGAATATGAATAATAAATAATACATCATAATAAGTATATTAATAAGCATCTATTCAAAATAAGGAGGGGAATACCAATATGAGGAAAGAATAAAAGAGAACATTAAGAATTAGAAAAGGGGGAAATAACATCATAACGAGAGAAATAAAGTAAAGATTAGATATTAATTAATAATCAGAAAGTGAAATAAAATGTAGAAAACGTGTATTTGAGAACGAAGAGACTTGGCAAAAAACCGTGAAAGGTTGAAAATTTAGGAACGTACAGGAAGAGAGACATTAGTAAGCGATAACCGGAACCGAGTAGAGCTCTCAGGATGCGAAGACAACGGGCGGGAAACCGAATTCAGTCAACCGCACAGAAAATTCACTCTAGCGAACATAAGTTGTTAATGGGAGACGCGAGCGAGGCTCGGACGATGAAATTAAGAGGCAATGGAAGACGAGGAAAAATTAAGTGAGAGAACCAGTAAAAGTTAATAAAAGTCACGTGCATAGCAAAAAGATAGATCGAAACTAGAAAAGGGGCGTGAAATAGAAAATTATCTATGACAGACAGCAACTTTCAGACGTGTGTAAGATGAATACTTTATGTCGAACCGTAGGGTAGAGTAGTTGACACCGTTTTGTGCAGTGCGGGAGAATTAGATAGATGTAGGAATTCAAAGTATTTTATATCATAGAGGGAAACAGTGTAGATGTCTACGAGTATTTATTTATGTATGGGAAAAATGTGTTTAAAGGAGCCGTGAGTAAAAAGGGTAGCTAGGGCATGACTAAAGGTTAAGTCATTAAAGTAAGGTTGTAACGTCTTTAACTTCGAAAAATACTTAAGTAAGGGTAATGCACGGAAACAGTAGCAGGGGATGACAGCAGAAATTGCGTCTTGTGTGAAAGGGTATTTGGACGAGGACATCAGTGTGGATCTTCAATAAACGGGCCAGCTGAGAGGAGAAAAGTGAGTTTCATTTCATCTACCATCCACACACTCCCTGAGGTAAGAGTTTCCAGAACCCATATTTCTCTACCTGAATAGCCGGCAGCAACATTAATCCTCCCGAATTACCAAACCTACACCAAGAACCGATCATTACACCTTTTCGCTTTTTAAACCCCGCTACATGACGTAAACACCTATCGTCGTTGCATACCAGGCAAACCGTCTTGAAATTGTTATAGCACAGAAGTGGTACGTTCCCGGTCATGGGTTCTATTCAAAACTTCATTTAATTAGTCCTCTCTGCAACTCCTAAAAGTTTGTCCAAGAATTTCCAAACATACTGTATAATTAAGGCCAAATTTGCCTATTCCCATTAAGCTAAGTTCAAATCCCACCTCTTTGTGGGAATTGCACCCTCAAGGACTTACAATCCAATACCGTGGATCAGTAGCTGTCCAGGAGCAAGAAGACTCTACATAACAGCATATCCGGAATGGGTGATCAGCCCAATGCTTGGTATGGCTGTGAAGAAACAATGGAAATGAAAGGGATGATGCTGTACTATTTCACAGTTTGACGAAATTATAGGTGACAATATCAGGACTGACATAAGGCTTGGCAAGAAGTTTATGGGACAATGTAGTGATTGTAAATACATAAGAGACATGGGACCTTTCCTTTTCTTCCGGGTGCCGACATATCGTCAAGGATGTCACGCACAAAGAGTCAGTTGCCAGCAGGATAGGTACAATGGGTATCTACAGACACATGGGCACGGCCAGGTTGGTGGATGTCATACAGGACATTCATGACGGCACCTGGAGTGCATGATCTGCTTGTTGAAAGAGGGAGCATCTCGAGAGAACTAAAGAGTTATATCTTAAAGTCACTGCGGATAATGTAATTGTCACGATTTCGTGACTAAGAAAATGAACTTATTTCTTCTCTTTCTTCTTTAGCCTACGATTTCAGCATCTGTCTATTCCACTCGTCTTGAAACCTACCTGTAATATTCTCGTTACACATAAATTCATCAATTACCAACCTTGACATGCTGTGTTTCCTGTTCTTCATTACGGAACAACAAGAAAGCGGTGAGATTTATGCATTATTTGTTAATAAGTCGTATGCTTTTATGGAAAGATAGAATTAGACTAGAAACGTCAGTGCTATAGCTGGTATTTGAAGCATGAATCCTCAGATTTCTGTAACTCTGGGCTACTAACTGAGCTATCATGGAAACTGCCAACACGAGATTAAATTTCCCAGTAAAACAACAGGCATTCTGAAACTCATTTTTAGATAATGCACTCCAATAGCAACTTACAATCTCGCAGGTCCCAGGCTTCGCAGTCAATTACCAGTTAAACAGTTTTAATTAATTGTTCTTCCACACAAGCCGTATATAGACTCAAGTTGGAAAGGTAGCATCAGACTAAAAATTCTATAATAATCCCAAACAGGGACTTCAACCAGGAATTTTCGGCTTTCCGTGTCGTTTGCCAGGTTTACCAGAAAAAATTCGAGTCAGTTGGGGAGTTTAATGTCCTACCGGTAAGTTGCCACGGATCTTCGGCACGGTAAGCCGAAGATCCGTGGTTCAAATCGCGACTATGGCATTGAATTTTTCAGTCTGATTTACCTTTCTAACCTGGCCTACATACGCTTGTGAGGAAGAAAAACTCAATTATCATACTTTCTGAGGTTTATCTGAAGTTGCCTATTCTAGTTCTCCATACACCCAATTCTTAACTTTTTCTTCTTCCAAACTCTTCCTTTTCTTTGGCATGCCAGGTCATGCGTGATCCCCCTTTCTTTATTCTTCCAGCAGGTCATTAACGAAGAACTCGTTTCGGCCGTCATTCTTTGATTATGTTGTACATTCCGAGAATCTCTGATTCTATATCGTTCAGGATGATTTATTCTGTACTCATTTATGCCGCTGTGGATTTATTACTTCTGTAGAAAATCTCATGTACTTTCTACTCCATCCATTTCTGTGGCCTTTGCTTATCTCTTCATTGGTTCATTTATTTACTGTCTAACTTTCTGCTCTAAACTGGTGTTAATATAACTTGTGATCAGATATCTTCACCCAAAGACACCGAACACGGATAAACGAGGTCGTTCATGCATGGCCTCGTGACGGGAGATCTGCGGTTCAAATCCCGCCAGGGTCCTTCTCCCTGACTGAGGTTTTTTCCAAGATTTCCCAGTCTCCATAATTGGCAAATAGGGGGTAATAGTCTAAACTTAGGCCCCAAACGTTTCCTTCACATGTTTCCTTTCTCGTTATCATTTCACTTCGTGTATCACAATTGTGACAGCTTTAAGATAAATAATAAGTTAATATCCAGCTAAAAAGTTTTAATTAACTTCAACTGAGTATTATAATTTCGGTGATAACTTCGCATATTAAATTGCAAATAATAGCTTGTGTGAGACCCACGCACGTAGTCCAAAAAGGCAATTATTATAGCGACATCGAGCGGGATTGTTCAGGCGGTAACGTCTGGGCCCGCATTCGGAAGGTTGTGGGTTCGATTCCCGTGTTCGACCTTCCTTTCTGCTGGTTTTTTGGGGTTTTCCCCAGGTCGTCCTGCGAAGGATCATTGCATCCCCGAATTTCCTGTCCCTCCATTTCGTCTCCATTCTCATTTCACTTCACCTTCTTGGATTCTTTCAGTGTTGTAAGTGTCGGCGGGAGGTCTCGGCGTGTGCATGGCAAGGGAAAAGGATGCTCTGAGTAAACCTTCTGGTCCTAGGGTTCCAGGCCCCCCAGGGGATGTGTAAGTCCACTTTGGATGGGGAGTCACTTACACCAGCTGCCTCATAAGGAGTTCAAATCTGTAAACGGTAGGGACCCTGCCATTTGGGTAGAGGTAGTGTTGCATTCCAACCAAAAATTCGATAAGAAGATTTCACCGGAAACAACAGCTTGAGGCTCCCTGAATCCAATACATCATTTTTAGAAAAGTCTAATGTGTTACACTCAAATGACTTTCTCTACTCTTATACAAACTATTTTTACAAACGCTTATTCTCCATCTACTTCATGTTAATCTAGATAAACATTTGCAGACTCTATCATATTGCTAAGTTTCTTGTAGATGTAAGGGGAATATATATTTACAAGGGCAATATAGAAATACAGTAGCCTTTAAGCACATTTTTATCTCTTAATAACTGGTTGCTAGGTGCAACACCATTCCCTTTGCCGCAGATTAATACTCTTTGTATATACAAGGCAAAAAAATGAATAACGAATACCCATTTGTGAAAATAAGTATTGAAAATTTTAAACAAATAACAAGCAATATCTTGGAAATGGTTCACTCAAGAAAAAAATGTATATGACATAAATTGTGTATTTTAACGTGATCTACATTTTTGTGTATTAAAAGTTTGTCTATCTCTTATGGTTTACCAGTTATGAAAAAGTCGTTCACAATGAAGAATACTTTTGGGGACATTCCCAGAAAATTAAGATATACATTTCATTTGTCATGATAATATCTTAAACATATGATATTTTAATCAAAATCGTTAGAGCCATTTTTGAGAAAATTAAAAATTTCGAAAAATGTTCCATGTAAAGGGTAATTTGGTGTGGGGGGATTTTCTTTAAAACCTTTGTGTCGCATCTCTGGAAGATATTGAACCTAAATACCAAGTTTGGTGTTTATCCAACTGTTCGATTCTGAGTTATGCTGTTCACAGACACACATAGAGACACATTCACACACACACAGACACACACACGGACATGTTTCCAAAAATGCTTTTTTTGGATTCAGGGGGTCTCAAAACCTATATTTCTGGTAAAGTTTCGGTATCGAATTTTTGGGTGGAATACAATACTTCCCCTACTTACTATACGTAGTAGAGAAAGTAATAAATCTTCGTAAGAATAACTTGTATACCCACCAATAAACGATAGAGGGTAGAGAAAGTTGTGGAGTGCAACACGTCAGATTTTCTCTAACTGCAAATCGCTATTCGTTTCTTTCTTTCTTTTCGTGATTGTTTCAAAACCAGCTCAAAACTATCGCTTTAGTCAACTGTATTTTTCTGATGCCTTCAAGGAATTGTGTAAATGTGTAATGCAAATTCAACTATATTAACAAGAAGTAGATAAAATAATAACCTCTGTATGAATAGTTTGTAGAAGTGGGGTTAGCAAAAGGCATGTGAATGCAACACACCAAATTTTCATACAACTTATTTTTAGGAAGCAGCTTTAAATTGTTTACCTCTATTTATTTTGCATCGTCATATCGCGACGGATCCTGTCGCCCTCCTCGGTGTAGTGGTTACCACGCTAGCCTCTAGTTCCCGAAGTCGCGGGTTCAAAACCGGCGGCTGGCGATGGATTTTTTCGGGCGTAAAAATCCTTAACATGGCTTCCTTCGGAAAGGAAGTAAAGCCGGTGGTCCCGTGATGTAGATTTACATAGCATAAAAGAATCTCAAGACTGATAAAGAAGACTCTGAGAAAAATTGCCAGTATTTCACGCCCAGTATAGAATGGGACGCTAAGAACTATAGTAGTTAAAGAGCGTCCATAAAACACCTTAATTTAATTTCAAGACGGAACCGTTAGACGTCTTGTGGATCGGTGTGTGGCGGACAGCTAGCCTTCTAGGTCTCATCTCTGTATCATGCCATCTTACTTCGTCACGTGTCTTAGTGCTAGACAACTGTACCTCTCTCCTGTGATGGGCAGATGGCAGATTCGACACGTGTCCACAGAGGCCTTAGTGCTAGGCAACTGTATTTCTGCTTCTATGACGGACAGATGACTGCTTCGGCACGTGTCCACAAAGGGCTTAGTGCTAGGCAACTGTATCTCTGATTCTGTGACGGACAAATGACCGCTACGATACATGCCCACAAAGGCCTTAGTGCTACGCAACTGTATCTCTGCTTCTGTGATGGGCAGATGACACCTTCAACACGTGTCCACAGAAGCCTTAGTGCTAAGCGTCTGTATCTCTGCTTCTGTGACGGGTAGATGACAGCTTCGACACGTGTCCACAGAAGCCTTAGTGGTAAGTAACTGAATTCTTGCTTCTGTGACGGGTAGATGGCAGCTTCAACACGTGTCCACAGAGGCCTTAGTGCTAGGCGACTGTATCTCTGCTTCTGTGATTAGCAGATGACAGCTTGGAAACGTGTTCACAGAAGCCTTAGTGGTAAGTAACTGCATTCTTGCTTCTGTGACCGGCAGATGGCAGCTTCGACACATGTCTAAGAGACCTTAGTGCTAGGCAACTGTATCTCTGGTTATACGCGTGCTGTGCAGTTGGAAGCTTGACACGTTTACACAGAGGCCTTAGTGCTAGACAACTGCACCTTTGCTTCTGTGGTGGCCAGATCACAGTTTCGACACTTGTCCTCAGAGACCTTAGTGCTAGAAAACTGTAACTCTGCTTATACACGTCCGGGGCAGATGGTAGCTTCGACACGTGTCCACAGAGGCCTTAGTGCTGGGCAACTGCATCTCTGCTTCTGTGACGGGCAAGGGGAGCTTCGATACTTGTCCACAGAGGCTTTAATGATAGGTAACTGCATTTCTGCCTCTGTGACAGGCAAATGGCACCTTAAACGTCTCCACAGAGGCCTTAGTGCTAAGCAACTGCATCTCTGCTTCTGTGGCGGGCAGATGGCATTAGAGTGCCGTCAAGTCTGCCTGCTTTAAATATCTGTGTTTAGGCGGTAGAGCATTTGCTATTACCAACTATTTTCATTTTTACCATTATTTTAGACTTAAGGTGAAACTTTGGGTCATGGCATTAAATATTTAATTCAGTATTTATCTTGGTGACTGAGGGAAACCACAAAAACACAATCAGATTGGTCGACTTACGGTACTTGAAGCGATGACCCCCCGAATGCGGACCACAGACGTTACCGCCTGAGCCATCCTGCTCCGTTCTTCAAACATGTAGTGTATGTAGACAGCAAATAATTACGAGAAGGCTGTGGAATAAGTCGGCATTGATAGCCATTCGTGATTTTCCTACGAACTTCCTGATATCCTTATTTCTCGATTATTGCGCGTCTTAAGGCATATTCCCTGTTGGAGCATGAAATAACTTAATTATATCTGCGTCATGCATGAATTTCCACACGGTCGCTAGCAAGTTACTAGCCATGAAAGTTCATTTGAATATTTCTGAAATCGTTGAACACTGGTATCCATATAACACGGCACGTATTAAAACCTTTAATAAAATCCTGGTCTCTTTTACTAATGGTAACAGGTAAACTTGGATCATTACAGAACGTTTTGCTGTACTGCCAATGTAACATCTGTCATTAGTTTGTTTTTGACAGTAAACTATTATTTCCGTTTTCAAATGGTTCATTCCAAGCATCCTTTCTTGTTAAAGCATTAGCTTTAACACCCTGTCCGCTTAAATTCTATTTCTAACAATTCGTTGCTTATATCTAGGTCAGTGATCGGGAAGAAATTTGCGTGGTCTTCCTCCACTTATACTTGGTGTATCCATAACACTTAACAGGAAGAATTATAGGTTGTTGGAGAGTTCTGAATAACGTTCTGGGAATATATATTCATTTCTTTACCACATACATATACGGAAGCTTGGGTATGATCGGCAATAGGAGCCAGGGCTCGACTCTGATCATGCCCAAATTAGCTCAACACTCAATAAAGATATCAAAGATGTTATAGTCAACATATACTAAGTAGAGAAAGTATTGCATTCCACCCAACAATTTGATATTGAAAGTTCACCGGAAATATACGACCACTGAAACCAAAATAGCAGTTTTATTTTCTTTACTGCGTATAGCAATTAGGGGAAGTATTGCGTCCACCCAAAAATTGTATACCGAGATTTCACCGGAAATACATGTTTTGAGACGCCCTGAATCCAAATAAATCATGTTTGGTAACATTTCGTGTGTGCCTGTGTATCTATCTGTGAACTTTAAAACGAAATGTCAGATAAATACCAAACTTGGTGTTTGATTTTCCAAGGATGCAACACGAGGATTTTCAAGAAAATTCCGCACACGACCACAATTTACTTGGAACATGTTTAAAAAAATTTGGTTTTCCAAAAAATCTCTAAAGATTTTGATTAAAATACCATGTATTAAAGATATTTGCATGATAAATAAATTGTATATCTTGAATTTTCTGGGAATAGCCTGTGAAGTCATCTTCATTTGGAAGGAATTTTGTATAATCTTGTATAACTTGTGAACGTTAAGCGATAGACGAAAACGTACCACGCAAGAAATATAGATCCTTTTAAAACACATAATTTACTTAAAATATTTTTGTGGCATAAGCCGTTTCTAAGATATTTGTTATCAAAGGTTCCAATTGTCCAATACCTGTAAATCTTTTAAAGTCCGAGCGATTTTCAATTGTTTCTCGCGATTGCATGGAAAAAGAATGGAATTTTAAGGCCAGCATATAGCGTCTTAAAAATTTGACTATCCCTGTTTTCTTTATATTTATAACGAAATTGTAATGCAGCTACTCGTATTTTTGCAAAGGTTTATTTGGATTAAATGTAGCAGATAGAAAAATAAGCTTAATAAGAACATTTTGTATACCCACTAATAAACATAGAGGGTAGAGAAAGTAATGTGAATGTATCACATTAGATTTTTAGAGAAATATTCAAGCGTGTGTCTGATAAACATCAAACTTGCTTAACTGATTCACCAGCTTCCAAATATACGACACAACATTTTTACTTTCTCTACTACGTGTAGTAAGTAGGGGAAGTATTGTATTCCACTCAAAAATTCGATACCGAGATTTCACCGGAAATACATGTTTTCAGACCCCTGAATCCAAGAAAAGCATTTTTGGAAACATGTCCGTGTGTGTGTGTGTGTGTGTGTGTGTGTGTGTGTGTCTATGAACAGCATAACTCAGAAACGAACAGTCAGATAAACACCAAACTTGGTATTTAGATTCAGTATCTTCCAGAGATGCGACACAAAGGTTTTCAAGAAAATCCCCCACCCCAGATTACCCTTTTACATGGATCATTTTTCGTAAATTTTAATTTTCTCAAAAATGCCTCTAACGATTTTGATTAAAATATCACATGTTTAAGATATTTTCATGACAAATGAAACGTATATCCCGAATTTTCTGGGAATGTCTCCAAAAGTATTCTTCATTGTGAACGACTTTTGCATAACTGGTAAACCATAAGAGATAGACAACATTTTACTACACAAAAATGTAGATCACGTTAAAATACACAATTTATGTCATATACATTTTTTTTTTTGAGTGAACCATTTCCGAGATATTCCTGGTTATTTTTTTTGAATTTTCCAATACTTATACTTTTTCTCAAATGGGAATTTGTTATTCATTTTTGTTATGACCTGGACATACAAAGAGAATGGAATGCGCCACATAGCAACCAGCTCTTAAAATATTTGACTATTGCTTAAAGCCTACCAATTCCCCTTGCATCTACAAGAAAATTAGCAATAAGGTTAACATCTCGATTAACATGAACCATATAGAGAATAAGCGTTTGTAAAAATAGTTTGTACAAGAGTCGAGAAAGTCATGTGAGTGTAACACATCAGATTTTTAAAGAAAATCTGACCCCAAACCATGCTTTATATGGACATTTGTTATTTTTGATGTTCTCATAAATAGCTCTTAACAGTTTTGATTAAAATGCAATATTCTTAAGATATTTGAATTACTATCGAAATCTTCATTTCTCAATGGAATAGTCTGTGAAGTCATCCTCGTTCTGTACCTAAGGCACTTCCTTATTTCTGGGGCGACACTGCAAAGAGTGGAATTTCTACGCCAATACATAGTGATCCAGCTATCGCTTCACCCTCCTGGATTTCCGTTGTACCTCCATGAAATGTGTAATGAAACCCTTTTTTGCAAACATTTATCCCGATTAATATGAAGAAAAATGAAGTATTATAAGTAGTGATGGAACGATGTCACTATTTCTCGGCGCTCCATACTCACTTTATAAAAAGTTATAAAGACAATAGCTTGTTCACTGAATTATGTTCTGATTAGTAGTTTTCTGTGTATAAACACATGTAACCAATTTTGTATTGTATGCTAATTCCGAAATTCTTCCTGTTTGACACTATACATTTGGCACAATTATTTTATCTTGATAATGCCACACGAATACATCCCCTCTGTTAGTCAAGGCCAATGTTGGTGGTGATTTCCTTGCTTCCATTTTTCTGTAACTATATTTTGTGCTGAAAACTTTCTTTTAAAGGCTTTTCTATCCATATTATGTAAGTTAGTAGTACGGTATACCTGTAAGCTACGCTCGTGACCCGAGTTTGACTTACGTAAACACAAACTAACAGATGGAAGGAAAGAACAAAATTTCAATGCGCTGTATTATCTCACGTGTTAAATTCTGATTTGTGCTGGATTCACAGATTTTGGACACTGGAGTAGATAAATGTAATGACTGAGAGTGAGTCAACAAGCCAAGGTACTGCAGAAACGTGATTTAGTGCGTCAGCTAAATCAGCTTCATTAACAACTCAGTTAACGCTGCATGTTACTGACTACCTCTACTCCTTCCCCCATTATGTTGCATTGATTCACCCACAGGAATCGCATTCAGGGTCTATCAAGAACTATAATACAGCAACGTGCGAAGAAATAACTAAAACCGAAACATTTAAAAGTTTCGAAAAAGTATCCAAGTTTATCTCAAGGTATTATACATACTTCGATACCACCGAGTATCGAGAGTATCGAGGTATTGATGGTATCGAGGTCACATCCATAGTTGTAATAATTGTTTGAAGAAGAGATACAAATGTTAACAATAATGATTATAGAAAGCCATATGCATGTAACACATCAGGTTTTCTTATACAGGTTATGTGTAATTCTAATGAAAACTGTATATTTTACCCTGTTTTGGCCATTTTAGGGACCTTTGATTGCATGAAATATTTAAATAATAACAGGAAGGCGCACAAATGTGGGTAGATTATTCTTTGCTGTATTCTATTAATACCTAAACTCTTTTAACACTTTTGTTTAAATGGAAGTGGTCGTACCGTTTGCTGCACAGAACACACACACAGAGTCTGTGGAGGTTCCATGAAAACTTTGTCGAGTGCATATCTTGCGGTGACATAGACTACCAGTCTGCTCAAGATACTTTTCCTCATAGTTACCATCAAATCTTTGTCACATATTTGAAAAATGAAAATTCTTATAATGCCAGGTTTCTAAAAACAAATAATTTCTTTGTACTTCACAGCTACTTTCTAATATTTGCGAGTTGATTACCCTGTAGTTTGTTCAATTTCCTCTAATAGTTTGTTAATTATCATCATTTAAAGATTTTGTGTTCACCAAAAATGAATTTGACTAGAGAACATTTCTGGGCTATGATTTTTTACGATTTTAAATCGTCATTAACGTCTAAACAACATGAAAATCGTCTTAGAAGTGCATTTGGCAAAGAAGCTCCATCTAAGGCAACAATTTATAATTGGTACAACGAATTCAAAAGAGATGGATTTTTACTGATGAATTTCATGAAGGACGCCTAAGAGCTGCTGTTGCTGATGAAAATATTGCCGCTTTTCGAGCAGTGCTTGAAGACGTTCGACAGACATCTTATGGATTTATTTGGGTGACATTGGGCATTGGTATGAGTCAAATCCAAAACATTTTAGATCAACAGTTAGACGTCAGAAAACAACAACGCATTGATTAGTGCAGAAAAACTCTGGAAAACTTCCAAGGCGGCACTTCAAATTTGGTTTGAAATATCGTGGTGATGAATTTGGATTCATTGTTATGTTCCTGAAAAAAAAAACAAGTCAGTTGGTTGAATGGGTCTTTCGAAAATAACCTAAGACTACAAAGTCCGATAAAAAAATTAAATTGAATTTTATTTATGGACGCCGTTTGACTGCTGTGGTCCTCAGCGTCCCATTCTATATTGCGCGTGAAAGATCGGTAATTATGCTCAGAGGCCTCTTTATCAGGCTTGAGATTCTTTTACGTGCCGTAAATCTATGACACGGGATCATCACCCTTAGTTCCCTTCCGAAGGAAACCATGCTAGTGATTTTTAAGCCCGAAAAAATCCATTGCCCTTCACCGGGTTTAAACCACTACACCACGGAGGACGACACAGAAGTCCGACAGATTTGCAGTGTTGATAAAAAGATTGTTGCTAGTTTTTCTCTCTAAAATGGGCCATATTGCTACTATAGCATTAGAAGACAGACATACCGTCACTGCCGACTGGTACACAAAGTCTGTTCACCACAAATTTGTGAAAACTTCGTGAAAAATGCTCAAAAGGAAAATTAGTGTTACATTATGACAACGCATCGTCGCATACAACAAAACTAACAACTGAGATCTCGATGGTCAAACGGTCAGCACCATGACCCTCCACCATACAGCCCTGACCTACCACCTTTTGATTTCCAAAAGTTAAAGATAAAATGCTTGCAATCACTTGATTTTTGAAGTGCCTCAGGAGAGTAGCATTGCTTTAAGAATTAGTTTATCGAATGCAAAAACTATCATGTTAAAAGGTAATATTTTGAAAAACAATAAAATCATTTAAATTTTTTAGATCTAATCCTTAAGTTTAATTTTCTAAAAATGTTCACTCTCGCCCTCGTATTTTAAAATACATTTTATTAAGTTCGAATAGCCCTAATATGCGTTAATATTAACACGTCATTTGAGGATATTTTATATTTACTAAGGAGCAGTTAGACGCATAAACCTTTTATAGTAATGCAGTCCATCTATTGAACCCACGTCAAAATTAATGCCAAGTAACTAATTTTGTATTATTTATTAATAATGATCACCGACTTAACTATCTCTAAAAATTAAAGAAAGTGGGAGAAATTTGGGAGTCCCGCTCACATGGACTCCAAGAGCGTTAACTAATCTCCAAATCCAGAGGTCTGAGATTAGATTACCCACTGGAGGGTGAGAATTTTTCTTTAGCCAGATTATTCCTTATGCTTTCTAGAGCTGGAAAATGAAAGAGAGAATCCGAGCGAGGTGGCGTCGCGGTATCGTATGCGATGCGGTCGGGAGGTCCCGGATTCGATCCCCACTTTGACCCATGGATTTTTCGTAGTTTCCTTGGGTCGCAGGCGAATGCTGGGGTGATTTATTCTCTACCACATTTCCAATTCCATCATTTCGCCTTCATTTCGGAACCTTCTCATCTTTCAGGTGTGCTTCTAGGTTTCGTGGTGTATGGCGGTGCCGGACAGATGACGCGAATGGAAGCAGTATTCTCCAACAAGGGCTGCTTGATTGCTGGGCAGTTCGTCGCTTTCCTTCCGCGGTTCCGGCAGTGAAATGGGTCTGCGAGCTTGAAAATATTAGGGACTTCTGCGTGTCTCCAACATGTCTGCCTACGGCCTGCAGCTTCCGATGACTTCTTCATCTCTTCCCTTCCTATTGTAGGGTGTTAACCACAATAGATATGTGTGGGTCGCATTACGCAAGCTGCTCCCGTCCGTTGAATACACTATACCTATGAAAGAGAGTCTGAATGTGTGTGTGTGTGTGTGTGTGTGTGTGTGTGTGTGAATTAAAAGAAAACCCAAATATTAACACACACAGAAAGCGAGTGAATATAATTGTCATGAGCAATATCGCAAATATTAGCTAAAATATTAAAGACGCCATATAAATGGAACCAAAACCTCAGATCAAAATGCTTCTCATGGCCATGGTTCGAGTATTTGACATTATTAATTCGTCACGTGGAGGATCACGAGTTCGATTCCAGCCTCAAACACGGATATTTGAGTCCTTGTAAATATTTGTCTGTTTGTGTAAAAGTAAATACAGAAAAAAACAATAATGAGAATATAGGAAAAAATTAATAAACTCTGATGTGTTGCACTCACATGACTTTCTCTATCCTTGTGCAAACTATTAACAACTACAAACGCTTATTCTCCACCAGATTCATGTTAATCGAGATAAACATTTGCAGAAATTATGTTATTGGTAATTTTCTTGAAGCTGCAACGGGAATATACATACATACATACATACATACATACATACATACATACATACATACATACATACATACATACATACATACATACATACATACATACATACATACATACATACACTGGTGTGCAAACCCTAAGGACGAGATGGGTAAAGTAACATAACAAACGAACTACTTGGTGCAAGTAGATGAAGGTGCAAGAGCATGTTGCCAGAGGTCTCTCACACGTACACAGAAAGCTGGACGTCACATGGCGTGAGTGTAGCGAGACTACACTGCCAAATGCATATGGTCCCGAGGGGCAGTTGACGAAACAGGACAAGACGGTGTGTGGCAATTAGTTAGCTGTTACGGCGCACTGTAGTGGTGTTCCTCATTGCAACATGGCCCGTAGACACCATTTGGTTGACTTCACACCGGGAAGAATCATCGGGAAACTAGAAGAAGGGTGAAGTGTTGAGTCGTGCTCAGGAATTTGGAATTGCTCACATCATTGTTTCACGTGCATGGGGAACCTTCAAAACCACAGGCACTGCCATCCCAAGGAGAAGTGGTGGTCAACCACGCTTAACTACAACAGCAGATGACCGCTACATTGTGCAACAGGCTAGAAGGGATCCACGCCAAACAGCGGGTGCAATTGCAACCACATTTAACACGACAGTTAGGCACGCAATTTCACGATACACAGTGACATGGCGACTACACAGAGGTGGTCTCTTTGCCCGACGGCCAGTACGTTGTATTCCATTGACATCCGCACATCGGTGGCACCTTTGCGATGGTCCCAAAACATCAAAATTTGACCAACGAGAAATGGGGTTGCATGCTCTTCTCGGATGAGAGCATATTCAGTCTAAGTAGTGATCCTCGACGTACCCTCATCTGGCGAGAGGTGGGAACACGTAATGAACGCAGGAACATCCTTGAACATGATCATTTTGGTGGTCCGGGTGTTATGGTTTGGGGAGGCATAATGTTGCATGGGCACACCGACCTCCAAATCTTTGAACACGGTACGCTCACTGGTCAACGTTATTGTGATACTGTACTCCTTCCCCATGTGCGTCTTTTCAGGGGAGGCAGTCGAGCCTGAGTTCATTTTATGGATAATAATGCACGATTGCATCGAAGGATTGCATCGAGGATCTCTTGGAACGAGAGGATATTCGGCGAATGGACTGGACTGCCCGTTCCCCTGATTATACAAAATTCCTTCCGAATGAAGAGAAATTCAAGGCTATTCCCCAAAAGATTAAGAAATAAATTTTAATTGTCACGGAAATATCTAAAACATATAACATTTTAATAAAAATCGTTAGCTATTTTTTATAAAATAATAATTTTCGTAAAGGGTAGTTGGGGGTGGGTGGATTTTGCTTAAAATCTTCGTGTCACATTCTTGGAAGATACTGAACTTAAATACCAAGTTTAGTACTTGTCCGACTTTTTCGTTTTTTCGTTATGCTGTTTACACACACTGACAGACACACGGCCCTTCTTTATAAATATTATTTATTTGTTCTTCTCTTACATTGTCTAATTATTTGATTCATAACGATATTAAACAACAGAGGGCTCAAGCTATCCCCCTGTTTAACTCCACTTCTCATTTCAAATTCCTATGAAAGTCTTCCTGACATTCTGTCCCTGTTACTTTTCCATATAAACTCTTTGTTACTTTATTTCCATATAACATAAATACAAAGGAAATAAAATAAAATGTTCCTACATAAGAGTTATTAGACGGTTTTGGCATCCAGAAGCTTCAGTGAATGCATCTTTAGAATTAAAATAATGGTTATTCAGAGATTTTCACACCTTCATTACATATACATCTGTCGTATTTGATAAATAGGAATTAAGAAAATATTACACAGTCGCGATTGTCACTTTTTAAACTCTTGTATTCTGTTTGCTAAAGCGTTACATCATGGCCATCTAGTATTCTCCTTGCAATAAAATCTAACCGGCTTTTGCTTTTATATACTACGGAATTTATATTTTCTGTTGAGTAACAGCAGCTATTTTCTACAACATGGCATTCTCAACTAAAAGTCAAGGTCTTCTTCACAAGCTTGATGTTTTATAACTTCAATGTATTCATATTAAGTGTAAGGGCTTTGCAAATGGCTTTTAATTTTTTAGTAACTTATGAAAGGAAATCATAATGTGGTTCATCGCGCATGTCTGTCTGAACGATTTGGGCTTTTCGTGATGAAAGAATTATCAAAATCGGTTGAGGGGTTTAGGCGGCGCCGTGGCCGAGTGGTTAGACCACTCGCCTCCCACCGAGGCGGCCTGGGTTCAATCCCAGGGACCTGCATGTGGGAATTGTGGTGGACGAAGCGGCGTCTGGGCGGGTTTCCCCCGCCATTCATTCCACCAACTGCTCCATCATCACCTTTCCTTTCATCCATTTCACCAACATTTCGGTTCATCTACTGTCTTCATTCCATACCAGGCATCGGGCTGATCACCCATCCTGGATGTTCTGTCTGATCCATGAGTGTCTGCTCCTCGACGGGCCTCTGACCCCAGGTACCCGCTTGTAAGTCCTGGGGGGTGTAAGTCCTACATAAGAGGAGGGTAAACAGATAATGAATGAAGGTTGAGGGGTTTTAGATCTTACCCTACATACGCAAACAAACATGTACAAATATTCACTCTTTATAATATTAGCATAGACAATTTAGTACACATATATGTATAACTAATATTATGCAGCATATACGGTTCAATCCATATAAACCTGAACTAATTTAACGGGCCATAATTTCCGTCTGAAAGTTATTTTAATGCTCTAAGTGGCTCTGGGAGAATCAGTACCACTGCCATTTGTTGACTATTTTGTTGATTTAGATGGCAATTACGGGCAATGTTGATATTGTTAACAGTCTTTAGTTTACAGTCATAACGGAAGCATTCAATACTCACTTGGAGAGCGTGTTTTTATTGTGGAAACGGAAGGTATTGGAAGAAAAATCCAATCATAACAACACAACGGGAATTTCCAAGAGAATTCAACCTTATCGCTAGTGAGAAGGCTGGAGACAACTGGTATACTCGTCAGTGAGAGTGGAAAACATCTTTATTGGTTTCAAATTATTGAAGTTATTTCACAAGTATTTAGTGCATGGGTCATTGACCGTACATGCATATTTAAGATACAATAGGGTAACAAAATAAACAACAGAGAAAGAAAACACAACAAAAAGGAACAAGAAAAAGGGAAATAGAGATAAATTACCTTAGTCTAACTGTACAAATTTGACCTAGCTTCACGCACTTTAGCAAAATAATTGCCCATGTTATGGTAGTTCCTCTCGTCAGCCAGCAGATCCCAACATGCTAATCTCTTTCTTGAGGGGCTTAAAAAATTTTCTTTCAGTTTAATCGTTCGCTGGTTCTCCCACTGTGCACATTCCGCCAAAATATGTACCCAGTCCTCATCCAAATCACAGAATGGGCAGATTCTCCTGCGAGAATCCTCAGTCATTTTCTGTGCCCTCCAGCCCCCCATTCTAAACCATGCTATTCCTGATCTTTCCTTTCTTCCTAAATTAAGTATATATGCCTCTTTACCCCAGTTCAATTTTATTTCATTTGCTAGACTTAGAGAAGGTTTAATTTTACAATCCGATTCTATTTCCTGTTGGTTGATGTCTAGTCTTCTTTTAATACCTTTCCATATGTTTTTGTCATTTGTTTCAGCTCTAAACCATCATTGAGTGCAGAGTCTGTTGATAATGTTCGAAGACGCTTAGTGAACTCTCCAAAGAAAGCGTTGCGTCGATTGAGCCAGGAGACAGGCTATTCATTGGCACATGTCGAAGAGCTGCGACGAAATGGGGATTGCGACCATACAGAGTGTATATGGTGCAGCAATTGAAAGAAGCAGATCTGTGTTATTGTCGATGGCTTCAGGGTTTTCTTATTCCATGTCCAGACATTCTCTCCATAACGTGGTTTACAGATGAGGCATGGGTTCATCTGCAGGCTACATCAGCACATGAAACAGAGACACTGGGCTGCTGTAAACCCCTCATATCATCCACGAAACACCACTGCATGATGAAAAGATTGGAGTATGGTGCGTGGTGTCAGCTTCTAGAATTGTTGGCCCCATTTTCTACAGTTTATATGTGCATCTTTAATACATTTGTGGAGCAGCTGGATGATAACGAATTGACAGAAGGTTATTTCCAGCAAGATGGAGCAACATATCATACGTCTAACTCCTCCATGCAATTGTAACCAGTTTCTTTGATAATTGAATAACCTAAAAAGGTCTGTGGCTCCCAGATCACCTGACCTAACCTCGCCAAACTTTTTCTTATGGGGTATCTTAAGAATAGACGTAAAACTGCTGAACTTCGTAAATTCTTTTGTAATTAAATAAGCAACATTGGCGAGGATACTCTTCTAGAACGTTACAGAATATGGTGAAACGAGTGCAGATAATATATATAGATGCCGATGGAGAACACTTTAGCATTTGCTCTGAGGAACAATAAACAACGTAATCTCCCAATTGTGTATTATATTCACCCAAATTTGCACATGTCTCATATTATTGGTTTAAGAGTTATGACCCATTAAATTGGTTCAGGTTTATATGGATCACACTGTACTATTTTTTAGACAGCGCTCGAATTTGTAAAATATTAATAATATTATATTGATTCCCGAAACTAAGAGAAATCAGTTTATAACGCAGTTCAAAAAGTGAGATATCAGATATTTTGTTGTTTTGTTGATTCGCTAGCAGTCATTTTCTGTGAAATTATTTCAACATGTTTTGCCTTACACCAGCCAGTGAAGCGATTAAATCCTGTATAATATCGTTTTCTGAATTTTTTTGGGATAAGTACTTCTAGTATTATTCTTTCTGCTGCTTCTGTAATTACACTTCCATTTCAGTTTCTTCTGAATTCATAATTTCCGCCATTTAATCTTTATGTATGTTAGATAAAAGAGTAGCGTTTTAGATCAAAGAAAGCTGCGAAAATAACGTATAGGTTAACTATGAAGTATGACGATTTGTATTGGGAACAGATAATGCGAGCTCCATGAGAAATTAATTATGTGTAACGACGTAAAGAACAGTAAAACCTAATCAAACCAAGTTGAGTTATCAAATATGTGCATATGCAAAGAGTAATTGCCATGTGATTGGACTTGAAACCAAAGTTGTTCACACTGAAGCTTATCGCACTAGTGTGATAATCTAAAGCGTCTAGCTCGTGTGCTCTGTGCTTTTAGGCCATGCTGTCTAAAAAGGTACATATTACGGAGGGTCCTGGGCCTGCTAACCCGACTGCCGGCCTCACGCTCATGTGCACACGGCAGAGATGGGCGTCCTCCAACCTACGGGAAGATGATGTGGCCAGCATCACGCATCTCCCAGCTGGAAAGTGGGTTCGCGAGGCCAAGACCGCTGCCTATCGCAGCTCCTCACTTTCCTCACGATGCTAGTGGGCACCAGTCCTATACGCGGGACCTAAAATCCGCATCACCATGGGTGGGATCTAACCCGGGTGCATTCCGTGTACACGAACTAGGGCAGCACGCTCCAGCCCACTGTACCACGGCGCAGGACTTCTGTTTGTGTGAACAATATAAATTAAAAACAAAATGTGGGATAAACAACATACTTGATAAGTAAGTTCATTGTCTTCCATACATGCGACAAGAAGATTTCAGAGAAAGTCCTCCCCAACCTCAAAACTATACTTTATGCGGCAAATACTTAGGAATGCTTACCTAATTAAAATGTCACCTACGGTTTTCATTAAAATACCATATACTTAAGATATTTAAGTAACAAATATATCTTTAATTTTGTGTGAAGCACAAGAGGGAACGCTCAGGCGGTGTGATTCACCAGGTTTACACCCGCCGATGAATTTCACCGTTTGTTTTGGGGAACAACGATTTGAAAACTGGTGTGAATCCTGTACGGATGTCTGTAGTAGTTGTGAAAAGCTTCGCTGACTTAACCGCGTTAACTCTTATCGGGGACGCTTGTGAAACCTTCCGACCTCGAGACGAACACTTTGGAAATCTTAGAGACTTCTGATTTATTGTACGGAAGCGTTGCATCTCTCACCGTCCAAAGTGGGTGCTATGGAAGACAGCGCTATTTTCTCCCTTGATTTCCGTTCTTTTTATTACGATAACATCTACGTTATCTGAATTTTTAAAGCTGCACGAAGGTGTGACAATTTTGAAACAGTGTGTTTTACTTGCAACTTAAGTTGTTGTTATTTTGTAGCTCGCTCTGTTGTCTCGTGCGCCAGCTGCTCCAGTGGTAGAATATGGGCACTTTCTCAGTGTATGCTTGAGTTAATTTTACTGAAGAATTTAAGCAAGTTTCCGACCGTTTGAAAATAAAGAATGAATCTGATTTTGAATTGTAGCACTCGAAACTATAATAACTACCTTATTATACCTGCTAACTTCTGCAGTATCAATTCTACGGTTTGAAATAAGTGTTTTGCAATACAGGAAACTAGAAGCGTGAATTTCCATGAATAGCTAAGATGCTTACCGGCAAGTAAGCGGTACCGCTAAGTAACTAATAATCCAGCGTGGTCCTAGGTGCTGCGAACTGTCGTTCACCGCAAAAGACTGTAAGCCCTAAGGCTGTAGAAAAGAAAGGCAAGACGCTAATTTTAGCAATAAACGCTCTTTTATTACTTAAGATCCGCCTACTTTAGAACTACCCCATCAACTTTCCTTTCTCACTTGGCCAATATTAAACTTTATGTGCGTCTCTGACTGTTGCTACGCCGTACCTGCCCTTGTTGCTATGCTATCGCTCACCTGAATCTGCGAACTTTTCACTTGGCCTCCGCGACTTTGCAATTGTACTGAACTTATAAACTAACTGCATTTCAGGAATGTTTATGTCTAACGTGCTCCCTCCTCGCTGTTGCCAATGACTTTTCTTAACATGTTCTTGTTAATTACCTAATTTTCCTTCCGGACAAATCTTTTCGACTCAAGCTTATTACATTATACACTGGTTTAATACACGAAAATTATTTATTGCATTCATTTCTCTCGAGGCAGTATTTTTAACACTTAAATGATTTCAGTCTAATTATATAAAATATAAATTCAATAGCAGCCCGCCATAAAGTAATATGTCTATTCAACAATATATTAAAAGTGTATATTACAGTCATTGTATATGTTTATATTATTGTATCCATGTGTAATAATGTTATGTGAACATATTACGTAATTTAATAATGTAGGAGCTGTGAGAATAATAGGTTAAAAGTTGCTAACAATGAGGTAACCTTTAGGCAATAATGAGTTTGAGAGTTTAATAATGTTACTTGTGATTCTTGGAAGCAATAATGTAATTTTAGTGACAGTTTATAAAATAGCCAATCAACAACCAGAAAAAGCTTTAGTTAAAGAAGGTATTCTACTGGATTAGGAATAGCCAATCAGAGACTTGAAATACAGAAATTTACAAATTTTAGGCGGTAGAAATCTATTCAGTTGGTTGCAGACAGCGTTAATAACCAGACGCAAAAAGTGTCCTCAAGAAATTTAATACGTATTCGTGTGAGATGAAAATAGTTTACGTGTTAAAAAGTGCAAGTAATTAATAAACGAATCTCACAGCTCTCTATCAGTGAAGTGTTATTTAAATCGTATCAAGCATTAATAAAAGGAGTGAAGTAAAATTATAATCTATGTAAGCCTACATTCTTAGTCGCACCACAACCCTGCCAAGACATCTATGTCTCTAAAAATAATACTGACGCAGCCGAGGCAAACATAAATATATAATATTTAAAGAAACAGTAAAAATTACAAAGTTAATATTTTTAAATTTTTGGGGCGAAGGCTCCCAAAGCGTGGTGCAAACAGCGCAGTAATAACAAACCATCTTCTCACTCTATCACACTATTGTTTCTTTATTTAATTATTTATCACTTCCTGTGAATAATTACTGTTCAATTATCCTTCTTCCTTTCGAATGGAGGGATTTTAGAGGATAGGTCCATTCACTAATGGTGAATTCCACATTCACAGCTTTTCTGGTGTATTTTCCCTCCATTCCGTTAAAAGAAGCGGTAGGAGTAGGAGTAGACAGATGGGGGTACCTCCAGAACCTGGAGCAGAGCACCACAAGCTGGAGCAATGGTTGTTTTGCCTCTAAAGCTGGGAGGGAAACCTGAACGGCGATCAGATCCGGACGTAAGTATGCGCAAGCAAAGACGGAGCCCTAATGATCCTAGATGGGGCACATCCTGACGCCGGCTAGCCATGTCTCAGCCGCCGCACCCCGAAGCTAAAGCCCCTTTGGCCCGAGACAAGCTCCCAGAAAGGGGGGACGCCCAATAGAACAACCAAACGCAGGGAGAAACCTTTCTCCAGCGCACAATCCAACGTTTTGCCGCAACACACCGGACGCCTTCGACTGGTGCTTCAAACCTGAAACAGGTGAAATGTACTATTATGATAGAAGAGGAACCACACCAGAGTTCGCCTACCTCCCTGGGGAACCAAGGAAAAACTCATAATCAGAGTGGCCGCCCCGACGGAAATCGAAACCTCTACCTCTCGAAGATGTTACCGCGGAGTCATCTCGCTCGGTCGACATTGCGTGAATCACTTCTAATCGCCAAGTTCCCGAGCGGCTCCCACCATTCATCTTCCCCTCCCGAAGGTTAATCACCTACAAAGTACTTATGACAGGTGGAAAAATCATCCTTGTTGCAAGTAACCTCCTCTGTATCTATAGGCCGGTCAAGGGTAGCAAACAAAAATGATTTTAAAATGTTGTAATACTTTAAACCAAGATTAAAACAAGTATTGAGATTCCTCTATCCCTTGTATTTTATAATTAAAAGTGATGTTTAAAGATAAATTAGAAAGAAAAATCTGATGTGTTACATTCATATGACTTCTCTAGCCTCTATTGCTCATTTGCTGGTATACAAGTTATTCTTACGTTTATTTTCCTATCTACTTCATTTTAACCTAAACTAACCTTTGCAGAAATAGTTGCATTACATATTTCGTTATATGAGGGGTATTCAAATGAAACCTGGTCAGTGCGTCTAACTTTGCACTACACGTAAGGTGGCACCACGTAACTGCGTGTATGGTGGCACCATCTATTGGTAGAGCGACTACAGCGTGTGCAACGTTTGACGTTGCATAGCGACAGTGTGGTTTCACGCCAAAGAGAAGGTGGTCACACAAGTTATCGTTCACCACTGAACATGAAGGCCAGTAAGCAGGAACAACGAGGAGTGAGTCAGAGCAAGCATTGGAAACATGCGACTTCACCATCTCCAAAGAAATCAAAGGCCATGCACACCAGTTCTGGTAAGGTCATGATGTCCTTCTTTTTTGACCACAAGGGTCCACTGCTAGTCGAGTTCTTGGAACGGGGAACCACCATCAATGCCCAGCGTTATCAAGCCACTTTACAGAACCTTAGACGAGCCATCAAGTCGAAACGCCCAGGCATGTTGTCCAATGACGTTATTATCCTGCATGATAATGCCCGCCCACACACTGCCAATGCGGTGAAGACGACATTGCAGCAGTTTCCATGGGAAACACTGGAGCATCCACCGTACAGTCCAGACCTTTCACCGTGTGACTTTCATGTTTATGGACGTCTAAAACAAGCTTTTCGCGGACATCGATTCACAACGGACGTCGAAGTGTGTGAATGGGTCCAGGCCTGGATCCGACAGCAGCCTACTAGCTTCTTCAAGGATGGAATCGACCGGCTAGTGTCGCAATGGGATAAATGTGCCAACAGTTTTGGCGACTATTTTTGAGTTAATAAAATCGTTACCGTTACTTAACACAAGTGACGGATTTCATTTGAATGACCCTTATAGATACAAAGGGAATACTGTTTCCATGCAATCGAGAGAAACAACTGAATAGTAACAGAATGGCTTGGTATTGAACATTATGGCATCTCCATTATATTATATTGCAGCCTTAGAAAAGGGAAAAAAAATTGTTGCTGAGTTTCACGGTTCGACTTCAGAAGTTTTTACTGAATGCTAAAAAAGTGTTAATTACTGACTTGGCCGGTTTTGATACTAGACACCTCTTCGAACTATTAACGACGGATAACTCAGAAATTGGTACCACAAAAAAGTTATTTACCTTAATTATATGTTTTAAAGAGATATGCATTTCTTGTGAAGTAGGTTTTCGTCTATCGCTTAACGTTTACCAGTTACTATAGACTATTATACAAATTCGTTTCAAATGAAGAGGATTTCACAGGCTATTATCAGAAATTTCAAGATATACATTTTATTTGTCATTTAAATATTTTTGATATATGGCATTTTAATCTAAATCGTTACAGCCAGATTTTACAAAAACAAAAATTTCTAAAATGTTTCATGTAAATGATGGTTATGAGTGCCAGGGATTTTATTGAATATCTTCGTATCGCATATTTGGACGGTACTGAAACTACAGTACGTGAGATTTAAGTTGAAACATGACCATTTTGACGCTACCTGACCGGTCTAAGAGAAGGGTGCGCTAATGAATATACGAGACAGTACTGAAAAAGCCTGCAACTTTCTCCCTTCACTGCCTAGCTTCTCATTGTCTAGTGTTGTAGCCAATTGCTCTTTTGGTGGTGAAATAAGGAAAACATCCGGATATCTTCGGCCGTTCCTTGCTTCACTTGCTTTCGTATTCTTACAAACAGGTTTGGTTGTTCTCTTCTAAATTTCATATTTTAACCTAACCCAGATTTTAAATAGTAGGTTTAAATAGTAAAGGTTCTGAGATTAGGCAGTTAAGAATTACCAACTTCGTGTGGAATATACTTTCCAAGTTTCAACTTAAAGGAAATGCACTGTTTCTCCGATTTTTCGCTTTTGATTCCAAAAATGCATTTTTGGAATTCAAGGGACCTCAAAACACGTATTTCGGTGAACTTTCGGTATCTTCGAATTTTTGGGTGGAATGCAATGCCTTCTCCATCCACCAGGTACGTGATAGAGAAAGTAAAACAGATTTGCTTTAACCATGAGATTAAACCTTAGATACAAGAGGTTGGCATAATTCTTATACAAACGAAAAGGTTGCGGGGAAAGTAACACTGCATTCCTGAAGTAATTATTTCGAGGACCTTGTAACCTTCCTCTTTAATGGAATCCTTCGAAAAAATATCAACTCCAAATTGCTACTCTTTTCTGTTAAAACTATTAATTATATTCTATCCTTACGTGTTTTCACGTGTAATGAAATTATCAGTCAAACATGCATAAAGTCAGAATAAATGGAGGTATAAAATGAAATACCATACGAACCTAGATACCATTTCACGATATAAATCGATACTCGTTTCTATTCCTGACGCAAATTACGTCAGGTTAATAGGTCACAGAGAAAAGAATGTTGCCACTTGTATTTATAGCTGCTTGTTTACATTTAAGGAGGTGAATGGAAAAACTACTTAACCTTTACTGCATGCCCTGAGAAAAAACGAGTCTGAAGAATTTACGTGTGGGTTTTACTATACATTGAATATCACTTATAAGATATAAAGGGTAGACCATTTAAGTTGAGACTGTACAATATCTCCAAAACTAAGCGTTGTAGAAAGAAATGTCTTTAATAAAAGTTGCTTGATATTATGGGGAAAAGTAAATACCAGTAGTCGTGTTTTGTTTGGAGGACGTTATGATAGTAATTTTAGGATCAATTTATTTTTTTTAAATGGAAACTTACAATTACAGTCAAATTAAATTCACCCTAAAATCACATCACAACGTCCTTCAAATAAAACACGAATAGTGGCATTTACTTTCCCCCCAAATATCAAGCAACTTTTATTAAAGACGTATCTTTCTACAGCGCTTAGTTTTGGACAAATTGTACAGTCTAAACTTAAATGGTCAACTGTATATAAGGCCATGTCGTTAAAAAGTGTCAAAAAGTGTTAATTTTGGTTTATCTTTTAAGAAATAAGCCTTTTGAAATATTCATTTCTGTTGGTTTGAATTTACCAAGACTTATTATCCTTTTTTAAATTTTAAGCCATCATTTATTGTTTCTCGTGATATGATGCATCAAATTTAGTATAATATAGCGACCCACATTTTAAACATTTGACTATTACTTCGGCGTACATAGAGTAGGCTTGTACCAACAATGATCTGATATCTTACATTCAAATGATTTTCTATTCCCAGTTTTTATCAGTATTACTTTTTCGCATTGATTTGTATTTATTTAATATTTCTGTTTTGTAATGGAAATGTATTGATTAACTACTTTTGCTTTGTGTGTGTGCCATTTTTGTCATAAATGTGCCTAACGAGCACTTGAAAAGTTTAACACTAAATAAATTGAGGCATTGACATGGGAAAGATAGTAACTGCCATACACAACAGTTTTCATGAAAATAAAAAAACAAATTTATAAACACTTTCTCGCCAGAATTATTACAGAAACTGCTTTAAATAGAAGGTGTGTACTCACATTTACATATGAAATTTGAAACGCGTGACACAAATTTGTCCGTGAAATAATATTTTCTGAAAATACAGCCCAGAAATCACTGCTTAGCTAGAATTCAGAATTAATGTTATTTAAACATAATGCACAAATCTTCTGTTAAAATGCATGCTACTTTGCATCCAGGAAATCCAATATAAATAAAAAGTCTATCTTTTTGGCCTCAGGGACGACTGGTCTTCTTTCAAGATGTTGCAAACACTGTAAGTCAGTGATTGACGTTGTTGAGCTGTCCTTTCTTAATAAATCCTCCCACATTTTAATGCTATTAATGACTGTCTCATTTTTATCACATGGAAATCAGCTCTTGAGAGTCTAATCCAGCTGATGGTTGATTTTGAGAGGAGTTGTTTCCAAAAGCGATGTTAATGAGGCCTGTCAGAAACACACAAGCTGTCCGTCTCGAAAACTCTGTGTGAAGTTTTCATATAGACTCTTCAGTGAATTCATGACATCCTTAATGGTACTTACATGTTGCCTGGGAAAGATTTTATTAGGTTAAACACTCAAAGAATAGTAAAGCAAGAACCAGTAATTCAGCTTGTCTTCTGAATGGAAGAGGTTTTGGAGGCATATTGACCTTAAACACAGATCTGTATCACCGAACGGGATGGCTCAGGCAGTTTCGTCTGTGGCCCGCATTTGGGAGGTCGTGGGTTTGATCCCCGTGGCCGATCTTCCTGATCAATGGGATTTTTCGGTGGGTTTTCGGGTCCCCAGGTGAATGCTGGGAAGAATTCTTACATCCTCCGAATTTCCTTCATCTTTCATTGTTGGTCTCTTTCAAAGTTGGATGTGTCGCGATGGTGTTTTGGTGCAGTGTGGCAGGAGAAATGGATGCTCTTTGTGACTCTCTCCGTCCCTCGACTTTTGGCTGGCTGCCGGGAGTATGCGAACCCCCTTGAGGGGCTTTGGATCCCCTCTGTGTGAAGTGGGGTCCTCGATCTGCCTGTCCATCTGTCGGGGAGTCTCTATCTGGAAACTTAGGGACCCTACCATTCTTGTGCCGTCACTCCTGGTTCCAGCCACCCGGTGTCTCCTTTCACCACATCCTTCCTCCCGGGGACGCCCCTTTGTAGGGCTTAGGTACAATATCCCCTATGTGGATCAGTGCCGAGTCCCCTCCGCAGCCAATCCAATCCAACCCAATCCAATCCAGATCTCTATCTTAAGTAGTAGATCTCTACTACTTGTCAGCAACGCTTCTAGACATGTTCCGATCGGATACCAGCAGCTCTTATGCTATAAGGAGTTATTACCATATCCGTTAATTAAATTAAACTGAATTTTATTTAATGGACACTCTTTAACTATGCCAATAGCTGTGTACATACAATTAATTCTCTCTAACAACTATGTTGTCAGCTTATTTGATTTCATATAGACCTCAATTAAAAACCTGAATATTCAAACTTTTGCCACTTACTACCTTTCCCATGTTAATGCCTCATTTAATAAAATGTTCTTACCTATTCTGACATGGTATGCACTTATACAATTTGATATGTTTGGGAATACGTTCCATTTTTTAGATATAACATTAATAAGTTGGTTATGTAAACACAATAAAATTGCCAATAGTAGATTTTAAACGTTTTTCTTTGACATCTGCTATATTTTGATTTAAGTTATGTTTCTAGAGGTACGGTTTACACTCATTGTTGCAAATATCCAGATGAGGTTTAAGGTTTTTACTTTCTCTACTACACATAGTGAGTAGGGGAAGTATTGCATTGCGCCTAAAAATTCGATATTAAGATTTCAGCGGAAATACATGTTTTGAGGTCGCCTTAATCCAAATAAAGCATTTTTGGAAACTAGGTCCGTGTGAGTGTCTGTGAACAGCATAACCCAAAAATTAAAAGTCGGATAAATACCAAACTTGGTATTTAAATTTAGCATCTTTCAAGGATGCCAATATTTTAAACAAAATCAGCCACCTCAGACTACCCTTTACATGAAATATTTTTTCGAATTTTTTTATTTTTCCAAAAATTTCTCTAACGATTTTGATTAAAATATCACACTTTTAAGATATTTACATGGCAAATGAAATGTATATCTTGAATTTTCTGGGAATGTTCCCAAAACTCCTCTACATTCTGAATGGCTTTCGCATAACTGATAAACCGTAAGAGACAGACAAATATAGATCTCATTAAAATACACATTTTGTGTTTCATACATTTTATTGTCCAGTGAAGCATTTCCGAGATATTGCTTGTTATTTATTTGAATTTTCCAATACTTATACATTTTCCCAAATGGAAATTCCCAAATGGATATACAAAGAGAATGGAATGCTCTACCTAGCAACTACCTCTTAAAATATTTGACTATCACTTAAATCCTACCATATTCCCCTTGACCCTACAAGAAAATTATCAATAATATAGTTTCTGCAATTAGAAATAAGATAGTAATCGTTTATAAAAATAGTTTGAACAAGAGTAGAGAAAGTCATGTTAGCGCCTCATATATTTTTAACCTACGCAAAGTATTAAGCGACAGATGTACCTTAAATTTGTCTTCACGCTCCTCTTGGTATATGGTTTTACGAAGTTTCTACACCTAGTGAAAAAGGGTTTTACGGGACAGGAATTACTCTGGACTGAAGTTTATCAAGTGGATTTTATAAACTTCCGCTTAGAGTATGAATTGCTAATAACCCCTAAATCATTGCAAAGAGCGAACCACCGATCACATTAATCCACCGAAGAGGTAGGAATAAAATATTTTCTTCTTTCGCCGTTTACCTTCCCTATTGTTAGACCTTACAACCCCAGGACTTACAAGGGGGTGCCTGCGTTCAGACGCCTGGGAATCAGAACAACCAGAATGGTTGATCAGCCTAAGCCTGGTATGAGAACGAGGAAGGAGATGATATGAAATGGCGGTGAGATGAGTGAAAGGAACGGCGATGGTGGAGCAATTGTTGGAACAAATAGCGGGGGAAACCGGGGAAAGTATAAGTATTGGGAATAACAAGCAATATCTCGAAAATGGTTCACTCAACAACAAAAAAGTATATGACATAAATTGTGTATTTTTACGCTATCTACATTTTTTGTGTAGTAAAAGTTTGTCTATCTCTTATGGTTTACCAGTTATGCAAAAGTCGTTCACAATGAAGAATACTTTTGGAGATATTCCCAGAAAATTCGAGATATACATTTCATTTGTCATGAAAACATCTTAAACATATGATATTTTAATCAAAGTCGTTAGAGCCGTTTTTGAGAAAATTGAAATTTTCAAAAAATGTTCCATGTAAAGGGTAATTTGGGGTGGGGGAATTTTCTTGAAAACCTTAGTGTCGCATCTCTAGAAGATACTGAACCTAAATACCAAGTTTGGTGTTTATACGATTGTTCGTTTCTGAGTTATGCTGTTCACAGACACACATACACACACAGACACACACACGTACATGTTTCCAGAAATGCTTTTTTGGATTCAGGAGGCCTCAAAACATGTATTTCCGGTGAAATCTCGGTATCGAATTTTTTGGGTGGAATACTATACTTCCCCTAATTACTATACATAGTAGAGAAACTAAAAAGAGAGCTCAAATAATTGATGACAAAGCTAGGACCAAACTGAGGAACAAAGTATCATCACAGTAATGGGAAATACGGAATTGGCATGTTCTGGAAAAGTTAGTTAATGAGTAAAAATTACACTTTAACTTTAGTCCCAAGTTCCTGTAACTTCGTTTTTTTAAACCTTCAGGTGCATTTTTTTTAAAAAAAATGTAGATATTGTCATGAAAATTTTATGTACACGTATGATTACCTAATTTAACTAATGAACTAGCTTTTTAACATTAATTTTAACTGGATAAGAAAGAAATAACATCTAAAAGACGAAGTTCACTTGTACAATTGTATAAGCAACATTTTCTTTATCTTCTTATTTTTATGATATCTAAATTTAATTTATTTCCGGGTATCAGATTATCTTTTAAGTACCACAGAAAACTAAGGTGACGTATAATCAAAACTTAGGGAGAAAAGTGCACCAGAAATACGAGGTAGAAGCTTTTTTATTAGGAGATCTCTAATTGTATTGAGATTATATACCTTAATGGCGACTTACAATGCTGTCCCGGGCTTCATTGTTTCGACCACTGTTAGGTCAATTAATGGAATTAATTGTTCTTCTACACAAGCCGTATATTTGACGAGGGTGGAAAGGGAAAATGCGAATCAGTTGGGGAATTTAATGTCCCACCGGCCTGTTTCCATGCTAGCTCAGTGGTTAGAACAACCGGACGGAAATCGGAAGATCCGTAGTTCAAATCCCGGGAATGGCATTGAATTTTTTAGCTGTGTGATTATACCTTTCCAAATTTGTCCAACATATGGCTTGTATGGAAGAACAATTAATTCCAACACAGTTTTAAATTTTATTTAACAGTTGCATAAACACACAAAAACACACACCCACACAAATGTTCTCTGTTTATAATATTAGTATAGACAAAATTTGATGTGCTGAAGTGTCAAATAATTGTCTAATTTTCGAACAAAGTAGGTGAAAACAAATTTATACATATTATTGGCAATATCATCCAAGGATTAATGAATTGTGAGGTAATAACAGTAATAATAAACCAGTGGAAGAAGACTGGTTGCTTATTTTGTTATTCATAAGAGGTCCATATAAAGAAACAAGAGATGAATAATGGCCTGGACAACTTTGTTTCAGGTTACTTGCCATGAATATAAATGAATTTCTGATGTGTCTGTAACTTATGCGAAAGCCGGAGCTTATTCGCATGCAGGATCCCACATACTAATGAAAGTGGATAAATATATTTTCATAGGTTAAAAAAACCGCCGCATACCTATATCTCATGACGTAGTAGATATGCAATGCCTTCCGACAGACGTATGTGTAAGTTTATTTAATCACTTTTTCTCCATTTCTATGCAATCTTGTGCAATTTTGCTGCTTGTACTAGACATGACATTTCTTTATAACATTCCTTGTCGTAACTTCATCATAAATACGTTATCACTCCAGTATTTACCGAACAGATGGCTCCACAGTGTCGTGTAAGGCTCATATTCGGGACCCAGGAATGACAGTGGATTTTTTTCGTGGTTTCCCCGGGTCGGTGCTTCCCCTTCTACCACGAATTTCGTGACCATAATTTTCTGTACCTATTATTTGCTTTCATCTGTTTCAGAGTTGTAGGATCGGTTACGGTGGTTGGTATATTGGGGCAGAGCGGTGAAATTTGAGCTCTGTAAAGATTTTTCCCTGGCACTTGGTGAAACTGCTGGGGCCCCTTTCCTTCCTGAGGGTCTCTCGTCTATTCTCGGGATCCCCAAGTTGCGAGTGGCTAAGGCAGGTGTAGTGGTTACTATGCTAGTCTCTAGTTCCCGAGGTCGCGGGTTCAAACTCGGCGGAGGGCGATGGATCTTTAGGGCGTAAAAATCCTTAGCATGGCTTCCTTCGAAAGGGAAGTAAAGCCGGTGGTCCCGTGTCGTAGATTTACGGCAGGTAAAAGAGCCTCAAGCTTGATAAAGAGGCCTCTGAGCAAAATTACCGGTCTTTCACGCCCAATATAGAATGGGACGCTAAGGAGCACAGCAGTTAATGAGCTTCCATAAATAAAACTTAATTTTTCGCAAGGGTTAGCCGATGTCAAGACTGGTGCCATGTTGGAATCGTTAGCTTGCCAGCGCATATCGTCGTCTAGATCTGGTCGCCCTTCGCGTTTCTCCCTCAACCTTTACTCTCAGGCGTCATGTTGGAAATACAAAGGGTCCACTATGGCCTATGTGTGACGCTCTGCTCCAGTTACTGAAGCACTCCCTTTCAGTCACGGCAAAGAATCACCCAAAAGCAGAATTAAATATAAATTGCTTAAAACATAGACAATAGTTATATACTAGCCAAGACATAACGCAATTTTTACGTATGCTAATGAGAAACAAAAGAACGCTCACTTAATATTTTATAAAGACATTAACCATAGACTTGGCAGAACAACGTGATTGGCTAGAGATTTTATGTCATCGCACTGGCTAAGAGGCTAAATGCATATAAAGCTTAATTCGCTTCTATAGTTTAGTATAGCTGAAATACAGACAGATACAAGAGCATGTTTCCAAATGATTTACTTCGATCCAGGATGCATCAAAACATATATTTCCGGTAAAATGTGTATAATCTTATGTGCTAACATGCTATTTCGCGAATCCAACTATTAAACAATTTTAAAACTGAATACAGGAAGAATAAAATAACAAACGAGAAGTACATAAATCCAACGAGTCTGATCCGGGGACGCAGTTTAGCCCTGAAGTCAGAAAGACGAGCCTCCACGGGTCTTTCCATTAAGACGGTACCCATTTTATAATCCACCCCACTGGATACTCATTTATGCGCGTCAATCCTAGGGGGAAGACTACCAAGATGTTGGTTTATTAAATCTATTGCATGAATATTGCATTTTGTAAGATGAAATTATATATTTTATTTGAAACCTCGGTGCGGGCGAGAGTTTCTGGCCAACGTCTACCAGCTCTTCGGGTTGATACCAGAGGATATTCCTACTCAATCACACATGGGTATCAGGAACTACTACCCTGCCGAGTTCAACCCAATCCGAATAGCTACCTGCTAGCGGGGCTCAGATGTTCGGCCTCTCTACTTCGGTATCGTCAGAACTATGGGCAGCTGAAGGGGTTGGAATCCCTACGTACACGAGAGGTCTTTTCGTGTTTATTGTTCCCATAGAGAGCAGCTGGCGCGATGTAAACATACTAGCCAATCACGTTTCCGGTCAAGTCTACTGTTAAATGCTTATTTTTAAAGTGTATTGTTTAAAACAAGGAAAATATTTCAAGTACACCGCGACGAAAATTTTCCATATGGTTAGTGCCATTAACATTTTATTTGAGTGAATGTATATATTTCGCAAAATCCTAAGCTTTTGAATTTATACAAATTTGGTAAAAATAAAAATAACTTCAAATATTAACCATAGAAAATTCCAGATTCACTTTATCATCATAATATTTCATTATATATCTTAATTGGATTATTGTAGCTATTTATAAGAAAATATTCAAAGCAAGTTTTTCCATATGTAAAGTTGCTTAAATTTTATATTTATCCAGTTTTGATGCCTTTATGTACACATAATCTTTATATTTTTAGAAAGGGGTTTACGTTCTCTTTTAAGGTGTATTCCCAGTGAAATGTGCCTATTGAAATTTTTAGACGAATGCAATACTTCCTCTACCTCAAAATAACTAGCAGTAGGAAAATTAATTAAGATTACGTTAAGCCTAAAAGCCGAAAATTGACGAAATGACAATTTTTAGCTTTTTTATTACTTTCTCTACTACGTATTGTAAGTAGGGGAAGTATTGCATTCAACCCAAAAATTCTATAGCGAGATTTCACCGAAAATACATGTTTTGAGGCCTCCTGAATCCAAAAAGTATTTTTAGAAAAAGGTCCGTATGTATGTGTCTATGTGTGTAGATGTGTGTCTGTGAAGAGCATAACTAAAAAACGAAAGTCGGATATATACCAAACATTGTATTTAGGTTCATTATCTTTTAAAGATGCGACACGAAGATTTTCAAGAAAATCCCCTCATCTCAGACTACCCTTTACATGGAACCTTTTTCTGTCGTCCTCCGTGGACTAGTGGTACCGCGCTAGCCTCCAGTTGCCAAGGTCGCTGGTTCAAACCTGGCGGAGGGAGATGGATTTTTTCGGGCGTAAAAATCCTTGGCATGGCTTCCTTCGGAAGAGAAGTAAAGCCGGTGGTCCCGTATCTTAGATTTACGGCACGTAAAAGAACCTAAACCTCCATAAAGAGGCCTCTGAGCAAAACTATCGGTCTTTCACGCCCAATATAGAATGGGACGCAAAGGCCATAGTAGTTAAAGAGCGTCCATAAATAAAACTCAATTTAATTTCATGGAACATTTTTTGAAAACTTTGATATTCTCAGAAATGGCTGTAAAAATATTGATTAAAATATCATATGTTTAAGACACTTTCATGGCAAACGAAATGTATATCTTGAATTTTCTGATAATGTCCCCAAAATTCGTCTTCATTCGGAATGAATTTTGCATAACTGGTAAACCATAAGCGATAAAAAGTTGTACTAAACAAAACATGTAGATCTCGTTAAAACACATAAATTATGTCTTGTACATTTTTGTTTTGTTGAGTGAACAATTTCCGAGATATTCCTTGTTATTTGTTTGAATTTTATAATACTTATACTTTTTATCAAAAGGGAATGCGTTTTTTTAATGTCCTGGAGGTGCAAAAATGGAATGCGCCACATAGCAACCAGCTCTTAAAATATTTGACTATCGCTTAAAGCCTACCATATTCTCCTTGCATCTACAAGAAAATTAGCAATAATATGTTTAACTCACTAACATGAAGTAGATGGAGAATATGCGGTTGTAAAAATAGTTTGTATAAGAATAGAGAAAGTCGTGTGAGTGTAACACATCAAATTTTTAAATACTGTGAATCCAAGTTTTTTCTTTAATTGAAATTGTAAAAACAACGTTTATATTTTGAATATATTTTTTAAAACGGCACTGTGTTTGCCATTTTGTTCTGTGATTTCTACACCAGTAAAAATCATAACTCCCACAAACTTTGGAGTAGAGAGGTAAACTTTAACCCCTCTTTTAGAGGACGTTTTGGTCTACAAATTGGTGCTCCCGTTAACTATGATATTTCCTCCTGAGATGATGTTGCTTATTTCTTAGCAATATATGCGTGTTTATTTTCAACAATTTCTTCTGTGAATTACATTTTCTGATATAAATATACCATTTTCTCATAAACTACTGAAAATAGGTAAATTAAATTTTATGATGATATGAATCTTTTAGTGAAGTTGCGGACCTTCCTTGTATCAATAAGACCGTTGGCTATTATTTTAAATATCTGATGTGATACATTCATATGACTTTCTGCATCTTAGAGGGCAGAAACGGAAGCAAGTTTCGTTTATTATTGGGTATACAAACAATTCTTACTAAGGCTTATTTTTCTATCTACTACATTTTAATTCAAATAATCTGTTGTAGAAATAGCTACATTACACATTTCGTTATAGATACAAAGAGAACACCCACAGTCAAATGTTAAATAACTGGACGCTATATGTCGGCCTTAAAATTGCATACTGTTTCCATACAATCGCGAGAAACAACTAAATTTTTACAGTACTTAGCAAATGACTTATGCTTTATGCCACAAGAAAGTTATTTGAAATAAATTGTGTGTTTAAAAGAGTCTCTAATTTGTGTAAGTACGTTTTCGTGTATTGCTTGACATTTAGCAGTTAAGTATATAAGATTATACAAAATTCCTTCATAATGAAGAGAATTTCAGAGGCTAATCCCAGAAAATTTAAGATTTGTCGTATAAATATCCTTAATATATGGTATTTTAATCAAAATCGTTAGTCATTTTTATAAAATAAAAAACTTTGAAAACTCTTCCATGTAAAGAGTAGTTAGAGGTAGGGGGATTTTCTTGAAAACCTTCGTGTCGCATCTCTGGAGGATACTGAACCTAAATACCAAGTTTGGTGTTTATCCGACTGTTCGTTTCTGAGTTATGCTGTTCACAGACACACACACACACACACACACACACACACACACACACACACACAGACACTCACACGGACCTGTTTCCAAAAATGTTTTTTTTTGGATTCAGGGGGCCTCAAAACATGTATTTCCGTTGAAATCTCGGTATCTAATTTTTGGGTGGAATACAATACTTCCCCTACTTACTATACGTAGTTGTGAATAACTCATTCTCAATTTTCGGTTAATTGTCAAGTATTTTAATAGAAAATATTTTGTATCGTTATTCAAAATGTATTGCATGCAACTTGTAATAATTCTTGCGTAGCACTTCGTAGACAAATACAAATTATGTAAGAAAAAAAGGAAAGTTCAAGTGATTTTCCCCTGGGTTGCAGTAAGTCCTTTGAGGTCAATAGGTTGGTGCTGTGAAATGCTTATGTCGTTATTACTAAGTTTCTGGTTGTCATCATTGTCTCCATTTGCGCTTTCAGTTGTATTTACGATTTGAATGCTTTCTAAACCGAAAAGCAAGTCCCCTTTCTGAGAACCTGTGGCATCATCCTTTGACTTTCCCAGCTGATCCCTTAAGCTGACCTCTAGTGTCTTTGTACGACGTAGTCATAAGGTCTAGAAATCTTACTATAATTACGGTATTGATGTGCTATAAAACTCAGGACAATTTTAATTACCTCATCAAAGACTAGTTATATCGTTATACACAGCAAATAAAACGTATGCATTATTGCTTAACTATAATATCTATACTAGTATTTGAGGCAGTATATTTAACACTTAAATCGACTCAGTCAAATTATATAATATATAAATTCAATAACAGCCCGCTTTAAAGCAATATTTGTAGGTAACAATATATAAAAAGTGTATATTACGTCATTGTAATGTTTATATTATTGTATACATGTTCAGTAATGTTATGTGAATGTATTACCTAATTTAATAATGTAGGAGCTGTGACAATAATAGGTTAAAGTTGCTAACAATGAGGTAAACTTCAGGCAACAATGAATAAGAAAGTGTAATTATGCTACTAGTCATTCTTGGAGCAACAACAATGTAATTTTTGTGACAGTTTATAAAATAGCCAATCAACAACCAGAAGAATAGCTTAAGTTAAATAAAAGTATTCTATTGGATTAGGAATAGCCAATCAGAGCCTTGAAATACAGAAATTTATAAATTTAGGTGGTTGAAGTCAGGTTAGTTGCTTGTAGACAGTGCTCATAACTGGACGCGTTACTAGCAGTCAGTGTTACTAATCAGACGTGAGACACGTCCTCGAGAAATTTAATACGTATTCGTGTGACACGAAAATAGTTTACGTGTTAAAAGGTGAAAGTATTTAACAAAAGAATCTCACAGCTCTCTATATCAGTGAAGTGTTATTTAAATCGTGTCAAGCATTAATAAAAGGAGTGAAGTAAAGTTATAATCTGTGTAAGCCTACATTCTTCAGTCGCACCACCTCCCTGCTAAGACATCCATGTCTCTAACATTAATACTGACGCAGCCGAGGCAAACATGAATATATAATATTTAAAGAAACAGTCAAGTTACAAAGTTAATATTTTTAAATTTTTGACGAAGGCTACGGGGTACCATACGTGCGGTTGCAACTACTTCAAGTTCGGCTCCCCAACAGTTAAAATATAATACAACTCATCCTTCAATAAAGACAAAAACCTTCTTCATGTTGCAAAGAGAGGCTTTTATGTACCAGTTTTAAGAATTATTTTATCACTAAAAAGCACTGCTCTTCCGGACAGATATAGGCTATATAATATTTTAAAACATTCTAAGACTGATGAGTGAGGTTTAGCGGTTTTCATATTCAGGGTTCCATATTTTTGTGAATATGAATGTCAAAAAATATGTTGGTACTTTATTGCAATCACGTTAGTTTTTAATGACTTCTAGCTTAAACTATTGGAGGAGGATATTGGCATTTTGTATTCATAGCACCAAATTTAATTTCATTCTGATTTTGTGAAACTTTGGAGAATTTTTGGTATCGATTTGACAAAACTTCGTATTATTTATTGAATACAGTCTGAGAGTACATAATGCACATTGAACTACATCGAATAATACTTAAAAAGCTTGTAAAATGACATCAACATTAAACATTTTATTTACGTTATAAAATGCTTTGTTAATCACCCATTTAAGACACATGCTATAAATTGTTTTTTCCAAAGTTAAATAACTTGTGTGGAAATTTATTGGCTGTTTTAACACCGTAAACACAACGTTCTTGCGGTTTTTACTTAGTCTGCTAAATGGAATTTGAAACATATTTTGTAGTCTTGTCTTATAGAAGCGTAGGCCATTCCTTGTTGTGTACATTATCTTTCACAAATGACAGTAACTACTTTGTCAACAGAAGAACTATTTTCTCGCAATAGGATACTATATTTCAACATGCTATTGAAATACTTATCTGCTGTTTAAGATATGTACATAATGTACAACAAATATAACAAACTAGATTGTATAACACATTAAGATCAGCATGATCCTCCCAAGTTAGTTTAGTCAACTACAGTTACCTGATTATTCATATCAGCGTGTGAGAAAGTGAACAACAGTGATTTTGTCTTGTCTTCATTCAGTTTAATACCACTAGCATTAAACCAGTTCTTAGGCTCGTAAGTTTACAAATTCAATTCATTCCTTAATAGCATGAAATGCTTATGGCTGTTAAGTATTGTAGTATCAACTACATATAATATAACATGAGGATGTTTGTAATTACCAATTACTTTAATACCTATTAACATAAGATAGGACCGAGAACTGAGTCCTGTGGAATACTATATTGAATATTTCTAATATTAGATTTATTGTTATCAATTACAACACATCGCTTAAGGTAGCTTAGATGTAAATTAAATAACATTAACTTTCAGTAATTCCATACAATTACGACTTGGAAATTAAAATATCATACACAACAAAGTCAAAAGCTCTACTGAGATCACAGAAGGTGGCCATATGGGCTTCACCCTTGAGAATGTAGTTTTGTTGTATTTTGCCCTACGCTTTGGGAGCCAATTTGAAGAATGCAGTTGTACTGAATTTCAAATGTTGGGGAGCCGAACTTGAAGTAGTTGCAACCGCACGTATGGTAAAAAGCTTCCGGTAGCCTTCGCCCAAAATTTAAAAATATTAACTTTGTAATTTGACTGTTTCTTTAAATATTATATATTTATGTTTGCCTCGGCTGCGTCAGTATTATTGTTAGAAACATGGATATTTTTGCAAGGCGTTGTGCGGCTGAAGAATGTAGGCTTACACAGATTATAATTTTTAATTCACTCCTTTTTATTAATTCTTGACACGATTTAAATAACATTTCACTGCTATAGAGAGCTGTAAGATTCTTTTATTAAATACTTGCACTTTTTAAACACGTAAACTATTTTCGTCTCACACTCAATACGTATTAAATTCCTCAAGGACGCATCTCGCGTCCGGTTAAGAACACTGTCTACAACCAACTGAACTCTGAATTTGTAAATTTTGCTATATTTCAGTTTCTGATTGCCTAATCCTAGTCCAATAGAATACTTTCATTTAACTTAAGCTTTCTTTCTGGTTGTTGAGTGGCTATTTTATAAAATTTACATTATTGTTGCTCCAATAATGACTAGTAGCCTTATTAAACATTCTTACTCATTATTGCCTCAAGATTACCTCATTGTTAGCAACTTTTAACCTATTATTCTCACAGCTCCTACATTATTAAATTACGTAATGAATTCACATAACATTATGAAACTTGTGTACAATAATATAAGCATATAAAATATCTGTTACATATAGTTTACAAATTATTACATACACGTATTGCTTTAAGGCAATTGAATTTACATATTTTATAATTAGACTGAAATTATTTAAGTGTTAAAAATACTGCCTCACCCTTTTCAAAAGTATTAAGTGTATGTGTAATTAAGTGGTAGTACAAAAATTGGTCCTGAAACCAAATCAAAATTTGATTTAAAAGCTGCTTTTTAATTACATTTTCAAAAATTTTAAACCAGGTACTATGTACCCTACTGTTATTCGAAGCTTCCGGTACTTTTGTTTTCAATTTCTTACACACAAATCAACTCTCTTTGGCCTATCTAAACAAAACTTTTGTATATTTATACTATAGAGCCCAACTAAACTACAAACTACATTACAACCCTCAAACACTATCCATATCATATTTTAAACTTATGTAGATATCTGCGTTGTTTAAACCAAAAAGAGAGAAAGGAAGAGAGAATCCGGAGAGAGATGTGAGAAACAGATCAATAATTATCAGCAATTAACATAACGCGAGCAGAGTTCTCTTCATTTGCTACAGAAGCGGAGGGAATCTGCCAAACTTCATTAGCCGGGTATTATCTTATTGAGACCGGGAATGCCCATCTTAACAATGTTAAAATTAGAACGTTAATGTCTCAGTATCCATTGGTCACAGTTTGTTGAAAATGTTATATCACATTCATGAAACCACAGTAACGAAATAGACACAGGGATATTGTAATGTGTTGAGTTACAACTGTAAAATAGTTTTTAAGGTTCTATTAATTTTTAACATATTAATTAGTGTAAAGAACCTTGCGTGAAAACCTCCAAAATTATATAGGTGATTTATGTTCCAAGTTTCGTTCTTCTAGGCTCAATAGTTCTTGCGAAAATGGAGCGTCTGCAGAGTAAAATGTTTATAAAGTAAACACAACATGTAGTACATCTCACCAAACTCTAAATACATTCCAGCTTCTGTGCACGTCCCAAGCATTCTAATTTAAATTATCAACACCGACATAGAAAGAGAGAAAATATTTCTTCAACACAAAAAATCCCAATGTTACTTTTTTTTTTAGTTTTTTTAGCTTTTAGAAAGTTATTCGATATTGAACTTCAGCATTTTCTAATACCTTCAAGGTAATTTTCCCCTTAAAATCACAAATTCAATAATATTTTAAGCTAATTTGTAGAACTACTTATAATGCGTATAATATATAATTTTAAAGCTACATTTTGTAGATAATCTACAAAAGTATGCTTTTACAATTTTCTTATTTCCAGTTGCAATAACTGGGAATTTACATTTTAAAATCTAACACCAACGTCGGACACTCTTTGAAGGCTCCTATTTTTATTTGTTGTTTTCTTAATTTTGTTTGCTTGCGTCAAGTTTTGAGCATTCGCACTTAGGTTGCAACAGAGCGATCTATCTCCGCAAAGAGGAACTATGTCAGGGACTGATGTCTTGTATGTCGCAGCATGCTGATGCACCTGACCTGATTGTCTTTATCCTACTGAACTCTACTGTCATCAAGTGATGCTGCTTACAGCCTCCGTGACAAACATCGCACTCACGTACATCCTCTGTTGAAATAAAAAAATCTCTCTAAACTAGCGAGTTCTATAACAACACAAAACACGCACTGTCTGCACCTTATTTGGGGTTAGTAATTGCCCTTTTACTAGTACGTTTATAAGGCAACCATCAGTGATAATTTTACGTCCTCAGCTTAAAACCCTGTCCTGTTTACCATTGCTTTGTCTCGACATATGAGCAATTTATCTATATATTGTCTGGTTTTTCTGATAACTTTCTCCACTCCAAACGTTTTCCCACCTATCATATCTTCTGTGCGTCTCTTAACAGGTAGTCCCTTCTTATACCAAACCAATTTCTTTTCCTCTTCCTGTGCAATCTCATTGTTGTTCTTCCTTAGCAAAGTCTTTCTACAACATTCATTTGTCTAAACCGAGCGAAATGTCTCCGCGGTAACGTGTGAGATTTCTCAGGTCCGGGTTCGACTACCGTCGACCACCCACTCTGGCATTGGGGTTTTCGTGGATTTCCCTGGTCGGTAGGGGAATTCTCAGATGGTTTCTCATCTACCACGGTTTCCTTTCCATAATTTCCTTTTCAATCCACTTCCATCTCATCTTTCAGGTATGCTTCTAAGTTTCGTGGCGTAGGGCAGTGCCGCACATATGGTAAGGATGCATACTCAAAGAAAGAGTACCTCCTGTGGACACCAGAAGGCTGCTTGGTGGAAGGGTCGTTCATCGTCCTCTCTAGTCAACTCAAACATTGGGACGGGTCTTCGACTCAGCGACTTCCATGGGTCTTTGTAGCATTCTGATTACAGTCTGTAGCCTCCTGTGGTTCCTTCATTTCATCCCTTCCTCCTGAAGGTGGTAGCCGCAATATATCTATATAGGTCAAGGTATTTCACAATACGAGCATTTCGTTTATCCATCTCAAACGCCTCAATCTTCTCAATATCTATAGGGTTATTCAAAAAGAAGGAACAGACATTAAATATTTATTACTAATGAACGACAATAGATGGCGAAACATGTAATACATCACTGAGTAGAGAGAAGTTCAAAGTTTAATTTTATGTGTTCAAAATGAGCAGCATTTGTTATGCGAGGACGACCAGTGAATGTTGTAGAAAGACTTTGCTAAGGAAGAACAACAATGAGATTGCACAGGAAGAAGAAAAGAAATTGATTTTGTATAAGAAGAGAATACCTGTTAAGAGATACACAGAAGATAGGATTGGTGGGAAAACGTTTGGAGTGGAGAAAGTTATCAGAACACGCAACTATCTTATACGAATTTATTGTATCAATTGTAAATTTTTATGACGAGGCGGCTCTTTGTTGAACTTACAACGAAATACACGCTGCAATGAAACAATGGATTCACTCCTTGCATAATGCAGCACACAATATGATTTTCCCTGTGGCGTCGTCATTTCAGCGCCACTGTAAGTCCTGAATGGAACTGACAGGTGGGGCCTAAAACTTTGAGATTTCCTCTAATCAATGATGTGTCGTATGTGTCGCTATATATTGTCGTTCGTTAAAAATGAATATTTAAAATCTGTTCCTTCTTTTTGAGTAACACTATATATTTCAAATGCTTTCAGTACTACTTTCTCTGCCATCTGCCTATAGAAGGAAGCGGAAGTACGTATTCCACCAAAAATTTCAATACCGACATTTCACCGGTAATGCATGTTTTGAAACTCCTGAATCAAAAAAAAGGCATATGTGTGTCAGTTTGCGCGGTTCTGTCTGTTAACAGTATAACTCAGAAACGAACAGTCGGATAAACACCAAACTTGGTATTTAGGTTCAGTATCTTCCAGAGATGCGACACGAAGGTTTTAAAGAAAATCCCCCACCCAGATTAGTCTTTACATGGAACAATTTTCGAAAATTTTAATTTTCTCAAAAATGGCTCTAACGATTTTGATTAAAATATCATATGTTTAAGATATTTTCATGACAAATGAAATGTGCATCTCGAATTTTCTGGGAATGTCTCCAAAAGCATTCTTCATTGTGAACCACTTTTGCATAACTGGTGAACCATAAGAGATGGACAAAATTTTACTGCACAAAAATGTAGATCGCGTTAAAGTACAAAATTTATGTCATATACATTTTTGTTGTTGAGTGAACCATTTTCGAGATATTGCTTGTTATTCCCTTAAATTTTCCGTCACTTATACTTTTTCTCAAATTCGTTATTCATTTTTTTTGTCCTGGTAATGCAAAGAGAATGGAATACTCCACATAGCAACCAGCTCTTAAAATATTTGACTATCGCTTAAAGCCTAGCAATTCCTCTTGCATTTACAAGGAAATTAGCAATAAGATTAACATCTGGATACCTCGATTAACACGAAGTAAATAGAGAATAAGCGTTTGTAAAAATAGTTTGTACAAGAGTAGAGAAAGTCATGTGAGTGTAACACATCAGATTTTATAGAAACGGATTCCTAATTGTTCGTGTTCTCAAAAATGGCTCTAACTAAATGAATTAAAATACCATATCTTTAAGATATCTACAGGATATATAAAGCGTATATCTTGAATTTTCTGAGACTAACCTGTGAGGCACTGTTCATTTTGAATGACTTTTGTGTGGTAAACTGTAAATTATAGACAAAATGTTACTACATGAAAAATGCAGATCTCGTTAAAGCACACAAATTAAGTAAAATAAACGTTTTGTGGCGTTAAGAATTTCCGACTTATGTTTTGTTACTGGAGTGAATTTTCAAATACCTTTTCCAATTGCAAGTCGCTAGTCTTTTTTTCCATGTTCATGCAAAGAAAATTGAATTTTTAAGCCATCACATAGCGACCGGATTGTAAAAGATTTAGCTGTCGCTTTGGCTTTTTCCATTCCTCTTATATGAGGCATGTTTTTATAATAAGTACAGGTTTAATATTTTGCTGCTGCAGTGGCGATTTTAAGCAATTTCTCTATTCATTAGGAAGCCAGACGCAGCTTCGTCTCTTTGTGTTTTTCTATTGTTACAATATTTCGAAATGTTCAAACAATCGAACGATCCGCCGACTAAATGGCATAAATGTTACGCCAGAAAACATTTATCGCCATTGTGTGAAGTTTATGGAAACAACAATGAGTGACAATGTCCGGCCTCACACAGCCAAACAAACTCTAGATTTGATTGCAACATTTGGTTGGGAACAATTCGATCACCCTCCCTACAGTCCGGATTTGGCACTAAGCAATTTTCATCTTCAGAAATTCCTATTACGGTAATGTTCTGAAACAAAAAGTGCAGGCTTGGCTTTCATCACAGGCGGCATCATTCTTTGACGAAGGCATATAAAACTGGTTACGACATGCCTGAATAATGGCGCTGACTATATGGAGAAGTAGTGTAAGGTGTAAGGTAATGAACAATAATAAAGTATTTCGAAAATAAAGTTATTTTATTGCTTTAAAAAATTAGTATTAATTATTTTTAAAAAAATAAAATACGCCTCTTAGCCACAAAGAAACATGTAAATGTGTAATGCAAGATTATTTGTATTAACAAAAACAAGATAGAAGAATAAGCCTTTTGTGATTATTTTGTAGAAGAATGAGTAGAAAAGGCCATGGGAAGGCAACACATTAGAGTTTTCTGTCTTGTTTACTGCTTACCTCTTTGTTTCCACAATTGAACCATTTATCTTAATATTATCCGTATTCCGATATCTTCTTCAGCACCCAGCCTTTTTTTTCATTCCCTTTCTTTCCTGTGATAATGTTACAGCTAATTTCTTTTCCTCTCCCTGATCTTTCATTCTTTTTCTTTCTTCGCCCAATTTTTTTGAACAACACTTTCATTACTTATTTCGTGTGTCCATTTCAAACGCCTCAATCTTCTGCATATTCAGATTTAAAACGCTCAATATTTTCTTTCTCTCCCATCCTCGCAAAATCTAAATTTCCCACGTTATACTATAGAATTTTTGGATGGAATTCAGTATCTTCTCTACCTATTTGTACGTGGTAGGGAACGTAAAACCCACTCCAGATGGTTGTTGGTTTTCCTGTAATTATAGCTAAAAGGAGTGGAATTCCTCAAAGGCTGTGTATAAATGTGCATTAGCTATATTAAATACTCTAACTTTAGTTGAATTTGTCATTGCAGGCATGGAATATAATATTTAGTTGAATTCCACCATTCAAATCTTACCTGTAACTTTACTTCCTAAGTTCGGCGTTAATGTTAATACTGGTGACGTTGCTATTGGAACCGCCATGTGAAACAGCTTTTAGTGAATAATTAATTTTATTTTATGTAAGTATTTTTACTTTCTCTACTACGTATAGTAAGTAGGGGAAGTATTGCATTCGACCCAAAATTTCGATACCGAGATTTCACCGGAAATACATATTTTGAGACTCCCTGAATCCAAAAAAAGCATTTTTGGAAACATGTCCGTGTGTGTGTCTGTGTGTGTGTGTGTCTGTGTGTGTGTCTGTGAACAGCATAACTCAGAAACGAACAGTCGGATAAACACCAAACTTGGTATTTAGGTTCAGTATCTTCCAGAGATGCGACACGAAGGTTTTCAAGAAAATCCCCCCACCCCAGACTACCCTTTACATGGAACATTTTTCGAAAATTTTAACTTTCTCAAAAATGGCTCTAACGATTTTGATTAAAATATCATATGTTTAAGGTATTTTCATGACAAATGAAATGTATATCTCGTATTTTCTGGGAATGTCTCCAAAATGTTCTTCATTCTGAACGACTTTTGCATAACTGGTAAACCATAAGAGATAGACAAAATTTTACTGCACAAAAAATGTAGATCGCGTTACAATACACAATTTATGTCATATACATTTTTTTTGTTGAGTGAACCGTTTTCAAGATATTGCTTGTTATTCCCTTAAATTTTCCAATACTTATACTTTTTCTCAAATTCGTTACTCATTTTTTTTATGTCCTGGACATGCAAAGAGAATGGAATGCGCCACATAGCAACCAGCGCTTAAATATTTGACTATCGCTTAAAACCTACCATATTCCCTTTGCATCTACAAGAAAATTAGCAATAATATTGACATCTCGATATCTCGATTAACATGAAGCATATGGAGAATAAGCGTTTGTAAAAGTAGTTTGTACAAGAGTAGAGAAAGTCATGTGAGTGTAACACATCAGATTTTTTCTACTGTTCCCTATCGTCGAAAAAATAGTATGCAATACACATGCGTCAAGTGCATTGTAGAATTTCGGAAACACTTGTCTTTGTCTCGCATTTTGAAATTCCTTCTTATTTTCCAATGACGCACTTGTAATATATTATTTCCAGTTCCGTGTAAAAACTTAGTTCCAGGAGTCATTCAGGCCTACCTCACCACGGTTATATTTTGGGCTAAATTTCATTTTATTATAGCAATAATCCATGAAGTGGATAATCTGATCGAACTATTTGTAACTTAAAAAGCAAAATCTAGTGTATTGAGCTCATCCTTCTACAAATTATTCTTACAAAAGCTATTCTGCTATCTTCTTGTTAATTGATAAAACTTGTATTAAACGCTTACACATTTCATTGTAGGTACAAAAAGGTTACAGTTGGCTAAAGGGATAGTAAGATTCTTTAAAAAGTGGGTGACTATGTGATGGGTTTGAAATTTTATGCTCCTTGCATGATCACGAGAAAAAACGAATAGCGACTGGCCACTTGAAAAGAGTATTAGTATTTGAAAATTCTTGAATATGGTTAATCCTATAAAACGTGTTATTTGACATAAACTGTAGTCGACTGAAAAATGGAATGCCATAGCCGGAATTTGAACCACGGATCTCCCGGTCTCCGTCCGGTTGCTCTTACCAGTGAGCTACCATGGCAACATGCCGGCACAACATTAAATTCTCCAGCTGATTCGCATTTTTCCCGGTAAACCACAAGGAGATCTCAAATTGTATTGAGATGACATACCCCAATGTCGACCTACAATGTTGTAATTACTTTAAGTCCCGGGCTTCATAGTTTCAACCACTATTAGGTCAATTAATGGAATTAATTGTTCTTTCACACAAGCCGTGTGTTGGACAAGGTTGGAAAGGTAGAATCAGACGACTGAAACTTCTTCTCGGACCCACTAGAGGAAGCCTGTCGATCCTCCACTGCTGGTGCAACTAGAGGAACATCGACCAACCCTCCCGTAGCCGGGTGGTCAAGCTGGAATTTAAGCGGACTCTGCGCATCTCTGTCGACTTGCCCTGGCCTGCTCTGCAGCCCATACGTCTTCTGCGGTTCCTTCACTTTATCTGTTCCTCAGGGGTGTGTGCACAAAAGATCCATTGGGGTCGAGTTGCTAGGTGTCTCCTCTCCCCTTCGTTTACTAGTCCTATCCTATCAAGACTGTTTCTGGACACACGCTTGACTTGCTGGTACAAATTTGCTTGATATTGATGAACATACTCCATGACAGGTTTCATTCTCAGTTTTTGTAGGAGGTCTTCATTTCGTTGAGGTTCTATCTAGTATAGCCTGCTGTTCGGCGTATAAACTTCATTTCACTGGCAGTAATTCTATTTGCATCGCACTTCCTAGCTTCGATACCATAACAGAGGCTCTGGGGACCGAGTCATGCCGCAATAATCATGCATCTTATACAGTAAAAATGCAGTATACACAAGCTTGTGCAGAATTCTGAGAGGTGGCAACCCTAGTAGAGTACTTACCCCTTTCTTATTACCAATTAGTTGGAGGAAAACAATGTTGCCTGCAAGCCTACAAAGGGATTTAACCGGACGTACTCAGCATTTTTGATGACAGAAGTCCGAAAAAGGACAGTAATGGAACTTAAATACCAAGTTTGGTGTTCAATTCACTTTCCATGTTTTAGTTATGTTGTTCAGAGATACGTGGGTCTGTTACTCAAACTGGATTATTGTTTAAAATAAAGAGAGTTGAAGTTTGTTACACTACATCACTAAAATATTCTTACTTGAACGCGTTTCGGGAGAAGGTTTGCTCCCATCGTCAGCATGTCCTCAACTCCTCAGCAGTTGAAATCATGCTGACGATGGGAGCAAACCATCTCCCGAAACGCGTTCAAGTAAGAATAATTTTAGTGATGTAGTGTAACAAACTTCAACTCTCTTTATTTTAAATTATGACACATCACTGTTACTAGTTTCTAAATCTTCAAAATTAGTCAATGGATCATTGTTGTTGTTTGGAGGATTCAGGGAGCATCAAAATAAGTATTTCCTGTATAAACTTTCTTAGTTGAATGCAATACTTCCTCTCCTTGCTATAGGTAAGCAGAAGATAATGTAATTAGAAGAAAAGCATTAGAATTGCTCACAACTGTGTAGGTTTTCCTAGATAATGTTACTATTCTAATATTCTCAAGTAAGTTAATTTTTATTTCGGTAAGGTTCCGTAAATAACGTCCAATAGAAATGCAGAGGAAAGATGATTTGAAGAAGGAAAATGCGTATATCACACACTTTAAAAGCAGAGTGAACAGATAGAAAGCCTGTGGCCCACCCTTTTTATAGTGTGGCCACACTTTCCTATACACGAAATAAATCGCTAAATGTCAACAAAGAACTCCATTTTTTACTACTTTGCATGCGCGGAGAAAGATGTCAACCCATGAGTATTAGCGAAATCCGTGAAAATAGCAATATTTTTATTTCTTCAAAACACAGTCGTTACCTACCGTATCTATCCCACCAAATAAAGTGAGATTTAACACATCAGATCCTCTACTTGTAAAAAGCATCCATTTGCTACGCTTTGCTACTTATGGCCCTCAACTCTGGACTATGTACGCTTTGCGGTTTAGGGCTCTCAACCCTGGGCTACCCTTTGTGGCTTAGGGCTCTAAAACTTGGCTACGCAAAACGGCTAGGGCTCTCAACCCTTGACTACGCTTTGCGGCTTAGACCCTCTACCTTTGGTTGCACTAGGCGGCTTAGGGCTCTCAACCCTTGACTACGCTTTGCGGCTTAGGTCCTCAACATTGGCTACTCTTTGCGGCTTACGCCCTCTACGTTGGGCTACACTTTGCAGCTTAGGCCCTCAACCTTGGGCTATGCTTTGCGGCTTAGACCCTCAACCTTTGGTTACACTTTGCGGCTTAGGGCTATCAATTCTTGGCTACACTTTGCGGCTTAGACCCTCAACTTTGGGCTACGCTTTGTGGCTTAGGGCCCACAATCTTGGCTATGCTTCGTGGATAGGGCTCTCATCCCTGGGCTAACTTTGAGGTTTAGGGCCCTCAATCTTGCGCCACAGTTTGAAGCTTAGGCCCCCCTAATTCCTCGGCTACACTTTGCGACTTATGGACCTCAATCCTGAGCTTGCTTTGCGGTTTAGGGCCTTCAATCTTGGGCTACGCTTTGAAACTTCGGGGCCTCCCATCCCTCGGGTACGCTTTGCGACTTAAGGTTCTCAAACCTTGACCATGCTTTGCGGCTTTGGGCTATTAACCCTGGGTTACACTTTGCGGCTTAGGCCCTAAATCAGTCATTCGCGTCAGCCTCGCTGTGTTTTTCGTTCACATCTTAGCGGCTCTTCCGCATGAACAGCACAGACGCAAAGTGGCTACTACCGGCCAAAGCGTGAGTTAATTTTGGAAGGAGGATGCGGAAAAAAAACCTTCATTTCTCCTCAGAGAGCGGCGTTAGCTAATTAATGGATATCTTGACAGCCTGAAACACGTTCAGTCATCACGAGCTTTGTAATGAACTGGTTGCTGTACTGAATTATTTAAGCGGAATATTCATATCTTGATGTTGGATGCAACAAATCAATTAATAGCTCGGGAAAGAACAGCGCTCCAAGCCCCACCCTCATTTGCATGAGCAGATGCGCATAAACAACCGTGCTTGGCTACTGTAGCCCGGGGCAGTCAGCGAGCAGTGTGAGAGAAAGATGGAGAGAGGTGAAAGGGAAGATGTCTCCGAAATGTGAAGGTTGGTATGTCGCTACATCAGCAGCTCGTCGGCTTCACATTTTTATTACTGTTCTCAGGAAATTCCTTTGTTTCCGTTAGTGATCATAACGGATCTGTCGCCATTACTTTCCCACACAAACCTTCTGCATAAACACGTGACAAACGCTGCCCATAACAAAACACTACTTTCCGCAACTTCCAGCATCCCAATGGGAATAATCTCTTCTCCCGGTGCCGCTTCAGAAACCTTTGAAAATGAAAATACTTAATCTAGAACTCGGGGTTACGCCATTAAGGGAAAACGAAATGGCAAAAATTGCAAAAAGAGTAAAATTGCAGTATTATTAATTGAAATTCCTCTTTAATTTATATATTTAAGTTGAGGCTGTGCAATATCTCCAAAACTAAGCGTTGTAGAAAGAAATTTCTTTAATAAAAGTTGCTTGATATTATGGGGGAAAAGTAAATGCAATTAGTCCTGTTTTGTTTAAGGGACGTTATGATTGTAATTTTGTGTTTTATTTTCTGATTAAAAAATGGTTTATAAAAAGCTGATAATTTTGTGATGAGCAATAAGGAAACACAAAATAAAAAGTTGGTTTCCCATTTACGAAACTTACTTTGCCTGTATTTGCAATTTATTTTCTAAATATGCTTTTAATAATGGCGGGTAGCAGGTAGGGACTCCTTTAGATAGCCCTACTTCAGGGAGCTGAAACCCTGCCCAAGCGATACATCAGGTTTCTCAACCTCCAAGGGTTATCACCTGGAAAGGGGCCCTTGGCCAGGAGCGAAGACTCCAACAGTCTTCAAGGCACCAGTTTAAGGACAGTTTGAATGGCGAGGAGAGAAGAGAGAGCAACCCTCCCTTGTAAGGTTATTACACAAGAGAAGCTGGGTTTGAAGCTTAAACGTGGCAGCCCTACCACAAACGTAACCTTGCACAGCGCTCGTAACGCGGTCGGGACACTATTATTACTTCTGAGTTTCCTCAAATAAACCGGACTGATTTCATAAAGGCAACTTTTAGTCCTCCATTTTGTACTGTGAATTTTGCATCACTTCACAAAAAGGGCTTATTGTTACTCACTCTTCTATAAAATATTCTTATAAAATCCAGATAAACTTTCAGTACATTTCGTTCTAGGATACAGTAGGTAAAGCGATAATCAGATGTTTAAAGAACGTGTCGGAATGTACAGTTTTTGTGCAGTAAGACTTTGACTACACTTAAAGGTTTATCAATTATGCAAAAGTCATTCAGAATGAACAGGACATCAGAGGCTATTTCAGGAATATTCAAGGTATATTTCATTTGCCATACATATATCTTAAACATATGGTATTTTAATCAAGATTGTTAGAGCCATTTTTTCAGAAAATCAAAATATTTCATGTAAGACCTTATAAAGAAAATGTAAGCTTAGTCTATCTTTTAGGGGAAGTTTTGCTCTAAATTAATACTACCATTAAGTATGGCAGCTTCTGTGTTCTCAAGTCATGTGGTCTGTTTCTTTACAAATATAGAGCATGGACCATTTAAGTTGAGACCGTACAATATCTCCAAAACTAAACGTTGTGGAAAGAAATGTCTTTCATAAAGGTTGCTTGATATTATGGGGGAAAGTAAATGCCATTAGTGGTGGTTTGTTTGGAGGACGTTGTGATGGTCATTTCAGGTCAATTTAATTTGACCATAATTGTAGATTCCCATTTAAAAAATCTCATGTGTTACAATCACATGACATTCCCTACTCTTGTACAAACTATTTTTACAAACGCTTATTCACCATATGCTTCATGTTAATCGAGATGTTAATCTTATTGCTAATTTTCTTGTAGATGCAAGGGAAATTGGTAGGCTTTAAGCTATAGCCAAATATTTTAAGAGCTGGTTGCTATGTGGAGTTTTCCATTCTCTTTGCATTACCACGACAAAAAAGAAATGAATAACGAATTTGAGAAAAAGTATAAGTATTAGGGAATAACAAGCAATATCTCGAAAATGGTCCACTCAACAAAAAAGATGTATATGACATAAATTGTGTATTTTAACGCGATCTACATTTTCTGTGTAGTAAAATTTTGTCTATATCTTATGGTTTACCAGTTATGCAAAAGTCGTTCACAATGAAGAATACTTTTGGAGACATTCCCAGAAAATTAGGGATATACGTTTCATTTGTCATAAAATATCTTAATAGTATGATATTTTAATCAAAATCGCTAGAGCCATTAAAATTTTCGAAAAATGTTCCATGTAAAGGGTACTCTGGAGTGGAGGGATTTTCTTGAAAACGTTCCTGTCGCATATCTGGAAGGTACTGAACCCAAATACCAAGTGTGGTATTTATGCAACTGTCCGTTTCTGAGTTATGCTGTTCACAGACACACAAAGACATGTCCAAAAATGCTTTTTTTTGGATTTAGGGGTCTCAAAACATGTATTTCCGGTGAAATCTCAGTATCGAATACTTGGGTAGAATTCAATACTTCCCGTACTTACTTACGTAGTACAGAAAGTACTAAATGGACCCAAAAATGACTGTCACAACGTCCTCCAAAAAAAACAAGATTATGGCATTTACGTTCCTCCACAATATCAAGCAACTTTGATTAAATATACTGTTTTTTACAACGCTTAGTTTAGGAGATGTTGTACATTCTCAACTTAAATGGTCCAACCTGTATACGAAAATATTGATGGAAGCTAAAGTACGCCTTAGGATGACAAAATCAACATCCAGGTGCTGTTGAAGATCTACTTTGGTGTTGCTAACATGGTTTGTTAATTTTTAAAAAATATTTGCTAATGGCTTTTAATTAGAACAAGATGTAATTAGGGAAATAATCATAGCTTCTTTAATAAACAAACTTACTGTATGAAAGTTGATTAGTGAACTTAGAAGACATACATTCACATTCTATAAAAACTTCACTCTCATATCATAAATAGTTGTGAGAAAATGAGTCATGAATTTAGTGGATTTCACATTAGTGAACGTAACAGAATTGATATATAAAGAGCTATTGGCGAGAATAGGATTGCTATAGGTTTAAGCAAGTGATTCTATCTTATGAGAACATATAATTTATTTGAATTTTTCAGAAAGAGGTACAGCATGTCCTAATACTTTAAGATAAAAGCATAAAATGGCAATACCACAACGAGGTCCTATGCGAAGTTTCTGGAGATCCTGAGTTCAAGTTTTGGTTTGAGTGAGTTGCCTGGTTAATGTCTTATATCAAATTTACAACGTTTTTGCACTTCAACAATTATCCGCTGCACGTTTATAATCATTTGTTTTCCAAATGATTACTTGGTTTGGATTGTGAAGCGGAAGGGAGACGGCAACGATCCAGTAACGCCCCACTAGGGGTCGCCCCCGAAAATGCAGGAGACACCGGGTGGCCGGAACCACGAGCTACGGCACAGCAATGTCAAGGTCCCTACAATTTGCACATAAATACGCCCCGGCAGTCGGACAGGCAGACCGAGGACCCCGCCTCATACAATGGGCGGTCGTTATACCGTAGCAACCAGCTGAAGTCCAAGGGACGGAGAAAGTTCATAGACAGCATTCCTTTTACCTACCACGCTACACCGAAACACCACCGCCAACACCTCCAACCGTGAAATAGGCCAAACGGGATGAAGGGTGGAAATGAAAGGACAGGAAATTCGGGGGCTGAAGGAAACCACCCTAGCATTCACTTAATGTCCCAGAAAAAAAACCCAAAATCACATGGGGCAGAGTGGACGGTCGCCGGGGATCGAACCCGAGACCTTCCGAATGCGGGCCAGAGACGTTACCGCCTGAGAAATATCGCTGGGTTACGTGTGAACGTTTGTCTGCTGTCAAACATTAAGGGTACAAAGTTGGTGTAACAATTACGTAACCAGCAATATTTTACCTGTTCCATCTTGTCTTATCTTGTTCGATACAGATTTTCGTCATTGCTTCGGATGCACTTCAGCTTTGGGCTTCTTGTGCTACCTGTATCGTTTTAAAGCCAATTCATTATGCCTACATCCTTTACCAAGGAATACAGTCTTATAAAAGACATGGTTTCAAATTCTTCTGGTTCTAAAACATAGTCCCAAAAGCAATATATCTCCTGTGAGCCAAGGCCTCACAGGAGCACATAATATGTTGGGCTGTTTCAGTTTCTTTCTTGCACATTCTGCAAACTAAATTACCCTGAAACACTCCCATTGTATTAACACGATTTTTCACAGAAGCAGGTCCCGTGAGAAATGCAATAATTGTTCTCAGCTGAAGTCTGTTACATTTAAGTAAGCTTTCAGCTCTTTTCTTACATGGTTTTCTAATAAATAGTTTACCATGTTTGTTTCCTGGAGTTTTAATCCAAGTTTTATTCTGTTTTACTTTGGACCAGTTCTTAACAGCCTCTCTTACTAAACATCAGATGTTCCTCTGGCCCAATAAATTGTGAAGTTGTTCCTTGTCTTGCAAGTCCATCTCTCTATGCCACTATGACCCGGCACCCAGATGAGTTGAACTTCATTCTGTTCTGCCAAGCTTGTGAGCATGTATAACCAGTTTAAAACCAGTCCTGACGTTACCTTATGACCACTTAGAGCTTTGAAAGCAACCTGGCTATCTGAGAAGATATGTATCTGTTTACCAGTGTACGCTCTCCTTATGTTTTCATGTATGCATTGACTGATAGCATAAATTTCTGTTTCTAAAGCAGTAGCGTATTCACCCAAGGGAAAAAAAAACTTTTTGCACTTTAGTCTTAAGCCATATACTCTGGATCCTGTTCGTGAACCATTCTTTGTGCTGTCTTTAAATCTTATCAAAGTTTTCTCAGGAGTTCCAGAGTTTTATTCGTCCAACGTTCAGGATCAATAATGACCCTGAAGTTCTTTACAAAGTGTTTAATATATTCTGATGGCAATTCTAAAGATGCATCTCCTATTATTTCCTAATGCTTAACAAACCTGGATCTTTTTCAAGAATTCTTAAGTGCTTAGCGTGTTGTAGTCTATAAACTGACATTCTTGCTTCCTACATTACAACTATAGTACCGCCGTTTTATCTCCGGCTCTGACATTTAGCGCGACCGAGAGAGGCAGTGATGCCAATTCTTACCCCTACTCTGAACACGTGTGTATACCTGTGCCATCTGAAGTAACATTATTTGTATATGTTTGTATTTGTTAGCCCCACATTTGGGCGCCAATTTGCGGTGTTATATTTGTGACATTATTTATTTATTGAGCCCCACGTTTGGGAGCCAATTTGATGTGGTTTAATGTTATATTTAATTTGTTTATTGAGCCCCACATTTGGGAGCCAATTTGCGATGGTAAATTTATAATGTTATTTGTGTATGTGTTTACTCAACGTGGTGAAGCCATCTTGTGACGTGATTCATTTGTTAGGTTTGTTAGCTCCATCTGGTGTTAGCAATTTGCGGTAATATTAGTGTTCGTTTGAAAGAATGCTACTGTTATTTTATTTAATTTTTGTTCACTGTCCTCCGGCTAGCTATAATCTTTTGGTCAAGCACTTCTCTTTATACAGGTTGTGTAAACGGAAGGGAGTCTCTTATCCAAAGATAACGATGATGAAAGAATTTGTTTTACACTTTTATTGTCGAACACATTCACTATCACATTTACACATTGATCTTGACACTCGCCAAACTGAAACTGTTATAATAACTTCATTACTGACAATTCTTAATTTGCGTACTTCAACTTTTTGTATAATTAACTTTACAACATTTAAGATTTTTCATAACTCTGTTACGCGTAACCTGCAAATTGATATCCGACGTGTGCCGTACAAATATTTTCGACGAACTGACTGACTGAAGGCGACGTGTAGTGTACAAAGATTTTTGATGAACTGCCGGGGTCTTTACCTCTAACCTACCTTTTATACACATACACCACGATATGCCTAAAGATTATAACTGAGCTGCAATTGGCTAATAAAACGCGCCAACATTAGCGTCTACTTTTATATCCAATGAAAATTATGAAAACATATGCTCTAGGGAAATGTTCCAGAAGATTCTAAAGGAAAACGCGCCAACATTACGTAACTTCCTCGTTTCCAATAATGATAAACAGCTCACCCCCTCGCTGCATTATTGCACGCTATTATTGTCAGTTTCAGTAAGGCAGTATAAACTTACTTCCCAACAATAATTACAATCAACAAACATATCAAATCAATGTCACATAATAATGCATATTCATATAATGCATATTCATACTATAATCACTCTTTACATTTAAATAATTTGTGATACAAATTACTGCATCACATCTCTTCGTAAAATGCAAACAACGAAATAGTTGCCTATGTTAGAGTATTTAAAGTATGGAGATAGCACTTACAGGAAACTTAAACAAGGGTAACGCAGTAAATCGCATGCGCACAGAAAACAAACTTCATCTGGACTAAAGCAAACAGCTACTGACGACACGTGCTTCACTTACAAGAAAATAAGCAACACAGCCCAAACTGCAGTGTATGCACACAGAGAGGGAACCTGTAATTGGTCCTAGCAGACAACTTCCATCCTTTGCTGTGCGAGTCAACTCAGCACTGCAAACCTTGCCGGATCTTTTATTCTTTTCTTTCGTGTTGTGGTTTATGTTCAGCAAAGCTCTAAGCAACAACAGTAGACTATATTTATTACAGACTTAAAAGAAATCAAATTACAGTCCCCATTTATCTGTTGAAGCGAATCAGAATAGCTTCCTTTAGCATGGAAGTTCACAGCGCTAGTATTGCTAAAGGTGGCCATTCTAATATATACCTGTCTCTTTCGTTACCCTCATGAAACGGCAGGGCCAGAGATACAGCGGCGTAGATATAAATGCAATGAGGCAGGTTCAAGGTGTCTCTATTGCAGCAGTAGGAATTGTTTTCATGACTCCTGTAACACTCACACATGCTGTTCTGCCTGTTAAATAAACACAGTAAATAAACATTTCAGTAAACGGATATCTAAATATTTTTTATTAAAAATATTTAACAACCTAATTAGTACTGGTAAAAAATATACAGCGTGTAACTCTAGTTCTACACCTTATTTACTTTTTAACTTTCTCACCTGCACATCTGCTTATTACATCACAGCTAGAGATTAGCATTCTGAGATAGCATATAGGAGGAGAGGAGATGTAGAGATTACCTTTGTGCTATCATACTTGTTAAGTCATTGGAATTCGGAATGAAGAAGGTTGCTGCACTTAATGAATGCCTTTATTTAAAAGCATTTAGTTCATTGGCACAGCTGGTTTAAGATGTTCAGTTTAATGGTAGCGATATGCAGTTAGGATACTTACAAATGTATGGACTTGAACAGAATCCTTCTATCGTAATTTTAGTGACTGGTGTAATACTGAGATCTGTGAAATGTTCTCCAAGCAAATTCTTGACCACAAAATGTGAGGCAGTATTTTAACACTTAAGTAATTCCGGTCTAATTATATAATATGTAAATTCAATAACAGCCCGCCTTAAAGCAATATGTGTATGTAACAATATATAAAAGGTGTATATTACAGTAATTGTAAATGTTTATATTATTGTATCCATGTTTAATAATGTTATGAGGATGTATTACGTAATTTAGTAATGTAGGAACTGTGAGAATAATAAGTTAAACGTTGCTAATAATGAGGTAATAATGAGGTAATCTTGAGGCAATAATGAGTTTGAGAGTTTAACAATACTACTTCTGATTCTTGGATGCAATAATGTAATTTTAGTAACAGTTTATAAAAATAGCGAATCAACAACCAGATAAAGCTTTAGTTAAATGAAGATATTATATTGGACTAGGATTAGCCAATCAGAAACTGAAAAGGAGAAAAGTTTACAAATGTAGAGTTCAGTTGCCTGCAGACAGCGTTACTAACCAGACGCAGAAAGTGTCCTCAAGAAATATAATATGTATTCGTGTGAGACAAAAAGTAAGTTTACGTGTTAAAAAGTGTAATTAATTAATTAATAAAAAGAATCTCATAGCTCTCTCTATCAGTGAAGCGTTATTGAAATCGTGTCAACCATTAATAAAAGGAGTGATGTAAAATTATAATCTGTGTAAGCCTACATTCTTGTCGCATCACAACCCTGCTAAAACAAAAGTGTCTCTAACAATAATACTGATGCAGCCGAGGCAAACATAAATATATAATATTTAAAGAAACAGTCAAATTACAAAATTAAATATTTTTAAACATTTGGGGCAAATAAGGTAAAGAAACTATCTTCTTCAAAGTTCAAAAGCCAATGAACACCCTTGTGTGTAAGTGTGCATCATTAACTTGCTTTTTATGAATCTATATATGGAAGAAAAACAATTTAAGTATATAAGAATCTACTTTGTGTGTTACCAAATAAATATGTAAAGTTATTAATCCGGGGAACAACGTAGTCCTTCTCCACGTGATGTTCCCTGGGTAACGCTAAATGAACTACAACACAGGCATGCTTCATGTGGTATATTGTTTTGTTTGTGTATATGACCTGATATATACAATACACATACAAAACAATATACCAGATGAAATGAGAGCTATAGCAGTAGCTACGGAAAATGAAAGATACCCAGAAAAAGAATGGCTCCGAATATATACAGATGGATCCCTCATCAATTAAAAAAGAAACGCCGGTGCAGGAATATACTGTAAACATTTTGCACCTCATCTAACATTAGATGAAACGTCAAACCACTGTGATGGAGAATTAATAGTTATAAAAGCAGCATTACAGAACATTTTATATAGACCATACATAAAACAAACAATAGTCATCTTATCAGACTCAAAATCAGTCATAGACGGGATAGTATATTACAATAATAAAACAATAAGAAATATTAAAGAAATAAGAAGCCTAATTAAAGTAGTTGAAACTAGAAATCATGTCACTCTACAATGGACCCCAGCTCATGTCGGACTTTTGGCAATGAACATGGGGATCAATTTGCAAAGAAAGGTGCAATACAACAAATAAAACCTGTAGGTCAAATAGAAACAAATAAACAATTAAATACCATTAAACAACATTTCAAAAAACATCAGAGTCTTGATGAAGAAGATAAATTAAAAGATAAAAGATAGAGTTGATATACAAAAAATGCCAAAGAAAACTGCAGTGGCCTTATTTAGCATACAACTGGTCACGATTGCCTCGCAGAACATCTCTACATGATAGGATGCCTACCTACACCCAAGTGCACTCTCTGTGAAGAAGATGTCATCCTGAACAAACAGCATTTCACCAAATGCAAAGGTCTTAAAAGTGATAACTTACAGACTTTATATTGGGAAGCCAAAAGCGAAATGATGCACATCAATTAATCCCCAGTTCCATTGGTGAACAATAACAACAGTTATTAATCCTAAAGAATTTTATTAGTTATGTAAAACAGTATAGACATCTGACTCAATTAATATTTTAGACTGCGCTGTTTGATCCTGAGATTATTTTTCTGGTGTGCATGATGACTTATTTTCTCCTTCCTTTCTGATTCGTCATGTCTTCTGGTGCATGTTGGACTCCATCGGCGGATAACTCTCCATTATGTTTGCTGAGACAATATGCAGTAGGAATAGTTTGAAGTTAAGTCATTTATATAAATTTGTAGTGGTGACTGGTGATGCTTCGAGCCACGTTACGTTACTTCCGAAATATATACTATTGTTGTGGATTGATTTAAGGTAAGCAATAAATGCTTAGTTACAACATGCTGAAGAATCATTCTGATATATATTCGTGATATCTCGCATTGAAGGGAGAGAGAGAGAGTCACAAACTTTCAAGATGTCCTTTATTTGCACTCATACTTGGGAAACCGAGCAAGGTGGCGCCGTGGTAACGTGTGCGACTCTCATTCGGAGGTCCGGGTTCGATCCCAGGCAAACGCCCACTCTGATCCATTCAGCAGGCGAATGCTAGTGTGGTTCCTCTTCTTTCAGACATTCCTGCCCCTCATTTCCTATACCCATCTCTTTCTTTGTCATCTGTTTCAGGGTGTAGGTCCATGCGACGGTGTTCGGCGTGTTGCGGCTGGGCGGTGGATGTGTGCTTTGTAGAGGGTTTTTTCCCTAGCGTCATTGTGGGACTACCCAGTTAGGACCCGCCTCCGATTTGGTCCTACAAGTGGGGGACCGCGGGGGGTTAGGAGGCTTGTGGGTACCCGGGCTGCGTCGGATGCGTTCGAACTGAAACATCAGGGGCCCCGTCCAAGCTTACGCTCATTGTCACCCGGATCTGGTCGCCCTTCGGGACTCTCCCCTCATCCCTCTCTCCCTTGGGTCAAGGTAGAAGCAAAAAGGGCCATTGCGGTCCTCTGCCCCTGTTGTGGAGATCCCTTTACCTTTACTTTACATGGTATAATTGTAAACCTGCAACATGAAGTATTTCTAAAAATGCCAATACAAAACAAACTTTCTTTCACACAAATTCTGAGTTCTTAACTTTTTGTTCACTTAAAGTTTTGTGCATCTAATACGATTTAAAGATGTATAAACAATTGTAAACAATTCCTTTCGAATAAATAGACTACACAACATATTCGCAGTGTTATGTGAATGTCTTAAATAGAGTTGTAATAAAAATCGTTGAATCATACACACACTGACGCTCTCATTCACACGTCCATACTCTGGGAGAATGAGGAATAATCTTGGCTAGAGAAAAATTCTCGCCTCCCAGCCGGGAATCGAATCCGAGACCCATAGCACAACAGGTAAGTGCTCTACCGACTGAGCTACGGGGCCAGCCGTTTTTTTATTTGTTTTTATTCAGCGTCCTTAAAGCAGTTATTTTCGGTGAAATCACGAAACGAGTATAGGTAGTGGATAAAGTAAAACTAACTTCCACGAGTGCGCCAGTTAATGCTGTGCGGTAATGTATTATGTATGATTTATATAATATATTATTATTACTATTTTTATGCACATTTTAATAATTTCTCTTGTCAAAATTTAAACCGCTGTAATTTGATACGTACTGATTCTATGAAGGGTATATACGAGTATTAAAGAAGTTCATTATAAAAAGAAAGTACTTAATTTAAATTTCTCTCAAGTTGTAAATGTAACTGTTAACATTTAGTTGCTAAATCTTACTGCATTGTTCCTCTGAATATTAAACCTCACCTGCTCCAAGAATCGAGTATGCATAGCGTATGAGCCATAAGTATACATATGGATTGAACTGCCTGCATGGGCTTCTTTTTAATATCATTCAATTAAAACTGAATAACCCTATAACTTTTAGAGTCGTCCAGGAGTCAAGTTTAGCAGTATAGTCTAAAATATTATGTAGATCTTGCATATAAGAACAAAGAGGGTTGCCTAACTTGCTCTTCAAGTTTTAAAATTAATTTGCGGTAATGTTTTTTTTAATGAGAAAATATGTCAATGTTTTATGTACTTTTCCCAAATAAATCTATAGATCTATGAATAAAACTTGCACAGCCGTATTTTCTGCTATCTTAATGTTGATTGAAATGTATTTTGTCGCTCTAATTTTATCAGCGTAAGAAAAAATTATTTATTTTAAAATAAAAACTTAAATTGTGTTGGGCTTGCTTCAATAATGACATTACTATATGACATTACTTACTATAAAACACTAAACATAATTTATGCAATTATAAACAAATAATTGTAAGTATAATAATATTATAGCAATGATAAATAATACTATAGGATAGAATAGGACTAAGAGCGGAAGGGAATTAGCACCTCGACCTCCGCAGATCTTTTGTAGCTAGGCCCCTGACAGGCAGAGGTCAGCATCCCTACCGCTTACAGATTTAAGCTCCCTGGATAGCAGTTGAGGCAGTCGGCCCCTCTCCCCCTATGGGCTTGCACATTCCCTGGGGGAGGGGCCCGGGACCGGAAACTGCCTCCATTCCTAGGGACGAATATTTACTCAAAACATCCTTTTCCCCTGCCATGCCAACGCCGAGACCTCCCGCCGACACTTGCAGCCCCGAAAGAGACCAAGCAGAAGAAAGGTGAAATGAGAGTGGCGTTGAAATGGAGAGACAGAAATTCGGGGGATGTAATGATCCTTCCTAGCGTTCGCCTAGCGACCCGGAGAAACCGCAAAAAACCTATGAATCAGGAAGGTCGGCCGCGGAAATCAAACCCATGACCAATGCGAGCCAAAGACGTTAACGCCTGAGCCATCCCGCTACGTAAATAATTGTATAAAGTTGTATTCCTTTTGTCAGAAGGGGACATAAATGCTACCATATCTTCTGGTCTTAATTAAAGACAAACCTTATGGAGATATAAACATTAATATTTGAAGAACTAACAATGCTATCTCTGCCAAACATATATGCAACTTTAAATTATATTTTGGATTACAATTGCAAAATTTTGCTCCAGTAGCTGTAGGAGTTAAAAGAGTTATTTATTTTGTTTGGTCACAAAAAGCAGAATCAAAACCCTCCTAAGTGAGAGCAAATTTCCTCCATCCCCAACTATAAGTGTGTTTAAACTTTCGAGTTCAGTATGTGTAGAATATCATGAAGACGAGCTAAGTAGTTTCTTTTTTAGGAATCACGCATAGTGAAAGGTAAGTTTCTTAGGTTGTGTAAAGATCTACAACTAATATCTGATATCGTAAAGTGAATCGTTGCGTTAAAACACCTTTCACGTGCTCCGTGTAATTTCCCTTCAAGAGAATTACTCTGTGACTCATTTACTACATTCTAGGAAGTACTGAGATAATTTACTCATTTCGTAGCTAAGGAATGCGTCCTTCTTGATTGAGAAATACACGATAATAACCTTCTATCAAGCCTTAACCCTTGGTTACATTTCTCAAGTGTCTAGATTACTTCAGTATCTTACCTTTCTACTAATTTTACGGTTCATTCACATACGTCACATCTACGCAGTTCTTCTCTTTGATTTAAAGGTGCCCAACATATAGGGTTCGCATTTTTGAGCTCCCACTCTGACCTTGGGTTTTTCGTGGTATTCCCTGATCTGTATACGAATCCTGGGGAGATTTCTCATCTACTACGATTTCCCTTTCATTCCTTCTCATGTTTCAGGTGTGCTTCTAGGTTTTGTGGTGTAGGGTGGTACCAGACAGATGGTCTGGATGGTTGCTCAGAGGAAAGAATATTTCACGTGGAAACTAGAAGGCTGCTTGAATGATGGGTCGCTCATTGCTCTCTCTGGGCTGTTCCAATAGTAAGACAGGTCTTCGAGACAGGAGACTTCCATGCGTCTTTGTGGCCCGTCTATCTGTGACCTGTATCCTCCTGAAGTGTCTTCACTTCATCCTTTCCTCCTGCGGGATGTTAGTCGCAATAGATCTCTCGTAGGTTGCAGTGCGTGAAGTGTCCCCTTTCATTATCTACTTATACCCTCTACCCTATATGTGTACAGATGGCTGAAATTGTCGTCCTCCTTGCTCTAGGCCCATGCTAGGGAAGTAAAGCCGGTGGCCCGGTGTCGTGGATTTACGGCACGTAAAAGAACCTCAAGTCTGAAAAAGAGGCCTCTGAGCAAAATTACAAATCTTTCACTCCAATATAGAATGGGATGCTAAGAATCTAGTATTTAAAGAGCGTCTACAAATAAAACTCAATTTAATTTTGGCTGGTGCAAGAAAGAAGATAAATGTATGTTTTGAAGAAATCCATATTTTGTGCAGTAAGTTTTCTCTGTCCCTTGTGCTTTACCGGTTGTACAAAAATATGCCAAATTTACTCCTAATGAACAGGACTTCACAGCTTATTTGACGATTATTCTAGGTATCCATTTTATTAGCATATGGAGTTTTAACAAAATGGTTAGGGCGATTTTGGAGAAAATAACAAACAACGAAACGTTTTTCATTTAAGGGTAGTTTGGGATGTTGCGTTTGCTTTCTCTATCGGGTACCTAGTAGGTAGAGAAGGTATCGCATTCCACCCAAAAATTCAATATAGGGATTTTACCGGAGATACATGTTTTTAAGGCCCCCGGGATTCAAATAAAGCATTTTTAGAAAAATTCCTTGTCTGTGTATGTGTGTGTATGTGAGCAACATAACTCACAAACGAAAAATCGGAGAAGCACCAAAGAAAATCTACCCAACTACGCTTTAAATAGAACATATTTCGAAATTGTTTATTTCCTAAAAAATGCCTCTAACGATTTTGATTAAAATACTATATATTAAAGATATTTATACGACAAATAATATGTATATCTTGAATTTCATAGGAATAGCCTGTGAATTCCTCTTCCTTGGGAAGGAGTTTTGGATAATCTGGTGTAACTGGTAAACGTTAAGAGATAGCCAAAAGTATAGTATGTAGATCTCTATAAAACACACAGTTCATTTTAAATAAGCTTTTTTGTGACATAAGCCATTTCTCAGATATCCCTTATTGATGGTTCCAATCGTTCATTACTTGGTCATTCTTTTAAAAGTCCTGTTAACATTCAGTTGTGTCTCGCCATTAATGAACAAATTATGGAATTTCTTTTTTGAATGACTTTTTTCATGACCTATCGACACCCCTCTCTCAAATCTAAAATTGGAATTGAGTTTTATTTATGGATGCTGTTTAACTGCTATGGTTCTTAGCGTCCCATTCCATACATTGGGCATAAAAGGCGGGACATTTTGCTTAGAGGTCTCTTTCTAAGGCTTGAGGTTCTTTTACGTGCCGTAAATCTACGACACGGGACACCAGCTTTACTTCCCTTCCGAAGGAAGCCAGGTTAAGGATTTTTACGCCCGTAAAAATCCATCGCCCTCCGCCGGGTTTGAAACCGCGACCTCGGTAACTAAAGGTTAGCATGGTACTACTAGACCATGCAGGACGTCACTCTCTCAAATCCGTTTGTTTGTATTTTAGTGTAATGTAATGTAATGTAATGTAATATTTATTTCATAATTATTACAATAATACAAATAACGCTTACATCTAAAACTTATGTCTAGTGCACCAGTTTTCTAGCTCCCCTATATTTAGCCCCTAGGCTGTATATATTGGGATAAAGCTACTATACCATCTCTCCACTTTACAAACTATAGTGTAATGTTTTGAATTCATTTTTCTCTCGCTCATTTATTCATACATTTACTTTCTTTTTGTTTCTTGGTTTATTGATTTTGATTCTAATTGCAGTTTAGCTCTTTATACAGTTCTTATGAATTTCAGACCTGTCCCTTGAGATCTCCTTTAAATTGTTGTTGTAGTGATTCAAAGGTTTACTACCATACATTAGTATCGGCATCCTTATTATCCATCCATCCTTTTAGAGTCCTGTGTGCTATATAACAGACTGATGGATGTTTGATAGTTTTTTTCCGTATATGTTTCAGTTTTACACGACTTTATTTCGAGGTATAGATACCTGCCTGAATTGAGAATCTACCCTAAGGTAGATTCTAGTTTTAAGACTATCATATGTGTTACCCTAAAACGCCTTCATTTTATTTGCAATCAAAGATTGTCATGTCAGTTTGTAGCATAACTTTTCTTCCCCACTCTCTCCCTAGGATTAAACTAAATGGTATATTAAGATAACTGGTTGGGAAGGGAGTAATATACACTCAAAGGATTTTCTTTACTGCGATTCAGTAAAAAACTTTATAGCCGCATATTGTAAAACCTTTTAGCACCATTTTATATGTTCAAATGCATCACTGCAGTTAAACTATCTGAATGCCTTAAAACCTGCGTTACCAGCGCATAGGGTTACTGCGATGGATTCAGGCAAATAGTCATGTGGATTGCAGCATACGCTGAAGGAAACGATTCTACAGTACTTGCAATATGAAAAATAGCTTCATTATGCAGTTGGAAGTCTTCATTGATTTTTAAAGAAGTTGTAAAATTAACTTACAGTAGGGAATTGACTGTTTCATTACAGAATTGCCGTATCGTCTTTAGTGTTAGTTCTCTCATGTACTTATTGCCTCATTAGTAAGTACGTTTTCTATACGGGCGTTGAAATCTTCACAGATTCAAATTCGTTAAGAATGTACTTTCTATTTATTCTTTCCTGTAATCATAAAATAGATAGCTTGCAATATTATTTTACATTCTTAAGAAATACCATTATACATGCACTGCCACAATAAAGGGTTCTGTATTGTTTAAAATTCTGTTTAACTTTTCTCAAAGAGCGTCCATAAATAAAACTCAATTTAATTTTGTCGAAAGTAATCGGCCTAAATGCGTGTTGGTTAGAGACCTCTAATTTGTTTTTTCTTCAGATCACGCTGCTCGAGTGCTGCTCCTTTCGGAGGTGTACTGCCTGAAATATACTGCCGTTTGTGAAAATTGCAACACCAAGAAATAATTTTCCGAATAACTCCAAACTTGGTGGAAGTGCAGAGGTGTGTGCAAGCAATAAGTGATTAGGTTTGCAGAGAGATGGAGTACACGTAGGCCAAGCAAAGCCCTCTCGTGTCGGTCCTACAAGGTCAGTGTTTAGCCCAGTGTAGTCAATGCAGAGCAATAAAGTGAGTGCCGGTATGCCTCATCGACGTCAAAGGGAGCCATATCCGCGTGTGAGTGAGTTCGAACGGGGCAGAATGATCGGTCTCCGGGAAGCGGGTTCGTTATGCTTGTCTGCATCAACGGTTCGTCGCCGTCTGCTGCAGGTTGGACTGGTTGCATGCATGATATTACTCGGCTTCCATTGTCCAGAAACCACAAGCTCCTCCGACTGCAACGGACACGTGAACACCGTCACTGGGGTGCTGAATGGCAAAATGTAGTATTTTCGGACGAGTCCCGCTTCAAAGTGCGCTACAATGATGGCCGCATACGTGTCCGGCGGTAACGTGGTGAGCGCAACCTGGAGGGCTGCATTGTTGGGCGGCATAGCGGACAAATACCAGGTGTGATGGTTTGGGGCGCCATTGGATTCAACAACCGATCTCGCCTCCTACGAATTGAGGGCACTTTGAACAGTAACCGGTACCTAACGGTGGTTATAGAGCCTGAGGTACTCCCCTGCTTCAGGCATCTCCACAGGCCACATTTCAACAGGAAATGCCCGGCCACATATTGCGAGGAATGTACAAGCCTTTTTTGAAGAGCGACGGGTACCATTGCTTCCCTGGTCTGCACGTTCGCCTGACATGTCGCCCATCGAATATGCCTGGGATATCGTTGTTCGGCACCTGGTGCGTCACGGTCCTCCAGTAATCAGTGTCACGGATTTCTGGGCTCGAGTATAAACTGCGTGGTGGGAAATTCCTCAGGAACTTACTGAAAATTTTTTTGATTCAATGCCACGGCTTATAGGAGATCTAATTGCTGCGCATGGAGGCCATCTCAAATACTGAATAGTAGGGCTCAAAGTCATGTATAGATTTGAAATGTGTATCATTTGTTACTTGTCATGTACCAAACCTATGGTATTAAATTCATCGAATTCCTGCGTTTCCTTCTTAGTATTGCAATTTTCACAAACGGCAGTGTATTTGGAAACTAACACCAAAGCACAGAGATTTTGTTTGCAAAATCTTCTCATTCCCATTCTCTTCTCATTCATTCTGCACATAGCCCTATAATAAACCTGCAGATATACATTAACCATACCCTTTAAGAGAATATATCATACTTTCTCCATACCACACTAACATATTTAGAGCCTAATTTGTGCGTTTTTGAAATTCGTATAAAAACGCGATATCAGATTAAGTCAGCTAAAGATATAGATTGATACTGCGTGCCAAATCACAAACCTATTGATTTGATTTAATACAATCTGTAGAAGTATATTCCAAGTGTGTCGAAAAAGGCAGTCAATCGGTCTTTCATAGTTTGTGTACAAGAAAGAGTTGGTCCCTTGCCAACAGCGGTGGCCGAGGTCTTTAAAGCATGAATTCGTGAACGAGAGATATGCAGTTCAAATACTGGCAGAACCGTCATCCCTGACTGAGTTTTCCCTAGTTTTATATCAAAATTATTGCCAAATTTCGGATATTTTCCTATGGCTTGCCCTGGAATGTTATCTTCCTACAGTTTCTTTCGCAATCACAATTTCGTGTGTAATTAGCGCCCACCGTCTGTGGTGCCCATACATTAAGAGCGGGCGTAAAACACTACTTAAAAAAATCAATGGAGACCCAGCTTCCACATTGTTTTTCTCCGTCCCGCCCTACTTTTCATCTTCACGTATTAATGGTGTATCTCAATGTGCCTCTTGTTAGGTATCTTCTTCTGCCTTGAGTAGTTTTCTTATTCCCTTCCGCGTATTTTTTAGCATTTTGCTTCTCATTCCGGTTAATTTGTTTTCCTTCTCCCGATCTCTTTTAGCAAGTTTTGTTTCCCCCAAACATTCTAAAATAGTTTCATCAGTTATTCAAATGCTTTTGCTTTCTATATATGCTTTTTAAATGGCTCTAATTTGTGGAAACGTCTGATGTGTATAATGCCACGCCTCTCACAGAGCATTTCACTAGTATCTTTCCTAGATGATTCTTCAAGAGGCCACAAATATAATTATTTTTCTGTTATTATTCTTGTCCATTTTCTCTCCTGTGTTTGACTTCTTGACAATAAAGTTAAGTAGTAATGTGAATAGATGATAAGTTTCTGTAGCTGTGCATTGCTTTATCTCAAATAATTTTCTTTCCTTTCAAATAATCAAAATGTTGTGTTGTTTGTATATATCTTCATCCAGTATTCATTGCCACTGTAATTTAACCACTTACGTGTAATATCATCAAAAAATATTATTTTTATTTAGTAAACTGAGTCCATTTGAGTTTGCCAAATATCACAGAGTAATAAATGTAAAATATCAATAATGAATACCAAACAATGAAATATTATAATTAGGCGACAACATTAACATTAATATATAAGAAGAGAAATAATAGAAGTATTTTACATGTTCAGGCTATTAAATTAAATAGGTCAACTTATGTGCTGTCAGTACCATATACATGATTTATAAAAATTGCTATAGATACTTTTATAATATATTGTACAATAGCATCTTGAATACTTTTACTGATTTTGTACCTATCTTGGTTTTTATATCACGTGATCCAAATAAAAGACCTGTCACAATAATTTTATTTATATTCTAATACTCTTTCAAATATGTCATAGTGGGCTCATAAAAGGTTCTTCTTTGTTAACTTATTGGAGTTCATCCGCTCCAGGTTCGAATCTGGTAGCTGGGTCAATTATCCATACTTCGGATTTCTTCCTGTTGATGGCTGTGATGTCTAACCACCTACTACTTCTTCATCTGTCAAGTAGTAGTAGTGGTGGTATTTATTAAGTATTTAGTATTACATTAATTGCATAACACAGTCGCATGGGTAATAAGACCGTACATGCTCTCTAGAAAAATACCTGGTCTGTATACGTGACTTGCAGTATCAACCAGAAAACAATTATTTTTTTTATAATCACCGCACTATATACATACATATAAAATTGAAAAAACACTCTGAATCACACACTCAAACACACACACACACACAGTCGCGCACAAGTACTCAAGCACCACATATGTTTAAAGAAAAATTACATAAACACCTTATCTCTTAGTACACGTACTTCCATTAAGTATGTGCCCAAGCTTGGCCAGTTTTGGCTGTTTAGAATCATGTCCCAGCATGCTGTCCTCCGTCTGTTGGAAGCCAAAAATACTTTCGGTAATAGTTTTTTCCTAATACCCTCCGTCTGCACGCATGCTGCCAGAATATGCGTCCAGTCTTCTTGTTCCCCGCATAATGGGCAAATCCTCCTGCCATCGTCATCAACAATCTTGTGAGCTTTCCACCCTCCCAACCTAAGCCATGCTATTCCAGTCCTCTGTTTTATACTCAATTCCAAAATATATGTTTCCTTACCCCACCTAGCTTTTATTTCATTTTGTAGCTCCAATGTTGATCTTTGTCTACATTCAGATTCTATTTTCTGCCTGTTTATATCGCATAGTCGTCTTTTGACCTTTCTCACGGCACTGTGTGTATTTTCATTACCCCTTTGCCAGATATCATTTAAGCCAATTTTTGATAATTCGCGTTGCAACCCCGCCGCCCACCATTTTGGATGCTCTATGTTGTTCATTTGATGACGATAACATATTGCTCTCAGAGTTGTTTGATCACCTTTAATTATTCGCAGCCAGTACCTAACTACGTTTAGTTTAGCAAATACAGCATCTTCCCAGCATCCTACCTCCCGAAGAACTCCGTAGTTTGAAGTACACCTCCCCAACCCTAGAATGCGCTTCCAGAAATTGCATTGTATTTTAATTACATTATCCACCCTCTCCCATCCCCACACTTCACTGCCGTATAGTAATGAGGACCTAACCATTGCTTTATACATGGTCTGTAATGTTTTTACCGGCATATCTGGTACCCGTGTCAGTATCCTTAATACTTCAGAAAGTTGTCCAATCCCTTTGTGTTTTATAAACTCCATGTTCTTGTTCCATTTTCCGCCCATATCAAACCTTACTCCTAAGTAATCGAAGAGTTTAACATTTTGAATTTCTTCCTCCCCATAGGTCCACTTTTCATGTTGGCCGTACACATATCCATTTTTAAAGGTGACTGTTTTAGTTTTAAGAATATTTACCTCCATACCCCATTGCCTACAGTATTGTCGAAGAGCGTTTAAACCAGACTGCAAACCTTTTATCGTTTTAGAAAGAATTACAATGTCATCCGCGTACAAAAGAATTGGTATTTCTTGGTCTGCGATTGTCGGTGCATCTATGTCTTCCTCCGTCATCACGCTAACAACATCATCAATAAACAAATTAAAGAGTAACGGAGATAGTATACAACCCTGTTTAACCCCCCTCTGCGCTGTTACATTCTGATGTATTGTGCTGATCGGTCTTGATAACAAACTTAACTTCTTTATACATTGCCCTAAGTGCTCTAATCATTTTCCCCGAAAGTCCTTTACGTGTTAATTTCTCCCAGAGAGCACTACGTTCTACAGTATCAAATGCCATTTTAAAATCTACAAATACAGTATATACCTTAACACCTTTATTTCTCAAATTGTCATCAATTATTGTTTTCAGAACAAAGACATTGTCAATAGTCGAGAAACCTTCCCTAAATCCTGCTTGAAATTTAGAAATCCTGTTCTTCCTACTTCTCTCCTCCGTTGTAACTGGTAACATTTTTTGCTTTCTCTACTACATAGGGGAAGTTTTGCATTCCGCGCAAAAATTCGATATCGAGATTTTACCGGAAGTACATGTTTTGAGGTGACCTGAATAAAAAAAATCTGACTTTCTCTACTTTTGTACAAACTATTTTTACAAACGCTTATTCTCCATATGCTTCATGTTAATCGAGATATAGAGATGTCAATCGTAATTCATAATTTTCTTGTAGATGCAAGGGGAATATGGTAGGTTTTAAGCGATAGTCAAATATTTTAAGCGCTGGTTGCTATGTGGCGCATTCCATTCTCTTTATATGTCCAGGACAAAAAAAATGTATAACGAATTTGAGAAAAAGTATAAGTATTGGAAAATTTAAGGGAATAACAAGCAATATCTCGAAAATGGTTCACTGAACAAAACAAATGTATATGACATAAATTGTGTATTTTAACGTAATCTACATTTTTTGTGTAGTAAAATTTTGTCTATCTCTTATGGTTTACAAGTTATGCAAAAGTCGTTCACAATGAAGAATACTTTTGGAGACATTCCCAGAAAATTCGAGATATACATTTCATTTGTCATAAAAATATCTTAAACATGTGACATTTTAATCAAAATCGTTGGAGCCATTTTTGAGAAATTTAAAATTTTCGAAAAATGTTCCATGTAAAGGATAGTCTGGGGTGGGGGGGATTTTCTTGAAAGCCTTTGTGTCGCATCTCTGGAAGATGCTGAACCTAAATACCAAGTTTGGTGTTTATCCGACTGTTTGTTTCTGAGTTATGCTGTTCACAGACACACAGACACACACACACGGACATGTTTCTAAAAATGCTTTTTTTGATTCAGGGGGTCTCAAAACATGTATTTCCGGTGAAATCTCGGTATCGAATTTTTGGATGGAATACAATACTTTCTCTACTTACTATACGTAGTGGAGAAAGTAAAAAAGCATTTTTAGAAAAAGGTTTGCGTTTGTGTCTGTGACAGTACAGCTGAAAAACGAAAAGTTGGATAAATACCAAACTTGACATTTTGGATTCAGAATCTTTCAAAGATGTGACACGAAGATTTTAAGGAAAATCTCCATACCCCAGACTGCCCTTTACATGAAACATTTTTCGAAATTTTTTATTTTCTCAAAAATTGCTCTAACGTTTTTGATTAAAATATCATATATTTAAGATACTTTCATGGCAAATAAAGCGTATATCTTGAATTTTCTGGGAATGTCCTCGCAAGTCGCCTTCATTCTGAATGAATTTTGCATAACTGGTAATCCGTAGAGATACACAAAGTTTTACTACACACACAATGCAGATCTGGTTAAAATACACAATTTATGTCATATACATTTTTTGTGGAGTGAACCATTTCTGAGATATTCCCTGTTATTTGTTTGAATTTTTCAATACTAATACTTTTTCTAAAATGGGAATTCGTTATTCATATTTTATGTCCTGGACATGCAAGGAGAATGGAATGCTCCACATAGCAACCAACTCTTAAAAGCTTTGACAATTGCTTAAAGCCTACCATATTCCTCTTGCACCCACAAGAAAATTAGCAATCAGATAGTTTCTGCAAATGTTTACATCGATTAACATGAAGTAGATGGAAAATAAGCGTTTGTGAAAATAGATTGTACAATAGTAGAGAAAGTCATGTTAGTGTAACACAGAGTTTTTCATCAAATTCTCAAAGTAGAAACGGAACAGGATCGATAAAGGATATCTACATAGCTTCTCTCATCCTGGTGATTAATCATTTCTTCTAGAAACTACTTAGGATCCTTCAGTATGCAATCATTTTCTTCAAAACACTTGTGAATTACCTTCTCAAACGTCTTTTATCCATGAAACGTTTACTATTTACTTTTTATCTTTCTTCAAATAAATCTTACGATTGTTCTTAGCGACCCAATTATATCGCTTGTGCAGAATCTAACAGACAAGTGTCTTAATTTACAATTGAATTGTGTTGAACTAATACCTGTTACTTGAATGAAGGAAATATTTTGAAATTTGGATGTGATTGCTAAATGATAATAAATGGAGGTTGATGCAGTAATTTGTATCACAAATTACTTAAATGTAAATAATGATTGTAATATGAATATGCATTTTTATGTGACATTGATTTGAGATGTATATTGATTGTAATTATTGTTGAGAAGTAAGTTTATACGGCCTTACTGAAACTGACAATAATAGCGTGCAATAATGCAGCGAGGGAGTGAGCTGTTTATCATTATTAGAAACGAGGAAGTTACGTAATGTTGGCGCGTTTTTCTTTTAGAATCTTCTGAAACATTTCCCTAGAGCATATGCATTCATAATTTTCATTGGATATAAAAATAGACGCTAATGTTGGCGCGTTTTATTAGCCAATTGCAGCTCAGTTATAATCTTTAGGCATATCGGGGTGTATGAGTATAAAAAGCCAAGTCAGAGGTAGATCGCCCTCAGTTCATCGAAAATATTTGTAAAGTACACGTCGCCTTCAGTCAGTCAGTTCGTCGAAAGTATTTGTACGGCACACGTCGGATATCAATTTGCAGGTTACGCGTAACAGAGTTATGAAAAATCTCAAGTGTGATAAAGTTAATTATACAAAAAGTTGAAGTACGCGAATTAAGAAATATCAGTAATGAAGTTATTATAACAGTTTCAGTTTGGCGAGTGTCAAGATCAATGTGTAAATGTGATAGTAAATGTGTTCGACAATAAAAGTGTAAAACAGATTCTTTCATCAGTGTTATTTTTGGATAAGAGACTCCCTTCCGTTTACACAACCTGTATAAAGAGAAGTGCTTGACCAAAAAGATCGTAGCTAGCCGGAGGACAGAGAACCAAAATTAAATAAAATAACAGTAGCATTCTTTCAAACGAACATTAATACTGCCGCAAATTGCTAACACCAGATGGAGCTAACAAGCCTAACAAATGAATCACGTCACAAGATGGCTTCACCGCGTGAAGTAAACACATATACACAAATAACATTAATAATTACCACAAATTGGCTACCAAATGTGGGGCTAACAAATACAAACATATACAAATAATGTTACTTCAAGGTGCATTCGATAGTGAGTGATAAGTAATTGGGATGTGTTCGGCGTTCGAGGTAACAAAAATATAGGAATCGAAAGGCAAGATGAGGGTCCAAGATACGAAGAACTTTAGGCTATTGTCAAGAAGTGGAGGATTGTTCATTTCTCTCCTGTTTAAGGAAGTGGTGTTGGAAAATTTTGTACTGCTAGAATGTCAAACGTAATGATCACTCCAAGGTCTTCTAGTTCGTCCAATATATTAGCCTTCTGAGTAAGGAAGTTTAAAGTTTATTTGCTGGAAAACAAAAGCAATCTAGAGGACCAGTGTTAAGGGAATCTTCCCTTCAACTTACTACGATTATTTCCCCTGTATCATTTCGGAGTACACCAGAAGATGGATTGTTTAAACAAGATTAGTAAACCCTATTTACTCATTGTAAAAAGGTTTTGGGTCACCGTGAGTATTTTATTTCTCCATCACCCTCCATATCTATTGAGCGTTTTCAGACCTGTCATCTGTAAAGTTGCGTAGACTACTAATTTCTTGCAGTTAAAGGTTCATTAAACATGTACGAGTGAGTTTTATTTATGGACGCTCTTTAACTGCTGTGGTCCTTAGCGTCCCATTCTATATTAGGCGTGAAAGACCGGTAATTTTACTCATAGCCTCTTTATCAGGCTTGAGGTTCTTTTATATGCAGTAAATCTACGACACGGGACCACCGACTTTACTTCCCTTCCAAAGGAAGTGCTGGATTTTTACGTCCAAAAAAATCGATCGCCCTTCACTCTTTGTTCATATTTTTAAAGCAGATTGCAGCGTATGATGCACATGGCCAAAAGTAAGAGAGTTCTTTAACGCAGGTAGGATAAGGAAAGTCAAGTAAATAAGGATTAGCAAAGGATTACTTGCAGGTATGTGTGTACCTCACATGACAGAAGCTGTTCTGGCATTCACCACGTGCCAACAGTTCGATGCAGACGATAAACAGGAGGAAGTTCCGGTCCAGTACCTCGGCACACGAACGTTTAGCAAAATGTAAACGTTTCAAGGTCCACTGCTGGAAACTCATGCACTATGCATTTGTTGTACTTATTGTATGTCACGGCAAAGCCAATAGATAAAATCAGGTTGTGTCTGGAGGAACGGTTCTTTTTACAGGCCAGTCGGACAAATTCGCGAAGTTGAAGGTCTTGAACCATCCAAGCCAAGGGTCTGGGACATTTTAGTCAGTAAAACCTGCAGCTAATATAGTATCCAGCGTATATTACATACATTAATCAAACGGGTATGTAAAATTAACGGTAATGGATATCGCATGGCAAAAAAAAAATTACTTTTTTTAATTTAATGAGGAAGATTCTAATGAATTATACGATTTTACATTCTGACAATTTAAAAACAACGTTTAAATGGACTTGTGTAGGTGTGTGCAAATAACGCCTGCATTTTGATTGTTGCTCTTTGTTGCTCAAAATACAATTTTGTATAATTTCTTTCATATTTTCAACATACTTCAATGAAGATAGATGATACTTCAAAAGCCCTTTCTTGATTACAACTATAATTTTAGATTTAGGGTTTTAATAACAAAATAATATTAAATTTTTATACTCGTATACTTTATCACTTTTACCAGCGAAATCTTTCATGCACATATAATTTATCCTTTTGTCGTATGAATGCATGCATGCACGATTTACTGTCTACTTTGTACTTACATGCAATTTATACAATGGAGTTGCTTATTATTTCTCTTCCCCTTCTATTTAATATTACTTTAGTCGTAAGTAATAACTATATTTTAGGAATTACTTTCAAATGCAAACTTAAAATTTTTATCGCGCGGTAAACTTCCATTTGAGTAAATTTTTATTTTTTTAAATTATTTCTTTTTGAAAGGCTAGGTACATTGGAGCATTAAAATTAATTTTATGTCATAATTATGTTGAACAAATCTGTGACAAAAATGTCCACTAAATTGGTGAAAATTTGTAGAAATTAGCAATTTTAGTACCCTGTACTCCTTAGTACCATAAAATATTTTATAAAATTTATAAGTATACAAGCTTAAGGTTTTCCCAAAGTACTTACACACCATAAGGGGATAAATAGAGTTATTAATTTGAAAAAAAATAACACAGGAGGCTACTTTGATAGTAATATAAAATATTCTATTATATTGACATAGCTAAAAATTGAAATGTCTTCTTCTATGTTATTGTCATGCAAATACATTTGATTGTGTTTATTTTTCCTCAATGCGTCATTTTAATAGTTAAGTTTGTGGTATCATGTAATTTCCTTAGTACACCCACATCCATATTCTTTATGACCTTTATATTTTAAAAGAAAATGTTTTGTGTTCTCTCGCTGCACATTACAACAGCAATGTTTTGAAACATATAATAATTCACTTCTCGAAACTAGAACACGATAGTTACAATGATGATGTTAATGGACGTTAATTCCTTTAACACGAGCTGAGTGAAAAATGATTGTAAGTATTTTAATGTAATGTAGCCAATGTGTTTCTGGAAAGGTAAAGATTGACGGAAAAACTTAATGCCAAATCCGGGATTTAAACCATGGAACTTCGGCTTTGCGTGCCGTTGCTCTAACCAACTCGGCTACCATAGCAACATATCGGAACAATTGTTTCCGGTGAATCACAAGTTTCTTTGAAATTAATTTTCAGATAACATACCCCAGTGGTGACTTAAAGTCTCTTAAGTATTTTAAGTTCCGGGCTTCATAGTTAACCACTATTAGATCAATAGTCAATGCGTCAGTTGGGGAATTTTTAGTCGCACCGGGATGTTGCATGGTAGCTCAGTTTGTTAGAGCAACGGCACGGGAAGCCGAAGATCCGTAGTTTAGTTGCCGACTATGGCATTGCATTTTTCAATCTGATTCTCCTTTCCATCTTCAGCCTGCTCATGGCATGTGTAAAACAATAATTATAAAATGTATTGTTCTTCGCGCCTGAGTGAATAAATACAATATGAAAGGGAGTAAAGAAGCGTAGTATCATGTTGCCGCTTGCAAATAATCGTAACGGAACGAAGAATCACGATGAGTTGCGAAAGAACCCGAGTCATTCAAGTAACAGTCGATCAAGAGTATCTCTATGTTACGGTTAGATGTTAATAGTTGTGCGCTCTTATTTGGAACCCCGCATTTTGATTTTTTTTTTTTTTTTGAGCTGGATGGTTGGAACTCAGAGAAGTACAGGGTTATTCCACAACAAGGAACAGACTTTAAACATTTATTTATAATGAACGACAATAGAATACGTTACTGAATAGAAAAAAGTTCAAAATGAGCACAATTTGTTATGCGAGGACGACCAGTGCTTTTCCGTTTGCATACGAATTTATCAATTGTATATTTTTATGACGAGACGGCTCGTTGTTGAACTTACAACAAAATGCACACTGCAATAAAACAATGGATTCAATCTTTACATAACGCAGCACAAAAAATGTCGATGTCGTATGCATTGCTGTCTACTTTCATTTATTAAAAATGAATATTTAAAATCTGTTTCTTCTTTTTGAACTAGATTGCATTTTTTGAACTAGTGGCGCTAGAATGTCCAAGCGCCGTCTACACAAGCAGGCACGAAATCCGATTTAACAAATTTTCGTTCCGAAAGTAATTTATATCTTCCAAATTTTGATTCTGCATTTTTACCTTCTCTATTACGTATAGTAAGTAGGGGAAGTATTGTATTCCACCCAAAAATTCGATACCGAGATTTCACCGGAAATACATGTTTTCAGACCCTCTGAATCCAAAAAAAAAGCATTTTTGGAAACATGTACGTGTGTGTGTCTGTGTGTCTGTGAACAGCATAACTCAAAAACGAACAGTCCGATAAACATCAAACTTGGTATTTAGTTTCAGTATCTTCCAGAGATGCGACACGAAGGTTTTCAAGATAATCCCCCACCCCAGATTACCATTTACCTGGAACATTTTTCGAAAATTTTAATTTTCTCAAAAATGGCTCTAACGATTTTGATTAAAATATCATATGTTTAAGATACTTTCATGACAAATAAAATGTATATCTTGAATTTTCTGGGAATGTCTCCAAAAGTATTCTTAATTGTGAACGTTTGCATAACTGGTAAACCATAAGCGATAGACAAAAGTTTACTACACAAAAAATGTAGATCGCGATAAAATACGCAATTTATGTCATATAATTGTTTTGGTTGAGTGAACCATTTTCGAGATATTGTTTCTTATTCCCTTAAATTTTCCAATACTTATACTTTTCTAAATGGGAATTCGTTATTCATTTTTTCCCCTGGTAATGCAAAGAGAATGGAATACTCCACATAGCAAACAGCTCTTAAAATATTTGACTAATGCTTAAAGCCTAGCAAGTCCCCTTGCATCTACAAGAAAATTAGCAATAAGATTAACATCTCGATATCTCGATTAACATGAAGCATACGGAGAATAAGTGTTTGTAAAAATAGTTTGTACAAGAGTAGAGAAAGTCATGTGAGTGTAACATATAAGATTTTTTCTATTCTTTTTCCTCTTCTTTGGTGTATTAAGCAGCTATGGCTTTTCCATCTTCACTATATATGCCGATTTGTCCCAGTGTTTCCTTGGTGTTCCACATCTCTCCTTGCCTTTACCGATACATCTTTATCATCGCTGGTATTCCTTGCGGTTTCAATTATTCCTCCAGTTTTGTGCGTAATCTTCTAGTTTGCGATGCACTCCATACATTCCCAGCTTTTCTCGGATATCTTCATTTCGTATCTTGTCTTATCTTGTACAAGCAATGGAGAAATCTCGTATCTGTCGATTGTATTTTCTTTTCATCTTTTTTACGCATTATCCATGATTCCCTTCCAAGATTAATGTAAGTATTTAAAAACTTAATCTAGGTATATTTTGTTGTCTTGTTTAGAAGTGTCCTACTAACTGCTTCACACATAGATTGAAATTTGTTCATTTCTTTATCCTTAACAAAACATACACGGTAATCTAAAGTAGTTTAATTGGAGAGTTAGTCTTGTATCACTAACTTTCACTTCCGGGGTATTTTCCGTGGTGAGCTTACTTCAGTTTTGTTTCTTATTTTTTAATTCCAGTGAAGCAATCCTGGAGCAATCGCGGAGCCCCTGGGAAGAGTAAAGTTGGGGAATCCCTGCCGTAGATGCAGTGTAAACACAAAGCGATGTTACACTAGCAAACCAAGCGTACTTCGGCTTACTACTTTCAAGTATCCAATCGGAATACATGAGATGGTATTTATGTAATTTTAAATTTCATAAAGATGTCATTAATTAGCATTATTCAGAGCTTTAAGGGTAGATAATCAGACAGTCAGATGGAGAGGTGCCCCCGGTCATGGCAACTCAGCATAGGCCATTGTAGGCCCCTTGTAACTTATATGACCCTGGGAGGAAGGGATGTAGGGGAAGGATGAGACAGATCGAGAGGGAGGGATCCCTATCGATTGCAAAATGACACAAATCCTGACGCCGGTGACCCTACCTGCACCATCATCAACCCAGGGGTCCTAGGGCACCAGGTGGCCCTCCAAATACCTTTACTCCACCGTCTCGCCGCAAAGCACCGATTGCTGTCCACCGTTCCTACAACCCCCAAACATATGGAAGGAGGTATTTGGGGAATGAAGATTCGTGGTAGAAGAAGAACTAACCCACCCTACATTTGCCTACCGGCCTTGGAAAACCACGAAAATACTAAAGGTCTGAGCGGCTGGCCCAATGGAGTTCCACACGGGACTTCCCGAAGGCGAGAATCAAACGTGCCGCAGTATTTAAGAGTATAATCTTACTTAAGTTATATCGCGTATCGCTTTTCCTCTCATAACTCCGTGTCTTAACCTTAAAAAAACCTTTTGAAGAATATTTATGAAAACAGGGTTTTGAATTCGTGCCAATCTGCTTTATTTATTTTCGCTTCTTCTTCTTGTTATTATTATTATTATTATTATTATTATTATTATTATTATTATTATTCTCCTCTCTCAAGGGGCAGAGGAGGATTTAATCACTGCGGATAGAGGTCTATTATGCCGTATGCAACCTCCGGGAGGCAGGGATAAGATGAAAGAACCGAAGAACGATAGCCCGGACCAAGTAGTGGCAAGTGCAATATTGCGGGGTATCTTAAGTTCACATATGGGAACACTCCTGCAGGCAGCTCCTCCAGCGCTCCTACTGACGGACAGGTCCTAACTGCCCTGGTTGCATACAGATGATAAAACAGTCACAGAGTGCATATCCACCGCCCACCACAATTCACCCAGTCAAGCCCCGTACCCCAAAAGATGATGAGGAATGAAGGATCGGAAAAATTAGGCCTGGCGACAAGAGTAAACCACGAAAAAACCCAAGTCTTAGTGGACTGTCGCGGGGGATAGAGCCCGGGACCTCCAGAATACGGTTCACAGACGTTGCCACCTTAATCATCCTTTGGTTTCGTGCATCTTAAATGACAGTATGTTTTAATATTGACAGTGTATCTTCAGCTCACTACTATAGTAAGTAGGGGAAGTATTGTATGCCACCCAAAAATTCGATGTCGAGATTTCACAGAAAATATATGCTTTGAGGCCCCAGAATCCAGAATCATGTGTGTGTGTGTGAACAGCATAACTCAAAAACAAAAAGCCAGAGAAGTACCAAACTTAGTATTTAAGTTCAGTATCCTCCAAGGATGCCACACGAAATTTTTCAATAAAACCTCCCCAACGCCCAAGCATCCTTTATATGGATTATTTTTCAAAAATTTTGTTTTTTAAAAAGTGGCTAACGATTTTGATTAAAATATCATATATGAAAGATCTTTACATAAGAATAAAATGTATATCTTGAATTTTCTGGGAATAGCCTATGAACTTCTGTTCATTCGGGAGGAATTCTGTATAATCTTATATAATTGGTAAACGTTAAGCGATAGACGAAAATTTACTACACCAGAAATGTAGATCTCTTTAAAACACACCATTTATTCCAAATAAGTTTTTTTGTGGCATGAGCCATTTCTGCAATATTCGTCATTAAAGGTTCGAATTGTTTATGTCTTGGTCATTCTCTTAAAGTCTTGTCAACATTCAGTTGTTTCTCGCGATTGCATGGAAACATTATGGAGTTTTAAGGCTAGCATATAGCGTCTAGTTCTTAAAAATTTGACTATCGCTGTTCTCTTTGTATCAATTGAAGCAACTTAGAGTACTAGCCACGGACAAACAATACAATAACTCATTAATGTAATAAGATATCTAATTCACAGCTTCTCAGCATCAACACAATAATAATTTCTTTCTTTAATTTTTTGTTCTAAGTTTTAGGTGTTATGCGTTTTCTTCCTAATATTGTACGTCTAATAATTAAGAGGATGTTAAAAACACATATATTTATAATGTACACAAGGTAGAGAATAAGTATATAACGTTTAAACGTATAAAATATAATATGAGGGGGGAAAGGCCATTGTTAGCTATATAACCAGTAATATAAGATTACGAGAAATGAAGTAGTATATACGTAAGAATGTCACGAACTTTGGATACATAATTAAGACGATGAAAGTCTATAAGCACATATATATACACCATAAATGTTATTGGATGTTATTGGACAGTAGCACCAATCAGGTACATTGATACATGCCTATAATTCAAATACGTACGTTAAGAAGAACGGTTGGAAGGAACGCTAACAGAATCTTTTCAGTGTTCGAGCATGAAGATAGTGTATAAACTCTTCTCTGAATATACGTTAAAACTACGTATTTAGTCTACCAGTTATACATATCTTAACATAACAAATGTAATAGTGAATTATGAATATCATATATGACTTATCTAAAATACAAGTGAAATACAAGTGTGTGCAAAAATACCCAACCCTGATAAGACACAAGTGATCTCCGACACAAATACAATAGTGGTGGCACAATTATAAAATAATAATTACAACATACTGACATACACGCACAAGAATACAGATTCACGATCTTCAGATTCCAGTCTACGAGAAAGTCGAGATACGTCACGAGGGTACGGGCATCAAGACGACCTACAGGTACGTAATACAGCGTAGTAGCGGCCTATCAAGGGAACTGAAACGCTGCACAATAACGAAATTTGTAATGTAGCTGTTTCTGCAAAGGTTTATTTGGATTATAACGTAGTAGGTATAAAAATAAGCTTCAGTAAAAATACTAATAATAATACTCACTAATAAACAATGGAGGGTAGAGGAAATCATGTGGATGTAACACATCAGATTTTTCCTTTAGTTCTAAATGTTGCTTTTCCCGTTCTCTCGATGACCAAAGGGGACAATGTAATCTGGAATGGTCAGAAATCACATTTTTTGTTTTAGGCACCAATAAACACACTATTATTTCCAGTTTCAGAAAACATATACTTCTGGGGGGGGGGGGGTTAAAAGGCTTCTAAGACGTTTAAATACAATATAAATGCTAGTTTTCATTCCTTTAAAGCTGTCGTGCAACGCCCTTTTTAGAACATTTTTTTAATATTTCAACAACGAACGACTATACTAAGCCCAGCGAGCAGTTCAGCAATTAACAAAAGAGGCCCGAACCAAGAGAAGGCAATAAAAACATGTGATGTTACACTCCCATGACTTTCTCTATTCATGTACAAACTATTTTTACAAACGCTTATTCTCCATATGCTTCATGTTAATCGAGATGTCGAGATGTTAATCTTATTGCTAATTTTCTTGTAGATGCAAGGGGAATTGCTAGGCTTTAAGCGATAGTCAAATATTTTAAGAGCTGGTTGCTATGTGGAGTATTCCATTTTCTTTGCATTAGCAGGACAAAAAAAATGAATAACGAATTTGAGAAAAAGTATAAGTATTGGAAAATTTAAGGGAATAACAAGCAATATCTCGAAAATGGTTCACCCAACAAAAAACAATGTATTAGGCATAAATTGTGTATTTTAACGCGATCTACTTTTTGGTGTAGTAAAATTTTGTCCATCTTTTATGGTTTACCAGTTATACAAAAGTCGTTAACAATGAAGAATACTTTTGGAGACATTCCCAGAAAATTCGAGATATACATTTCATTTGTCATGAAAATATCTTAAACATATGATATTTCAATCAAAATCGTTAGAGCCATTTATGAGAAAATTAAAGTTTTCGAAAAATGTTCCATGTAAAGGGTAATCTGGGGTGGGGGTATTTTCTTGAAAACCTTCGTGTCACATATCTGTAAGATACTGAACCTAAATACCAAGTTTGGTGTTTATCCGACTTTTCGTTTCTGAGTTATGCTGTTCACAGACACACAGACACACACGGCCATGTTTCCAAAAATGCTTTTTTTGGATTCAGGGGGTCTTAAAACATGTATTTCCGGTGAAATCTCCGTATCGAATTTTTAGGTGAAATACAATACTTCCCCTACTTACTATACGTGGTAGAGAAAGTAAAAAGCTGCAGTAATCCAGGTATGAAGGTGTAAGCGATTATGACCATGGAATGTACTGAAGTGTGTCAAAATTTTAATATTCAAATTTTAAACTCAGTTTTCTCAAAAATACATTTTTGGAAACTTATGTATCATTTTCTCAGAATGTATAAAAGGTAGAGAGCTGAAATTTTCAGTACACGTATACAACACATAGTTAAACGTTCTGAACCACAGTCATAATTCTATAATGTATATTAGTGATATTAAGAAACCAAAAACGTTGCAAATTTTTCACATTTTTACTTGTAATTACTTTGTAATTAATTTCTTTTTCAGTTTCTAGTGAATGAACTGATATACATAACTAAATAATTGAGGTTCAGAAGACATCTGATTATACTAAGAACAAGCATGCAAAAGAATGATTCTGTATTGCAAGTAGTATCAGAGATCAAGGCGCATGAACTCACATGTTTTAAGAGTAAGTTTTATTATTTTTCTTGTAATTGAAATAATTTTATGGTCTCAATTACATAATATATCAATGCATACAACCATTTTAAATAATTGTCATGATTTATTGAGTAATTCATAAAATTTTCAGGAAAAACCATGGAGAACCTTAAGAGCAGTGGTAATTTAACACACTTAAGTTGTAATTTCCACGTGTTTAAACTACCTTGTCCCCTTAAACTGGTTTCAGTTAATGAAACTTGTTTTCTTGCTTCCGGCTGAACTTCTGGGCAAACCTGTCTCAACACTTTTAACGTATATCTATCTTTTTGCAGAAAGCAGTATTTGTATTTGATTTAAAAGAACCTTTCTTTGATATGCAGCTAGCGTGTCATTCACAACTGACATTTGAAGGCACTTTCTGTTCATTGAAAGGATCATTGTCCTGAAGGCGCAAGGGCGTGTAAAGAAAGCAACATCGAGGATCGAACCCAGTGCGGTTGGTGGTTAGGCGAGATGGCAGAGAAAGGCTAGGTACCGTCATGGCCGATTCCTGATCATCATCGTAACCTTTCGACAGTTAAATGTTAGCAACGACGGCGACCTCTGACCTCAAGAGTCACGCCATGCCGCGTCCCAGTGAAGGTAGCGACATTACACGTCCATTAGGCGCGTTCACAGCACATGTGCCTACCACCGTGACCTTATAACAATGCGGTTTCTGTGTTTGTTTTGAAATGTAACAAATAGGTGGTTTATTGAGGCATAAATAGAGGGCAGCGAGTGTTAGGATTGTGCAAGATTAACACTAGAATTTCAGATTCGACAACAGCAAAACACTGAGAGAAGGAGAAAGAGACACGAGATAAGTTTCAAAGAACAAACATCAGTCTAAGGAATACATAGATGCTACAACTATACTGTAAACGGGAGGTCTGAGGTTCAAATCCCGCCAGGAACGTCCTCTCTGTGTTTTTTTTTCAGGCTGTCTTCCGTCCTGGAGAATCCCAGAGAGGTACCCTAAAACTTAGGCCTGAAACGTTTCCTTCCCAAATTTAGTTTCCCAATTATCACTTCATTTCATTTATCACTTGCGTCACCGCATGTTTTGCGTATGAAGCAAGAGCGGACGTTAAACACTATTAAAACAAAATCAGATGTCTTACACTAACATGACTTTCTCTACTCTTGTACAAACTATTTTTACAAACGCTTATTTTCCATATGCTTTATGTTAATCGAGATGATAATGTTATTGCTAATTTTCTTGTAGATGCAAGGGGAATTGATAGGCTTTAAGCGATAGTCAAATGTTTTAAGAGCTGGTTCTATGTGGAGTATTCCATTCTCCGTGCATTACCAGGACAAAATAAATGAATAACGAATTTCCATTTGAGAAAAAGTATAAGTATTGGAAAATTTAAGGGAATAACCAGCAATATCTCGAAAACGGTTCACTCAGCAAAAAAATAAAAAAAACTGTATATGACATAACCTGTGTATTTTAAGGCAATCTACATTTTTGTGTAGTAAAATTTTGTCTATCTCTTATGGTTTACCAGTTATGCAAAAGTCCTTCACAATGAAGAATACTTTTGGAGACATTCCCAGAAAATTCGAGATATACGTTTCATTTATCATGAAAATATCTTAAACATGTGGTATTTTAATCAAAATCGTTAGAGCCATTTTTGAGAAAATTAAAATTTTCGAAAAAACGTTCCATGTAAAGGGTAATCTGGGGTGGGGGGGGGGGTTTTCTTGAAAGCCTTCGTGTCGCATCTCTGGAAGATACTGCACCTAAATACCGACTGTTCGTTTCTGAGTTATGCTGTTCACAGACACACACACGGACATGATTCCAAAAAGGCTTTTTTTGGATTCAGGGCGCCTCAAAACATGTATTTCCGGTGAAATCTTAGTATCGAATTTTTGGGTGGAATGCAATACTTCCCCTACTTACTATACGTAGTAGAGAAATTAAAAATCTGATGTTTCTTTCATATGAATTTCCCTAACCTCTATTGTTTATTAGTGGCTATAAAGATTACTGCTACACATAGAAAAGGAATAGCGACAGTCAAATGTTTATGAACTTGACGCTGTGTGCTGCACATAGTCTTTCCATGCAGTCGTGAGAAACAACTGCATGTCGACAGGACTTCAAGATAATGAATAGCGCATATCTCTGACATGGCGTATGCCACAAAAATTTTATAAAAAATAAATTGTGTGTTTTAAAGAGATCCGCAGTTTTATTGTAGTGCATTTTCATCTATCGCTTAACGTTTATATAAGCTTCCTTCCGAATGAAGAGAACTTCACAGACTATTCTCGGAAAATTTAAGATGTACATTATATTTGTGACATAAATATCATTAATATATGGTGGTGTAATTAAAATCGTTAGAGACATTTTGAGAAAATATATTTCGGAAAAGGTTTCATGTAAACAGTTGTTTGGGGTGGAAGATACTGAACCTAAATAGTGATATTTATCTCACACTTCGCCCTCCGTGGTGCTGTGATTACCATCCTAGTCTCTACTTCCCGAGGTTGCGGGTTCAAACGCGGCGGAGGGCGATAGACTTTTTCAGGCGTAAAAACTTTTAGCATGCGTCCTTGGAAGGGAAGTAAAGCCGGTGGTCCCGTGTCGTAGATTTACGGCACGTAAAAGAACCTCAAGCCTGATAAAGAGGCCTCTTAGCAAAATTATCGGTCTTTCACGCCCAATATAAAATGGGACGTTAAGGACCACAGCAGTTTAAGAGCGTCCATAAAAAAAAAGAAAAAAACTTAAAAAAAACCCGGACCTTTCTTTATAAGTATCTTTCTTTAAATTATCAGTTGTATTAGTTAAGTCAGGTCAGTTTTTAAAAGTCAGGTATTTATCAGATATCATGTCAGGATTGCCAAGGCTCATGTATAGGTAGAACAAAAAGAAACTTGAAAATAAGACTAAGTGAACACCAAAGAAATATAAAGTTGAAACAAATAGATAAATCAGCAGTTGCCAACCATTTTTGGAACAGTAATCATGAAATAGGACAAGAGATAAAATTATTAAAACCTATACAGATTCCTTCACACTTGAAAATTTGGGAGAAGATTTTCATCCGCCTCAACATCAAGAATGTTTTGAATTTTGAAATACCGCCTACAGACTACCTAATGTAGCTGGTCCAATCTGATTACAAGAGAGAAGAAAGAAGACAGATGAGTTCCCAACCTTCACTACAGATGGCAACAAATCCAACACCACAAGTTTCAAATTCTTCACAACAGAGGGCAGATGAATCGTCTAATGAAATACTTCTTGGGGTCAGGGGAGTGAACGAGACAGTAGTCGGCCTAAGCTGAAGACACAGGGGTGATTGTGGGATTGGCTAAGTGGAAACACAGGCACTAAGTCCCCACATGGACACGGTGTGTCACTAGTTGTACTTTTGCGGGAAAGGCGAATTTTCTGATTGGCTGTTTCAAGTTTGGACGTTCGTAACGAACTAAATGGCAGAGGCACGACGAAAGGGACCATCTTGGATTTTTATAGCTGGAAGTTTTCGCCCGAAGTTTTTTCATCAGGAAAAAGCCGAGACGGTAATCATACATTTACGCTATTTCTGATTGAATGTATATTTGTTGTAATATTGGTATTTTCTATTAACTTCAGTGATATTCGTAGAATGAGGTAGAAAACTGATAGGTTACTGTATGTTGCAACATTTTTATATAACGAATTAATTTTCAGATACATTGAGCCGTTCAGACAGAGGGGATACGCCTACGATTTACATTCCTTCCAGTGTTGTGGTTCGAGTCCCGATTGGTGACATAGAATCTGAAGGTATGTTATTAAGTTTCCAGCATGAGAGTGCTAGATGAAAGGTTAAGTTTTTAAGATCTTCTTAGTGTTGCTGAATTTTATATTGTCCTGATTTAATTTTCAGATATAGTGAGTCATCCAGACAGTGGAATATACGATTAATTTTCGTGTTTGCACTTCATAATTGATGGGTGGAGATCACAGCCAAAAGTAGGTAAGGTAAAATCAACCTTTAATGCAAATTAATTAGCATGTTACTGTGCTAATATTCAAACACATAGATGCAGATCATGCGAGTGATACTCTTGTATAATTAAAAAATGTAGGATTATTGGTGGACTGACACACTAACTGTCAAGGATAGCATGCCAATAATACTATAATTCTTTTAAGACAGTGCCCAAATGAAATTTTCTAATACAGAAGGAAGAAAGATATTTGATATCATTCACATATATTTTAGTAATACACCCTCTTTTGGGCATTTTTATCTAACTGCCACTATGTCCTTTTTTGAACTGGGCATGGTGTATGAAAATAGAAATTCTGGTAGCTTTTTTGACAATTAATGTCCTTGTAATCTGTTATTACAGATGCTCAAAAGCATTTGTTTCCAAGAATAACTGAAGTGTTTGTTTTGAGTGAAATTAGCAGCTTCAGTATGTGTTCTGAGGCTTTGAAATTCCAAAGTGGTTCCAATCTTTCGTGTCTGTTTTCTACCATTTAAACTTTGTAGCAATTTTGATGATACAAAATCCTTCCCTTAAAGATACATTGTGCAGTAGTAATTAAGTTGCAGGATATTATAAGCAATGTATAGGTATTTAAATGATCGTGTTGTTTTTGTGCAAAAATCAAAGGTTTTGAAGTAATGGGCATTTAATATTTTTTAAATGTATTGAAGCCTTTTAAGTTAACACACATGATAAACATGAAGTTGATCATGATATATGATGAATCATTTGTAGAATACTTATGAAAATAGCTTACTGTGAGTAGAGAAAGTCATAGATGGCAGAGCAGTGGTATGGCAAGTTAAAGATTGCTGGTTTGAATCCCAGGCATGGCATTGAATTTTTTGTCTGATTGTATATACTCATCCACTATTGTGTATATGCAAACAACCCATGGCTCTTTTCAGTGAAGGTTTCATGAATCTCTTCAATGAATTGGATCTTCTGAATGATCCTTTGATCTGTTATTTATAGTGAACATTTTAACACACTACGTATTTTAAACACTTTTCATATACAGCACATTGCATCCAAGTTACTATGGGAGGTTAGGTTTTTTTTATATAAGCTTAGGTTTCTGAATTTATGGAAGGTTAGCATTAGGTTTGTTTATTTATATATATAAGCTTAGTTTTCTGAATTCACAGAAGGTTAGTAATTTTTTTAATGAAAAGTATTTAAAATTTCACTATAAATAACAGTTCGAAGGATCCTTCAAAAGATCTGATTCATTGAACCTTCAATGAAAAGATCCATGGATCCTTTGCATATACTGAATTTTATTTTGTTCAAGTAACACAAAGTGGTGGTGGTTTTACAATAAAAAGTGTTGTTTCCTTCTCATTTAGCACTTTATCAACCAAACTTTTTTGCCACTTTTTAACGGTTTCCCAGTTTTGTGTTAAAACAGCTTATTCACACTATGCACTTCTTCCTTTGTCATGGCAACTCAAACACTAACTGATAAAGTCGAAGATTTGACTTGAGCTGAGCATATGAGTGCTAGCGTATTATGAATGACTGTTTGCTTATCATATTTCCTGTGTTATGCAAAGAGTTTATTTGGTACTCAGATAGCAATGCTGAGAATTCATTGCTGTATTTCTCATATAGGCAAGAGAATAGCAGTCATCCATACAGTTGATAATTATGTTAATGCAATAGCAGGTAGAATTAAGAAAATCATATTTTGTAATCTCTTAACAGTTACTATATATCCATAACCTTTCACAATGAGTTCTTACGATAATCACAATAAAATGCGTAGTTCTATACCTTTCCTACTCCAATGTTTCATGACACAATACGTTTAAGGAATTATTTACATTGGCATAAGCGTAGTGCTTAGTTTGAAGACAAGAGGAAGCATATGCTTTGTTTACATCAGAGAGAACTCTGGTTTACAGTGGATAGTGTGTAATACAAGGTGTTTGTAACCACAAATTTTTCCTTAATGTAAGTAATTTCTCTTTTCAGAAACCTACTTTTAAGGGTAGTTTAAACATGTGTGTTCTATTTAATTCTAGGATATACACAATGGAAAGTTGGAGTTAAGTTGTGGCTATTTGTGTCCAGTGATGGTGTTTCAAGTCAGAGCACAGAGAGTGACAATGACATTGATAGTGTTAAATGGTGTGGTGAAACTTGCTAATGACATTTATTGCACTGCTAATAGCAATTTAGTGAATGACAAACAATAGCTACACTATTGCATATAATGTGTGCAGAAGTTTCTTTGTGGGAAATGGAATTAAGTTATTCATGTCAAATTGTATTGCGCTATCTAGAGTAGAATAAAATAACAAGTGTCAAACCTGTGTTATTCTTCCAATTTTCCTGTCAAATTCCACATCCTACTGTTGGTTAGAAGTTCAAACAAACCATGGAGGCAGTTTAAGTGCAAAAGATTTTACTATGAAGCATGCAGAAGAAATTATTGCAAGGTGCTGGATCTCATTCACTCTCAAAAATTTAAATGTGACCATTATGTATTATGACATAGAAACATTCAGCAACCACTATTAACCCCAATAATATATAAAAAGCAATGTATGTGCCGACTATTGGATAATTTAATAAGTTACACAGGAATAAACAGTTGTATTTTTCATACTAGCCTAGCTGTGAGTGTTCAACTGATCATAATTGTGTTCTAATATTGTATTGCTACAGATGACAGTGACAAGTTATTTTATGTGAGCTTTAATCGACTCCTTTAATAAGAAATATGAATAACTCCAAGTGCAATCACGATTATTGAAGCTCACGTAATTAACTTTGTACGTCGTCAGTAGCGATACAATATTGGAACATATGATCAGCTGAGCAGACAGCTAGGCAGGTATGAAAAATACAGCTGTAGTAGCTACGAGTGACGTCATCATCCGAGAGCACGATTTTTCATAGTTTAGTTCAACCCCAGATCACTACTCACGCTGCGATCGCCCTCGTGTTTCCAACGTTTAACACGGGAGTTGCACTTCTAATAGTTTGCTGTTCTGTGGCTGAAGATGAGAGAAACATGTCTCTCAAAAGCGCTTCTCGTTACCATCGGGTGCTCTGTGATGTGAATTACAATATAACGACTCAACTTTAAATATCATATGATAACATCAGAATTAGAAATACTACCATTTATTATAACCAAACTTGGAATTTAAGTCCAGTACCTTCTAAAGATGCGACTTTTTCGAAAATTGTTGTTGTCTAAAAATGGCTCTTACGATTTTGATGCAAATACCACATATTAAACATATTTTACATGACAGATAAAATATATATCTTGATTTTTCTGGGAATAGCCTGTGCAATTTTCTTCATTTGGAAGGAATCTTACATAATCTTGTATAAATGGTAAACGTTCAATGAAAACGTTGATAAAACGTACTGCAAAAAAATGCAGATTGGTTCAAAATACTTTTTGTGGCATCCTACATTTACGAGATATCTGTTATTAATGATTCGATTTGTTAAATACTTTGTCATTCGTTTTGTCCTGTCGACATTCAGTTGTTTCTCGCAATTGAATGGAAAGAATAAGGGCAGTATATATCGTCCAGTTCTTAAACATTTGACTGTCGTTATTCCTTTTGTATGTATAACGAAGTATGTAATGCAGCTATTTCACAAAGATTTATCTAGATTAAAATGAAGTAGTTAGAAAAATAAACTTTCATAACTAATAAAGGATACAAGATAGTGTAATTCATGTAAATGCAACACATCAGATTTTTTCACCTGCGGTATTCTCGAGCTGGCCTACTCAATTATTACTGAAAAAAGAAAGTAAAAACAAACAAAACAAATGCTATCACCATATTATAATGGGAAGAAGTATTGTTAATTGTGATGTTATCATACTATAAATTGAAGTAGGTCGTTACATATTAATTCACATCACAAAGGTGCTTGGTGTTAACTGAGAAGCACTTTCGAGAGACTTTTCTCTCATCTCCAGCCCTGACGGACTGATTTCTCATTCACTCCCCTGACCCCTAAGAAGTAATTCAGTAGATGATTTTTCTTCCCTCTGCTGGGAAAAGACCACAAGATCACAACAATGCAATATTTCCTTATACCTAATATGTATTCCAAAACATTAGAATGTTAAAGTAATGTAGAATAAAATTCAGAATCAACATATATCAACTGCGAAGATATCTGGATATATCCCTTTTTCTATTTATTTACGTGTATTTTTATTGTTTAGTGTCGCTGTAATTTCTTGGTCATATTGCAACGATTACTATAGTTTCGTTGGTTAACTTGAGTAGCATGCGCCTGACAAATGTCTTTTGTTGCGTAGTCGCCTTCCTGTACCATCTTCTTGAGAAACTTGCTGATAGATGGCCTCATTCGCTTAGTCGGCTTGACGCAGCATCTACAGAGCGGTCCCTCAGCCATCTGGCCGGTAGTCGCGATACGTGTTCCGAGCGCTATATTCAGTGTATCTGTTTATTATTCTCATTATTCATACTGATACCATATTATTACTAATTTTATGATGATTATTACGATACATCGATTACGTATTGAACAAAAATAATTACTTTTTATTTTATCAGTACTAACCCTTTTCACAGTTGGTGTTGAAAGTGGTGTCCTTCGGTAGATAAACATTCTTGGCACTTTCTGATGAAATTACCATTCAAACGCATAAGTTCTTGTTGCATAATTTCCCTAATTTCTATTCTTATATTGTTTTTAAGATCGTCTATGGTGCGAGGATTATTCCTATAGACTCTATTTTTGAGAGTTCCCCACAGATAAAAGTCACACACAGTAAGATCCGGCGATCGAGCCGGCCATAACCCTTTAGTTTTTCCTCCATTAGAGCCCTTCGTTTCTTTTTACAACTTACAACATTAAACGAAACGTTCTCTTCACTTTATTCCCTACTCGGAACTGGAACACCCGGAAATTTATCGTGAAATTGCCTAAACACCTGTATACATGAGTCGGTTTTCACATACGTGTCATACATAAAAAGTCTTTGTTCAAAATTTGATTACCATTTCCGGGTTGTAATAATCCGATAATTCAATCGCACACAAATACACACGAGTTTCGTGTCTATACACAAGAAGCAATAACAGCTGACTGAAGCCCGCTGCCACATGTCCGATAAGTGGAAGAGTCCGTGGGCTTGAGTTCATTCAGACGTGTCGCACAAGACTACCGTGCAATTCCCGGCCAGAGCGCTGAGGGACCGTTTGTTCCTATTGGACTTTGGTGGAATGTGGATTTTGGGATAATGAAACTCCTGGCTGTTCTTAAAGTGTGCACGTAGTCAATATAATGCTCAATAAGTGGTCCTAAGTGTCTAATTACCTTTGTGTACCAATTTGTTTATATTTATGTTTCTTTTCTTCTGTAGGTGAAACTTTGGGCCATGGCATTGCATGTTCAATCCGGATTTATCTTGTAACTAAGGGAAACTCCAGTCAGATTGGACGATACACGGTATTTGAACCAACGGCCTCCCAAATGCAAGCCATAGACACTACTGACTGAGCCATTTAGTCCGGTAGATACCATCAAATGATATGTAGATGTTTTTATATACATATTTTTCCATAATTGTCTGTGCTACAGATTATGTTGCCTACTAGACTGTAGTTTGACTGCAAAACATGTTCATGTTAAATTTCGCGTATAGAGGCGTTAACTAACAAAAATTTCTAGCGGATAGTGATAATGAAGTCTTGACAACTTATTTAAAATATTGTTTATATACTTAATGTTCATTACGCTATATAACACTTAGATGAACACATTGGTTGTATTTTCGAATTATAAAATAGTAAATGGTTGACACTTTCATTGTTATAACACACACACACACACATAAGGTAAATATAAATGCAGAGATCCACCACTCCCGAAAACACTTTCCCTTTCTCCCTGCCATATCTATCCATATTCCAAATCACTGAACTGACAGAAATAAATGCATTGTTTTGAGTTTTCCAATAATCATATATTTTATTACATGCAAAATCCTTCAGTTAAGTAATATTTTTTGCAGTGCGCATGTCTGTGCGTGTTAACTGTTTAAACTGAAATGTGGACATACCATTTGCATTTAGTTGATAATTGAATAAAAATGGGGTTCTCTTTGGAAACCACGGCCGAAGTCTATGGTCTGTAGTAGACGTTTCAAACAAACTGATTTTAGAACCAATACAGAAAGCTACAGGTAAACAATGCTCTACTCAAAAACAAAAGCAATTCCCCAATCCTTTAAAATACAGCAGAAAAACTGGTTAGAGAATGATTAAAAAATCATCTCAAGATTTAAAAACGCAGTACAGGATCTAAAATAGCAGCTGTGGAGTACTGAAAAGCAAAAGAGAGAGCCCAAATGACTTAGGAAAATAAAATAAGCATCTGATGAGGATAATTTATAATATTTTGGCAATTAACAGAACCAGACCTTGATTTTCTTTTCCAGGCAAGGGATTGATTAATATGTATGTTAATTCGTGAGTACAAAACAGGATTTTCAATGTATACATTATTTTATTGCTGCATATAGTGTTAAAATCAGGAGTAGTAAGCAAAGTGTACAAGCTTTAACATATAAATGTCACTTATATTATTCCATTATGAAGAACTCCAGAATATTCGAAAGTGCTTAATAGAGTTAAAATAACACCGATATAACCTGATTTCTTCATAACTTTCATGTTCTGCATACACTTCATTAGCAATATTTACGAGCTACTTTAACCACCAAATATATCACTTAATATTGGATCCATTATACATCACAGCAGGGAGAACTTACTAAAGTAAAATATATTCTCAATTTATTTTTTAGTTTTTAAAAGTTTCGTTTTATGTATAAGCCTTCACCTAGCGGCAGTAAGTGCAAATACGTTTATAATATATAGTAAGCAAGGGTTTTGGCAATTGCGGTTTGTTCCGAATATTTCTTCAAAAACACATTTGACAATAACTTCAATCGCAATGCACTGAGTAGTACCAAGGAATAGTGTCGAAATTTCTGCCAGGGAGCTCAGATATTAGCTGATATTTTAAGGCTAATATTCTCATGTACAGACGACACAGTTTTACGTACTATTTGGAAAAAGTATTGGAATTACTATATTTTCTATTTGTAAACAACGACAAAACAGACTCAACACTCTTGATTCGATATTCCACATTAAAACCTACAATACAGGGTGGACCATTTAAGTTTAGACTGTACAATATCTTCAAAACTAAATGTTGTAGAAAGAAATATCTTTCATAAAAGTTGCTTGTTAGTATTGGGGAAAGTAAACGCAATTAGTCGTGCTTTGTTTGGAGGACGTTATGATAGTCATTTTAGGATTAGGGGAAAGGTCCCTAATTTGAACCCCCTCTTAAATCGAACAGCTCCGATATTTTCCAAACGGTTCGACAGATGGTACCATAATCCTAGCAGGAGGTAGCGTGTACAGTTAGGAATGCTTGGAATTGTTGGCTTTGCATTCTGAGCTGTGGTTTCAGTTGTATGAAGTGTGTGTGTTTTTGGTGCTTCAGAAGTAATATTTAACTCGTCTAGTAAAGCTCATACAACCAATTAGATACGTTTGAGATGATCTATATGTATTACATGTTATGAAGTGTTTATTTAGCAACCATGTTCATGCCTTCGTTTTTTCAAGCAGCGTATCTCCTAGCCATATAGATGCTAAAGCTTCCAAAATGGGGTGGCTCGTAAATTGAACCAGTATTTGAACCCTATATGGAACTGGTCCAATTTAGGAAACCTATTGAAGTTCTGGGATTGCTCAACTGCAAATAGTTTATCGTGTGAATAAATATCCATACAATACGCTAAGTTAAAAAAAACATGTTAAAACAGTAGATGACATGAATATGTGAATTGTGAATTGTCCGAAATTATGGACATGATCCAGTGTATGAGTTGTAGAATATGCCTTCACAAAAGTGTGCAAAAATTAGTGTCAAGAAGAAAGTGTTTTATTGTGAAGACTATGTATAACTGAACTCTTTTGTATGAGAGTAAAAATTAGTAAAAACTATATATTTGCAAATAATACCTATTCCAAAAGCCAAGTGATTGTCATTATATAAAAACTCAAAATCTTCAAGGAAATTGCTATTCCTACCACAATTTTGGACTCTACTTTCGTTGCTGATTGCACATCTGTTTTGAATGTACAATAAAATATGTGTATTTTTTATTAATAAAAATACCTTTAAACTTAAAAGTATGTGGTTCATTTTAAGACACGGGTGGTTCAATATAAGGACCACGTTCCTAATTTGAACCGATTTACACCATATCACTCTTTAAATGCTATTTAATTGATAATTGTATTAATTTTAAGTTGTGTTGAGGATGTTTATAGCGCAAGGATTTGTCACATTAACGATTGTGTTTCTGAAAATTTTGATTTGAAATTATAATTGTTATTTACTATTTAGGCCTAAGTGGTTCATTAATTTGTATACTCAGTAATAGACGATAGAGGGTAGAGAAATCATATGAATGTAACACATCAGATTGTTTTTACTTTCTCTGCTACTTATAGTAAGTATGGGAAGTATTGCATTCAACCTAAAAATAATTGTGATGTGTTACACTCATATGACTTTCTCTACTCTTGTACAAACTATTTTTACAAACGCTTATTCTCCATATGCTTCATGTTAATCGAGATGCTAATCTTATTGCTAATTTCCTTGTAGGTACAAGGGGAATATGGTAGTATTTAAGCTACAGTCAAATATTTTAAGAGCTGGTCGCTATGTGGAGTATTTCACTTTCTTTGCATTACCAGGACAAAAAAATGAATAACGAATTCCTATTTGAGAAAAAGTGTAAGTTTTGGAAAGTTTAAAGGAATAACAAGCAATATCTCGAAAATGGTTCACTCAGCAAAATAAATCTATATGAGATAGATTATGTATTTTAACGCGATCTACATTTTTGTGTAGTAAAATTTTGTCTATCTCTTATGGTTTATCAGTTATGCAAAAGTCGTTCACAAAGAAGAATACTTTTGGAGACATTCGCAGAAAATTCGAGATATACAATTCATTTGCCATAAAAATGTCTTAAACTTATGGTATTTTATCGAAAATCGTTAGAGCCATTGTTGAGAAAATTAAAATTTTCGAAAAATGTTCTATGTAAAGGGTAATCTGGGGTGAGGGATTTTCTTGAAAACCTTCGTGTCGCATCTCTGGAAGATACTGAACCTAAATACCAAGTTTGGTGTTTATCCGACTGTTCGTTTCTGAGTTATGCTGTTCACAGACACACACACAGACACACACGGATATGTTTCCAAAAATACTTTATATACAATTCAGTGGACCTCAAAACATGTATTTACTGTGAAATCTCGGTATCGAATTTTTGGGTGGAATGCAATATTTCCCCTACTTACTATACGTAGTAGAGAAAGTAATTAGATAACGAGGTTTCAACGGAAATACGTGTTTTGAGGTGCCTTGAATCCCGGAAAGCATTTTTAGAAACATGTGCGTGTGAGTGTCTGTCTGTCTGTCTGTCAGTGAACAGCATAACTCAAAAACGAAAAGTCGGATAAATATCAAACTTGGTCCAAGGATGCGACACGAAGGTTTTCAAGAACCCCCACCTCCGCCCTAGACAATACTTTACATGAAACAATTTTCAAAAATTTTGATTTTCTCAAAAATGAACATTTTCTAGGAATGTCTCCAAAAGTTTTGTTCATTCTGAATGCCTTTCGCAATAACTGGTAAGCCGTAAGAGATAGAGAAAATTTTACTCTACAAAAAATGTAGATCCCATTAAAACCCACAAATTGCCATATACTTTTTTTGTGGAGTGAACCATTTCCTAGTTATTCCTTGTTATTTATTTGAGGTCTCCTATACTTATACATTTTCTCAAATGGAAATTCGTTATTCATTTGTTTTTGTTATGTTCTGGACATGAAAAGAGCATGAAATGCTCCACATAGCAACCAGCTCTTAAAAGATTGACTATCGCTTAAAGCCTACTATGTTCACCTACAAGAAAATTAGCAATAAGCAAATGTTTATCCCCATTAACATGAAGTAGATGCAGAATAAGCGTTTGTAAAAATAGTTTACACAAGATTAGAGAAAGCTAAATGTGTGCAACATTTAAGATTTTTTTATCTTTAGTTCTAACCGTTCTTTAATACGGTATTATAGGATGAGGCAGTATTTTTAACACTTAAATGATTTCAGTCAAATTATATATATATATAAATTCAATAACAGCCCGCCTTAAAGCAAGATGAGTATGTAACAATATATAAAAATGTATGTAATAGTCATTGTACATGTTTGTATTATTGTAAACATGTTCAATAATGTTATAAGAATGTATTACGTAATTTAATAATGTAGGAGCTGTGAGAAATAAGTTAAAAGTTGCTAACAATGAGATAAACTTGAGGCAATAATGAGTTTGAAAGTTTAACAATACTATTTGTGATTCTTGGAAGCGATAATGTAATGTTAGTGACAGTTTATAAAAATAAGCCAATCAACAACTAGAAAAAGCTTTAGTTAAATAAAGGTATTCTATTGGAGTAGGAATAGCCAATCAGAAACTGAAAAGGAGAAACATTTACAAATTCAGTTGCCTTCAGACAGCGTTACTAACCAGACGCAAAAAGTGTCCTCAAGAAATTTAATACGTATTCGTGTGAGACGAAGATAGTTTATGTTTTGAAAAGTGCAAGTAATTAGTAAAAGAATCTCACAGCTCTATATCAGTGAAGTGTTATTTAAATCCTGTCAAGCATTAATAAAAGGAGTGAAGTAAAATTACATTCTGTGTAAGCCTACATTCTTGTCGCATCACAACCCTGCCAAGACATCCTTGTGTCTAACAATAATACTGACGCAGCCGAGGCAAACATAAATATATAATATTTAAAGAAAGAGTTAAATTACAAAGTTAATATTTTTTAAAACTTGGGGCTAAGGCTACCGGATACCGGGTACCATACGTGCGTTTGCAAACAAACTTCAAGTTCGGCTACCCAACAGTTGAACTATAATACAACTTCTTCAATACTACTTCAAATTGACGCCCAAAGCGTGGTGCAAATAATATAACAAACCAACTTCTCAAGGATGAGACAATTCCTTATCACTACGATTATGGTCTTTGTATGATTACAAAAGAAATTAATTAAAATATGTATATTAGAAGGTTATTCATTATTATCAAACAGAACTTCTGCTCAAAATTCATCAACTGTTATAATTGTATGTGCATTTGTAAGGGGTAGAGATTAGTAAGTGTTGGTATCTGATTTTAAAATGGATTCTGAACCGAAGAATAAAAAATTCAAGCGCTTTTTCATACTTCTGAGTGACTCATTATTGATCTTTAGCAGCATTATTAATCACAGAAATGTCTATGACTTAAATTCTAAGTATAAGAACAATAGATGTGAGTAGGTTTGGTTGATTAAGCATGATGAGGTGCCAATATTCACTCATTAAATTTCTAACTGTCAGCTAAATAAAGGGATAACACCCAACTTGCAGTTTTGAAACAATGACTTTTAATTTACATGACTGATGTGTATATAAATAAATCAACCACCACCTTCCTCATTGGAAGTTAACGTTTGTGTGCATAACCAGAATGCAAGGAAACTTTATGTCGAAACTTGAATTAAATTCAAAGGATGATATAATAATATGGGGAGGGGAGGTTAATACAAGGCCGACGGCGCTAGCGATCAGTGATGCCTTACCAAAGGTAGTTCATTTTATGACCGTGTATAGCAGCACTGCATGAAAAGCTTCCGAAGCTCGTCTGCCGTAGCATCCTGAAGATGGCGCCTGAGGTTCTGTTAGTTATCTACACAGAGAAGGATTTGAAGCAGCCACCAGTAAAATTCATGTGATGCTATGCGAAAAATCTGATGTGTTACATTCATATGACTTTCTCTATCCTTTACTGTTTATTAGTGGTATACACATTATTCTTACGAAATGGAATTAATTGTTCTTGGATAAGTTTGGAAAGGCAGAAACAGACGACTGAAAATTCAATGCCATAGCCGGGATTTGAACCACGGATCTCCCGGTCTCCGTCCAGTTGCTCTAACCGCCGAGCTACCATGGCAACATGCGGATTTTACATTAAATTCCCCAACTGATTCGCATTTTTCCCGGTAAACCACGCAAGGGGATATCAAATTGTATTGAGATGACATACCCAAATGGCAACTTACAATGTTGTAAGTACTTTAACTCCAGGGCTTCATAGTTTCAACCACTATTGGGTCAATTGATGGAACTAATTGTTCTTTCATTGTTCTTCTTCCGTGTTTCAAATCCCGGCTATGGCATTGAATCTTTCAGTCGTCTGATTCTACCTTTCCAATCTTTTCTTACGAAAGTTTATTTTCCACTCTGCTTCATTTTAATCAGATAAATATTTCCGGAAATAGCTGCATTACACAATTCCTTACACATGCAAAGGGGAATAGCGATAGTTAATGGTTTAGAATTGGTACTAGTTCAACTTCATCAGGATACCTCTTCCTCACAGAGGGAATCAAAATATTCTCAGTATTACCGTGTATTGCGCACTGTCCAGTGTATCGCCAAGCTGCCTTGATATCCAACACGATACAGATATGTGACCATGATGAAATTGTGAACCCACGTGTTTTGCATCGTAGTAATTATTCTGTTAAAAACTTTATCAAATGCCATGTATGAAATGCCGTATATTGAAAATAAGCGGTCACTATGTGTTGATTAAACATTACTAAAGATGAACAAAAATCTGATATGATATATTCACATGACTTTCTCTATCCTCTATAATTTATTAGTGTGTACATAACTTATTCTTACTCAAGAGTACTTTTTAATCTACTACATTTTAATCCAAATACACCTCTGCAGAAATAGCTGCATTACATATTTCGTTACAGTCAAAATTTTAAGACCTGGACGCTATATGCTGGCCTTAAAATTCCATACTGTTTCCATGCAATCGCGAAAAACAACTGAATGTTGAAATGATTAAGAATTTGTCCATGAAATAAACAATTCGAGTCTTTAATAACGGATATCTCAGAAACGGCTTATGCAACAAAAAATTTATTGTAAATAAATTGTGTCTGTAAAAGAGATCTACATTTTTGTGTAGTACGTTTTCGTCTATCACTTAACGTTTAGCAATTATACAAGATTACAAAAAATTCCTTCCAAACGAAGAGGACTTCATAGGCTATTCCCGTAAAATTAAAGATATACACTTTATTCATCATGTAAATATCTTTAATATATGGTATTTTAATCAAAACATTAGAGACATTTTTTAGAAAATCAAAAATTTCAAAAACGTTCCTAAAGGATAGTTTGCGGTAAAGGGATTTTCCACCTGAGCCATCCCGCTCAGTTACCACAGCTGATATATCGGATGTACTAGTAGATACATTAGAAAAGATGTATAACTCTATGATAAGGCCGGTTTTGTTATACGGAAGTGAAATCTGGTGATGGGAAAGAGCAGAGCATGTAAATAAAACACAGGTAGCATTTTGGAAAACAGTTCTTGGAGTTTCAGAAGGCACATCAAATTCGGGGGCATTGAGGGAGGTGGGATGTTATGAAGACACAATACACTGCAAAATAAGAGCAGTGAAGTACTGGCTAAGGCTGATGCATGGGGATAACTCCAACATACGATCCAAATGTTGTAAATACCAGCGAAAATACCTGTCTCCTAAGATTTGGGCAGCTGATTTGGAAAGGGGTTTGAGGAGAATAGGAATGGGGTCAGTATGGCTAAGAGCTGAAACAAATTACAAAAACATATGGAAAGGTGTTAAAAGAAGACTGAGAGACATCAACCAACAGGAAATAGAATCGGATTGTAAAATTAAACCTTCGCTAAGTCTAGCAAATGAAATAAAACTGAACTGCGGTAAAGAGGCATATATTCTTAATTAAGAAGAAAGGAAAGATCAGGAATGGCATGGTTTAGACTGGGGACTGGAGGGCACAGAAAATGACTGACGATTCTGGCAGGAGAATCTGCCCAATCTGTGTTTTGGATGAGAACTGGGTACATATTTTGGCGGAATGTGCACAGTGGGAGAACCAGCGAACGATTAAAGTGAAAGAAAAATTCTTAAGCCCCTCAAGAAAGAGATTGGCATGTTGGGATCTAATGGCTGACCAGAGGAACTGGCAAAACATGGGAAATTTTTTGGCTAAAGTGCGCGAAGCTAGGTCAAATTTGTTCAGATAGACAAAGGTAACATCTCTATTTCCCCTTTTCTTGTTCCTTTTTGTTGTGTTTTCTTTCTCTGTTGTTTATTTTGTCACCCTATTGTATGTTAAATATGCTTGTACGGTCAATGACCCATGCACTGAATACTGTGAAATAACTTCAAAATTTTAATTGACATTCTTCATTTCTAATACAATGTATTAAAAAACTGACCTTTCCTATTTCACTACTTCTACCTTTATTTAAATTTCCTCATTTCAGGATCTTCATTCCTTCTAGATTACGTACACAAACATCGCAATCAATTTCCTCTGTACTCTGAAAAATTATAAGGCTTAACTTTCTAACTAAATATATTTGATTTAGCTCAAATGTTGAGCGTGGCCTTCAATCACAGATAACATTCTTGGTCCAAGGCTGTACAATATGATTGTAAAAATATTCAGATTTTCAGTAGTAAACAGTAGCAAATCAAATTAAAAGTTACCAAGAAATAATTTTTAAAACAAAAGTTATGTTTTCTAAGTGTTTAATTATATTATTGTTATAGAGTATAATTTAATTTTGTCTTGAACTGCTGTTATTAATTGTTAAATAATTATTTTTGTAAAATTTTGCATTAATTTTTATAGGTTTGATTAGTAATCTGGCCTATTATTTATTTATTTCGTATGCATAGTTTAATTGGTATTTTCTGTAACGCCTAAGTTTTCACTTAGGCTTATTTCGATAAATCCCCCCTGAGCACTATATTTTCTCAATTTCAGGGGTGGTACTAGAAATTACTCATTACTGTTTGTACTGATTTTATAGCACTATATAAATAAAATATATTTAGAGCCAAATTTGAATCAGCAATGACAGGGTTTAGAGGTGCATAAGCTCCCATAAATGTAATGCATTGATAATATCCAAATTTGCGATGCTATGCATTAAGGAGTGAAAAATATCAATTGTATTTCATGTAGCATATTTCAAAAGTTACAAATATATTTTATGTTTACTTATGAATGTTTCCTATTTTCACTAGTTTAGTTCTAGTGTCTGTCAAGAGATCTACTGAAGTAACTGCCATTGCTTTATTTGAAATATCTGTCCCTTTAAATAGAAATGTATTCCTCAGGTAATTAAAATCAGCTGATTTTAGCACGTGTAAGACCCGTTACGAAAGCTTTATGTTCTGTCTTTGCTGTGATGGACGTCAGTTGCATCTAACCGTGACCAGAGCTGTTGATTAAGGCAGCCTTGTTTGGCAGGCAGCATCTGTTCGGATAATATTCTGATCGTGCACAGTTTCAAGGTGAAGGCGCTGCACGGCAAAGACCAGACAAACACATTAAGCAACAGTGCATGTCTGTCGAGATCGGAATGCGAATGCATGGAACTTTTCCAGTCGTAATGAACAAGAGGCATCTCTGATTCTCCAGCTGAGTGACTAATTACACTGTCCTGATTAAAAAAATCTGATGTGTTACACTCACATGGCTTTCTCTACTCTTGTACAAACTATTTATACAAATGCTTATTCTCCATATGCTTCATGTTAATCGAGATATCGAGATGTCAATCTTATTGGTAATGCTCATGTAGATGCAAGGGGAATATGCTAGATTTTAAGCGATAGTCAAATATTTTAACGCTGGTTGCTATGTGGCGCATTCCATTCTTTTTGCATGTCCAGGACATAAAAATATCTGGTTGGACCAGGTGTTTATTTGATTATGTTAGCAGTGGATGCTCTTCCATGTTGTGGAAAGGGTCTAAACTCCAATTGATGTTTTTATTTTTCGATTGAACCACTTCCACAGTTTGAAAATTGTCACTTCTATCATCATTGTCTGTAGGACGAATACTATCTTCACTAGTATGGTTTCCTTCTTCTGAAACGTTTTCCGAACTATCAAACATATTGCCTGCAGCTTCCAGTTCACATTCGGTATGCCATGATAAAAGTATTTCACCACTCACTATGATAAGTAAAATTACATCCCCCTTCAACAGTCAATCAGACGTAACTGATTTGTATTCTCCTGCGTTTACTTTATCAACAATGTATTGCTCATTGTTGAAAAAGCAAGCGGCTGCTACATTGTTGTGTGCATTGACATACATATGAGTTTAGATACAGTGGGACGTAAAACTTAAGGAAAAACGCCTATTCTCCATATGCTTCATGTTAATCGAGATATCGAGATGTCAATCTTATTGGTAATTTTCTTGTAGATGCAAGGGGGATATGGTAGGTTTTAAGCGATAGTCAAATATTTTAACGCTGGTTGCTATGTGGCGCATTCCATTCTCTTTGCATGTCCAGGACATAAAAAAATGAATATCGAATTTGAGAAAAAGTATAAGTATTGGAAAAATTAAGGAAATAACAAGCAATATCTCGAAAACGGTTCACTCAACAAAAGAAATGTATATGTCATAAGTTATGTATTTTAACGCGATCTACATTTTTTGTGTAGTAAAATTTTGTCTATCTCTTATGGTTTACCAGTTATGCAAAAGTCGTTCACAGTGAAGAATACTTTTGGAGACATTCCCAGAAAATTCGAGATATACATTTCATTTCTCATGACATTATCCTAAACATATGATATTTTCATCAAAATCGTTGGAGCCATTTTTGAGAAAATTAATATTTTCGAAAAATCTTCTATGTAAAGGGTAGTCTGGGGTGGGGGGATTTTCTTGAAAACCTTCGTGTCGCATCTCTGGAAGATACTGAACCTAAATACCAAGTTTGGTGATTATCCGATTGTTTGTTTTTGAGTTATGCTGTTCACAGACACACAGACACACACACACACACACACACACACACACAGACACACACACACACACAGACACACACACGGACATGTTTCCAAAAATGCTTTTTTTGGATTCAGGAGGTCTCAAAACATGTATTTCCGGTGAAATCTCGGTATCGAATTTTTGGGTGGAATGCAATACTTCCCCTACTTACTATACGTAGTAGAGAAAGTAAAAATGAATGACGAATTCCCTTTTAAGAAAATAAGTATTGAAAAATTTAAGAGAATAACAAGCAATATCTCGAAAATGGTTCACTGAACAAAAAAAATGTATATGACATAAATTGTGTATTTTAACGCGATGTACATTTTTTGTGCAGTAAAATTTTCTCTATCTCTTATGGTTTACCGGTTATGCAAAAGTCGTTCACAATGAAGAACACTTTTGGAGACATTCCCAGAAAATTCAAGATATACGTTTTATTTGTCATGAAAATATGTTAAACATATGATATTTTAATCAAAATCGTTAGAGCCGTTTTTGAGAAAATTAAAATTTTCGAAAAATCTTCCATGTAAAGGGTATCCTGGGGTGGAGTGATTTTCTTGAAAACCTTTGTGTCGCATCCCTGGAAGATGCTGAACCTAAATACCAAGTTTGGTGTTTATCCGACTGTTCGTTTCTGAGTTATGCTGTTCACAGACAGATACACAGACAGACAGACAGATACACAGACAGACTCACACACGGACATGTTTCCAAAAATGCTTTTTTTGGATTCAGGGGATCTCAAAACATGTATTTCCGTTGAAATCTCGGTATCGAATTTTTGGGTGGAATACAATACTTCCCCTACTTACTATGCGTAGTAGGGAAAGTAAAAAGGTTTCTACTGACAACGTCAGTTGTGTAAGAAACTGATGCCGTTTATTGAAAAAGATTGGTGTACAAATCGTTAATTTGGTATACTCATAGACCACAGAAAAGCATTTGACAGCGTTAACCGTAATGTTTGCTTTAAAGAGAAAAATATTCTAGGTGATTTCAGTAGATAAGGTCGTTAATAATATGTTAATAATACGTTAAAACTAAGAACACACACGCTCACAAATAAATGTTACACTGTCAATAAACATACCTCAGGGCGTCTGACTTTGGCCAATACTTTTAAAATGTGCATTGATGAAAGTATGAAATAATGACGGAATGATTTAAAACAGTTAATAATATACTAGATTTAAGAGCAATTAAATTTGCTAATTATAGGATTTCTGAAAATTATGTTGAGGAGGAAATGATAAGATTACTTAAAATTATAAAAAAGTAAATGCCAACAGAAAACACAAATTTAGGCTTTTCAACAGAGAAATGCCTACACGGACTCGTGAAGGGAAGCGTGGTTCAAATCCACCAAGACTGTCCTCCCTGACTGAGGTTTTCTTCATTTTTCCTCAGTCCTCATAACTGAGATATTTCGGGGAAGCAACCTTCACTTAGGCCAGGAACGTTTCCTTTCCAAATTTCCTTTCCCAAATATTTTATTTCATGTATCTCCACCTGTGTTGCATAGTAGTAACAAGGGAGTTAAGTACTTCATTTTTCATTTCAAGGGAAGCATACAATTAGGGGCCATTAGGAACTAATATTTTAATTCATTCCTGAAATAATTCTACTATGGCATTGAATTTTTCAGTCTCTTATTCTATCTTCCCAGCCCTGTCTAACACATGACTTGTGTGGAAGAAAAATTAATTCCAGAATCAGTAAATAATTTAAATCATTTGACTACTGCATCACATAAAAAGGAAATACTAATGTTTAGGAAACCACTATTTTTGTAGAACTTTGTGAGTGGGAATAGAAAAAGCTTACAAATTTTATAAAGTCATAGCTCTGAATCCGCTTCTTTATGCATATAAAATCATAAATTAACAGCAGTTCAAATCAGAAGAATGGAATGAAATGACAGCTCTCTGTGCAGTCGTGGGTTATAAAATGTTTGATTATGTACAGAACGTTACAAAATTTAACCGGCAAATTTGTAGGCGTTAAGAGAAGATTCTAAAGCACCTTGATATGGGATGTTTATGTTCTTTGAATTCATAACTTTTTGCAATTAATAATAATCAATAACAAGCAAGTACGCCACTGAAAATCTTCCTTGAGTTGCTGCTAATTACAGGCAATCTTGCCCATACTATGTTCAAACATTCCATGTAAATACCGTCGTAACATGTACTCTAACTTTGAAATACATAAAAATCACGTTCACTACAACGTACGCTATTCATGTGTTTGAAAAAAAAAGTTTAACCACTTATAAAAGTTTTTACCTAGCACCACCAGATTGTCAATCGAGCACGCTAATGATTGCGTTTTTACTACAGCTAACTGTTGTTTGTCTCTCTGATAGTATGATTCTGCATGTGCAATTGGACGTATCAGTGGTGTACTGGCCCTTGCTGATGTAGCATTTTTACAGAAAAAGCAAAGCTCATAACCTTGAAAACACTGCAGTGGTAACTACTTTAGCGCTTGTGAAAGAGAAATTAACCATTTTAGAGTGAAAATCAGTACCACATTCGCATTAAGTCTTTGTTGTTTTGCATTTGTCAGAATGAATATTCAAATGAAAAATAACTACGTAATATCAAAGTTTGTGGTCACAGTCCATATATGTCCAATATCAACATGTTTCCATATTATCCCTGTGTAACATCTGAAAGTTGGTCGGTTGAATTCTGTAACATCCTATATACATATAAAGAAAAAGGTTGCACTTCATTCATTTTTAGTGGCGGTAATAGTAAAAAACCATCCTAATGGCAGATGGGGTTGAAAATTGTTCCATGGGAGGCCTTTGGAGAATGTTCAGTATGAACGATAAATCTGGCGCAGCCTTTAGGACACGAGTAAAAGAACTGTGGGATATTTAAAAATGTAAACGTTGCTCACTTAAAAAAGATCTAATAATGCATTCACACATGACCTTGAAAGTAAAATGGTAGGAAAACGTACATGGAATTACTATGATTAATAACGCTAACAATAAAACTGACAAAACTGGTGGGAGAAGAATTTCTATTGGGAAGAAATAGCAAACTCCGGCATTAAAGACATGTAAAAACACTCAGAAGTTATAGAAGATCAAGAAAAACAGTTCAAGAGCAATTGAGAATTCATTATCGTTTTCGTGGTTGATAATAAAACTGATATAGTTAATGTTCACGGTTACTGCTGTTCCAAAATTGCCACAATTTTATTCTTTTAAGAAACTTTTATATCCCTGGTTCACGGTTTTACAACAAATATATTGAGATATTGACAGTGGAAAGTAAAATCTTGAATTTTATGTGAATAGCCTGAGAAGCCACTTCTTCTGATTGGAGTCTTGTTAATTCTATATAGGTAATAAGGAAACCATAAGAGTCACTCAATAACTACACTTTAGAAAATATATACAGTTAAAATATACAGTTTGTATCAAATATTGCTTTCTCTACCACATATGTAAGAAGCAGGGAAGATATTGCATTCCACCAAAGAATTCGATACCGAGATTTCACCGGAAATATATATTTTGAGGTTCCCTGAATCCAAATAAAGCATTTTTGTAAATTGTTCTTGTGTATGCGACTGTGAACAGCGTAACTCAAAAGCGAAAAGTCGGATAAATACCAAACTTGGTATTTGAGTTCAGTATCTTCCAAAGATGCGACACGAAGATTTTCAAGAAAATTCCCTACCCACAACTACCCTTTACGTGGAACATTTTTCACAAATTTTGATTTGGTAAAAAATGCTTCTAACGACTTTGATTAAAAGTACTATATGTTAAGTATAGTTAGATGACAAACAAAATGTATTCCTTAACTTTTCTGGGAATATCCTTTGAAGTCCTCCGCATTCGGAAGGAATTTTGTATACTCCTGTATAACTGGTAAACGTTATGCGATATACAAAAACGTAGCACCAAAAAATGCAGATCTCTTTAAAGAACACAATTTACTTAAAATAAGTTTTTGCGGTATAAACCGTTTCTAAGATATCGTTATTAAAGGTTCGAATTGTTCAATACTTTTCATTCTTTTAAAGTCCCATCAATTTCCCCTTGTTTCTCGCGATTGCATGAAAACCGTATGGAATTTTAAGGCAGCATATAGCTTCTGGTTTTTAAATATTTGACTATCGCTGTTCTGTTTGCATCTATAATGAAATGTGTATTGCGGCTGTTTCTGTAAAGGTTTATTTGGATTAAAGTAGTAGATAGAAATATAAGCTTTAGTTAGAAAAGTTTGTAAAACCACTAATAAAGATAGAGGGTAGAGAAAGTCAGGTGAATATATCACGTCAGACTTTTTCTTTTCTTTGTAGCGTTACCTGCCTTCAGATATTCCATGTTTATATTATTTGGAATCAGGGATTAACCTATCCGCATGTTGACTATTGTAAAGTCCAATTGCAGCGTTAGAAAACTCAAGGTGGACAAGGAGGAAACTAAAGCTTCTTTGGTGTTAACACTAGATAGTGCTAGTGATCTTCCCTTTCTCATCAATGCTTTCAACTATCGCCATCTTGGACTTTTGTTGGTTGTTTATATTAAAACAAAATTGTTAATGACTGCCTCTATGGTCTGGTGATTAGCATGTTAACCTCGAAAACCAACGTCTCGTTTTCGTTTCCCGTCCTGAGGGTGGAACATTTTCATTACATTAGATTAGGATGCAGTTTGTAGGTTCTTTGATGGCCAAAACGCCTTGGACATAGAACATCTCAAAAGCTTTTATATCTCTATTGTAATGAACTTAATATAACTTTGCTTTTACAGCCTGTATCTCTGCACAGGGCATTACATCCTTACTTGCATGCAAAAAGTGTCAGGAGTTTACAAAATTATCAATTATGTACAATAAACTTATTGTTTTGCACACATAAAGTGTGTAAACAGCTGGAATCAAATTTCTAATATACTAAAAATTGTCGCGTCTACTGAAAGCAAACTGTCTTCGCTTCAATGCTTAAACCTTTGCTTATATGCAAAGACTGTTTTAAGATATGCATTTAAAAAATATTAAGTATGTACAATAAAATCATTCTACATATAAAATACATATATAGGGTAAATCAGCTAAAACTTTCACCGCAAATATTTCGGAAATGGAAAGTGCTATTGATGTGCAGCTTTCACAGAATTGATTGATAGTTAGGGACTCGTACATTTAGCCTATAAACAGATTTTAATAATACTGAGAAAGTGTATTTTTTGAGCAAACATAAAATTTTTAAATGGAACAATGCCTAGTTACATCAACATAATAAAGGTAGGGTAAATTAGAATGTCAGTGGCGTTTGTTCCAAGATTCTAGTGCAAGTGGTTTACGGGAAATCTTATATTGGAACCTTTACGCACCAACACTTGTACAACCTGTGGTAGCACAAACTAAAGAAAAACAAAAGGGAATTACGATACTTCTGTGGATTCTTACAAGTAAAGAGAACATAGCCCTTCAAAGGTTGTGTTCAAAATGACCACCGGCAGCTTCAGTACACGCTTCCAGTCTGCTATGGAAAGACTGCTGCACACGTTCTAGCATTTCAGCGGAAATTTCAGAGCAGGCAGCAGTAATACGTCGCTTCATATCGTCTGGTGTAGTTGGTACATCTTTGTAGACAGTGTCTTTCAGCCTTCCCCACAGAAAAAACTCTAAGGGGGTCAGATCCGGTAAACGGGCCGGCCAAGGTACAGGTCCCCTTCGTCCAATCCAACGATTTGAAAACAATCCGTTAAGACAAGATGTAGTACTTCGTACACAATGGGCTGGATAACCATCATGTTGGTACCACAGGTTCCTCCAAATCTGCAAAGGAACGTCTTCTAGCATCTGTGGCAGATGGTCCGTCAGTAGCTGCGATACTTGTGCGAGTTCGTTATTCCTTCTATGAGCAAAGGGCCTATGAGCTGATGGTTCACAATTCCACAATACACGTCGTCCTCCGTGGACTAGTGGTACCGTGCTAGCCTCTAGTTCCCAAGGTTGCAACTTTAAACCCGACAGAGGGCGATGGATTTTTTTGAGCGTAAAAATGCTTAGCATGGCTTCCTTCGGAAGGGAAGTGAAGCCGGTGGTTCCGTGTGGTAGATTTACGGCACGTAAAAGAACCTCAAGCCTGATAAAGAGGTCTGTGAGCAAAATTACCGATCTTTCACGCCCAATATAGAATGGGACGCTGAGGACCATAGTTAAAGAGCATCAATGAATAAAACTCAATTTAATTTAATTTCCCACACCACACGTTTAAACTCCATGGACGCTGACGTTCTACCTGACGAAGCCAACGTGGATTGTCAACATCCAATAGTGCATGTTTCTGCGGTTTACCCGGCCATGATTATTAAATGTTGCCTCATCACTAAACAAGATACTTGATGAATCTGGAGTATCATGTCTTAATGCCCTTGTACAAAAGATAACACGATTCTCAAAATCGTTTCCATGAAGCTCTTGATGGTGAGAGATGTGATAGGGATGGAACCTATGTCGATGGAGAATGCGCAGTACACTTGCCTGACCTATGTCACTTCCACGTGCGATTGTGCGGGAACTAATTTGCGGATCTACTGCAACGGCAGCCAAAACATTAATTTTTGCCTCTTCTCCTGTCACTTATTTGTTTCTGTTACGTTTTTCTAATTGTTACAGTACCACTTTCACGTAATTGGTTGAAGAGGTTGATAAATAATTGCCGAGATGGTTGACGTCTATTGGGATACGTTTCCGCATGCACCGTACAGGAACGAACTGCATTCTTCCTATACTTTCCATACACCATGAGCATGTCGGTTTTTTTGCATTAGTAAAGCCCAACTTCCACTCACGACTTACTGCTTGAACTGTCACAAACCAACTAGAAGGTCGCAGTGCAATCAATGAACAGAAAACACAACGCAAACAAACATAACAACATCGTACCTAGCAACTAAGCAGGTTGAATGGGACAAACAATTTTCGGGGTGGAAACTTTTCAAAATACGATTTCCCGTAAACCACTTGCAGAAGAATCTTGCGACAAAGACCAATTTACCCAACCTTTATTCTGTTGATGTAACTATTCTGTTGTATGTTTGCTCAAAAATACACTTTCTCAGTGTGATTAAAATCTATTTATAGACTAAATGTACGAGCCCCTGACTACCAATTAATGCTGTGAAAACTGCACATCAATAGCACTTTCTAATTCCGAAATATTTGCGGTGCAAGATTTATGTGATTCACTCTGTATAAGGTGCACATTTTTTCAGATTATGGCGCTAAAAATATACAGTAAATATCAAATTTCTATTACTTTGTAAGTTAGCATGTTACTACTGAGTATAAAATGCACTTTGCTTAGCCTTTACAGCCTGACACTGCTCATTAATCTAGAATTATTTCTCATTGTCCCTAGAGTCTGGAAGTGTGAATGAGAGTGTAACGCAAATTTAATGTAATAAACAACCAAAAGTAACACCAAGCCTAAGATTACCACTACTGTAAGTGAGTGAATACCAAATGCTGATCAACAATTGTTAGGGGGAATAGAAATGGAACATTTAAGAAAAAAGAGCTGTTCACGTCAGTGTTTCCTTTCTCTACCACGTACATAGTAGGTAGAGAAGATATTGCATTCCACCCAAAAATTTGATAGCGAGATGTCATCGGAAATACGTTTTGAGGCCCCCTGAATCCAAATAAAGCATTTTTGGAAATATCTCCGTGGGTGTGTCTGTCTGTGTGTCTATCAATAGCATAATTAAAAAACGAAACGTCGGATAAATACTTAACTTGATATTTGAATTCAGTATCTTCCAAGGATGTGACACTAAAATTTTGAAGAAAATTCCCTCACCCTAAATTACCCTTTACATCGAACAGTTGTCGAAAATTTTGACTTTCTAAAAATGGCTCTAGCGATTTTGATTAAAATAACGTATAGGAAACATATTTAAAAGACAAATAAAATTTATATCTTGAATTCTCTGGGAATAGCCTGTGAAGTCCTCTTCATTCGGAAGGAACTTTGTATAATCTTGTATAACTGGTAAAGTTACGCCATAGACGAAAACGTACTACTAAAAAAGTAGATCTCTTTAAAACAACCAATTTATTTAAAATAATTTTTGTGGCATAAACCGTTTCTGAGATATCTGTTATTAAAGGTTCGAACTGTTCAGCACTTATTATTTCTTAAGCCCAATCGATTTTCAGTTGTTTCTCGCGATTTAATAGAAGGAGTATGGAATTTTAAGGCCAGTGTAATACAGCGTCCAGTTCTTAAACATTTTACTATCGCTGTCCTCTTTTTATGTATAAGGAAATGTGTAATGTAGCTATTTTAGCAAGGATTTATTTAGATTAAAATGTAGTAGATATCAAAATAAGCCTTAGTAAGAATAGTTTGTATACCCAATAATAAAGACAGAGGGTAGAGAAGGTCATGTGAATATACCACAAAGATTTGTTATTGTAGGAGGCATTTGGTATGTAATCAACAATGATCGGCATGCAGTTGTGTTCTCTATTAACAAAACGTTGAATCAGGAATCTAAACAGATCTGAATTAATAACAAGATAACAAGTAACAAGTTGTAACTTGTTGAGATAACAAGTTGTAAGTGCATGGATTTTGTTTTAAAAATTATATACTATAAATATACGATGTGCACTTATTATTTATAGTATTTACGCTTTATCCTTGATACTTATCACTTCCTCAATATACTACGTGCTGCAGAGGTGCGAATAAATGCTATCTTTTTCGTACATTTACAGTTTAATGAAGAAGTGGCAGCGAAAGAACATCAAATAAAAGGAAAGAAAGAAGAATGAAGGAGAGCGTCATAAGTAAAAGAAGTACATTAGCTGCAATATCAAAGTACACAAGCTTACTAATTCTGCCACGTTGTGTTAAAGTAGCGCTTGATGCGTTCCCTCTTTTTTCCACGGAGTTGAAAGTCTATTTATTGTAGTAAGTCGTTTGTGCTGGTACTACTTGCAGGTTTTTCTCTTTATTAGCTTCATAAGATACTAAGTGTAGGCTATCAGCACACAAGAAATGGACTGTTGCAGTGGAAGAAAAAGGAAACAAGGATAAATAAAAAATTGAAAAACAAATTATTATTTAGGACTAGCCATAAGTTGCTTTATTTTTTGTGCAAGAAACTTGCATTTTTGCTTGATACATTGTTAAACTATAAAAAATATTAAATTACAGTAATACAAACATTGTGTGTATAACAGAAATGAGTAGCTGATCTTCAAGGCCAGAGAAACAAGATATAGACTAAAATATTGCTGTAGAATTTGGCACATGTTTCAGCTGATTTCTGAAAGAGATGTCTCTCTGGCCATGAAGGACACTGAAAATGTTTGCACTTGCTGGCAGGTAGGATGAAGCCGATCTTATCTGGGGGAAGATAAGTGAGATCCTCGGCTTATTGAAGACTTTAGGTTCGAGCCTTTGTTACGCTTACTGCCGTGTGAATGTGGTACACTTTAGAATGGCCTTCTTCCACCCACGGGACGACGAGCAACTTCACCTTCGTTTTCTTCGGGGTGCGTCCTGATGTATTCCAGCGCCCTGAGGATGGCTTCAGGAATGGGGGGAGAAGTGGGGAGGTGGGCACCCTCGGCACGGAAACCGTTCTCGTCAGCGACGTAGTTGACTGAGACGGGTACTCCCTCGGGAGCGGTGAACGAGAAGGCGCCCGAGACTACCTCGGCTTCGTCAGGGGTACCGGCGTTCTTGATGGAGCCGGATTCCTGGACTGCGATGCCATTCTCGGTCTCATAGCTGTAACATAAGTGCAGGAAAGTGTCATTGGCGTCTAGGGTAACACTTGCTGAATATGGTCACAGTGAGACACTTGTATTATTATTTTTTTCTAGTACTTAATATTTCAACATATAGAAACGGAAGAGTTGTGATTAAGGAATGGTATATCTCAGCCTGCGGGTTGAGAAGTTATGCAGTCCTAGCGTTGTGCAGGCTATGCCGTAAACACTGTCCACTGCATCGCGTCGTATCAATTTCGGCCAAGAGGAATGCTTTACATTGCTGTGCGTGCAATGCCTTGTAGTCACAGTGCAACAGTGTGCGCGTTGGCCTTCAGTGGAGAAGGTCCCAAGTTCAAATACTGCCACTTGAAGATACTTTTTATGTTTAGTAAGTTTAACGAGAACCGATATTTGGCATGGAAGCGATGTTTCACTTAATTAGTTTAATTATGTGAATTTAATTAAAACACAAAATGTTACTTGTTAGAATATGCTTTATTGAAAATCATAAATATATGCAAGGAATGAATAAAAAACTCATTTATTCACAGGCGTGATTTGAACTTCCGACCTTCCAGGTTAACATACTCAGTTACCAATCCGCAGGATGAGAAGACTCACGCGGTATATATATTCATGGATTCGAGCACTGACTGTACAGATTCATATTCTGGTATAAAAAGTAATATTTGTAATTATAACCCATAAGAAAATGTTGACCATTAGAAGAAAATCCAATAGCACTCTAGTGCTAAGGATCTTTAGCAACCTGGTGAGTATTTAATATTTTATCCAGACCGACAAGTTAGTTGTAACCTATTTCCATATGGCTTAACATTGTACCTGACAGTGCATGTAATAATTAAAATAATAATTAAAGGTTTGGCTTTTTTTGCTAATAGCCTGAGACATATTAGTTATTCATACGTTACTTCTTTTACAGTATTCCCATAGGGCACTGGTAGCGCACAGTTCTATAGTGTTGGTCGTGAATTTCTTGTACGATCTCCAGAAGTAGTTAAATTCAGTCACTAGACCACCCGAGGATTACGAATACAAACCACATTTTATTCATTAATAAAAAGTTAGTCTTTCAACTTCATAAAACTTTGAATTGCCTATAGATAATTGTGTACTATCCGTCTCAGTTTTCAAGTGGAAAAAGGTGAATATTTGTCCTGTTTGCCATTTACTACGTTAAATCGTAATGAACACTTCAGACCTTAAAGCTGTAGTTCAGCTTGCTGACACGGCCTGCCTTCTGGCGCAAATGTCATTGGCTTTGTAACCGGTGTATAGTTGTTGGTGCGCCCTGCTGGGATTCTTGTGTACTACATAGCGAGATGTTTCAGGGGAGCGATTTATGCCTGTTTGCAATTCATGAGGTTGTTAACATTTAAAATAACAAAGCTTCTTTTTTATTTTAAAATGTTCCTTTGTTTTTCCCCGGTTCATTATCACTATGCTTTCTCGCAAATTAAACTGAGTTTTATTTATGGATGATCTGTAGCTATTATGGTCCTTAGCGTCCCGTTCTATATTGGGCGTGAAAGGCTGAAAATTTTGCTCAGAGGCCTCTTTATCAGGCTTGAGGTTCTTTTACGTGCCTTCTACTACATGGGACCACCGCTTTACTTCTCTTCCGAAGGAAGCCATTCTAAGGATTTTTATGCTCGAAGCCGGATATTTCACTGGCTTATTTTACCGCGTTATACCGAACACTGAGACACATGAACACAAGCACCTATGCCCATACAGGACATGCGAGACCCTCAGCTTGGTGGAGCGCCGAAGGTACACGCTCCAGCGACTACTGCCACGAGGACCGGCCTAACTTGCGCAATGTGGTTTTGATATCTTTAAATAAAATTGCTTGTAAAAATATTTTGGAAAAATGTATAAAATACTAAATTAAAAAACACATGAAATAGTCTATTTTCAATAAGTCTCTCAATTTGTTACTTTGAAGATATTGGAACGGCTTTGTCCAAAGTTACTTTCGAAGTAGGGGTAAAGAACAAGACATAACCTCTTAAAGTCATATAGTTGTGCAAGCCCTCATTAGTCTAACCTTATTGCTTCGACCAGTCATTGGCCTTAACACGAGCGCTGACCTTTGTGTCATACAAAAATTCTATAAAAGGAGATCCCAGTTAAAACTAGTTTTAAACCCTGAGTTCTTCTGGAAACATCTCCCTTAGAAAGGCGATGCGGACTTGACCTTAACTCCCTTCTTTCTTACAAGCACATCCTTGTTGAATCCTTAACAAAAGAAGTTTCTAGCTTAGATAAGCACGCTGTTTTAAAAAGTAATATAAGTTAGCGATTTTTAATTTCTTGTTTTAACAAGAAATACAATAACTTCCGAAAGTACACGTTTTTAGCCCCCTATGTGTGTGTGTGTGTGTGTGTAAACAGCATAACTAATAAATACTAAAATACTAATGTTGACATTTACCGAAGTTCAGCATTTTCCAAGGACTGCACACAACGATTCTCAAAAAATACCCCCAATTCAAACGACACTTTATATGGAAATTTTTTATGGTTTATTTCTCAGAAACCATGCTAACGATTTTGATTAAAATGCTATATGCTTAAGACATTTATATCATTAACAGAGTATATATTAAATTCACTGTAAATAGTTTGTGAAATCTTCTTCACACTGACTGAATGTTTAATAATTTTAATTTGAAAATCATAAAAGAAGGCTGACAACCTACTGCAGGAAAACGTTCATTAAAATACACAAATTTTGTCACAAAATTATTTTTGTGCGTCATCTGTCGAACATGCTTTAATGTTTACGATTATTCTTTTATCCTTCCATCGCAAAATCCCATTCTTTACCAGGAAAAACATTTGAATGCTTTTTGTTATGTAACTAAACTCCTATTGTTTAATTTGAAAAGATTATAAATAACCTCACAAATACAAAATAATCATATTTTACATTAATACTATAATGCATGAGAAAGTCGTGTGAGTATTCACATTAATTTTTTTTTGAAAGTATTTAAGCGTGTTTTTAGGCATTTATTTCTAAATTTTGTATTTTTATGAGCCAAATGATAACAGATTTAAAATGTAGCTAGCAATACTTATGGTATAAAGTTTTCCCATTTTTAAGCAAAATATATTAGTATATCATTTAATACTGAGTAAAACCCTGAAGAAGTGTAGCTAAGTTATAGGATATTCATCTATTTGTGCTACCGTATATTGCTTACAGCCATTGTGACGTAATCGTTTCGGAAATTAAACAGGTGGTGGTTCTGAATACCTGTATATTAGAGTAAATATAATAATTAGAGTTAAATGTCGAAAGGCTATTAAAGCGTTCTTAATCAAAAACAGTAATAGCAGTACTGCATGATGTGAAAATACGACATAGTTTGTAAAAATGACAGTAAAAACAAAGGGAATTATGGGCATACCAGCATATATTAATGTAAAATTATTATCTGCCTTTAAGGCTGTTCATAGCGTCTTCAGTGATAATACTGTCTGCGATATTTTCACCAAGAAGCAAAGAAATCCGTTTGCAGGTTTCCAAAAAATAAAGAAATGAAGGTATAAGAATATAGCTCATGAGAACTCTATTTCGCATGGCCCCTAAAATGAGAAAGTTAAATTTTATTCCCTACATATTTGCCACATTTTTTGTGTTTGAAAATTCTGTATGTTACAGTTATTGCCTAAATTTGGAAATATAATCCATAAATAGGAAGTTAACAGAGCAAATATAAAATGCTTGCAGTTTCTTGCCAAGTTCCATCTGTTACTATGTTTATAAAAGTGTTTAATAGTACTATCACAATAAACTGCATGTGACGTCACAATCATCTGGACTGTAGCGCTCAAACTCTCCCTCAAAAAGGGGGAGGGGGTGTTCTAAGCCTGTAACAAATGGTTTATTTATAACCACAGTATGTTATTCCATAAAGCTTTTATATAACGTTTTACCTTCCCTTTCGATCCCCTAAGGGGCGAGGAGGCGGTGAAAAGCAAACAAAAAGAAGAACGAAATAAATTCTTAATTAACATTAATAAATTAATATCATTGGTTTTATAAATTTCGAGATGTGTGTACACTTATATGTGGGCGAATGAAGTACATAGAATATCGAGTTCAAAATTGTATTTAAACTCAACAGAGTTGAATTTTTGAGATAAATAAAATTACGGAATCTAGCTTTTCAGTCATTACACCACATCAGTTCTTAAATTTATTCTTACCTACAGTCTAGTTACTGGTGTCCTTTTCATTCCTTCGACATGAGAATTTCTTCTCACAGAGCTGTAATCTGCGCACGATGCTCGCTTAGAAAAGCATTGTAATACTTTTAGAATGCACCAAACGTCAAGAATTTCTTTCAAGCCAAGATAAAGGAAGTCACGATTCAACCCAGAAAGGTAGTGCGAGACTCGAACGCGGAACTTTTGCCACATGCGGTAGACAAGAAAACAAGCTTGTTGTGTAACCTGATTCTCGGGTAGTCAAGTGAAAGATCACCAGGTTCAGAAGGTCTTGGATCAGCTCTTGGGAACACTTGCTTTCTTTCAGGTGTTACCCAACTGTTCACCTTAAGTTTTTAATAAGGATTCACTTATGAGAAAGTTCATGAACTATTATAGAAAAACTTGTTTGAGCGCTCTTTCTTATTTCTTTAAACCAGTGATATAAGCTTATGGTTTTTGTAACAAAGAAAGAAATTTTGGTCACGCAAGATATGGGAGTTGTCCCAATGTTGCACCGAACCCGGTTCTTGACGTAACCGAGGAATGATGTCATGTGCTTTTGATTACGCGGATGCTGCAAGGTGCAATATCATCATGAACGAGTCTGTAAATCACTCTCGCCCTAGGAGTCCTTTGTGTGCCAGTAATTTGCACCTCTGGCTCTTTGCGTAGTGCAATTATTATTGAGATTCTTGTATTTGATGGCCTACAATTTTGGCACATAGAAATTTATTTTCTGTTCATCTCTGTTTTCTCCTTTTATTATTCTAGAGGAGAGAGGAAAGTACTCATGTTCTTTTCACCTCCTTCTGTTTTGTGCTTGCAGGAGTTACACACTAAGAATAAAAAACGAAGGAAGGAAATGTACTACTAATGGGCATTTAGACACATCAATTTTCTATAAAATAAAATACGGTTCCAAGGCATTTTGAACTGTATATTAGGGATCACATGTTTAGGTAGGCTCATAAATTTGCCTATAAGAACAAAATAATTAATGATGCGTGTAATACCTTAAAGGCAAAACAGATTGCCATTACGTCCTCTGACCACTGTTTATTTTACGTGGGCCCAACCCGTCCTTTATCGCAACAGCATCGCAGTGTGCTGTTCAACATCTGCTTGGAGAAGTTAGTGAGGAATCGTTTCCAGAAAAAGGGAAAAGAGTAGTTGGAGAAAGAAAAACAAAAGAAATCATGTTTTTCTGATTGTTTAGCACTTCTAGAAGAGGAGGAAGCAATGCGAATGATGGTAATTGACAATGGCGAGGAACGCGGGATGAATATAAATTCAAGAGCGACAAGAATATGCTTATTGCAATAAAATCCAGAATAATATACTAGAAAATTCAGATGAGATAGTGAAGTAAGTGGATAGCATCATGTGCTTGGTATATTCCATGCACTTTTATCAAGAAATTAAACAGAGGATTAAATTATAGAGTAAGGTTTTAGTAGAAAATAATTTTTTTTATTCTGGAAGAAGCTAGTTAACTAAATACTTTGGAGAGTGATGTTGTACAGTGCGGATAATTTATCCTTGCGATAAATTGAAGAAAAATATCGGAAGCATTTCAAATAAGCACTTGAAGAACAATGTAGAAAATAATGCGGACAGAGAAAATGAAGTAATGAAGTTGTTATATCATCAGGAAAATGAAGATAATTTCGCTAGGTGTTGGATACAAAGAAATTGAGAGATGCTCAGCAAAACAGTGCGAGGAAGGTTCGGGAGAGAGGATACCATAATATACAATATGAGCAGAAACAGTTTGTTGATTTGTATGTCTGATTGACGGTCTGGCTGCTGTGTGAACGTACTGTGAAACTATGGGAGGAAATCTAAGCTCACACATTCTTTATCTCCACAACAAACCATTGTCTTGAGTACGTAATGCTTAGGATACACCTCCAGTGGCATGGTTTTGTTTACATACCTTTTCATGAAAAAATTAGAGAACTACATTTTACAGGTACCCCTGGGCTATAGACTACCGCTTACACTTGAAAGCTTATCGAAGCAGACCGAAATGCTAAAGAATACTTTATAGCTATATACATATCTCTATAGTCGTACGCCGTGGTTCAGCGGCCTAGAACGAGGAGCTCTGGTTTCCGGCCATAGAATGCCCCCGGGTTCAATTTCACCAATGTGGGTATGGATTTTAAGTCCCGGGTACCCAGTACCCAAAGCATCTTAGGAAGTTTAAGAGCTACTATAGGCAGAGATTACGGCCACGAAATCTAAAATTCTGGGTGGGCTAACCACATCTTCTCTCCGTATCGGTTGGATGATGATTGCCCACCTCTGCGGAGAGAAAGTGGCCGGCGGTTGGGTTGGTCGGTCCATGCTGCAAATGGGCTGTAGCGCCACGGGATTATTATTACATATACTCATCAAGTAGTATCTTTTAACTCATATATAATGTATGTCCTATGAATGTTCAAACTGCAGGGATTCTAGTAGCACATCAAATGAAAACAAATTGAATCTAAATATCAAACTAAATGCTCTAAATATTTCGGTAATTTTAAGGGTTGGTAGAACGCGCAGTTACGAAATAAAGAACGTACATTCTACGTAAAAATTATTGGTTCTTAGTTATAACTTCATAACGACAGTTTTTGTTCCCGATAATATTCTGCAATAAGATATTTGCCTACATCTCATCAGTGACATCGTTAGAAACACGTTAAATGAAGCTTGACCGCTTTGTGCGCTACGGAATTACATAATCTCCTTACTTGTTTTGCATCAATTTTAATGGTAAATGGTTTCATAAACCTGCATCTTTGACCCTACAAGAAAAACAGCTATCATCTCGAAGTATGTTGCCCTATTAAGAACCAACAATGTTTACGCTAAGTTTCTACATCATTATTTCTGGGTCGTAAACCTCATTGATTGAGTCATAAACATTGTTAGGTCCATGAAATAAGAAAAGTAAATTGCAGTACTCTTGCACTAACGTCTTTATTCTTTCTTCATCTGAATATTAAAACGAAGGGCATATGTGAACAAACAGCAAGCATGTAAATTAGAAATGTACAAACATCCAACTATGCAAGTAAAGACATGTTATGAAATCTGGAGGTTGTTTTATGCGCTTACTTTGAGATGTAATTTAAACAAAAACAAGAAACTTTTCTGACTGAAATAGATTAGTAATTCTGGATTATTAATTTTATGTGCAACTATAAATTTTACTATTTTCTCTGTGATAAATAAAATATCTCAATGGTTTTCGTTTGTTTCAGAAAAAATTAATTGCCTGACATGTTTTGGGCATTGAGAAACAGAATCTGCTCATCCTAAGGTAAGTACATGTGATTTTAACTAATTTATATAAGAAAAGTACGTTTTAATTTGATTTCTGATATGTCTGAGTTAACATTCACTGTTTAATAACTTGAAATTTGTATGATTCTCTTAATCGTTATTGTTTGCTAATGAATCGTATTTTTATGTTACTATGATCAATATTGGTGAAGTAGTCGCGGAACTAACGACAAAGTGCATAGAAAACGCCTAGTTTGGGTATCTAAATTTAAATTACCCTTTCACAAGAATTATGCATTGTATTAATTTTTAGATTTTTGCTCATTTAATACAGAATTTAACTTTATAAGGAGCTCATATTATTTTCATTTTCTCAACTTATAATTGTATAATTATAAGTAATTTGGATGCAGTTTAATTAGCTTAATCTTAATTAATTCTAACAGTACCTTGTGTTGTTAAATTTACAACAACTTTAAAAATTTTCTTTGCCACTTGGAATAGTATTTTAAAACATATTTTACACTAAATTAAAATTCATAAAATTATATTTATTATGAAGTTAAGCGCCTGTATCAAACTGTACAAAACTTCCAATGTGAGAAGAGTGAACCCAAAGTTTAGAAATTTAATATTGTTAAATTCCTATATAAGCTTTTCTTACTAGAAATAAGAAGAAAATTAACTGAAACTACTGTAATTTTATAGTGAATTTGGACAGAATCTGGGGACACATAAACATTGTGCTGAAACAACTATGTAAAGCTTGGCAAAAACTCCCAAATTATTACACAGCTTTTGGGAGCTAACTAATAGAACTAAATTACATACAGAAAAACACAGATTCTATACTCACAGTATGCCCTTAGAAGACTTAGTACAATGATTCACCGTGAGATATTATGTTTGTGAAAGTTTAGAAGGCTTACAAGACATTGACATTGTAGCTCCAATATTTACGGCTGAAAATACTGTGGTTCTTGTATGCAAACGATAAAAAGGTAACAAGAACAGGTTTCCTGTTACTAAACCATTGTACCTCTCTGACATTCCAAATGAATGGCTATGCTGTAACAGCCTTGCACTACACCTTGAGTCGCGGCCGAGGTCGTGCTGTGTAGCACTTGACATTCACTGAAAGAATTCTAATGGTTCTCCATGTTTTCCCGTGCCGTTTTCGGTAACGCCTGCAGATAAAATGTGTACATTTCCCAATTCAGGAGCTCCCAATCAAGACTATCATCAGCTATTTTAGAGAATAATCCCCAGAAGTTGTAGCAGAGTTCTGCTACTGTAAACTAAATCCATTTGTTCTTGTTATTATGAAGATTAGAGGGCTTTGCTGCACTTCCCAGGAAGTTTACTTTCAGAATGCGTCATCAACATCATCATAAACTACTGGTTTGGACCTTAAAATTGCTTCCGGCTACACAGAGTTACAGCTGATCTCCCCATCACCTTTTGGATCTTCCTACACTGCTGGACGATAATTTAATACTTCGGAGGACTACGGTGTGAGTGCATTCTACGAAGGTGCGTTTAAAATTTGGGTTTATAAAGTACAAGTAATCTAAAGATAGTTTAAACAATTTACTTACAAGGCGTAACAGACGTTTTCTCTAGTAGTTGTACCAATGGTAATGGATGTAATCTTCAAGAGATTTGAGCAACTGAATTCAGCACACATTTAAAAAAGTAAGTCGAATTGTTGTTCTATAAATGTGTCTCTACTTACAAGAGATTTACATGGGTTTTTTGTCCATATGTTTGGAAAGCTTTACAACTGAAAGAGAACGGAAGGTTATAATCTACAGGAAAGTGACACAAACGGTTCTGCTTCATTGAATTAATTGATCATGCACTATTTGACAAAATACATGTAAATTAGAAAATTTGATGGTTTTAAATACTATTTATAGTTCTTTCTATGAATAGTAATCAGAATTATTGAATTAAAGTAGACCCACATTCAAAATAAAATAATCTTGTTTGAGCGTTTATTTTTTTCCACTACGTGTAGTTATCATGAAACCAAACAGAATTAATGTATGACGAGATATAGTAGACAATAAGAGAAATAACGTTATGTAATTTTGAGAGCACAAAGTACTGGCTATTTTTTATGGAACCTACTGTGTTGTACAGACAGTTTGCAAGGCCTTATAAATCTCATTGAGGATAGACATAACGTATTTCTTTAAACCTCTCAAGCTTCACTATAATTCTAAGCGCGACCTCCCATGTTCGTTCCTTGTCGATTGTTGAGGGTATGCAGAAGGTTTTAATACGTTACCTGTACTGGTAGGATCCATCGTATTGAAGATCCTGAGCCTGTCTCAGGATGGCAATGTTCTGTCCCGGAACGACAGAAACTGCTCCTGGCCTCCTCTGGGGAGCGGCCATCGCGCTGCCCACCACAACCAAAACCAGCATCTGTATAAATGGAGAATGAGTCAAACATAATTGTGGAAAAAGTGCACATTGGAATCAAACTCAAGTATTGTCAACAATGGGTCATTGGTAAACGTGGAATTATAACTTTTTAGAAGGTTTTGTGTATTTCAGATGATGAAATTTGCCAGTAAAGCAGATTAAAAGTTACCAAAGCATAGCTTTCAACACTGTACAAAAGGCCATTTGGTTTTGCAACAGACGAGATGGATGAATATGGAAAAGCATACAGAGCAACAAATCTTGATACAAATATTTCATTAAGTGGTATGTAGCATCGATCTGTTCAAAATATGTCAGTGCATTCAGATATCGAAGCACACACGAAGTTTTTCTTAAAAATTTCTTCAAACTTCAAATGGGCCATGTGGTTTGGATCATTAAGACATCAGAGGTGATAATGAAGAATCTCCAGTCTCAAGGAGCTACAGCATACATATAAAAGAATTAGCTGTTTTATATCTTCAATAAAGTTTATTCAGTATTCCTTGGGGCCTAAGGCATTTATGATCCACTGATGTTATCCTTGCGGAAAAACTAAATGATTTCTTGTTATGAAGCCATAATATCGTGAGACACGAACTACAATGAAGATGCAATGTTTGTTTGCTAAAAGGCCGCACCCACTAAGGGCCATGGTCAGTGTTGAACCCAACAAGAGCTCCATAAAGCGGTTAACCTTGGTGATGCACAAATTGTCGGAAATAATAGGAATGTCGAGTATCATATTTTGATCTGACATTTGGAAGATTCCTGCTAACCTTTCTCTCATCGCTTGAAGGCTACTCAAGTTGGAGATCTCCCTATTCAAAATTATGTTCATTGTAACGTTAGTAGGCCAGCATCTCCTGCGGTTAATTGCATCCTTTGTCACGGAAATTACTCTCTCTTAAAATATTTGCATTGCTTGAGAGCTTCTGGAAACGCCCATGTACTCATAGTGTTCTGAGTATGGTAGGAAGTAACAACTGAAAAGATTTTCTCAGAACAACATAGCAGAGGCCATTCTTGTTTCAAAACGCAACATTTGTGTTTTTGTACTCTCGATATCAAGCTTTAACATATAAATGAGGCATTAGTATTCGTTTTCTAGAATATTATAGATGTTTATCAGGATTTTTTATAACTGCTCTTTGCTGCCGAACAGAAGTAAATGACTTCCTGGTTATCAAATTACCTTGTACTGTTACTAAACATAGTAACAGAGAGAAGTGCCTCTTTTTACCCAAAAACTTATGCAAGACTTTAGACCATTTGGCTGAAGAAACTTCAGTGATAATTTAATTTTTATATAAATAAATTGCGTCGTCCTAACTGTTCATTAAACTAAAGTTATAATTATTTAGTTGTGAAACTAACTTAAAACAGGAATTTTGCTCAAGAAAGGCTATGGAATTTTTTTAACTTTTGAGTAACATTGAATAGCAGTTTAAGATGCTCTTTCTTCAGCTTTTTGGCCTTTCCTCTCCAGAAGCTATTTTAATAAATTTTATAAGCGGTAGTTTTCTGAATTTAAAAGCACGTTTCTGTCGCGGTAACAAAGATTGTTTGAAAATTTGAGGTTTTCTTAAAAATGAAGTACTTGCTGCACATAAATGTACAAAATTATTATGAATTAATGTAATCACTGAAATTTGGTGAAATTTTGAACGCAGAAAGCATTATGAGTTCAAAATTTAGGCTATTTGATATTCCTTTGTTAACGAAACTGAATACCAAAACATTTTCCACACATTTAAAGGTATTGGTGAGCACCAGAAAAAATAGTCAGCTCATTTAGCTCCAGATATACAATGCGAGTTAGTTCTGGTTTAGAAATATTTTCGTGGTTATCCGGCGTGACAGTTTAGATGAATTTGGCATAGTATTTTCCCTAGCATATAATTTGCAAATTAACTGTTACACTCATCTTCGTTTGGCTGATGCAGTCGCGCCTTACAGGCAGCCCAACTCAAGAACCTGGCTACGGTCTCGTTATGCAAGGTGAGAATCCCTGAGCTTTGAAACAATTCTTGGGGAAACGTGTAGTAATTTGTTGTGCAGATTTTATAAATCCGATTCAACAGTAAGAAGTGCTAAGTGCTAAACTTATCAAAGTTAAACATTTTGCTATAGTGCCACCTAATTTAAGTTGCACGGTATTTTAGTCCCTGGTGTGATGATAATGTGCTAGCAAGAATCAAATGAAACTAGAACCTAAAACTCAACATATAATAGGAGCTTGAAGTATTGTATACACCCAGAACGACATATCTACGGCTATATTGAAGTTTCAACTTACCACAGGCTTGAACATGACTAAAAGTATGTTTCTGGCAGCACAAGAAGAAGCCAATGTGATTTACGAGGTGTTAATCCAGCTGTATTTATACCACCCATAATATATGTGGGTTTGCTTGCCCCACCTCCTGCCTGCAATGCCATCCAGCCTTCTTAACCTTTCGTGATACTCTTTCTAAAAATTTTAAGTATGCAGCACCCTACATTTGCAACATCGACTATATTCGGAAGATGACTAAATTCCGAATATCTGTTCTCGCGAGAAATGGTTGTTGACCTTCAAGATCATTACAGGCAGAATATAGGACTTTTCGGTACTGTTACAACTGCTCTCCATTTTAATATATTCTTTAATAAATTTTCTTACGATTGTACCACCCACTTCTGAGGTTGGGAGCCCTAAATAGGCGGAAATCTTAACTGCTAAATGTGGATTTGGTAGGAAACTGAATTATATATTCCTAAACGGAATATAAAGTCTAAACGAGAACAGAAGCACGATATTCCTCAAGTAAATAGTAAATATTTCACCCCAAAATTTTATAGATAGCTTTCACAGTTCTAAAATCACATGAGTTTTGTTCCATTGTCCTTTAAATCTGTATTTAACGTCTAGATTTTTGCCTTCCGGAATTTCGTGCTTGGAGAAAATTTTGGGAATTCAAAAGTATGACGAAGTCATAGTTAAACAATAAATAGCATTCTAGTTTAAACTTTTTGTTTATTATTTTAGGTATTTTTTTGCGACAAGTAACAATAGAGCATGAATCTTATAAAGTTGCCTAGATATCTTTTTTAGAGTATAGGTGATGTACAATAAAAAGTTTTTCTTATCTGATAGGATTCGAACCCGAGACCTCATTTTGTATTATAAACAAAGACGCTTAGGGGGTTATTTTCAATTAATATTTCAGCTTTAAAACAAAAAATTAATGAATTATTCATTAATATCCTATTACATAATTATATATTCTAATCACAGAATATTGCTAGCATCTTTGTATTAGTGACTTACAAGAAAAAATTTAAAATCATATATTTCATTTTAAACTTTGAAACTCTAAGAAAACTGTATACCTTAATAAAATATCATTTGAATATATGTACTGACACACCTCCTACAACTCTCAATTTAGCTAAATATATAATTGCAGCATTTTATGCATAAATATCCCGAAATATTGATACAAATAAGAACCTTGCATTTTTACACCGCTGTAAAATTACTGGCCTAATGGCATTTCAATTTCGATGCTTTACTCCATTATAGCATTTTATTACATTATGAGGAGACAAACGTTAAAATACACGATCATACATTTTTAAAATATAAGCATACAGGATCAAAGAATAGATATTATACCATCGTTATTTTAAATGGTCACTGGGTTTTCTACTACAAAGTTCGTAAAATTCTCTTCCAATGAATGCCATAACGATAAGAAAGCTCACGATCATGCAAAATAGAGTTTTTTTACAATCTTAATTACCTGTGTTTCATATAGAATTATATTTTTTGCTAGGTTGCTTAGAAAAGCTAATTAGGGAGTAAAAATATTAAGGAAACGTTTTCTAGTATTCTTAATATTGTGAAAGTAAAGTTTTAAAGTCATAGTAACTTTTAAATGTGGTCTAAAAATACAAAAAAGTGTTTATTCGGAGAAGCCTGTTGAAGAACTTACCAAAGCGTTGTACATGGTTACAAGATGATGTTTTGTCCTGCTAGAAGCGGATATCACAAGAAGGAAGAAGTGTGATCTCGAATGGGTCACTTCAGAAGTATTTATACATAAGATCCCGGACTTAGGTGGGGATGTATTTGGTGGTCACTCCAGACGATGTCCCACCACCCCCTCCACGGGTCCTCGTAACCTTACCGGGAAGAAACAAGTGAACGAGCCAAAAACCCCTCCCACCTCCTTCTCCAGCGTCTCTCATTTTTAATAGCAGAATATTCCTTCAAACGTCACCTCTTCACTTTGCACGTACTACCGACACAAACTAATTAATGCAAAATGGTATGGTGCGGTCTAGTGACCTTTATGATGAAAAGAAAAAGGCTTACATACCACAGTTTCGGTTGCTACGACTGTTTTTTACGAGTTCTCGTCGTTGTAAATCTTCAGTAACGGTGAAGACATAAAGGCCCCAAGAAACCTGAAGGTGGGGAAGAATTTTAACAAGCAGATTATCAGAATAAGATGGTAGGGATTTCAGCTTGGGATAAGTTAAGTTGACACCACGTGTGTGTTTACATTTTTTTATTCAACTCATGCTGCGGATCGCAGTGGGAAAGGACCTCTTGTCTGCTTAGTTGCGAGAAAATAATGTTGTGTTGAACATCTAACTTTCGCTTCGTAACAAAATCACATATGTTTACATTTTTAGTTATTCATTCTACTAGAGAATTCCGTTTGATAAAATTGTACTGTCTGTGTGTAAAGGATTAATTTACGACACGGGAGAATAAAGTGCATTGTTGTGGCATCGGTAATGACGACACTGCTGTTGAAGTTTGTGTAGCAGTGACATGCAAGGAGTGATCCTGGATTTTAGTGGAAATGATATTACGAAATATTTACTCTTACTGTTTTCATTTATTATATAACAACGCTCTTTTCATAGCAGTATGTTGCGATATTCTGTAGCAAGTGCATATTACAGAATCATGAAATAGTTTTAAACACTGGACGAAGTCGTAGTCTTGTTTCCAAGATTCTGTTATGCATTTAATACAAATGTGTTTTTTGTACCATCGTGTGTTTTATTGTTTTGAGTGAATTGTTAAAAGATATTTTTTGATCAACTTACCCATCGTCACCTTGGATTTGCCTACACAAATCGTCGAAGTCGTTAAGGCTTGGACTCTTTCTTGAACGGGAGGTCCGCTGTTCATTTCCCGCCAAGGGCGTCCTCCCTGACTGAAGATTTTTTCCAGGTTCTCCTCAGTCCCCATAACTGGAAAATGCCGGAGAGGTACCCAAAACTTAGGGCTGGAACGTTCCCTTCCTAAATTTCCTTTCCCAATCATTATTGTCGTCCCAATTCACGTTTCATCAGTGTCCATCGCCTGTGGTGCCGTATTAATAAAAAAATCTGATACGTTACATTCGCATGACTTTCTCTATCCTCTATCGCTTATTTGGGTATAAAAATTATTCTTAAGAAAGCTTATTTTCTTTCTATTTCATTTTACACATTTCGCTTTAGATACAAACAGAATAACGATAGTCAAATGTTTTAGAACTGGACGCTATATGCTGGCCTTAAAATGCCATATTCTTTCCACGACATCGCGAGAAACGGCTGAAAATCGGCAGGACTTGAAAAGAATGGCTAAGTATTGAATAATTCGAATCATTATTAATAGATATCTCAGAAGTTGCTGATGTCACAAAAAAGTTATTTGAAATAAATTGTGTGTTTTAAAGAACTCTACATTTTTTGTGCTGCACATTTTCGTTTATCGCTTAACATTTACCAGTTATACAAGATTATATATTTCCTTTCGAATAAAAAGGACTTCATAAGCTGTTCTCAGAAAATTGAAGACATGCATTTTATTTAGCATGTAAATATGTTTAATATTTGATATTTTAATCAAAATCGTTAGAGCCATTTTTCAGAAAATACAAAATTTAGGAAAATGTTCCATGTAAATGTAGTTTGGTGTAGAGGAGATTCTCTTGTAAATCGTTGTGTTGCATCTTAGAAAGTACTAAACTTAAATATTAAGTGTGGTTTTATCCGACATTTCGACACAGGTACCTTTTTCTAAAGATGCTTCTTTTTTATTTAGGGGTCTTCAAAACATGTATTTCCGGCAAAATCTCGGTATCGAATTTTTGGAAGAATGCAATACCTTCTCTACCTACTATGTACAAGGCAGGGAAAGTAAAAATCTGATTTTCGGTAACACAATGCTGCCACGTCAGCTATAACTAATACGATGGTTTAGTAGGGTAGTAAAATTTAAGAGGTTTGAGTCAATTGTTTGACGGTTGATGCTGTAACTCATAGCGGGTTGGTTGAAAATAATAATATGGACTATAATATAGATTCAGTATTTCAAGAATTTAAAGTCAATACGCAGATATTGAGGAATCTTGGAACATTGGGTTTTGTTTTAATTCCTACCTTATTGTAAATAAGCTATTAGAGCACCAAATTTATTTTGATTGACATAGATTTCCTTGAAAAGAATTCATGTGATAGAATTCTAAATTTCCTTCCGCATAAAACATCATTGTGCTGTAGAAAACACGTGATCATACGAAAAGTTACTTTTACGTTTAAAGAATAATATAATATTGCCTGGCAGGTTTAAATACTGAGAACGTTGCATCAATATCTTTTAACACTTTTATTTATTTTCTGTTTCCTCATAAGTAAAGACGTTATTAATTTGTCAAATCCTAAGATTCCTGATCCCTCACGAAAGAAAAATATATTACGATTTGTTGAAATGTTTATATTATACTAAATATGGTCTATTGTAATATATTATTGTAAATATTATACTGTGAACTAAATTGCTTTATGAATGCTAGAATTAAATCTATTAAGAGTGCTAAAACTACAGAAATAAGATCATATTGGGTTTTATAGAGTGAATTATACTAACTTTAAGTATAGTGACTTTGATTTTTCCGCAAATTCCTTTCATTCTTTAGCTTTTGTTTCATTAAAACAGCATATCCTTGTTCTTACCATAGTTCAATACAGCGACTTTATCAATGTTACCTGTCATGTTACGCCAACAATTAACATTAATCGTTAGTGTATTAAAGCCAGCCTTGAGAGAGATCATCATTACTCGCGCACTTCAGAGCCATCTATAGCGTAATAAAGCAACCTCAGCTCTGCCACAAAGTATATATGAAATGAGACTATTTACATAATTATTACCTGTCATGTAAGGTGAAATATAACAACAATGAAACATAAAGTTACTATTACATTTTAGTTTAATTGGCTATGTTCTATATAAGCGTGGTATTATATTGCCACACACATCGTTTTTATGAAATAGGGCGCTGGAGTAGCAATAAGAAGAACCTTTAATTTCAATTTTTCTTAGAAGCCAATAAAAGGGTGTAATTATAAAATATGAGCATATCTCGTAGCGAGTAAAATGAACAGAACTTGTCCACTGTTGGTCTTCAGTAATAGGGGGTTTCAAACAGGAAGAAACATAATTTCAAAATTTGTTACCAGGTTCATTAGAAACTATGAGCGGAATGAATAAAATAACGTCCTAGATAAGTTATCTGGTAGACATTAACTTTTTCAGGCATGTATTTGCTCCCACCCGCAATCTAAACCCGTTCCGCAGTGAACATTCACAAATATACTGCCACCAATGAAAGAAACATATAGTGCACACTATATATTGCTTTATTTCCGGCTCAAGTTTCTTAGTCTTGTTTACCTTTCTTTTTATTTTCTCTACTACGTATAGTAAGTAGTAGTGTGTGTATGTCTTTGAGCACCATAACTTAAAAACGAAAAGTCGCATAAATAACAAACTTGCTATTTGAATTCAGTATCTTCTAAGGATGGAACACGAAGATTTTTAAGAAAATCCCCCTACCTCAACTACCCTTTACATGAAGCATTTTGATTTTCTAAAAAAAATGGCTCTAAACATTTTGATTAATATACCACATTTGAAAGATATTTACTGGTAAATAAAACTTATATCTTGAATTTTTTTGAAATAATCTAGGAATTTCTCTTCATTTGAAAGGAATTTTGTATAATCTTGTATAACTGGTAAACGTTAAGCGATAGACGAATATGTACGCACAAAAATGTAGATGTTTTTAAAACAAACAATTTATTTTAAATAGGTTGTATTGAGGCATAGGCCGTTTCAGGAGATATACGTTATTAAAGGTTCGAATGGATCAATACTTATTCTTTTTAAGTCCCGTCGATTTTCAGTTGTTTCTCCTGATTGCATGGAAAAAGTATGGAATTTTAAGGCCAACATATAGCGGTTGACTAACGCTGTTCTCTTTGTATCTGTAAGGAAATATGTAATGTAGCTATTTCTGCAAGGTTTATTTGTATTAAAATGTAGTATATAGAAAATAAGGTTTACTAGTTTGTATATCCACTAAAAAGGATAGAGAGTAAAGAAAGTATGTGAATGAATTCATATTTTTAGCTTTATTTTTAATTATAGGGTATTTCAACAAGAGTGTCCTATCTTTGAACTTAAACAAAACACGTTCCATAAATGATAGAGGTTTATTTCTTTTTTTTATTTTGGAACATAATTAATGGCATTACGTGTGGAAGAGAAAATCAGTTAAGTGGCCGCCGCGACTCCGTTGGGTTGCGCGTATACGGTTGACCCAATTTTCAATGACAGAAGAACGTAAATTAGGTCCAACTTCATGAATAACACGCGTGATGTTATTCATAAGATCATTTACTGTTTCTGGCTTGTTGACATAAACTCGAGATTTAACATAACCCCACCAGAAGTAATCCAACAGCGTTAAATCACATGACCTCGGGGGCCATTTAACATCACCACAACGGGACATGATGAAACCTCTGAATTTCTCCTTCAAAAGATCGATTGTTTCGAGATCACTATGACATGTGGCACCATCTTGCTGGAACCAGATGCTGCTGAGATCCATACCATCCAATTGAGGCCAAAAATAGTCCCTTATAAGTGCCCGGTATCTTTCTCCATTGACAGAGCTTCCCCATCTTCATCTTGGAAAATATACGGATCAATGATTCCGCCATACCTAAATCCATACCACACAGTAACTTTTTGGGGATGAAGTGATCATTCATGAATCTGCATTTTATTGTGATTCCTCCAATAGCGGCAATTTTGTTTCTTAACATAACCATCCATCCAAAAGTGGGCTTCGTCGCTGAAGATGATTTTTGGACAAAAATCTGGGTCAGCTTCCAATTGCTCCATAGCCCAGTCAGCGAATACACGGCGCAACCTATGGTTGTTGGGCTTTAGTTCTTGAGTAAACACCATTTTTAAGCGTGAAACTTGATGCAGAATTCGCCAAGTTGTGGTCGGCGAAAGTCCCAATTCTTGCGCTCGACGAGCAATTAATTTGTTTCCGTTCTCGCGTACACTCTCACGAACGGCGCCTATGTTTTCGTTGGAGCGCTTACGTCCATTACGTACAGGCGTTCTTTGATCGCTGACAGAACCACTTCTTTCAAATTTATCGATCAAACGCCGAATCGTTCTCTCGCAGGGACGATTATGCACACCGTAAACTTCACGCATTACACGGAAGGTTTGGCGAACAGATGATCCATTTTGATAATAAATTTTCACAATTTCTACGCGTTTCTGAATGCTCTAACGTTGCATGTCTATTTGTCAATAACAACTGTAACCATAATGAAAAAAATGACTGCTGTAACTCAATAACTTCGGCAGCTATCACATGTTAAAGATAGGACACCCTTGTTGAAAGACCCTTTACTAGAACTATAGCTTTACCTGTGTTTTCGTGTAAATACGCAGATTCTTCCCTGTCTTTCTCTATATCCCAAACTATGACTGCTTTTCCTCTCTCTCTCAATCTTTTCTCTCATTAACATTCTCCCTCTCTCCATCGCGTTCATCTACTCTTTAACTCACCTTTTCTGTCTCTGTTTCTCAGCAAGTATGAATGACGTTTGGAAGGCTGACAATAAAACTGCTTTTAATGGGATGTTTATTAAATGTAAGACAAAAGTAAAAGGTTCAACAGCACACAAAGCTGTTCGTCTTTCATATGCTCGCAGTGCAAACGCTGTTAGTGTTTCTCGCAATAATGGGCTTCAATTTAGTGCAATCACGCTTTAACCTGGAACATATTTTATTGCTGAAGGTCATCAGATTTTGTGTGATGTACCCTCCAGAACTCATTGCAGATCATTATTTATTAAACTGGGTATTTTAACGTTGACTTTATTATTTGTGCTTGAGTACTTCTTATTTCCTAAGAAAAATGATCAATACAAAATATATATAAATGATTTTCTCAGATTTAGGGTCAACATACGATAGATACTTCTAATGTTTACATTAATAAATGAAAGTATACATTTGTAGTAAACGTCAGAATTATTTTGGTATAGCTTCACTTAGTTTACTTAATAGTACTAACATAAAGGTCTTTCTTTTGACTCTTTTAAGAGGTCCTTTTTATTATCCTAATGAGTGTTATGTTAAGGCCATGTTTTTTGACACTCTTTGTATTTCACGTTACTATACAAAGTACCTTTTTTGACAAATAAAATACAGGAGAATGTTGTATAAACTCCTAAATACCTATGTATTCTATAAATTTTTTTAAACAGCATAACTTGTCAGAAAGATTGGTTATAAACTTTTGTTTCGCAACATGTTTCAAAAGACTGGATAGGATACGATTCGGAGCGAAGTGGGAGTTAGCACGTCGACCTACATAGATCCCTTATATCCATGCTCCGGACGGTGCGCCCCCGTAAGGGAGGAATGAGGTGAGAGGAGACGGAGGGTGGCCGGATCAGCACGACAGGCAGAGGGCATAGTCCCTACCATTTACGGATTTAAACAACCCGGATAGGCGCAGGTGCAGCCGGCTCCCCCTGTGGGCTTACACATCTCCTGGGGACCCGAAACCTGGAGACCGTTTCTACAGAGCTCATACCGAGACCTCCCGCCGACACCTGAACCCTGAAAGAGATCAAGCGCATTTAGTGTGAGTGAAATGAGAATGGAAGTGAAATGGAGGGACAGGAAACTCGGGGGACTTAAATGATCCTTCCCAGCATTCGCCTAGCGACCCGAGAAGTCCCATGGGTTAAGAAGGTCTGCCACGGGAATTGACCCATGACCTCCCGAATACGGGCCACAGAGTTACCCGCTCGGTTTTTCAAAAGGCTGAATAAAAGCCCAAAATTTCGAGGTCTTTATTTTTCGCACATATGGAGTCCCCCATTTTTTGGTCAAAGTAAAGTTGCCATAGAGGCTATTTTCTAAGTGGCCAAATTTCATAACAATCGAACACACATACACAATATCCAATGTTTGGCTTCAATTTATCTCAGTACCAACTACACATCCAAAATCGAAAACTAACAGAAAAATTTAAGTTACCGCTATATTGTATGTTTGGGCTTAATTTAGTATCTCAGAAGACAGCTCATAACGGACCATGAATGAAAATATGGTAGGAAACTTATACAAAACGCTGTTGTGTGCCAAAAGCCAGCTATCTCAACTATCCCTAGATCTGCCATTCGTACAAGTATCCATAAGAATGTTATAGTCTATGCGTGGACTGTGAAAGGAGAACCTATACATTTCCCCTCTATTACTTCTATGTAAGCATATCACTAGCATAAAAGGCAAAATATTACTCTGCAACACCAGAGTGGCTTACCAGCATTTGATTAAGCTGTGAAGTGATGTTTGTTTCATAAGATACGCTATCGTTTGCCACGTCCATGTGCTCCATTATTTGTTCACTCGGGTTTAATAGCTACATGGCTCTTAACTCAACCAAGACACGCAGCCTGCCTACAAATCAAGTATTTTATTACGAGGCGCTGGATGTTAACAGGTGAAGCTTGAGGCAGAAGTATATTTAGAACTCACATGTATCTAGCCTCCTGAAGAGAAACACTGTTTTGTGTACTCTTCTGTATTTGATGTAGCTGCTGCCCCGCTGTTGGAGAGCCAAACTTGAAGGTGTTTAATTGCTGCGGTTGCACCCCGTAAAGGCACACGTTTTAGACCACACACGTAATGGATGCCAATTTTGCGGGAGACTGTTTCTAGGAGTGTTCGCCCCACGTACGGTACAAAGTTTCCGGTGGCATTCGCCCCACGTTAACTTTTCCGGTGGCCTGCGACCCACGTTTAAAAATCAACCTTGTATTTTAATGTTTATTTAAATATTATATATGTATACCTCGGCTGCGGTATCAGCATTTCTTTTAGAGCACGTATCTGTTAGCAGGGCTGGTACGGCTAAAGAACAAGGCGTACACAAATTATAATTGCATTGTACTTTGTTTATTAATCCTTCACACGATTAAATAAGACTTCACTGATGTTTCCTACTATAGAGCTCTGAGATTATTGTTATTTGCACTTTTTAACCACAAACTTTATATTATTTTCACCGCAATGAATTTTTATGTCTCACACTGAACACGTACCATACCTAACTGACTGCTTGGTTACGCTTCCTTCTAGCGTCTCCCGCCTGAATTTGTGCTTTTTCTGTGTTTCGAGTCTCTGATTGGCTAAGCCTACTTCAATAGAATACTTTTATTTAACTTAAGCCTTTTCTAGTTTTTGATTGGGTATTTATAAACTGTTTTAGATATTACATTATTGTTCCAAGAATTATTAGTAGCCTTTATTAAGCTTTCTAATTTATTGTTGTCTCAAGGTTACCTCATTTTTAGCAACTTTCGGCTTTTACTTTGCAATTCTCTTTGCTACGGAAGGCAGCTTGCTTCTATTCCCACAGCTCCTACATTGTTAAACTACGTAATACATTCACATAACACTATTATACATGTACATAATAATATAAACACAACACAATGACTGTTACATACACTTTATATATTATATTATATACATATTGCTTTAAGGCGGGAGGTTATTAAATTTTATATTATATAATTAGACATATCATTTAAGTGTTAAAAATACTGCCTCATATTGCAGGCGTACACTTGCGAGAAAAAATGGCACTTATAGGAACGTGGTGATTTATGTTGGAATTAAATTGTACCAGCATCCTCTCCAAGCGTTACTCTTCTTTCTTCTCACTTTGATTGTCAAATTTCTTACTCTCCGCCCACATTATAGGAGGAAATAACGCTGCCAAAAGTTTTCTATGTTCGTGTTAGATTAGTGACATGTAGTGAATAATAATCACATAATGTGAATAATATATTTACTTTAGGTGTGAATATTCATTATATAACAATTAAAATAAAGTTTATTATTATTTTATTGTGTTATGGTATATACTTTTATACTATAAAACAGTTATTAAAATTATCAAATATATAAAAATAATAGCCACCTTCTTAATCATTATTTACCAATGAAATTTGGTGCCTCGAGACGTATCACAAAATTAAGCAGCCCTGGCAAAACTTCCTCTAACCCTATAACCTCTGTTTCTGTATCTACTTCAGAGGAAACGTGTATATAAACACTGTGCCTATAATGCATTTTATCATTACAAGCAACACATTTCTCACCCAACCCTTCCTCTACAAAGTGTAGTCACCAATCATATTAGTTTAGGCTATCTGTTATTTACACCGTTCATAGTAGAATTCACCAAAGGCATCCTCCTTCGTTTCACATACAAAATAGCATCACTTATTGGGTAGAGTTTAAGTGAAGCCGGTCATAAAAGAGCTGGTTAGAGTCTGGTGTCAGGTAAATGCGTAAATCAATGAAAATTTATTGAAATATAGGAAAGAACCATTTTTCTGCACACACGAGTGTACACCAATTGTCAATGAAAGAGTTTTAAGATAGATAATTGAAGATACGTTGAGCATAGAATAATAACTTTTAAAATATGGTATGAATGATTTTACTTTCTCTACTACGTAGAGTAAGTAGGTGAAGTATTGTATTCCACTCAAAAAATCGATAACGAGATTTCGGAAATACATGTTTTGAGACCCCCTGAATCCAAATAAAACATTTTTGGAAACATGTCCGTGTGTGTGACTGTCTGTGTGTGTCTGTTAACAGCATAACTCAGAAACGAACAGTCGGATAAACACCACACTTGGTATTCAAGTTCAGTATCTTCCAGAGATGCAACATGAAGGTTTTCAAGAAAATCCCCCCAACCCAGATTACCCTTTACATGGAACATCTTTCGAAAATGTTAATTTTTTCAAAAATGGCTCTAACGATTTTGATTAAAATATCATAGGTTTAAGATGTTTTCATGACAAATGAAGTATATATCTCGAATTTTCTGGGAATGTCTCCAAAGGTATTCTTCATTGTGAACGACTTTTGCATAACTGGTAAACCTTAAAAGATAGTCAAAATGTTACTACACAAAAAATATAGGTCGCGTTAAATACACAATTTATGTCATATACATTTTTTTGGGAGGGTGACCCATTTTCGAGATATTGCTTGTTATTCCCTTAAATTTTCAAATACTTGTACTTTTTCTCAAATTCGTTATTCATTATTTTTGTCCTGGTAATGCAAAGAGAATCGAATACTCCACATAGCAACCAGCTCTTAAAATATTTGACTATCGCTTAAAGTCTAGCAATTCCCCTTGCATCTACAAGAAAATTAGCAATAAAATTAACATCTCGATATCTCGATTAACATGAAGTATATGGAGAATAAGCGTTTGTAAAAATAGGTGTACAAGAGTAGAGAAAGTCATGTGAGTGTAACTAATCAGAATTTTTTAAACATGTAGCTTTTAGAAACTGGATATCTTGAGTCCTATTGGAAAAAGCAATGCCTTAATCCTGATCAAATATGAGCGATTTAATGCCTATTATGCTGGAAAAAACTGCATAATAAACGTATGCTCATACACAGAGTTGATTTGAGTGCGCTCAATCTTCTTAGCAATAAAGTGAACAAACAAGCCATTTTAGTATTCTGTTGCAAGAAGGCTCTTGTCACCAAGTGAACTTGAATGATTTATATGCTTGTGTAAGTGCTATAACGGTGTGCAACACTTAGGCGACGAATGCTTGTCTTGTGTTAATTCAGCACGATTGTATCAAATTCCGTCTAACAAAATTATCTCCTCTTCTTGTTTTCTAAGGTATAGTAATGATAGATGATGCAAAGGAAAACACTTGGGGTGGAATCCCTTTCTTACAGTCTGTAGCTCTCGCTTGTTGCAGGTCGCACGAACCGAACCTTCACACATGTGACTTGTATTGTGCAGTGTTTCATCATGATGCTATAAAATATACACTGCCGTTTGTGAAAATTGCAACACCAAGAAAACATTTTCCCGAATAACTCCAAACTTAGTGAAAGTGTAGAAGAGAGTAAAAGCAATAAGTGATTAGGCTTGCAGAGAGATAGGGTACACGTAGGCCGAGCAAAGCCCTTTCGTGTGGGTACGACAAGGTCAGCGTTGCGTCCAGTGTAGTCAGTGCAGAACTGCCAAACAGGATGGAAACAATAAATAATGGTGCCAGTATGCCTCGTCGACGTCAAAGGGAGCCATATCGGCATGTGAGCGAGTTCGAACGGGGCAGAATGATCAGTCTCCGGGAAGCGGGTTTGTCATACCGTGACATTTCGGCTTGTACAGGGCATGCTGCTACGACAGTGATGCGTGTGTGGAAGCAGTGGATAGATGAAGGTCGTACGCAGCAAAGAACGGGTACTGGACCACGGAACATGACCACAGACGGGATGACTGTAGAGCTTCATCCACAGCTGGCTCGACGCTGGAGCAGTGCAACAGATGTGAACTTGTCTGCATCAACGGTTCGTCGCTGTCTGCTGCAGGTTGAACTGGTTGCATGCATGCAATTACGTCGGCTTCCATTGTCCAGAAACTACAGCTCCTCCACTGCAATGAACTCGAATACAAACTGCGTGTAGGGAAATCCCTCAGGAACTTATTCAGAACCCTTTTGATTCAATGCCACGATGTATAGCAGCTCTAATTGCAGCGAAAGGAGGCCACACCAAATATTGAATATTAGGGTTCAAAGGTCATGTATAGATTTGAAATGTTTATCGTTTGTTACGTATTATGTACCTAACCTGTGGTATTAAATTCATTGAATTCATACGTTTACTTCTTAATGTTGCAATTTTCACAAACAGCAGTGTAACTAATAACCACAAAACTATCAAATTGATGATAACGCAATTTTTGTTCCTCTAACTGGTTTGTGTAAGCTCTTAAAAGAAGGTATTGTACTACCTTTCTCCATCCTGTCTAAGATAGTACTGGTAACAGGCATATAAACAAGACAAACAAAAGTGTGGATGCTGCTGGGAAGGTAGTTCCTGCCACTCCGAAGGTGTATATAAGGACACCCCAGCGGTTTCTCCCTATAATGAGGTGAATTACTACATCATTAATTCCGTCACTAGTCGTGAATTAACCACAGCCTATAGATAGCGTCGCAGGAGAGAAGTAGAAATGCCACAGGAGTGAAACTGCGAGACAATTTTTCCCAGTGAGGTTATTTCATATGCAAATAAAATCAAATGGGCTTTATTTCCCTTCCAAAGGAAGCCATGCTAAGGACTTTTAGTCCAAAAAGAATATATCGGCCTTCGCCGGGTGACCTCGGGAACCAAAGCTTAGATCGCGGAGGACGACATTTGTAGAATATTTATACTGCTAATGCAGAAATTGCGGCGGGAAGATGCTGTCTCGCACATAACCAACACGTGCTATCTTACCTGGATGCTCTCTCAAGATGGAAGTTCTCCGAAGTTCCCTGATGTTCACTGCCCAGCCAGTTGTTGAGCTGAGAAGAAACGCCTATCCTCGCTACCTATCTTTGGTGAATCTCGGGATATTATGGGTGAAGGCAATCAGTAAACTTCCCTTAAACAGCTTAATTTATTATAAAACAATACTCAACGCAGCAGCTAGGAACTGTTTTCCCTGTTTGTTAATTATAAATAAATATAAAAGCTGTATACATGATATCTTCACGCTACTTTAGATTATGCCTTGGATTCGCAAGCACAAATCTTCCGTCTTAGGTTACACGAGTGTAAACCAGCAAAAGAGTGTTAAATCTGGGGCAAACCTCCCCTTTTTATATTCCATACTATGACGCCAATATTCGAGCCTTTTTATATCACCATTTTTGCTATTGGAGATTTACCTGGCGTGCTATGAAAACAAAATTATCCAATTTTAGAAGTCAAGCTTCTGTTTGACTCTTCTGGTAAAACCCACTATCTCTGTCTCACTTATTACTCTGGTTTCTCTTTCTATCGGCTGACTCTTTTTCTAACATCCATGATATTCCCAGAAATTTCTTACTATCTCCATCCTAGTCTCAGCTTGGACCTCTTTCTCTTTTGCTGCTAATGTGTGCATTAGCAGGTGTGTGGTAGTAGACTTTTATCCTTACTGCTATCTCGCCTGCTTGCTAATTACAATGTTCCTTACATGCTCGCCTCCTTGCTAATTACATTTTGTGATACCAGTTATTTCACAATATTATATTACATTATTGTTTATTCATGTCTTAGTTATTGGTACATATAATGCACAATTGTTTGTCTTGTAGGAAATATGTTCCTTTTTACAAAATGTTCGTTTTAATTTACCATGAAATTAGTTTTATATAACTTGCACTTATGTTTTAAGATATTTTATAAAGTTTATGCATTTGTTATGAATTTTAGCATTTTGTGTAAATTATTCTTACACACCTTATTTCATTCCACGGAACAATTCAAATGTTTATCCAAATAAACAATGGATCAAAGTTACAGTAATAAATTCTCACAAAAAGTATGCTACAAGTAAAACGAAGCAAGTGCCGTTCGTTCTAAGGAAATCAAATCTCCCAAATTCGATTTAAAGGATATTTTGAAGCATTGGTTTGCTTTAGTATTTTGCTCTTTAAGTGATACGAATATCTTTCAATGTATTTTAATATATTACAAGAATACATTTAATTCATTATTTTAAATGGGGATTTAACATTGCATTGTTATAGGCAACACTGTTTCCGATAAAAGCTGATATATAATATTTACAGTTAAGTTAAAGCGAGGTCAGTGCATTGCTCCGCTTTAAGCATAAATCCCAATACCATTTAAATTATAAACTGTATGAAATTCAGGTCATGTGGCGGAGTAGAATCTTTGAGTATCTGAAAAACCCCAATCATTCCATTGATTTTGGAATCCAGAACTTTCCATTCTGAAGAAAATATAATGTAAACCCCGGAGCCTCTGACTCAATGCAAGCAGTAATAAAAGCAAAAGTAGTTCCAAATAGTCCACAAGGACTGCGGGTGGATAACAAATCCAAACCTTTTGAATAGGGATAATGAGACGTATAAGAAGTCTTGCTAAGAATCCGGACCAAGGTCATAAGAACTACAATAAATGAAATAAAGACATGAAATAAAGATGCAGTCTCATCGCTTGTGATGAATCTGTACATAAATAATCCTCTCAGAAAGTGTGATGAACTAAACTAGATTTAAAATTCAGCTTAAGAAGCTGTCAAGGCAAAGCTTAAATATTCTTATATAGAGCTTCTATTAAAAATCGTGAGTGAGAGAGAGAGAGAGACAGACAGACAGACAGAGAAAAATATTCACTCTATCTGTCTGTCTAAGGAGTAAGGTGAACATAATTTACTACAAAGCGTTCTCTATATTGCTGGGCCGCGCGTATACAAGTTCCGCGCACTATCTATTTATTACACCTTCCAATGTTTCGCGAGTAATGTAACATGTACTATAATTAGTGCTAACCTTGTTATAAGTGGTGTTGAAAGAGATGTCCATTTGCAGTGAGGCATTTCCGGCATCTTCTGACCAAATTTCCACTCACAGGCGTAAATTCTTCTTGTATAATTTCTGTACTTACGTTGTGCTTAAGTTCGTATGGTGTGGGGATTGTTTCTATAAACTTTGCTTTTTTCGGGTTCCTCACAAATAACTGCACCAATTTCGGAAATTTTTTCCTCGTTAGAGCATTTCATTTCGCTGTTTAGGTTTAGCGATCCCGTTGTCCTAATTTTATTAATCAGAGTCTAACAGTTTCTCTATCTGGAACTGGAATAGCACGAATTTTTTCCTGAAGTTGTATACATATCTGTCTACATGATTCGGTTTTTACGTATGTGTCATATATAAAAATTCATTGTGCAAGTGTGAATTTGTCAGTAGGCATTTCACTGAACTAATAACAAGAACACTCTGAACCAAATCACATACAACACAGATGTCTTGAATAAACTATCACCTGAGATGCACAAACACTAGTGCTTACAGCAGGAACAAAAGGTAACAACTGACGAGTATAACACAACTGATAAACGTAGCCACTGCGCAGTGAAAAAATACTGAGGTCACTGCAGCGCAGGCGGAGCATGCATACGTCGATCTGTGGCACCACCACACAGCAACCGCTCTGTACTTCCCTCAAACAAAAGCACCCATTTTCAAGGTAAAATGTTCTTTTATTTTAAAGTTTTCAAAATGGCTCTAACAGTTTTATGAAAGCACAATGTACTTTAGAATAGACCATAAATGTGTATTTCGAATGTTGATTAAATTATGAGACTGTAATGTACTGCCTTTATGATATATAAACTCAGGAATTTTACTAGTTTTACGAGAAATTTTGGGATAACAGGAAGGTTAATCATTAAAATTGTAAGTCATGGTTGTGAGTATTTTTTCTTTTACATATTTATTTACATCACTGAATGTTAATTTATTACCTGAATTATTTCTCTGACTCTCTTTGGAGGAAAACTAAAACTCGACGACAGTCTCACATGAAGTACTCCAAGTCCATGTCTTTAATACTTCTCTTGTTATGGTCATAATTTAGATGTTCTTCTGTTCCTTAAAGTTGAGCTTGGTTCCGCAATAAGGGGTTAAGATTAACCGTTTCGTTTTGAATGGCATTTTAATCAGTACGCCTTAAAATTTCAATTTTATCAATTTGGAATGGTATCAAACTGCCACTTGAAAACCGTTGAAAGTTTTTATCGGCAGCCCCGCTCATGTGCATTATTGTAACGTGAATACGAAGGGGTATTCGAGAAGTTCCCAGCGTATTACATTTGTGAATATTCTCGTTGGATTCTCTTCCAATGGATGTATACTAATATTTACCCATAGTTATTATAATAATGCTACCCTTACTCATAATATCTTCAATTTTATACACATCGCCTTTGAAGACTTCTTCATTCCCACTGAATTTTTTAAGAAACCTTAAGAGACAAGTAACGACTTTCTATAGCAAAACAAAGAGTTCATTAGCTCCTTATTTATCAGTATTACTATTTTACATCATAGCAGTTTAACTCCTTTATGTAACCACTTCATATTGGAATCCCGGTGAAGATTAACACATGTTAATTAACACAGACATAAAGGAATTTAAATTAAGGTCTTTGTAATTAAGAAACGAATAGAACAAGGAAAGTGAGGATAGACTTTCTGGAAGCATGAAAGTAGATCTAGAAATAAGAGGTAAATTTAGGGGTCCAACAAAATCAATAGTATATAGCCTACCCAAATATTCTATCAGTTTCATTGATCACCAAGAAGATTTACTACTTCTCATGTTATGGTCATAATTTAGATGTTGTTTTGTTCCTTAAAGTTCAGCTTGATTCTGCAATAAGGTGTTAAGATTAACTGCTTCGTTTTGAATGGTCATTTTAATCAGTACGCCTTAAAATATCAATTTGGAATGGTATCAACATAAATATTAGTGTGTAAATAAAACCATGTCAATGTTATATTTCAGATTTTTATAACATTTTCATATTGAAATAAGTAATTCAATTTTGAGTGTTTGTATTCTCTAAATTTAGTAGAATTGTTCACAGAAATGTATATATAAAAATCGTATGTGATACATTCACATAACTTTCTCTACACGCTATCGTTTATTAGTGAGTATAAAATCTATTCTTGCTAAAGCTTATTTTTCTATTTGCTACATTTTAATCCAAATAAACCTTTACAGAAATAGCTACATTACACATTTCGTTATAGTTACAAATAATACAACGATAGTAAAATGTTTAAGAAATGGACGCCATACAGGGTGGAACATTTAGTTGAGACTTTACAAGATCTCAAAAACTAAGCGTTGTAGAAAGAAATTTGTTCAATAAAAGTTGCTTGATATGATGGGGAAATGTAAATGCCATTAGTCGTGTTTTATTTGGATTTCTTTTAAATAGGAAACTACAATTAGGGTCAATTTAAGTTGACCCTAAAATGACCATCATAACATCCTCCAAATAAAACACGACTAATGATATTTACTTTCCCCCATAATATCAAGTAACTCTATTCGAGACATTTCATTCTACAATGCTTAGTTTTGGAGATACTATACAGTCTCAACTTAAATGGTCCACCGGTATCTATGCTTGCCTTAAATTACATATTGCTTCCATGCAATCACGAGAAACAACTGAATGTTAACAGGACTTCAGGAGATTGACGAGTAATGAACAATTCGAACCTTTAATAATAAATATCTCAAAAATGGTTTATGCCACAAACTTGAAAGAAATTGTGTGTTTTAAAGAGATATAAGGTTTTTTGTAGTACGTTTTCCAATAATGCTTAACGTTTACCAGTTCTAGAAGGTTATACAAAATTCCTTCTTTATGAAGAGGGCTTCTAAGCTATAGAAAATCAAGATATACAAGTTGATTGTCATGCGAATATCCTTAATATACAATATGTAATCATAATCGTTAGGGCCATTTATTAGAAAATAAAAAATTTCATAAAATATCCCATGCAAAGGGTAGTTGGAGGTGGGGCATTTTCCCGAAAAGCTTCGTGTAACATGTTTGGAAGGTACTGAATCTAAATACCAGTTCGATATTTATCCGACTTTAGTTTTTGAGTTACGCTGTTCCCAAATACACACACGCGCGAGCGCGTACACGGACATTTTTTTAAGATGCTGTTTTGGATTAAGGAGCCCTCAAAACATGTATTTTCGGTGAAATTTCGATATGGAAGTTTTGGTTGGAATGCAACACCTTTTTTATCTAAAAATTAAGTAAGATATCCATCTGTTTGTCTATCTGTCTATGACTTTCAATTATAATGTTGTTACTTTTTCCCCGAATATACAGATTATCAAATGTTGAATAATTATAGAATATTTTAATTTAAATGCATTGCATTAAAAATATATGTGCAATATATACTGCAGAAATAGGGTCTTAGTTAAGCATTATCTAATACACGTCGAAGATGCCATGGAAAGAAGCTAAATCAGCATACTCGTGGCTTACTTTTGAAAATCTATTATTATGGAAGAGCCTCCTGCTGCGTACTTCAACACAGCAGCAAGCGCCACCACAACCATGCAGCCTTTTGAGTATGTTGAATGGTAAAACACTCTTTGTTGTACTTGGTTTTGGTGAATAATATGTAAATCCTGTCATTAGATCATGAAGTAAGCTTTGAAAATGTGACCACACTTATTCCGCTTGAGTTAATGATTAACTCATACAATTTATATTTGTAGGATCACGGAAGGTTCAGTGTAGAATTATTATGAATGTGACTATTGTATGGCAAACACTCTAATACCCCGTCACCATAAATTACCGATGTATATTTGCTAAAAATCTTGCAAGAATTCCAAGCTTGCAGGCAAGTAGGAATAATGGTTATCATTACTTCCAAACGTGGCAGATGAAACCGGTTGAGGTCTCAACCAGCGCCACCTCAACATCCCTTGAACATTCCAGAGACAATGGACGATCACGAAGCACACGTCTTCCTCCGTAACGATAAATAAAACTCAAGCGAATGACAAGTGTCAAGAATAATCCTGGACGACATAACTTCTTAGGGTTACATTCGTGACGAGTGCATATTTGGTATTTTAGTGAACATAAATGCTTGTCACAGTATACCGTTCCAAGGCTGCTTCATGCTTGCCTCCAATGTGGAAGGTTACTTGTTTAAAAGAAGATAAAACACGTGTAGTATCTATTCTAAATCAGACTTGAAGCAAACAATACTTTTTCCTCTTAGGATTATTATTTTATTTTCCTAGTTTGAGAACCATTGACTTACTCCCTTCCTCTTACTTATCCTACACTTTAATCTGAAGACGAGGTTTATTGTTCTTTCTTGTTTAAAAGGAAAATAAGCTTTCAATATTGACAAAAAATGACCAGAAAGTTAATTCAGCTTCCATTACTTCCTCTTCTTCTTCCTTCAAGGATAAGGTGATATAACCTGTTCCAGACTGTATCATCAAACCACCTCTTACGAGGTCTACCCAAACTTCTTTTCCCTGTTGGGTGATAATTGATTATCTTCTGTGGTAATCTATCATTTGCAATTCTGTCGACATGATCCTTCCAGTTTGTTTTACTTTCATCGATCTTGTTAACTGAGAAAATATGTAAGTCTGATCTTATTTATTCATTTCTTATCCTATCAGCTTTAGTACATTCTCTTAAAATCTTAGTATCTTAAAATTCAATTTCCGCAGACGTAAACGTGATCTCTCTCTTTTTGTTACTGTGCACGATTCGGAACCATATAACACTTTAGAACCCCCTCCTTGGCCTGCTAATCCAACTGCCGGTCTCATGCTCTCATATACACGGCAGGATGGACGATCATCCAACCGATACGGGAGGAGATGTGGCCAGTATCACGCATCTCCCAACCGAATGTTGGCGCTCTAAGCCGGAATCACTGCCTATCGCTGCTCCGCACTTTCCTCACGATGCTGAGTAGGCACCGGTCCTATACCCGGGACTCACAATCCGCACCTCCATGGGTGGGATCGATTCCGGGAACCAGAGCATCCTCTCCAGCCCACTGCGCCACGCAGGACATAATAGTAGGCGCATCCATAATCTTATAGAATTTAATTTGTGTTTCTTTTCTGGATTTTCCTCCTAAAGTTCTTCTGATTGTTTTATTAACTTTCATCTTAATACGTTTATCAAATTTAGAAGTAGTATTACTTCCTAGATAATTGAAGTACGTTACTCGTTCCAATGTATTTCATTTAAAGGGATCATCTTTGTTTTATTTTTAGATATAGCTAAATTATAATGCATAACATTTTGGCTTAATCTATATACTTCTTTTAGGCTTCATTACTAAAGCTCTAAAGCTTATGTTTGTAAAATAAAAATCCAATGTATAAATTTAGAAATTTATTTTATCTTAGCACCCATATTTTCATTTTTCATAAGGCATTTTTAAGCATTTTGATGCAGTTGAAATTATACCTTGATCACGGTTTTTCTCTAACAGTGCTGATATTTTCTAAACTTATACACAACACATATAAACATAATATTTAGGTACTTTTATTAATATTTCCATTGTGTTATAACAATTTTCATAATACTCTTTTATTGGCAATTTATGCCCCGCCTTTATGTGTAATTGTCATATTGCCTACCAATAATGCTGTTAACTCGTATACAGTTAACTCTGGTTTTATTTTTTTATTTTACAATAGATCACATTTACACTCTCATTCATACTTTCAGATTCTGGGGAGGATAGTGGAATAATCTTGGGTAGCGAAAAATTCGCTTCACCAGTTGGGAATCGAATCTGGAACTCCTAGATCAGTCGGCAGATCACTGCTACGGGGCGAGCCTTTCATAACGTTATGAATAGCTGACTGGTATATTTCGATACTAAGTATCGCGTGATGATTTAATAATTGCATTTAGTCCTCATTCCGTACTCTGGGAAGTTTTTGTAGAACATTTAGAAGACGTTTTTGTGTGCTTTATCCTGTAGAACTCTAATTTCGTAATAATTAACCAAAAATCCTAAGATGTTCCGGAAATGGGAGCTAAACATATTAATGGATATTTCATTGGGAAACAAAACTTCAGATTGTGGAAATGACCTGTAAATATATTTTTCAGGTGCATCAAAATGATCAAATAATTAAGAAAAACATTTTCCGTACTAGGATACTCTGCTCAAAGCGTAAAAACATTTGACCTCGAGGTTTCACTCGCGATTCTGGACGTCTTCGGAACGATGTAAGCAACTGAGTGCTTCTGAAAATGTATCCCGTAATTCTGTAAGAAACGTGAAATTCACGTGTTTTCAATTTTCTACGTTGGCATGCTCGGATTATTTTTTGCTTATTTGACGACACCGATCTTATTTGGTGCAATCATTTTTGGATGAGCGCAATAGACACAATTTTAAAATCTTTTACATTGTCTTTTGTCCCATGGTTAATATATCAATATTCGAAAAAATAGGAATTTAACTGGTGGTTATGAAGTTAGAATATTTTTCTAAGGGTAGATAATATGAATATATAAATATGGCAGATAATATAAATATGAAGTTGTGTAAATACGAAGAATAAAACAAGATTATTACAGCAGCTGAATAAGGTGTGAAGTGAAACTCACAGAGGAATGGGGTAAACCAAAGATTATAAACACACAAAAAATGAAAGAAACAATTGTGGAATGTCCCTTTTGATCACTCGTATACGCTGCAATACTAATGAAAAAGCTGCAATCCATAGCAAAGATAAAACTGGGTAAAGAACAAAAGGCTTTAGGAAGGTTAGATCGTGCTTTGATGCCGTTTTCACCGCAAAATTGATCTTAGAAAAAAGAATATAATTTAAAAACTTGTTTACTTTTGTGGATTACATAAAATCATATGACAGGCTAGATTGTAAGAATCTATGGAAAATACTAGAAGGATGTGAAGTCCCTATGAACCTGAGTAATGCAATTAAATCATATTGCAGTGCCAAGATAATAATGGACAAAAGCAACCAAGAATTAGAAGTCAACATGGAATTGAGGCAAGGCTGTGGTTTGTCACCCATTCTATTTGATTTATACTTGAATAAAATAATAGAAGTATCGAAAAATAAATGTAAACCAAAGGGAATTACTTAAAGTAATATTAATGTAGATACAATCATACTTGCAGGTGATTAGTTGTTATCGACAGAGAATGATGAAGATATGCAGAAATCGTGTTTAATCTAAATGAGATGGCCAATGGCCCTGATTGGTAAAGAACAATTTGGGATCAAGATTGTAATCGGAGAAGAAATAATTGAGAGGATTGAGGCAGTGTTTTATATAATAATATGCTGTGAATGCCAAAGTGATTGTAGTGTAAATTAATATTATTGTATGTACAGGATTTTAGATGTTTGTTAGCCATAAGTATTGTTAGGAAATAAGTTTACACGGCCTAACTGAAACTGACAATATAAGTGGGTAACAATAAACCGAGGGGGTGAGTTGTTTATCACTAAGAAGAGAGAAATAAATGACGTCAGGGTATTGTGCTTTTTTTATAAATGGAGGAAATATCTTCCCTAGAATATATATGTTAGTAGTAGTGATTGGCTGACCAAAACAGACGCTAAAGTGGGCGCAATTTGGTAACCAATAGCAGTTATATTATAATATTTAGGCAATTCAAGGTGAAGGAATATATATTCTCGAGCCATAAGCAAGTATCGCGCAGTTCGGAAGAATCTCTCACGAGGTGCACATCACGTAGTCCTGAAGAATCTCTCGCGAGGTACACGTCGCAAAGTTAGTTACAAAATGTGAAGTACGCGAAGTAATTGGTACGCAGCAACTAAAACGACTGTAGTTACATTCGGAAATATAACAGTTTCAGTCAGGCGTGTATAAAGATTAAATATGTGAATTATTAATTAATTGTGACGGCAATAAAAGTGTGGAAAAAAATTTTTTATCAGTGTTATCTTTTAGCAACAACTCCTTTCCGCTTACACGCCCTGCTTAGAAATACTTGCTGGACTGAGTTATAGTAGCTTGCCGGAGGACAATGAACCCAAATTTAAAATAATAAAACAAGAAGCTCCCAACAAATAAGATAACACAAGATATTGAGAACTGCGACAAGATATATTTGCTCAAATATTTGATTCAACAATATCAATAATTGACAGAAACATAGAAAGTGAAGAAAATATTAAAGCATATAGTAGAATCAGTGGGTGTATTAAAATGCATTCGGTATAAATATGAGAAAGGAGATTAAACCCAGACTGTATAGGATAGTATCTAAGCCCACAATAAAATATGCACGTGGAACGTGAGTCATTAAAAACAAGGAAAAATCAAGATTCGAGGCATCTTAAATGAGATTTTTAAGGTCCGTATCAGGTATAACTAGGAAAGATCGATTTCGAATATAGATGTAAAGTAAGAATTAGGAAAGAAAATATTGTAGAAGAATCAAAAGGTACCAGCGTAAGTGCAAAGAGTGCGTGTAAAGGATGAGAATACCGCGGCAAGTACAGTTTTATAAAGCTTTGGGACACACAAATATTGGACGACCCCGTATAAGGTGAAGAGAGTAGTTTACTAAGCCACGGAATAGGTCTAGAGATCTAATCCATGTAAAGGAAGAAGAAGAAGAATATTTTTCCCTAAGCCAGAAATTTAAAAGCTTTCCACTTGATGCCAAACCCATAGCCCTCGAAAAAATAAATATCTCAGTTATTAAGTGCATACAAAATAAATTGGTTGAATAATTTCGAATGCTACGCCGGAGACCGTTTCTATTATTATAGAATGAATTACACATACTCTGCCAATCACATACTAGAATGCATAAGCAACGTCATTACAAAGGCCAATTACAAAGTAATATTATAAACATCAACAAAACTATACACTGTTGCAAACTACAATGCAGTTTTGACCCTGCTTTTAAATATAATATATGGCAAATTTTTAACCTCAGGGGAAAAATGATTAAATTTATTAATAGATGTAATATGAAACCTTTTCTCTGTTTTTCTGTATTTACATGTGTTTATATGTGGATTACAACTAATTCTGTAGAGTAAACAAGTTGTAAACTGACTTACAAATATGATATGTGGCAAATTGTTAACCTGAGGAGACAAATCATTAAATAGAGAAAGGGAGATAATGTATGTGTTTTGCTATATTTACATGTATTTATATATATATATAGACTACGACTATTTCATTTAGAGTATTTATGAACTGAGTAACAAGTTGTAAAGTGATTTACACTTTTTTTATATACAATAGCAAGCTAACAGTGAAGAAAGTGTAAGTATGTTGGATGTAACAAAAAGTGATATATAATGTGTCTGTTCCAAGCTGCATAAGTTAGTCTCACTTTTTTACAATAGAAAAATTTGATGTTCTGAAGCGTAGTTTCCCCATAAAATGATACCATAATTTAAGTGACAATGTACATGACCAAAATCCACTGTAATAAGACACTTAACTGTTACATAGTTTCTAAGAAGTTAATATGAAAATATTAGCGCTCATTCTTTACAATATAGTTAATATGAGATAACCAACGTAGTCTGGATTCTATATACGTATATAGGAATCTCACATTATCAGTGGTCAGACTTCGACCTAATTTAACATATTTTCGGTTTTATCAATATTTACAGACAAATTATTAGCTTGGCACCATATTTTTGACTTATAAGAAATATTTTCGATGACCATATTGACTGTTTTACTACTTATTATCACCAATAACATTGATTGCCATATCATCAGCAATTATATGGGATGCCACGTCCTCATGGCGCATTTGAGAGTGGAGATTATTAATATATATTATAAAAAGTAATATATGTGTATATGTAAGTACTAATGCATATATTTATATGTCCTGTGCCGTGGCACTGTGGTCTGGAGCGTAGAGAACTGGTTCCCAGCTACGGAATGCTCTCGGCTTCGATCCCACCCATGGGGTTGCGCATTTTACAGGACCGGTGCCCATTCCGCATCGCGAGGAAAGTGAGGAGGAGCGATAGGCAGCAATCCCGACCCGGAGATCAACAATATGGCTAGGGCAAGAGTGATGCTGGCCACAACACCTCCCCGTTTTGGTTGGAAGATCGCCCACCTCTGCCGTGCGTGCGTCGGCATGAGGCCGGCAGTTGGGTTTGCAGAACTAGGCCCGTCATAAATGTAATATATGATGGTATAATCTGATATACTTTTTGTCTTACATTATAAAAAATCTGATGTGTTACACTAACATGACCTTCTCTACTCTTATACAAACTATTTTTACAAACCTTATTCTCCATATGCTTCACGTTAATCGAGATCTTAATCTTATTGCTAATTTTCTTGTAGGTGCAAGGGGAATATGGTAGTATTTAAGCAATAGTCAAATGTTTTAAGAACTGGTTGCTATGTGGAGCATGCTATTCTCTTTGCATATCCACGACATAAAAAATGAATAACGAATTTGAGGAAAATTATAAGTATTGGAAAATTTAAGGGAATAACAAGCAATATCTCGAAAATGGTTCAACCAAAAAAAAATGTATATAAAATAAATTGTGTATTTTAACGCGATCTACATTTTTGTGTAGTAAACCTTTGTCTATCTCTTATGGTTTACCAGTTATGCAAAAGTCGTTCACAATGAAGTACACTTTTGGAGACATTTCCAAGAAAATTCGAGATATACATTTCATTTGTCATGAAAATATCTTAAACGTGTGATATTTTAATCAAGATCGTTAGAACCATTTTTGAGAAAATTAAAATTTTCGAAAAATGTTCCATATATAGGGTAGTCTGGGGTGGGGAGATTTTCTTAGAAACCTTCGTGTTGCATCTCTGGAAGATACTGAATCTAAATACCACGTTTGATGTTTATCCGACTGTTCGTTTCTGAGTTATACTGTTCACAGACACACAAACACACAGACACACACACGGACATGTTTCCAAAAATGCTTTTTTTGGATTCAGGGGATCTCAAAACATATATTTCCGGTGAAATCTCGGTATCGAATTTTTGGGTGGAATGCAATACTTCCCCTACTTACTCTACTAGTAGAGAAAGTAGAGTTTGATAAGCATTTAACTTTTTCTTTCAAACGTACAGAAGTTTCAAATTTTAGACCTTGCTATATTATCTACACAGTATTCTAGTGTGGTAGTTGAGGTCGTAAAGGTTCGAACTCGTGAACGGGAGGTCTGCAGTTCAAACCCCACAAGCACCGAGGATTTTTCAGGTTTTCCTCAGTACTCGTAGCTAAAGTGTCAGGAGGATATCCTAAACTTAGTTCTAGAATGTTTCCTTACCAAATTTCCTTTCCTAATTATTTCTACTCATGTATCATCATTGGTGTCGTATGCAGTAAAGGCGTTGGACACTACAATCATTGTAATGTTTTGTTCGTAGTTTGTGACATTAGTAACGTATTCATTCTCCAGATGTATCTTTTATTTCAACATATGATGCTGAAGTAATCTTAAAGTATACCTATAAATCCACAATTAACGTTTTTGACTTTCTGAGTGGGCTATTTTGTTGTTTCCCTCTTGCATTTGTCATGTTAATGCCTCTTACGTCATTATGCACAGTTGTATAACAGTTGCTGTATTGCAGCTGTGCATTTTGATATTTGTAAGGAAAGAAAAGTGACACTGATGAAAGTGAAATGTAGGGGAAAGGGAATTGCTAACATGCCTTTCTTGCAAGTAACGTTGCTTACGACAGAGAGCTAACATAAAACCTAACATATTTTAGGAGCATTTGTTCTCGAAAGTTATTTCGTAATTCCTAGGAGCAGTTCCGTATTGAGCCTCAAATATATATATATATATATATATATATATATATATATATATATATTTGAGGCCCCCTGAGTACAAAGAAATCATTTTTTGAAAAAGTTCCTTGTGTGTTTGTGTGTGTGTGTGGCTGTGAACAGCTTAACTCGAAAACCAAAGCTTGGTACTTAGATTCACTACTCTTTGAAGATGCGACACAAAGATTTTCAGCAAAATTCTCCAACCCCAAACTATCCTTTACATGGAATATTGTTTGAAGTTTTCTATTTACTAAAAGCTGGCTCTAAAAATTTTGATTAAAATAGCATATATTAAAGATATTTACAGTACAAATAAAATCTATATCTTAAATTTTCGGGAATAGTCTTTCAAGCGCACTTCATTCGGAAGGAATTGTCTATAATCTTGTATACTTGGTAAACGTTAAGCGATAGACGAAAACGTGCTACACACCAAATGTACATCTTTTTAAAACACACAATCTATTTAAAATAAGATTTCGGTGGCATGAGCCGTTTCCGAGATATCGGTGATTAAAGGTTGGAATTGTTCATTTCTTGGCCATTCTCTTGTCCATCTATGTTTACGTCAAGTAGATATAAAAGTATTAATTGCTTATTCGTATAAAGGGATTAAAATTTCCTTTTTATCAATGGTTTTTTATTTATAATATGATAGGAATGCAACTCTAATGTGTTTCTCACGATTCCATTAAAACAGTATGAAATTTTAAGACGAGCATATAGTGTAGCATAGGTGTGTGCATTGTCGTGTCGGACACATTATTGCAGTGTATAATGATATTGTTGAAATAATTATTTCGTTTGTAACTTTGAATTCCTGTTCGATGCGGCATACTTCCCTCCAATTCCTAGTCAAGGGGGATTAAGGCAAGGTGAGGAAAGAGCCTTTTTGTCTGATAGTGTGGGTCTGTGAGTAGCAGCAGTCGAGTGTATATCTTGAGAGTGTGTGGTTTGTATGTAGCGTGCGTGGACTGTGTGTGCGTGGGGCATCTTTCCCAGTGTTTGTCCGTAACCTTTTGGGAACCATGTAGCAGTGCCAAGGTAATTTTATAATAAACCAGAGTTAAATGTGAATTCATATGTATTATTTATAAATATCCCATGCCTGCTTTAGCTTTGTGAAGCAAGTTCCTGGTATCTCTTGGTTGCCACTGATGCTACGTCCCCCAATGTTTATGCCGGAGTAACTGAATTTAATATTTTACATGCAAACCTTTTGGCCTCACCCCGGTGTATAACAATAACGACAAGTTCTTAAACACTTGACTATCGCTGCTGTCTTTGTATGTCTTACAAAATGTGTAATTTAGCTATTTCTTCAGAGGTTAATTTTGATTAAACTGTAGTAGATAGAAAAATAAGGTTCGGTAAGAATAATTTGTTACCCACTTATAAACATAGACGATAGAGAAAGTCATGTGAATGTTTCACATAAGGTTCTTTATATTTCCTTATTGGTTACCTATAAAGAAGTTTCACTTTTCAGGGTCCTTGAATCCAACATCCTCAAAAACTGTCTATTAAGAAAAACTTCATGACTGTGTGTTTCAGTCTGTGCATTCCTTTTTCTTTCTTTGTTCGTTTTTTTCTGTGAATAACAAAGCTCAAAGATTAAACGGAGATTAAACGCCCTACCCCGCGAAAGTTAATTTGTTTAACATTTTGATCGCATTATCTCAGAAACAAATTAAGATATCAGATTTAAATTTTAACAAGATATACAGGAATCCATTGCACATTTTTAATTTAAATTTATTTACAACTAATTTTTTTAAAGTACAGCTAACCAATTTATTAACACCAACGTAGATCAGTAACAGAAATAAGGCGTTGGTTTTACCCTATCAAAATTTCATTTAACTATTTTCAATAATTACTGAGAATATCATTCAAAGCAGTATATATTTACAAAGAAAGAAAAAAAATCAGATTTATTGGATATGTGAATGAACTCTGTCATAATTAAGTAACATCAACTTATAGAAAGACTTCCGTAAAAGTTGTGCTAAAAGGTGCCTCTTTACTCCAAAGAGTTTAGGAGTTATTCTTTCTGTGAAGCAATGCAGAAATCAGAGCACAAAAATGGTATATGCAATATAACTTTTAAAAATGCTTTTAAAATATAAGTTACGCCAACATAATAAAACGCGATTAAAATTAACAAAAAATTCCAATTTTTAAGGCTACAGATGAAGTTAAAATGTAATTTCTTGGCAATTTTCGCCATTTAAAAGCAGAATAATAGCCAAACTTCATATTTAAAAGAATTGCACGTTTTTTGGGGTGCTAGACGAATATTTATATCGATCTTTTCCTATCTCAAACAAGCGTTAATAGTTAAGATATTTTTGTTACCATTTATTTTGTGAAAAAAAAACTCTAGCGGTAATGAAACTATAATAATTTTAGATATGCCGTATCATATAAAATATATATCTAGAATTTTATATACATTTTTGTGACCTTCTCTTCATTCTGAGTGAGTCTTGCATAAATTGGAATCATAGGAATCGGAGAAAAAAAGCATTCTAGATTTTGCTAAACTATATACTGTTGGCCACGATATGAGTGCCTTCGGTGGGAAGTGGAACATCAGAAGAAAACACCACTAGCTCCGAGTTTCATTCACTAGCGGGGTCTGCAGATGTAGCACTTGATGACTTTCGCATTGTCAACAAGCAACAGCGGCGCCCTCCTCTAAGCGCACTCATATTGTGGCCGATTAGTGCATTACGTAAAACAAGTTTGGGGTGTTTCAGGCGTTTGTTGTGTGTTTTAGGTTTTCTCAAGTTTCAAGTTTACTTTGACTTTGGAGCACCATCTGTTTAATAATCTGAGAACAAACTAATTATTATTTTTTGGTCTCTTTAGCATGCCTTAATCATTAAAACAGCTGACCTGTGGTGTAAACATTGAGTGTTTAGCCCTAATTTGAATGAAATCATGGATTTGCCAGTTTGAAACAGTTTCTAGGGAAAATATATCATGTGATTCATCTGAAATGGATATAATAAAGTCTTTTTTACAAATATATGCAAAGGATGCTTTTGAATTGACAATGGATGGAGAAAGTACTGTGTAAGATATTTTTCAACTTTTTTAGTATTTAATTGCACAGAAAGTGGCACGAATATTTAGTTTCAACTATTTCAGTATTTTAAATTATTTGAAACTGCGGTTCCTGAAATTGTTACAAGAACGTCAGTAGAAGTTAATTATATCTATTATACTTAGTTATGATAAACATTTAGATTTTTGGATACACATGCTCGCAAACCAAATTATTTCTGCGTTGTCTGTATTAAAATAGTGTTGCATAAATTAAAGTGTTACTACTTTGATATTGAATTATGGTGAAAATAGAAGCTTTTTACATACAAAATCGGGACTTTTGGCTACGCAGAGTAATCCTTGTTCAATGAGGAAAATTTTGGTTTGGTAGAAGTTGCTCCGGCAGTAATATTGGGCGAACCTTTTTAGGGACCGCCAACGTAGTAGTGAAAATGACGGAAAATGGCGCCAATCAGTGTCGCCAACATACTGAATTGAGCGAAAATACTCCATTCCCTGCTTCAGACGTAAGAAGGATCACTTCAAAGGATACTTGGCGGAGCAACTCTTCAAGTAAGCTCATCCGAAGTAAACGAGAATGCATCACTTCCTATTTGCAGCAGCTGTCCTGTATCCACCACCACGTTAAAGGGTAAGAATATTCTTTAATATGAGTCACTGAACATAAATAATGAATTATAAGCATCGTTGAAAAACGCACGCTCGCTTCGCTCGCGTGCTTTGGTTAACCATCATTGTAAATTAACGTGAGCTTATATAAAAGAAAACTAAATATAACCTAACCTTCCGTGAATTAAAAGCATCGTTCAGGAACGACTGTGTGACCATAGATTGCTATTTAACGTAATTTTATATAAAAGACTAAACATAACGTAACCTCTTTTGATACAGAAACCTAAGCTAAATAATGAAACCCCTTTGCTCGTGTGCTTTTGTGTCAACTATCAGTTTTGTTCACTTCAGATGTTGGCTGTACCACCGTATTGGCAGCACCACGGCACTCTTCGCTAAGTTTGGAATTCAAATGTTGGAGCAAAAACACAACGCAAACTGCGCTCTTATGATGCCTTGAGTGAACTACATTGGACGCGAGTGTTGTTAGTGAGAAACATTGAACAAAAGTGTCAAAAAATAACAAAAAATTGCATATATTCATGACAATTCCAAAACCACCATGTTATTTCTTCTTTATTACATGTAATGATATTTTAAAATCAATAAAAGCTGTGCAGTGTATGCGTGTGTTATGCGTGAATAGTGATATTGGCCATAATCCTATATCAAAGTATATCCATTATGGTTTATTGGTTATGCAAAGCTTACTTAAAACGAACATACCAGACTTAACACTTCTTCATACATAAGAGAAATTCGTGATTTAAGCCTGATTATTTACCTATTTAAATACGACCTAAGGGTTAAACCTTAAGCTTTCTACTGGGCAGCTGTAATTGTCAAAAATATAACCCTCAACTTAGGTTGAGAGCAACGAACCAGGAAACTTGTTTTTATTAGGTGCGTATAAAAAGCAGCTACCTTTAGCTATTAAAATTGACCTTTCAAAGCAATTTTATCATTAGTAACTCTTGCTTTCACGTGCCATTAAGTAAGAATAGTATAAATAATATTATAAGCTTAAAAATTACGTTTTCTTCAATTTTCAAAAACAGTTTGTAAGTAAATATTACGTTTAAAAATATAACGATATACAAGATAGATTAGCGGTAGGCACTGAGAACAGTTAAGTGTTTCAATATTGATGGCACATAATCTGTTACCCTCTCTACCACGTACATAGTAGGTAGCGAAGGTATTACATTCCACCCAAAATTCGATACCCATATTTCACCATAAATACACGTTTTGAGATCCTATAAAGCCAAAAATGCTTTTTATAAAAAGATCCGCGCGCGTGTGTGTTTGTGAACAGCATAGTTTAAAAATAAAAACTCACATAAATAGCAAATTTGGAACTTTGATTCAATACATTCCAAAGATACAACTCAAGGATTTTAAAGAAAATCCTCTTACCAGAAACCACAGAAATTTTTTATTTTCTAAAAATTGATCTAACGATTATAATTAAAATACCATATAATAAATATATTTACATGACAAATAAAGTATATACCTTGAATTCTGTAGGAAATGCCTATGAAATCCTCATTCGGAAGGAATGTTGTATAATCTTATATTACTGGTAAACGTTAAGTGACAGCCGCGAGCGAACTATACAGAAAGCGCAGATCTCTTTAAACTACACAATTTATTTGGAATAATATTTTCTTGTGGCATCAGCCAATTCCGAGATATCCGTTATTAATCGATCGAATTGTTCAATATTTAGCCATTCTTTTATTTCCGTCGATTTTCGGAAGTTTCTCGCGATGTTGTGGAAATAAACAGTGATGCCCAACTTTAAGCGAAATAGGGGAGAGCGGATTTACCCCCACGCATTGTTCGCGGAGCTATAACGCATTCATGTGGTCATGGGTTGTTCAAAATCCAATGTTTGGTTACGTTGTAACATGCCATTGCGATCCACCGTCAATGAGTGAGTGAGTGAGTGAAGGGGAAATGCTTCATAATACAAAACGAAGGTGGGTTCATAAGAGACAAAGTTGGGTTTCTCTGGAAAGGAGTATGTAATTTTAAGGCCAGCGCAAAGCGTCCAGTTCTAAAATATTTGACTATCGCCATTTCCTTTGTATCTGTAATGACAGGTGTAGTGCAGCTATTTACGAAAATGTTCTCGATTAACATGAAGTAGTTAGGAAAATAAATTTCGTAAAAATAATCTGTACACCCTCTAATAAGGGATAGGAAGACTAATGGAGAAAGTCATGTGCTTGTCACACCCAGTTTTTCTATATTTGTATATCTACAGCCTTCTATAGCTTCTATGGTTCGTTTTGGAGACGTTTATCTGAGAAAAATATGATGGTATTATTGCTTGTAGAATTGTAAGCTTTGTTAACGTTGGTTTTTAATACTTTTTACCGCTAAACACACATCATTCTGGTTAAAAATCATCGAATCCAGCGCCTCTGATTTGAGAGCGCAGAACGCTGATTACCGACCACAGCGGCAATCTAATCTGTTCTGCAATCTAGTCAGTTATTGCTGCATAAATTACTGTAATAGGAGCTTTAACGTCGCATAATTCTTCCTCTTATATATGATTTATCTCATACTAAAATTTTAATAACCCCTCCAATACTATTTTTCATCCTCATTTTATCCTTAAGTACCTGTGTTCTGAGATGCACTAATTTACAACAGGATCTCAAGAGAGGATTCATTGTATTGAAGTTTTAAAAGCCAAAAGCACATCTTGGTTCCACTAATGTTAAAAACTCTTTCACGGTATATCACCTTCATCACTGGAACAGCATAGTTTAACACACATTTTCCCAATGATATTGCCGTTATTTTCCGTTTCTTAAAGCATTTAAACTGTTTTTTCCATCCTCCGGAGAAACACATTAAACACAATTTAATGGAGTAATTTACAATTTCATAATCCTTCCAGGCATAAGAAATTTTTCGCCTCTTCTTTATTTCTCCACTTTTTGCTGGGCTTTTAAGTTACAAAATCTTGATAGTATCAAAGGTACCTTAAGCATGAATCTGAAAAAAATTCAACACTTAACTGATACTTTGATGAACAATTTTTTGATGAAAGCATTTTAGCAGCTGAATACTTTTTATTATTTTAAGATCGATTTTGTAGAAGGATATTTAGTAACTGAAATCGGCGTCATTTCCTGTTGGGCTCTATGTTATATGTGACTGTGTGAGTATGTATTTTATAAATGTTTAACGTTATCGATTTCCTGTAAACGCTATGTAAGCTGATCGGAAATAAATATATTAAAAATATATCCCTATGACTTACAGAGCAACTATGAATTGTGGGTAAACCATATATACTACGTGATCTAAAGTATCCGGACACCTGGCTGAAAATGACGTACAAGTTTGTGGCGCCCTATATCGATAATGCTGGAAGTCAATATGGTGTTGGCCCACCCTTAGCCTTGATGATAGCGTTCACTCTCGCAGGCATACTTTTAATCAGGAGCTGAAAGGTTTCTTTGGGAATGGAAGCCCATTCTTCACGGAGTGCGGAACTGAGAAGAGATATCGATGTAGGTCGGTGAGGCCTGGCACGAAGTCGGTGTTCCAAAACATCCCAAAGGTGTTCTATAGGATTCAAGTCAAGACTCTGTGCAGACAGTCCATTCCAGGGATGTTATTGTTGTGTAAGCACTCCGCCACAACCCGTGCAGTATGAACAGGTGCTCGATCGTGTTGAAAGATGCAATCGCCAAATTGCTCTTCAACAGTGGGAAGCAAGAAGGTGCTTAAAATATCAATGTAGGTCTGCGCTGTGATCGTGCCACGCAAAACAACAAGGGGTGCAAGACCCCTCCAGGAAAAACACGACAACACCATAACACCACCACCTCCGAATTTCACTGTTGGCACTACACACGCTGGCAGATGACGTTCACCGGGCATTCGCCATACCCACACCCTGCCATCGGATCGTCACATTGTGTACCGTGATTCGTCAATCCACACAGCGTTTTGCCACTGTTCAATCGTGTAATGTTGACGCTCCTTACACCAAGCGAGGCGCCGTTTGGCATTTTCCTGCGTGATGAGTGACTTACGAGCAGCCGCTCGACCATGGAATCCAAGGCTTCTCACCTCACGCCTAACTGTCATAGTACCTGGAGTAGATCCTGATGCAGTTTGGAATTCCTGTGTGATAGTCTGGATAAATGTCGGCGGTCTCTGTCAGTCAACAGACGAGGTCGGCCTGTACGCTTTTGTGCTATACATGTCACTTCACGTTTCCACTTCACTATCACATCAGAAACAGTGGAATTAGGGATGTTTAGGAGTGTGGAAATCTCGCGTACAGACTTCTGACACAAGTGACACCCAAACACCTGACCACGTTCGAAGTCAGTAAGTTCCACGGAGCGTCCCTCTGCTGTTTGACGATGTCTAATGACTACTGAGGTCGCGGATAATGAGTACCAGGCAGTAGGTGGCAGCACAATGCACATAAGATGAAACACATATGTTTGTGGGAGTGTCCGGATACGTTTGATCACATAGTGTAGCTGCCACTGTTCCAAAGAGTTGACGTTTTGAATTTCCCTATGTACGTAGTAGGTATCTGTAGAGTTCCATTACTCCATGCAAAACTTCGATACCGAGATTTGTTTTGGAAATACATGTTTTGAGGCTCATAAATTCAAAAAGATAAGTTTTAGAAAAAGTTCGCTGTGGTATGTTACGGACAGAGATTCAGAAGTACGATACGAATATTTTCAATAAAATCCCCCACCCCAAGCTATCCTTTGCATGGATCATCTTGTGAGATATTTTATTTTGTCAAAATGGCTGTAACGTTTTGTATTAAAATACTATATAATTAAGATATTTACTTGAAAAATAAAGTGTAGACCTTGACGTTTCTGGGAATAGACTGCAAAGTTCACTTCATCAGAAGGAATTTTGTATAATCTTGTGTAACTAGTAAACACACAATTTATTTAAAATAATTTGTTATGGTATGTCGTTTTCGAGATATCCGTCATTAATGCTTGAATTTTTTATTTTTTTCTCACTATTTTAAAGTTCTGTGTCGATATGCAGTTGTTTCTCGCGATTGTATGGAAGGACTAAGGCATTTTAAAGCCAGCATATAGCGTCCAGTTCTTTGAATATCGCTTTTCCCTTTGTATTTAGTATAACGAAATGTGTAATGTAGCTATTGTGCAAAGGTTTATCTAGATTAAAATTAAGAAGATAGAAAATAAGCCTTCGTAAGGTTATAATGTACAACTAATAAACGATATAGGATAGAGAAGGTCGTGTGAATCTAACACATCGATACCGAGCGGTTACGTCGGTGGCCTGCATTCAGGAGGTCCCGAGATCCATCCCCGGCAACCGTCCACTCTGAACCATGGGTTTTTCGTGGTTTCCCCGGGCCGCCAGGCGAATGCTAGGGTGGTTCATCTTCTACCACGACTCTCCTTCCTCTGATTTCCTGTACCATGATCTTCCTTATCATCTGTTTCAGGGTTGTAGGACAGGCGACGGTTTTCGGCGGGTTGCGGCTGGGTGGTGGCTTGCGCTCTCTAAAGGTTTCTTCCCTGGCGTCGGTCAGTTAGATCTCCCCTCAGCGTAGGACTCCGCTCCGGGGGTCTCTGGGCTTGTGGCTTGTGGGCAGGGATCGGGTGTCGTCGTTCTATCTGGAAACGTTAGGGATCCCTTCCATGCTTGCGTCCGTCGTCATGCGCATCTGGTGGCCCTTTCGGTCTCTCCTCTCATCTTCCCTCCCTGAGCTCTGCCTCGGTTTCGGGGTCCCTTCGTGGTACATATCTTTACCTTTACTTTTAATATATTAGACTTTTTCTACATTCCATGCTGTTATTCTGTTATTTTAAGGGCTTTTGAGTTGTTCGACTTTGTAGTTATGTTTGTGCGTCACATAGACGTAAGCATATGCACAACATTCTGAATGTCTTTAAAGCTGCAGGTGAGTGTTCAGAAATAATGAAGAGAATCATAAAACACATGTGCATAAGTACGGTTATGATGACAATCGTTTTAGCATGCAATAACCTGGAGCTATATGTTAATAACACACACTACTATTGTGTTTATAACATTAATCAGTATTTTAAAGGGACGTGATTCTCACGGTGTACATAAATATATCGGCGATTGTGTGTGGGAGTGTATAATGGGTGAATGATATTACATAATGCAAACCTTTTGCCTGTTACACAGGTGGTAATTAAGAGAATACATTAGCAGTGATTTGAGTGAGCTTACATGAAGGTGACAGGCCTTAACCTTTCGAGTCGTTCTCAGGTATTAATGGTTCAACTTAATATGGTCAGAGGTAATGAAGATTACCTGATTCCTACATTAACTTGTAGGAACCGCTCTAAAAGCTTCTGCAAACCTACTCATCTCGGGTAAATCGTTTAGATACCATAACGGGTGCTTTTTAATAGGGAAGGCTCTTTACCTTTTTAGTTAAACTATGATTCAAACAATGGATCATTAATGAATAAATGGTTTCTTTTCTCCTTGAAATTTTCCAACAACTATAAAAAACTGTATTTGTAGCATTAAGTTTCCTTTGTGCTCAAACAGAAAAATGTATATTTGAGATACAAATAATTGTGAAATTTGCCAGAAATTCAGGTGACTATGTAGATGTACAGGGTTGGGCAGATAAAACCGTATGATTATATTATTTAGAAATAAATTCTGTTGGCTATTCTTTCTTCACCATTTTAAGTTGCATTGTTGTTGTTATTGATTCTTACAAATGATTTATAAACTGTCGTGTTTGTTGTTGTAAATAGTTGTTTTGTACAGTAAATAAGCATGGCTTATTCAATAGCAGAGCAAATATTCATTGTAGGGGCTTACATACAGACCAACTCTATCAAGGAATCACGACGATTATTCAGCGAGAAATGTCGTTTCGTCCAATACCAGCGAAAAGCAGCATTCAAACTTTGGTGCAAAAATGGCGTACGACTGCACCCATTACAAATGCAACAAGGAACAGAAAGCCTTCTGTCCGAACACCTCAGTTTACAGTGCGAATTAATGAACTGATGACTAGGAGTACTCAAAAGTCTGCCTGCCACAGGATTGGCTCAACAGGTTCATGCGAGTAGGAGAACTTGCGGACGTGTGTTAAAATCTTTGAAATTAAAACCGTATTAAGTGACAGCTGTACAACTGAAGGAGCCCGTTATATTAAACGTGTAAATTTCTGTCATTGATTGTTGAACATGGTTACAGATGGTCGTATGGACCCTCTGAGAGGCTTGGTGTCATCTATCGGGATATGTAAACTCCCAGAACCGTAGGTATTAGGCGACACAAAATCCTAGCCTATTGTTCGAGCAATCCCTTACACGATCAAAAGATCTGTGTGTGATGCGCTATGACTGCAAAACACATTATCGGTCCAATATTCTTCGACACCACTGTCAACACAGATGTCTTGTTTGATTTTTTGGATGAAATTTACCCGCAATTAACAGGAGAGGAGCTAATTACTGCTTCTTTCAACAAGATGCGGCAACATGTAACACATCTGAGAGGTCACTTATCCGTATTCATCAGATGTTCACTGAAGAGAGGACAGTAAGCAAAGGCTTATGGCCACTGCGGTCACCACATTTGTCGACATGTGACTTATTTATAAGGGTACTTGAGGGAAAATGTACGAGCAGAATCACCATTCCATTGATGAACTGAAGTATGGCATCAGGAATTGTATCCGCACGATACGTATGAGGAATTGACACGTGTTTTTATAAATCTGTTGAGACATACACAGAAGTACCTAGATTCAGGTGGAGGACACATCCAAAATTTATTATGAAGGTGAATACAGGATATATTAATTTCTTGCTTTTACTCATTCTATTTCATTTGAAGTTTGTTTCAAATGAATGTGATATCACGGGCCGGTTTTATCTGCCCAAACCTGTAGAATACAAAGCATCTAAAATATTACCTGTGCTAGAGCATACAACAACGTTTAAAAGTTATTATTACTCAAACCATTTTTGGGAAAGAAGTATAAAGTATATTACACCTTATGCATTGGGAATTGTGGAGAGGAGTTTCAATTATTTTAACATTGCAAGTCACAGAGAAATTAACACCACCCTCCTATCTCTTTGCTTCTTCAATTTTTCCACAGGATATGTATCGATTATGTGCTCTTATCACAGAAATTCTGCCATCGTTTAGGATTTGTGGTGATAGAAATCGTTTTATAATTTCTAGAGCTTGAATTGCTTTATGTTCACTAGGAACATTTTCATTATTTAAGTCTACTTCTTCATTACCGCGATATTCCAGTATAACATACGACCTGGAGAAGAATGATCTTGCCTGACCGTATTGTTAACTCCTGCTCAACAATAATGCGTTCTGAAACTATGCCTACTGCTATGTTCTGATACAGCAAGGATACAATATACAGAAAACATGCACAATATACAGGCTTTTCCTTCAAACTGTGGCTACCGCACAGCTGTTCGTGCGCCGGGCGCCGCAGGTAGAACTCCAGCCGAAGCAACCTTGAAACATCCGGCCAAAACAGTTCTGCCTCACGTTGTCATAGTAAAATTACAACGATAATAATTGTAATTACAATATATATATATATATATATATATATATAAGTAGGATATATAGAGGAATTCGAGCACAGTTTTTTGCGTTTATATGGGAAAGGATAGGGAAAACGAAGGTAGATGCTAGGTTGAGAGAGTCTTCAAGGAGGAAAATGCGTTTATATGGGAGAGATAGGGAATACGAGGACTGACGCTAGGCTAGACAGTGGTAGGAGGGGAGTGCGCTTTATATGAGACAGATAGGGAATACGTGGAGGGTGCTAGGCTAGACAGAGGCTGAGTAATGTATGGTTTATATGAGCGGTATAGGAAAACGATGAGAGGTGTTAGACTAGACAGGGCTTGAAACGTAGTGCATGGTTTATATGAGAGATATAGGAAAACGAGGAAAGGTGTTAGGCTAGACAGAAGTCGAGGAGTAGAGTAAGGTTTATATGAGAAGTATAGGAAAACGAGGAGAGGTATTAGGTTAGGAGAATTGAGTTTGTGTTTATAAGGAGAGACGAGAAAACGGAGAGAGATCCTATGCTAGGATAGACAGGTGTTAAAGTTAGGTTAGATAGGAAACCAAGGAGTGATACTCAGCTAGAGGGGGGGCAGGAGGGAATGAGCTTTTGAGAGGTAGGGGATACGGGGAGTGGTGTTAGACTAGACAGGGCTTGAAACGTAGGGCATGGTTTATATGTATGAGAAGTATAGGGACAGGAAGAGGGGTGCTAGGCTAGACAGAGGTTGAGGAGTAGAGTATAGTTTATATGAGAGGTATAGGAAAACGAGGAGAGGAGTTAGACTAGACAGAGTTCGAGGAGCAGAGTATGGTTTATGTGAGAGTCATAGGTAAACGAGAGAGGCGTTAGGCTAGACAGAGCTAGAGGAGTAGAGTATGGTTTATATGAGAGGTATAGGAACAGGAGGAGAGGTGTTAGGCTAGACAGGTAGTGTAGCAGTAGGAATATGGACTTATATACAGGAGAGATAGGGAATAGGAGGTGCTAGACTTGAAAGCGACTTTAGACGTGAACATAGTGGTCAATGTTCTAGACATGCCCATCACGTAACCTATTCAGGGAAAAGGTGACTCGTTCAGGGGAAAAAGGTGACTGCTCAGGGAAAAAGGAGGCCCACAAAGGGAAAAAGTTGACTAGCAAAGGGAAAAACGTAACCAGCAAAGGGAAAAAGGCGACCAGCAAAGGGAAAAATGTGACCAGCAAAGGGAAAAAGGTGACCAGCAAAGGGAAAAAGGCGACATGCAACGGGAAAAAGGTAACCAATAAAGGGAAAAATGTCACCAGCAAAGGGAAAAAGGCGACCACCAAAGGGAAAAAGGTGAGCTATAAAGGGAAAAAGGTGACCTGCAACGGGAAAAGCTAACCCACTAACACTAACAGGTAAGTAATTCAGGTAGTATTGCAAGAGGCTGACTGGATCATAGCAGTGTATGATTTCACAGGTAATTCAGCTAGTATCGTATGCATTTAGGCTAATTCGTCTAGTAACACAGGATAGATTCCAGATGCTAACTGCATCATGGCTCTGCATGATTTCACAGATAATTCAGCTAGTATCGTAGGTATTTAGGCTAATTCAGCTAGTATCACAAGAGGATAGATTCTAGGGTTGGGTATAGCATAGTTTCATATTTCACAGGTAATTCAGAGGGTATCGTAGGTATTTAGGATAATTCAAGTAACATAGGTGTTTAGAGTAATTAAGCAAGCAAGGGTAGGTTACAGGGGTTGGTTATAACCTAGCTTCGTATTTCACAGATAGTTCAGGTAATATCGTAAGTATTTGAGGTAATCGACAGAGCTTCACAGATATTATTGATAATTTCGATCAGAGATTTGTATCACAGCTATTTAAGTTAAATGCAGATGATTCAGGTTGTATCAATGGTATTTGAGTCATTTTAACAGGTAATTCAGATAGTATCACAGGTGCTCGTGCTAATTTAGAGCAGGAATTCGTATCTGAGCTATTTAATGTAATTTCACATGATTCGGGTAGTATCACAGGTATTTAAATCATTTTCATAGCCAATTCAGCTAGTATCGTGAGCATTTAAGCTAATTCAGCTAGTATCACAGGAGGCTAGATTCCAGAGACTAACTGCATCATAGCTATGCATGATTTCACAGCTAATTCAGCTAGTATAGTAGGTATTTAGGCTAATTCAGGTAGTATCACAGGAGGCTAGATTTCAGGGTTGGGTATAGCATATTTTCATATTTCAAGGTAATTCAGAGGGTATCGTAGGTATTTAGGATAATTCAAGTAACATAGGTGCTTAGAGTAATTAAGCAAGCATTACAGGAGGGTAGGTTCCAGGGGTTGGTTATAGCCTAGTTTCGTATTTTACAGATAGTTCAGGTAATATCATAAGTATTTGGATAATCAGCATAGTTTCACAGATGCTCGTAATAATTTCGATCAGAGATTTGTATCACGGCTATTTAAGGTAAATGCAGCTGATTCAGGTTGTATCAATGGTATTTGAGTCATTTTAATAGGCAATTCTGATAGTATCACAGGTGCTCGTACTAATTTAGAGCAGGAATTCGTATCTGAGCTATTTAATGTAATTTCACACGATTCGGGTAGTATCACAGGTATTTAAGTCATTTTAACAGGCAATTCAACTAGTATCACAGGTACTCATGGTAATATACAGAGTAATTCGATTATAAAACTTTTTTCATCCAACGTTACAACAATTTATATACTTTTTTCTAAATCTTACAAACTTATTATATGTTAAACAGTTATTGTACGATGCGGAGAGGGATAAACTGCATATTGGTTCACAAATTGAAAAGCTTTACGTCAACATACCTTTATTTTAGTTCGTTATAGATGTCTCTCCCCTTTTATCTAGGCTTGAGACTAGCACTAGGATTGCTCCTAATGGCAGGGTTACCACCTTCCCTTCCATCTTCTTCTTTCTTCATCAGGCGTCAGCTATCTGCATATACAGCACACAGATACCTTCTTTTTAAGATTGTAGCCTCACTAGAAAATCTTTATCTTTAACTTACATTCTTTTAAGCACTGTTTGTAATGGCGTAATGTCCATACGCATATGTTGTTATCCCGTCCTCAGCAATAATTCTTTTATCATCAAACGGAGTCAATGCAATTTTATTCACTTGTACTGTAGCAAGGGCATGCTTTCGTGATAGGATCAGATTCATAGGTGTTCTGATGATTTCACTGGTTTTAAGACAGTCTGTATAGCTGTCAAACGAAATGTACTGCTTAATAGCGCTACGTTTTATACCTTTAATCTTTTTTATCATTGACCCTTGAATATCTAAGGCATACATCTTAGGACGTAGTCCAACAAAGCGTAGGATGATTTTGCTATTAGCCTCATCTTTAAATTTTCCCAATACCTTCTTGTTCTGAGTAGAGTAACATATATGGTTGGCAGGGTAATCAGCTGTATCGAGATGCTCAAGAAAACGTAGCTTGTCCTGGTACACATCTTCAGTTGTTACACGATGAATGAACGAATCAGTGTCCATATACATAAGCTTCAGGTTTTCAGCTCCATAATAAGGCAACAAAACGTCGTAATGATAGTTATACATTAATGTCTTGGAGATGTCCAACACACTCATACCAATGTATATAGGCTTGTTGAATACAATCTGACGAGAGGCCATATGTACAGCAGCTAGATTATCAGCATATATCGTCCAGTCGATAAACGTAGGCTTGGCGATCAGCTTCTCTAGAGTTTTTTCATTGGTCACCAGTCGTATATCCATACGGTTACGCAGGTTCTCCATAGTTTTTCCAAACATAGCGTTGTTAAAGAGCTTGTAGAGATCCTTCTCGAAATCATTTGCAGCTTGTTGTCGTAGCCTGTTGTTAAATTCCACATAAGGTTTCAACCACTGAGACTGTCGGAATTGTAGCACACGATGGATTTTTGTTAGTCGTAGTCCATGACTAAGAGCTTGCTTCAAAGCCATGTAATGCACTACATACTTCTTTCGAGGTCCAAGATGAGGTATCAGTTTCTTTGTAGATGATTCCAATGGTTTCATACACTCTGGCAGGAAAGGTAGATCGTTGTGTAGATCGTGAAGTTCTGCAGGATACTCGATGTCGACTTCTAATATGTACCCATGAGGATCATCTTCTTGTAGTGTTTCTAAGTTGATTTCTTCAGGTGACACCCACTGAAATCCACCAAAAGGAAGGGCGTGACACATTGCCCACCCATATTGGTTATTTGCGTCCTCGTATGTCATAAATTGGGTTGGTCTCGTCGGATCAAACTTCTCCATATAAGTGTTATTAGCCTCAGCATACCGATGAGAAACTTGGCATAAACCTCCTCTTATACCTGATTCCACCATGAGTAGTTGATCATAATCTTGTAACAGGTCTAACTTAATTCCAGTATACAGTAACATAGCGTCCCATGTTAGACCTGGAGAGGTAAAATAGTGGGCGGGATCGACTTTGTGTGTTTTAAGGGTTTGCTCTCTGAACGTCTCAAAGACGTCAGCTAGAAGAAGTACATCCGAAGTTAAGTAGAGATCGCTGTACTCTCCCAGGTTTCTCACATTAAACAGCTCCCATACATTTCTAGCATGATCGTAGTCAGCATCAGTAATTTCTTCTTCATTTAATCTATTGTAGAAGGAGTCCTTAGGAGGCAAGCAGGTCTCGTTCAGGGCATCCCATGACGTAACAAAATCATATGGAAATACACCCTTACGGGTCATCAACTTCAATTTGTCTTCTCCAAAGTACTTTAGCGTTTCAGGATACGAGGTTAGATTTTTTACCAACTTATCCAAGCTTGTACTGAGGAATCGGAAGCTATCCACAAATCGAAGCTTTATATCTCCTACATACTTGGTGAATGAGATATAGCTTTCTTCAGAGTTAGGAATTACCTCCACACGTTCACTTGTACAACCCAGCTCCTTAACAATGAAATGAGAGTCATATCCGCTAAGGTTATGCATGAAGACTGGTATATATTTAGGTGTTTTGCAGGCTAAATTACATTCATTATGAAGACTTCCACGATATTCACCGCTGATGTGATCATGGTCGCGTACTTTATAGTTCTCTTCTGTAAAGGGTTTTCTACACAAGTAGCATGTCGTAGAAGACTCGAAATCCTTTTGCTGTTGATCCGTAAGTTTCAGAGGCTTAGCAGATTTGTATATATTACCAATCATTTTTGCAAGAGATGTCAGGTACAGCATAAACTTCTGAGCAGCATCAGCACCACGATACACATAGGGATGCTTAGGAAGATCAGTTTCGAGATGTTCAACACTGGATGTAGGTTTCACGTAAACACAGAAGCTCATTGGTGTGTGCTCTTGATAAGGTGTTGTATAGGAAGTTTCAGGATTGGGTGTACACGTATGGCATGGAGTGAGAATACTCTCAAAATCTGCATAGATGACATAAGGTACTTTCAGCATCCTCTCAACATTTTTAAACTGTGCAATTGCTTTCTCCTTGCTAGGCATAACAACCCTTGCAACACCATGTTGAATACAGACGGCTGCATGTTCTTGTAGTTTTTCCAGTCCACTTCGTCCATATCGATTATCAAAATGTGTAAAACAGCGCTTGCAGGTATAAACACGTTCATTACATTTAGTTTTCTGGCGTCGAACGAGCTTCTCAAAATTCCTTATATACACGTAGTGATGTTTTCCACTGCTATCATTCAATAGTAGCAGGTCGCGATGTTCAGGTAGTTCAATATCAGCAACCTTTATCGGATACACTTCATGCTTCTCATCCAGCCCGAAAACGTTAATAGACATATTGTTAAGCTTCTCAAATTTAGGTATTTGAGAAAGTGGAGTAGGGTAGGAAACACAGCTGAAGTCGTACTTGTCTTGAAGTTGTTTGTATTTGTTCACACGCTGTGCATTCTTCCCTATGAATTTAGCTAATACAGAGTACATGAAACATTTCTCGTCGGTAAAGTTCTGAATGTTTATACACGCTTCTTTAGCTCCGACAGATGACGGTAGTGGTATGTAGCTACTTCCTCGTAACGGGTTGTACTTGTTGATACGAAGTCGAACTCCTTCCACAGCAAGCAAAGCCCAGCTGCTACCCTTAAGCTGAGACTCCTCCATTTCAGTCACCAATTTCTTGAATTTCACTTCCATCGCTGACTCCAGATCAGTTTCCAGGAAAACAGCTTGATTCCGTGTTTTAAATGTTTTGTCACAGGTTTCTCCAATACTGTTAACAAATCGACACTCAGCCAGCAGATTAATTTTAACACTCTTATGAATGCTAAGCTCTTTATGCACAGCCTGGATTATACGTTGTTTTGCCTCTTGCAGATACATATTTAGGTCCTTAGCTGATTCGCATCGTATAAAATACGATTTCAATCGTCCTTCGAATGAAGTTTCGTATTCTTTCATATCACAGTCCTCCATTGTTGACAGTAACTGATGTTTAGTTGGCTCCAATCTTCTTTTCTTCTGAGGGCTGCTTATTTCACATATATCTTCGTGTCGCTGTCCCTTATAACAATCTTTGAAGGTTACATTACAATGTTTACATTTGAAGAGCTTCTTGCAGCTCATCTCGTGTCTTCTCTTGTCATAACCTCGGAGGAACTTCTTCCCACATTTTCCGCATGCATATCCAGTAGCGCTTGGAATAATATCCTTATACGCTGAGTTATTCATCTTTATTCTTGATGTAATAACGTATTAATCACTGATCAATGAAATGTAGGCCTCTTCACCTTGACACCACTTTAGAAAGCTGATTATTCTTGGAGAGAACACGATGTTAACACCTCAAGACTAATTAGCACAATGAAGTCCAATGCCCTAGATCACCATATTTATAGAGGGAGCACGAACCTTTTAGATCAATCATAAACTCGCTCCATAACCACCTGTATATGATCGCTCAACGTGTACTAACCCCCAGCCATATAACCTCAAGTCTAGAGACAGGATGTTTATGACGTCACACCCAGAGACAGGATGTCTGGCAGCATCAAACACGTTTAAACTCGTCTCATAACTACCTGCTTATGCTGTCACACCAGCAAGAGAAGTATTCCCACACGCTCATTCAGACATATATTTCAAATTCAAGCCCACCACCACCATCACCACCTATTGTACCAAGGTTAATTCAAGCTGTATTATCACAATACTTAAAAGTAAAAGCTTAAAAGGAAACCTAGAAGATTTTCCCCCTTATTTACTTAATTATTTCATGTTTTTATTCCCTTTTCAATTCTTCCTTTCCATCTTCTCACAGAAAGACCATTACATTTCACTACAATCATGAGAAAAGCAATTTTTCCAGAGTTACACAGATTCTAAGCTTCTAAATCGAACCCGGTAATACTTTTAATAAATGTATTTTAGCTCCCCAATATCAGCATCTACCATTTAATCTTTACTCGAACCTGATATGATCCATAAGCTTGAAGATATATGAAATCACCCTTCGGGATTCGATCTGAGTACTTTAAAGTAATATTTGTCACGATAACGATATTTAAGGACTAGATACTCTGTTTGCGTTTACCTTGACATGTTTATCTAAATTAAATTAGGAGTTATTAAATTCTTGCAAGTAAATTTCATTGAATCGGTATTCGAACCCAGAACACCAGGAACAAGATAATTTATAATATTAGTCTGACATGTTAAACAAAGTTGTATGCAGTTACATCATCGATCTAAGTGATATATTCTAGTGTACAGAGGAAAATTAATAAAGTCATTAAAAGATGGGGAATCGAACCAAGCACAACTGATTGGCAATTATATACAGCATTAATTACCCATCATAGAAGCTATCAATCATGCTTTAGTCCACTCCTCTACCTCACTTAGTTCCCGAGATAATGAAAATTTTAAAATTAGGATCGAACCCAGGACGTCATGTATCTAATTACACATCCACCAGATACTACCTAATAACATAAACGCAATAAAGGTTATTTGGCGTCTTTATCTTAATTGGTTTAGGAGTTATTAAATTTATAAGTAAATTCCATCGAATCAGTATTCGAACCCAGAACACCAAGAACAAAATAATTTATAATATGAGTTTGGTATGCTTAAAGGTGCTGTATGTAGTTACAGCATCAATCTAAGTGATATTTTCTAGAGTATAAAGTAAAATTAAGGAAGTCATTAAACAATCGGGATTCGAACTAGAGACAACTGATTAAAAATTATATACAGTATTAATTACACGTTATAACAGCTATCAAACATGCTTTGGTCCATTCCTCTAGCTTTCTTAGTTTCCGAGATAATGAAGTTTTTAAAATTAAGGATCGAACCCAGGACACCAGGTACCCAAATATACATTTACAAGAAACTACCTAATAACATAAATGTAATAAAGTTTATTTGGCGTCTTTATCTTAATTAGTCTCTGAGTTATTAGAAGATGAATTTATAATCACTCGTAGGATTCGAACCCAGGCATCCCGGTCAACTTGGAACAATGTCCTAATGACGCGGTGCATTCCAAAGAATTGATTAGTTTTTATCCCATTGTTCTATCTCTTTTCATTCAGGAGATATAAGCGATTAAACAGTAGAAATATAATGGCGTTTCTGGCCCTCAAAGGATATGCCGCCATCTGATAATGTTCTTTGATCTATGCCGGCAAGCTCCGCCCATTCTATTTCTACTGTTTAATCGCTTATATCTCCTGAATGAAAAGAGATAGAACAATGGGATAAAAACTAATCAATTCTTTGGAATGCGCCGCGTCATTAGGACATTGTTCCAAGTTGACCGGGATGCCTGGGTTCGAATCCTACGAGTGATTATAAATTCATCTTCTAATAACTCAGAGACTAATTAAGATAAAGACGCCAAATAAACTTTATTACATTTATGTTATTAGGTAGTTTCTTGTAAATGTATATTTGGGTACCTGGTGTCCTGGGTTCGATCCTTAATTTTAAAAACTTCATTATCTCGGAAACTAAGAAAGCTAGAGGAATGGACCAAAGCATGTTTGATAGCTGTTATAACGTGTAATTAATACTGTATATAATTTTTAATCAGTTGTCTCTAGTTCGAATCCCGATTGTTTAATGACTTCCTTAATTTTACTTTATACTCTAGAAAATATCACTTAGATTGATGCTGTAACTACATACAGCACCTTTAAGCATACCAAACTCATATTATAAATTATTTTGTTCTTGGTGTTCTGGGTTCGAATACTGATTCGATGGAATTTACTTATAAATTTAATAACTCCTAAACCAATTAAGATAAAGACGCCAAATAACCTTTATTGCGTTTATGTTATTAGGTAGTATCTGGTGGATGTGTAATTAGATACATGACGTCCTGGGTTCGATCCTAATTTTAAAATTTTCATTATCTCGGGAACTAAGTGAGGTAGAGGAGTGGACTAAAGCATGATTGATAGCTTCTATGATGGGTAATTAATGCTGTATATAATTGCCAATCAGTTGTGCTTGGTTCGATTCCCCATCTTTTAATGACTTTATTAATTTTCCTCTGTACACTAGAATATATCACTTAGATCGATGATGTAACTGCATACAACTTTGTTTAACATGTCAGACTAATATTATAAATTATCTTGTTCCTGGTGTTCTGGGTTCGAATACCGATTCAATGAAATTTACTTGCAAGAATTTAATAACTCCTAATTTAATTTAGATAAACATGTCAAGGTAAACGCAAACAGAGTATCTAGTCCTTAAATATCGTTATCGTGACAAATATTACTTTAAAGTACTCAGATCGAATCCCGAAGGGTGATTTCATATATCTTCAAGCTTATGGATCATATCAGGTTCGAGTAAAGATTAAATGGTAGATGCTGATATTGGGGAGCTAAAATACATTTATTAAAAGTATTACCGGGTTCGATTTAGAAGCTTAGAATCTGTGTAACTCTGGAAAAATTGCTTTTCTCATGATTGTAGTGAAATGTAATGGTCTTTCTGTGAGAAGATGGAAAGGAAGAATTGAAAAGGGAATAAAAACATGAAATAATTAAGTAAATAAGGGGGAAAATCTTCTAGGTTTCCTTTTAAGCTTTTACTTTTAAGTATTGTGATAATACAGCTTGAATTAACCTTGGTACAATAGGTGGTGATGGTGGTGGTGGGCTTGAATTTGAAATATATGTCTGAATGAGCGTGTGGGAATACTTCTCTTGCTGGTGTGACAGCATAAGCAGGTAGTTATGAGACGAGTTTAAACGTGTTTGATGCTGCCAGACATCCTGTCTCTGGGTGTGACGTCATAAACATCCTGTCTCTAGACTTGAGGTTATATGGCTGGGGGTTAGTACACGTTGAGCGATCATATACAGGTGGTTATGGAGCGAGTTTATGATTGATCTAAAAGGTTCGTGCTCCCTCTATAAATATGGTGATCTAGGGCATTGGACTTCATTGTGCTAATTAGTCTTGAGGTGTTAACATCGTGTTCTCTCCAAGAATAATCAGCTTTCTAAAGTGGTGTCAAGGTGAAGAGGCCTACATTTCATTGATCAGTGATTAATACGTTATTACATCAAGAATAAAGATGAATAACTCAGCGTATAAGGATATTATTCCAAGCGCTACTGGATATGCATGCGGAAAATGTGGGAAGAAGTTCCTCCGAGGTTATGACAAGAGAAGACACGAGATGAGCTGCAAGAAGCTCTTCAAATGTAAACATTGTAATGTAACCTTCAAAGATTGTTATAAGGGACAGCGACACGAAGATATATGTGAAATAAGCAGCCCTCAGAAGAAAAGAAGATTGGAGCCAACTAAACATCAGTTACTGTCAACAATGGAGGACTGTGATATGAAAGAATACGAAACTTCATTCGAAGGACGATTGAAATCGTATTTTATACGATGCGAATCAGCTAAGGACCTAAATATGTATCTGCAAGAGGCAAAACAACGTATAATCCAGGCTGTGCATAAAGAGCTTAGCATTCATAAGAGTGTTAAAATTAATCTGCTGGCTGAGTGTCGATTTGTTAACAGTATTGGAGAAACCTGTGACAAAACATTTAAAACACGGAATCAAGCTGTTTTCCTGGAAACTGATCTGGAGTCAGCGATGGAAGTGAAATTCAAGAAATTGGTGACTGAAATGGAGGAGTCTCAGCTTAAGGGTAGCAGCTGGGCTTTGCTTGCTGTGGAAGGAGTTCGACTTCGTATCAACAAGTACAACCCGTTACGAGGAAGTAGCTACATACCACTACCGTCATCTGTCGGAGCTAAAGAAGCGTGTATAAACATTCAGAACTTTACCGACGAGAAATGTTTCATGTACTCTGTATTAGCTAAATTCATAGGGAAGAATGCACAGCGTGTGAACAAATACAAACAACTTCAAGACAAGTACGACTTCAGCTGTGTTTCCTACCCTACTCCACTTTCTCAAATACCTAAATTTGAGAAGCTTAACAATATGTCTATTAACGTTTTCGGGCTGGATGAGAAGCATGAAGTGTATCCGATAAAGGTTGCTGATATTGAACTACCTGAACATCGCGACCTGCTACTATTGAATGATAGCAGTGGAAAACATCACTACGTGTATATAAGGAATTTTGAGAAGCTCGTTCGACGCCAGAAAACTAAATGTAATGAACGTGTTTATACCTGCAAGCGCTGTTTTACACATTTTGATAATCGATATGGACGAAGTGGACTGGAAAAACTACAAGAACATGCAGCCGTCTGTATTCAACATGGTGTTGCAAGGGTTGTTATGCCTAGCAAGGAGAAAGCAATTGCACAGTTTAAAAATGTTGAGAGGATGCTGAAAGTACCTTATGTCATCTATGCAGATTTTGAGAGTATTCTCACTCCATGCCATACGTGTACACCCAATCCTGAAACTTCCTATACAACACCTTATCAAGAGCACACACCAATGAGCTTCTGTGTTTACGTGAAACCTACATCCAGTGTTGAACATCTCGAAACTGATCTTCCTAAGCATCCCTATGTGTATCGTGGTGCTGATGCTGCTCAGAAGTTTATGCTGTACCTGACATCTCTTGCAAAAATGATTGGTAATATATACAAATCTGCTAAGCCTCTGAAACTTACGGATCAACAGCAAAAGGATTTCGAGTCTTCTACGACATGCTACTTGTGTAGAAAACCCTTTACAGAAGAGAACTATAAAGTACGCGACCATGATCACATCAGCGGTGAATATCGTGGAAGTCTTCATAATGAATGTAATTTAGCCTGCAAAACACCTAAATATATACCAGTCTTCATGCATAACCTTAGCGGATATGACTCTCATTTCATTGTTAAGGAGCTGGGTTGTACAAGTGAACGTGTGGAGGTAATTCCTAACTCTGAAGAAAGCTATATCTCATTCACCAAGTATGTAGGAGATATAAAGCTTCGATTTGTGGATAGCTTCCGATTCCTCAGTACAAGCTTGGATAAGTTGGTAAAAAATCTAACCTCGTATCCTGAAACGCTAAAGTACTTTGGAGAAGACAAATTGAAGTTGATGACCCGTAAGGGTGTATTTCCATATGATTTTGTTACGTCATGGGATGCCCTGAACGAGACCTGCTTGCCTCCTAAGGACTCCTTCTACAATAGATTAAATGAAGAAGAAATTACTGATGCTGACTACGATCATGCTAGAAATGTATGGGAGCTGTTTAATGTGAGAAACCTGGGAGAGTACAGCGATCTCTACTTAACTTCGGATGTACTTCTTCTAGCTGACGTCTTTGAGACGTTCAGAGAGCAAACCCTTAAAACACACAAAGTCGATCCCGCCCACTATTTTACCTCTCCAGGTCTAACATGGGACGCTATGTTACTGTATACTGGAATTAAGTTAGACCTGTTACAAGATTATGATCAACTACTCATGGTGGAATCAGGTATAAGAGGAGGTTTATGCCAAGTTTCTCATCGGTATGCTGAGGCTAATAACACTTATATGGAGAAGTTTGATCCGACGAGACCAACCCAATTTATGACATACGAGGACGCAAATAACCAATATGGGTGGGCAATGTGTCACGCCCTTCCTTTTGGTGGATTTCAGTGGGTGTCACCTGAAGAAATCAACTTAGAAACACTACAAGAAGATGATCCTCATGGGTACATATTAGAAGTCGACATCGAGTATCCTGCAGAACTTCACGATCTACACAACGATCTACCTTTCCTGCCAGAGTGTATGAAACCATTGGAATCATCTACAAAGAAACTGATACCTCATCTTGGACCTCGAAAGAAGTATGTAGTGCATTACATGGCTTTGAAGCAAGCTCTTAGTCATGGACTACGACTAACAAAAATCCATCGTGTGCTACAATTCCGACAGTCTCAGTGGTTGAAACCTTATGTGGAATTTAACAACAGGCTACGACAACAAGCTGCAAATGATTTCGAGAAGGATCTCTACAAGCTCTTTAACAACGCTATGTTTGGAAAAACTATGGAGAACCTGCGTAACCGTATGGATATACGACTGGTGACCAATGAAAAAACTCTAGAGAAGCTGATCGCCAAGCCTACGTTTATCGACTGGACGATATATGCTGATAATCTAGCTGCTGTACATATGGCCTCTCGTCAGATTGTATTCAACAAGCCTATATACATTGGTATGAGTGTGTTGGACATCTCCAAGACATTAATGTATAACTATCATTACGACGTTTTGTTGCCTTATTATGGAGCTGAAAACCTGAAGCTTATGTATATGGACACTGATTCGTTCATTCATCGTGTAACAACTGAAGATGTGTACCAGGACAAGCTACGTTTTCTTGAGCATCTCGATACAGCTGATTACCCTGCCAACCATATATGTTACTCTACTCAGAACAAGAAGGTATTGGGAAAATTTAAAGATGAGGCTAATAGCAAAATCATCCTACGCTTTGTTGGACTACGTCCTAAGATGTATGCCTTAGATATTCAAGGGTCAATGATAAAAAAGATTAAAGGTATAAAACGTAGCGCTATTAAGCAGTACATTTCGTTTGACAGCTATACAGACTGTCTTAAAACCAGTGAAATCATCAGAACACCTATGAATCTGATCCTATCACGAAAGCATGCCCTTGCTACAGTACAAGTGAATAAAATTGCATTGACTCCGTTTGATGATAAAAGAATTATTGCTGAGGACGGGATAACAACATATGCGTATGGACATTACGCCATTACAAACAGTGCTTAAAAGAATGTAAGTTAAAGATAAAGATTTTCTAGTGAGGCTACAATCTTAAAAAGAAGGTATCTGTGTGCTGTATATGCAGATAGCTGACGCCTGATGAAGAAAGAAGAAGATGGAAGGGAAGGTGGTAACCCTGCCATTAGGAGCAATCCTAGTGCTAGTCTCAAGCCTAGATAAAAGGGGAGAGACATCTATAACGAACTAAAATAAAGGTATGTTGACGTAAAGCTTTTCAATTTGTGAACCAATATGCAGTTTATCCCTCTCCGCATCGTACAATAACTGTTTAACATATAATAAGTTTGTAAGATTTAGAAAAAAGTATATAAATTGTTGTAACGTTGGATGAAAAAAGTTTTATAATCGAATTACTCTGTATATTACCATGAGTACCTGTGATACTAGTTGAATTGCCTGTTAAAATGACTTAAATACCTGTGATACTACCCGAATCGTGTGAAATTACATTAAATAGCTCAGATACGAATTCCTGCTCTAAATTAGTACGAGCACCTGTGATACTATCAGAATTGCCTATTAAAATGACTCAAATACCATTGATACAACCTGAATCAGCTGCATTTACCTTAAATAGCCGTGATACAAATCTCTGATCGAAATTATTACGAGCATCTGTGAAACTATGCTGATTATCCAAATACTTATGATATTACCTGAACTATCTGTAAAATACGAAACTAGGCTATAACCAACCCCTGGAACCTACCCTCCTGTAATGCTTGCTTAATTACTCTAAGCACCTATGTTACTTGAATTATCCTAAATACCTACGATACCCTCTGAATTACCTTGAAATATGAAAATATGCTATACCCAACCCTGAAATCTAGCCTCCTGTGATACTACCTGAATTAGCCTAAATACCTACTATACTAGCTGAATTAGCTGTGAAATCATGCATAGCTATGATGCAGTTAGTCTCTGGAATCTAGCCTCCTGTGATACTAGCTGAATTAGCTTAAATGCTCACGATACTAGCTGAATTGGCTATGAAAATGATTTAAATACCTGTGATACTACCCGAATCATGTGAAATTACATTAAATAGCTCAGATACGAATTCCTGCTCTAAATTAGCACGAGCACCTGTGATACTATCTGAATTACCTGTTAAAATGACTCAAATACCATTGATACAACCTGAATCATCTGCATTTAACTTAAATAGCTGTGATACAAATCTCTGATCGAAATTATCAATAATATCTGTGAAGCTCTGTCGATTACCTCAAATACTTACGATATTACCTGAACTATCTGTGAAATACGAAGCTAGGTTATAACCAACCCCTGTAACCTACCCTTGCTTGCTTAATTACTCTAAACACCTATGTTACTTGAATTATCCTAAATACCTACGATACCCTCTGAATTACCTGTGAAATATGAAACTATGCTATACCCAACCCTAGAATCTATCCTCTTGTGATACTAGCTGAATTAGCCTAAATACCTACGATACTAGCTGAATTATCTGTGAAATCATGCAGAGCCATGATGCAGTTAGCATCTGGAATCTATCCTGTGTTACTAGACGAATTAGCCTAAATGCATACGATACTAGCTGAATTACCTGTGAAATCATACACTGCTATGATCCAGTCAGCCTCTTGCAATACTACCTGAATTACTTACCTGTTAGTGTTAGTGGGTTAGCTTTTCCTGTTGCAGGTCACCTTTTTCCCTTTATGGCTCACCTTTTTCCCTTTGGTGGTCGCCTTTTCCCCTTTGCTGGTGACATTTTTCCCTTTACTGGTTACCTTTTTCCCGTTGCATGTCGCCTTTTTCCCTTTGCTGGTCACCTTTTTCCCTTTGCTGGTCACATTTTTCCCTTTGCTGGTCGCCTTTTTCCCTTTGCTGGTTACGTTTTTCCCTTTGCTAGTCAACTTTTTCCCTTTGTGGGCCTCCTTTTTCCCTGAGCAGTCACCTTTTTCCCCTGAACGAGTCACCTTTTCCCTGAATAGGTTACGTGATGGGCATGTCTAGAACATTGACCACTATGTTCACGTCTAAAGTCGCTTTCAAGTCTAGCACCTCCTATTCCCTATCTCTCCTGTATATAAGTCCATATTCCTACTGCTACACTACCTGTCTAGCCTAACACCTCTCCTCCTGTTCCTATACCTCTCATATAAACCATACTCTACTCCTCTAGCTCTGTCTAGCCTAACGCCTCTCTCGTTTACCTATGACTCTCACATAAACCATACTCTGCTCCTCGAACTCTGTCTAGTCTAACTCCTCTCCTCGTTTTCCTATACCTCTCATATAAACTATACTCTACTCCTCAACCTCTGTCTAGCCTAGCACCCCTCTTCCTGTCCCTATACTTCTCATACATATAAACCATGCCCTACGTTTCAAGCCCTGTCTAGTCTAACACCACTCCCCGTATCCCCTACCTCTCAAAAGCTCATTCCCTCCTGCCCCCCCTCTAGCTGAGTATCACTCCTTGGTTTCCTATCTAACCTAACTTTAACACCTGTCTATCCTAGCATAGGATCTCTCTCCGTTTTCTCGTCTCTCCTTATAAACACAAACTCAATTCTCCTAACCTAATACCTCTCCTCGTTTTCCTATACTTCTCATATAAACCTTACTCTACTCCTCGACTTCTGTCTAGCCTAACACCTTTCCTCGTTTTCCTATATCTCTCATATAAACCATGCACTACGTTTCAAGCCCTGTCTAGTCTAACACCTCTCATCGTTTTCCTATACCGCTCATATAAACCATACATTACTCAGCCTCTGTCTAGCCTAGCACCCTCCACGTATTCCCTATCTGTCTCATATAAAGCGCACTCCCCTCCTACCACTGTCTAGCCTAGCGTCAGTCATCGTATTCCCAATCTCTCCCATATAAACGCATTTTCCTCCTTGAATACTCTCTCAACCTAGCATCTACCTTCGTTTTCCCTATCCTTTCCCATATAAACGCAAAAAACTGTGCTCGAATTCCTCTATATATCCTACTTATATATATATATATAAGGACAATATTTCCAACACCTCTTATAATACGGTATATATATATATATATATATATATATATATATACCGTATTATAAGAGGTGTTGGAAATATTGTCCTTTTCTATCCCCATATTTCTGGCATTTAAATTTCAGATATTCAACTCATCGGTGTGAATGAACATTTCCTGAAAATATGCCAGAAGCTTACTGTTAATACATAGTATTAACAAAACGCATAAATCAGGATATGTATTAATATACTTCTTGCACTGAGACCAAAAATGTGATGATATAACCGGAAAACGTATAATTAAGCTAAATATTAATGGGCAAAGTTCGGTGCCTAAGCATTTAACGTAAAGATACAAATCACGAAGGGGCCCCCAAAACCGGCAGAGCACCACACGTAGGCCTATATTGCCTTTTGTGCTTCGAATTTGATCCCTGGGAGGGTAGATGAGAGATACCGAAGGGAGACCAGATCCGGGAGACGACGTGCGCAAATGTGGACGGGGTCCATAACGTCTCCAGACTGAAAGCACCCGATGCCGCTCAAGCCTACCCACAAGTCCTGAACCTCCGGGAGTCCCCTAAAGGGGAATCTGCTCCGAGACCACTCGAAGGCGGGACCGTGAGCATTCCGAACGACGCGACCCGTCGAACACTGACGCTTGGCTCTTAAAGCCTGAAACAGGCGATGAAGGAAACTATGGACAGGAAAGTCATGGTAGAAGAGGAACCACTCAGCATTCGCCTACTAACTCGGGGGAACCAAAGAAATTCATGGTTAGAGAAGAGGTCGCCGGAAATCGAGCCCGCGACCTCCCGAATGCGAGCATCACACTTTGCCGCGGAGCCATCTCGATCGGTTATAAATGAGGTTTAGGTGTATACAGGGTGCACCATTTAAGTTGTGACTATACAATATCTCCAAAACTAAGCGTTGTAGAAAGAAATGTCTTGGATAAAAGTGTTTGGTATTATGGGGGAAAGTAAATGGCATTAGTCGTGTTTTATTTTGAGGACGCTGTGATGGTAATTTTATGATAAATTCATAATTGTAGGTTCCCATTTAAAATTTAAATTTACCCTATCAAAAGTCCTCCAAACAAAACACATTTACTTTACCCCATAATATCATGCAACTTTTATTCAAGACATTTCTTTCTAAAACGCTTAGTTTTGGGGATATTGTACAGTCTCAACTTAAATGGCCTACTTATGTATTAAACGCCTACAGGATTATCCGTTCCATGTAACCAACATTTTACTCAGAATTTAGCGAAATGTTGCGTTATTCTGTTTCTTTGGTTTACGATGCATTCTTAAAATTGACCACTACAAATTAACTCTTAGCTTTAGTTGCACTTTAAGCTATCAAATAAATGTAAAGGTATACTCTCTTTGTTTATTTAAATTAAGATGTATACAGGGTGTCCCCTTCAAACCTCCCACATTTTAATAAATTTTTGCTAAGATAGTATGCGAAATGATTAACTGATAGTGGTACTAAGCACAACAGAAACACAAAGAATCTATTAAATTTCATTGTTGCCCACTAAACTATCTCTGTACGTGCACCATTGTTAGCACGAAGAATATCAAGTTTGTATTCGATTTCGTGCCGCGTCTGTCCAATATGTCCATTGATACTGTTGCAATTGTATCACGGAATCAGGTTCCTGAAGATCTTGGAGATGTTGTACTAAGTTAACTTCATTTAGTTATATTAAATAAATCTCTACTGAAGTGATGTCTGGCGAACGCGGTGGCCGCCAAATTGATCCACCGCGTCCAATCCAGAAATCAGGGAAAGTTTCCGTAAGGGAATTCCGAGTATCCTAGCTTCAGTGCGGAGGGAAACCGACTTGTTGAAAGATTACACGAGGTTGCAGATCAGCTACCTGGGGGTACAAGAACAGTTCCAACATGCGTTGGTATACAGGGCCAGTTATTGGATTATATAGAAGAAAAAAGACAGATAATTCTGTTCTTCATCAGACCGCACCAAACGTTTTCTTTTGGGCTTTCCCGGGAATATTCACGGTAGATATGTTGATTTTGCGTACCCCAGACTATTACATTGCCGATTGACAGATCTCATACATGAAGCGTTGCCTCGTCTTAAAACAAGACGTTTCCAAGAAATTGATGGTCCCTGTCAATACGATACAGCATATCAATAGCGAATGCCTGTCGTCGTACCCTGTCATCTGGCTTTATTTTTTGAACACTTTGCACCTTGCAGGGGCACAAACGAAGTCGCTTAAGCACTCGATGAATAGTTCGATCTCAGCACATTGAACTGTCGGGATGCATGGCAATTTGATTTTTGAGTACTTCTCTGAAATCCTGCTCTACTTTTTGCAATCTTCTCTTCTGTAATACGTCACGAAAACCTCCGGATTATTTCTTAACACTTCCAGTCGCCAAAAATTCCTGGCATCATGCGTCAATGACTTTCCCATCAGGTGCATCTCATCCATATTCTCCCCTGTAATTCCTTTGAATTGTGTTGATATCGTCCTTAGCAGAAAACAGTTTGTGCGCATTGCTACGGAGTCGCCATTTGGTTTTATGTTATTGTTGAGGCTTAATAACAGAGCAGGCAACTTCTAAGTAATAGCAATGAAACAAAAATTCTTTAGTTTCTCTTTTGTTTGATATCACTCTCATTTCATGATTCATATACCTTGTTAGCTATGATTAATTAAAATGTGGGAGGTTTGAAGGGGACATTTTCTAACCCAGCATGGTGGTAAACAGAACAAATTAAAATCTAAAAAAAGTTCACTTTTATATTAATGAGTGATTTTGTATATCTAGAAAAATATACAGATTATAAATTTATAAACAACTAATCTTGTACAGCCTCACTATCTTACAAGTGACCACATTATTCTTTATAAACTAATGTGAACGCACACATCCACTACAAATTCACATACAGGTTGTGAATAAACATATGCCCTAAGACTCAATGATAGGAAATTGAGTACCATGTGGTCATATTTTGTAAGCAAAACCATGCCCATAAATGCTTTGTTTACGTTCTAGGGACTCTGAAATTTGAAGCAGGAGGTAGGCTTGCGGTAGGTCCTAGGTTTGATAGCGGGACCGCCCACTCTGGTTCATGGGTTTTTCGTGGTTTCCTCGGTTGCCAGGCAATGCTGGGGTGGTTTATATTCTACCATTGTTTCAAGGTTATAGGACCAGGTGACGGTGTTCGGCGGGTTGCGGCTGGACGGTACCTTGCGCTCTATAAAGGTTTCTTCCGTAGCGTCGCTGAGGTACCGCTCAGTTAGCTCTCTCCTCAGCGTAGGGCTCCGATCCGAAGGACCTTGAAGATTGGTGGTTTGTGGGCAGGGACCATATGGCGTCGGATGCGTTCTATCTGGAAACGTTAGGGAACCCGGTCCATGTTTACGCCCTTCGGCATCCGAGTCTGGTCGCCCTTCGTGTCTCTCCCCTCATCTCTCTCTCCCAAGGGTCACGTTGGAAGCATAAAGGGCCGAATAGTCTATGTGCGGTGCCCTGCTCCGATTCCGGGGGCACCTCCGTAATACATACCTTTACCTTTTACAGAGCAACGCTTATACGAGCGTGGGCTCAAAAACATATCTTTTTCTACGATCGGAGTTAAATGTCGGTTTCTAGGTTACCAAAAACGGGAGGAAAATATTAACAATTCTTCCTTACATGTTTAACAGTCGTCTAACCTTAATGAGTAATATACTAATTATCTTAATCAACAAATGCATGTCATTCGCTTTCAACAAGAAAGAATCAATAGCATCCCGTGACAATACTTTAGATTCTTTTGGACGATATCCATATAAATTCCTGAAATTCGTTTCCCATTTGCGTGAAATAAACCAATAAGTCATTTTCTGAAGACATTTGTACATTCATAGAAGACACCTGTATAGCCACCTGGATTTCTTTCTCTGCCACGTGCATATTATGTAGAGTAGACAAGGTATTGCATTCCACCCAAAAATTCCATGCCGAGATTACACCGAAACCAAAAAAAGCGTTTATAGATAAAGGTCCGTATGTGTATGTACACTATGTAATCAAAGTATCTGGTCACCCACGCAAACATACGTTTTTCATCTTAGGTACCTTATGCTGCCACCTAATGCCTGGTACTCATTATCCGCGACCTCAGTAGTCTTTAGACATCGTGAAACAGCAGAATGGGACGCTCCGTGGCACTCACAGACTGCAAACATGGTCAGGTGATTGGGTGTCACTTGTGCCAGAAGTCTGTACGCGAGATTTTCACACTCCTAAACATCCCTAGGTCCACTGTTTCTGATGTGATAGTGAAGTGGAAACGTGAAGGGACATGTACAGCACAAAACCGTACAGGCCGACCTCGTCTGTTGACTGACAGAGACCGCGGACATTTGAAGAGGATCGTAAAGAGTAATAGGCAGACATCTATCCAGACCTTCACACAGGAATTCCAAACTGCATCAAGATGCACTCCAAGTACTGTGACAGGCGTGAGGTGAGAAACCTTGGATTCCATGGTCCAACGGCTGCTCATAAGCCACACATCACGCAGGAAAATGCCAAACGACGCCTCGCTTGGTGTAAAGGGCATCAACTTTACACGATTGAACAGTGGAAAAACGTTGTGTGGAGTGACGAATCACGGTACACAATGTGGCGATCCGATGGCAGGGTTGTTTTGCATGGCACATCACAGCGCAGACCTACATTGTTATTTTAAGCACCTTCTTGCTTCGCACTGTTGAAGAGCAATTCGGTGATGGCGATTGCATCTTCCAACACGATCAAGCACGGGGTATGGCGGAGTGGTTACACGACAATAACATCCCTGTAATGGACTGACCTGCATAGAGTTCTGACTTGAATCCTATAGAACACCTTTGGGATGTTTTGGAACGCCGACTTCGTGTCAGGCCTCACCGACCTACATCGATACCTCTGCTCAGTTCCGTACTCCGTGAAAAATGGGCTGCCATTCTCCAAGAAACCTTCCAGCACCTGATTGAAAATAGGCCTTCGAGAGTGAACGCTGCCATTAAGGCTGAGGGTTGGCCAGCACCATATTGACTTGCAGCATTACCGATGGAGGGCGCCACGAACTTGTACGTCATTTTCAGCCAGGTGTCCGGATACTTTTGATCACGTAGTGTATTCATTGAAATTATTTCTCTACCTCAGTATCATTTCTTTATTTAATTATTTGTACCTTCCTGGAAATAATTACTGTAACACATTTAATGCTGTTTAAGCATATAGTTTACTTAAAATCACTTCTAGACAATACTGTATCGTGAATATCCTCACATGTATACCCGAATCACTTTTTATATGAATGCTGTAAAATAAAACGGACACACACGTTGTAAAAGAATATAATTTGGGAAAAAGATCGTTGGTAGGCAGATGGACCATGTGATCGTATTTTGTTCCTCGCGATTGCATGGAAGCAGTATGGAATTTTAGGGCTACTGCATATTGTGCAGTTCTTAAACATTTGACTATCGGAGTTTCCTTTGTATCTATAACGAAATGTGTATTGAAGCTATTTCCGGAAAGTTTTATCTCAATTAAAATGAAGAAGATATGAAAACAAACTTTCGTAACACTAATTTGTATATCCACTCATAACTGCTAGAGGGTAGAGAAAGTCATGTGAATGTAACACATCGGATTTTTCATTTTACAATTTCAAAGTGCGGCGACTATTTCTTTAGTAATTCAATTCAACTGAAAAAAATACTTTCAAAAGTCACGTATTTCTTCTGGGTTGTGAAGGTTTTTGTGATATTAATTTTTAGAGCAACAACAACTTTCCATTCAAAAATTCGATACCGAGATTTCAGCGGAAATATATGTTTTGAGACCCCCTGAATAAAAAAAACGCATTTTTGGAAACATGTCCGTGTGTGTGTCTTTGTGACTGTGAACAGGATATCTCAGAAACGAACTGTCGGATAAGCACCAAACTTGGTATTTAGGTTCAGTATCTTCCAGAGATGCGAGACGAAGGTTGTCAAGAAAATCCCCCCACCCAGATTACACTTTACATGAAAAATTTTTCGAAAATTTCAATTTTCTCAAAAATGGCTCTAACCATTTTGTACAAATATCATATGTTTAAGATATTTTCATGACAAATAAAATGTATATCTTGAGTTTTCTGGGAATGTCTCCAAAAGTATTCTTCATTGTTAACTTCTGCATAACTGCTAAACCATAAGAGATAAACAAAATTTTACAACACAAACAATGTATATCGCGTTAAAATACACAATTTATGTCATAAACATTTTTTTTGTTGAGTGAACCATTTTCGATATATTGCTTGTTATTCCCTTAAATTTTTCAATACTTGTTTTCTCAAATGGGAATTCGTTAATCATTTTTTTGTCTTGGATATGCAAAGAGTATTAATCTGTGGCAAAGAGAATGGTGCTGCACCTAGGAACCAGCCATTATTAAGAGATATGTATGTGCTTAATGGCTACTGTATTTCTATATTGCCCTTGCAAATACAAAACAAGGTGAACATAGTACGCCTTAAGCGATAGTCAAATATTTTTAGAACTGGTCGCTATATGTAAAATGTAATTCTCTTTGCATGTCAAAAGATCGTTTCTGCAAATGTTTATCTCGATTAATATGAAATAGATTGAGAATAAGAGTTTGTATAAATAGTTTGTACAAGAGTAGAGAAAGTCATGTGAGCGTAACATATCAGATTTTTTTCTTAGTATTGGATAGAAACAATATGGAGTTTTAAGGTAAGATATAGTGTCCAGTTCTTAAACATTTATCTCTCGTTCTCTTTGCATCTATAACATAATGTATAATAGACAGACAAATAAGCTACAGTAAGAACAGTTTGTATACCTACTAAGAAACGATGGAGAGTAGAGAAGGTCATATGAGTATCATGTCATATTTTTCATTTTGTTTTAGACATAAGACTATGGTAAGCTAAAGCGATAGTCAAATGCCTTCATAGCCGCTCGCTATGTGATGGCTTTGAAATTCACTTCTCTTCTTTAATGATGTGTTACACTCGCATGACTTTCTGTACTCTTGTACAAACTATTTTTACAAACGCTTATTCTCCGTATGATTCATGTTAATCTAAATGTTAATCTTACTGTAAAGTTTCTTGTAGATGCAAGGGGAATATGGTAGGTTATAAGTGATAGTCAAATATTTTAAGCGCTGGTTGCTATGTGGCGCATTCCATTCTCTTTGCATTACCAGGACAAAAAAATTAATAACGAATTTGAGAAAAAGTATAAGTATTGGAAAATATAAGGGAATAACAAGCAATATCTCGAAAATGGTTCACTCAACAAAAAAAATGTGTATGACATAAATTGTGTATTTTAACGGGATCTACATTCTTTGTGTAGTAAAATTTTGTCTATCTCTTATGGTTTAGCAGTTATGCAAAAGTCGTTCGCAATGAAAAATACTTTTGGAGACATTCCCAGAAAATTCGAGATATACATTTTATTTGTCATGAAAATATCTTAAACATATGATATTTTAATCAATATTGTTATAGCCGTTTTTGAGAAAATTAAAATTTTCGAAAAATGTCCCATGTAAAGGGTAATCTGGGGTGGGGTTTTTTCTTGAAAACCTTCATGTCGCATCTCTGGAAGATACTGAACCTAAATACCAAGTTTGGTGTTTATCCAAATGTTCGTTTCTGAGTTATGCTGTTCACACACACACACACACACACACACACACACAGGCAGACACAGACACACACACGGACATGTTTTCAAAAATGCCTTTTTTGTATTCAGGGGGTCTCAAAACAGGCATTTCTGGTGAAACCTGGGTATCGAATTTTTGGATGGAATACAATACCTCCTATACTTACCATACGTAGTAGAGAAAGTAAAAAAGGAATACAATTTACACTTGAGAAACGTATAAAGTATTGGAAAATTTAAATCCATAACACAATATATTATATGTATAATATATTACTCTTACAAATATCTTAAATGTATGTTATTTTAAACTAAACTGTTAAAGGTTTTTTTCTAAAAATAAAACATGACGTATTTAAACTAATTTTGTACACACAATTCATTAACAATTAAAGAGCTGATGAATTTAAAAGAAAATATAATAAAATGAAAATTTTGGAAAAATGAAATAAGACGAAAACAATAATCTTGTTTGTTCTTTCTTAACATTATTCTCTCTGATAAATTGTCTGCTAGAGTGCTTTAAAACTGAGACGAATACATTCTGGAGACACTGCAAGATTTGAAAGATTAACTTTTAAATTATTCCTCACCTAAAACATACATTGCAAGGAAAATGAATCCCCTTGCGTCAAGGCCACAGTGCTGTTATCTAGCACAGGAAGAACAGTTCCCATGCGACCTTAGTCGGTTGTTGTACGAGCGAAGGGTGGTTGCCTGTGTTGGACATCTGGCTTGTCCTTGTGTGGGCCAACTTGGTGTTTACACAAAATTTCGGAATTTTTTGGCTCCCAGGCGGATTAGGTGAATCATCTCAGGTATGAACACTTCATTAATGTTATACAGTAGTGTTGATTTGATGGTATTGTTTTTGCAGTGAGTTATATTATTTCCCTTTGAGGTTCAGGTATTTTATAGCGAATGTTGATTCGTGAAATACTGGGATTTACAAGAGAAGTTATGATAATATGCTCAAACATACAAGCCTGAATGTATAAAAATGAATGTTTTTTGAAGACTTGTTTCGTCTTACATAACTTAAAGTACCAAATTATTTTTTTATTTTAGGATATGACCTAAATAAAGGCTTGTTTTTCAGTAGTAGTGTTTGCAAATAAATTGATTACACTAATCGCATTAACACTTCGTATGAGTAGTGCCATTATACTCGCCAGTATACAGCAGTGGGGAAACATGTTAACTCTCTTGGAGTAACAAGGATGCACTTCAATTCCCACGTAACCAACGGAGTTTATTTCATTGAAAAATAATCTAGCATACTTCAGAGAATTTCTAAATGTTGACCGCCTATAGCGTGTCAGTCAATAAATGTATTTGTTGCTTCTATTTTGTTCTTATATTAAAGAAATGTGTAAGTAAATATGTTATGCTAACCTTGGATTCTACCGCGTGTAACTCAGAAGCCCAAAATACCTTCTTAACATTTTGGGTTAAATGTGTATGTTTATTAACTTTTCATTAACATGCCATAAAGATTACACTGCATTTCAATATAAGCCTTGTTTGTTAATCCGTAACACTGCTATTATTAGCATTGCCATATTTTCTTTCTAAAAAATCTGATGTGTTACATTCAAATCGATTTCTTTACATTCTGTTGTTTCTTAATCAGTATAAAAACTATTCTTACTAAAGCTTATTACCTTCTCTGCCACTACGTAGAGCAAGTTATGGCATTTCACCCAAACATTCAATACCGAGCTTTCTCTAGAAATACATGCTTTGAAGCTCCCTGACTTCAAAAAAAATCATTTTTAGAATAATTTACGTGTGTGGTACTTGCAACAGCATAACTTAAAAAGGAAAAATGGGATAAATACCACACTTGGTACTTTGGTTCAGTACTTTACATAGATGCCATACAAAAATTGTCAAGAACCTCCCTATCTATCCTTTGCATGGAAGCTTTTAACGATTTTTTTTATTTTCTAAATAATGGTTCCAAGATACTAAAATGCAACGTATTAATTATATTTACATGAGAAATAACGTGTATAGCTTGAATTTTACGGGAACAGTTCCCTTCATTTCCAAGAACTGTTGTGTAATCTTGTATAACTAATAAACGTTAAGCGATAGACCACAACATACTGCACAAGAAATGTAGATCTCTTTAAACCACAAAATTTACTTCAAATAATTTTTTTGTGGCACAAGCCATTTCCGAGTTATCCGTTATTAATGATTGGAATTGTACACTATTTAGCCGTTCTTCAAAGTCCTTTCAATATTCAGTTATTTCTCGCGATTGCATGGAAACAGTAAGGAATTCTAAGGCGGCATATAGCGTCCAGTTCTTGAACATTTGACTATCGCTGCTCCCTTTGTATCTATAACGAAATGTGTCTTGTAGCTATTTCTGCAAAGGTTTATTTGTATTAAAACGAAGCAGATAGAAAAATAAGTTTTAGTATAATAATTTCTTTAGCCATAATAAGGAATACAGGGTAGAGAAAATCATGTGCATGCAACATATCGCATTGTTTCTATCCACTTTATTTTAATCAAGATAAACCTTTGCAGAAATGACTACATTAAACATTTCTTATAGATTTAAAGAAAATACAGATAGTCAAATACGTTGGCCTTAAAATTTCATACTGTTTCCACGTAATCTCGAGAAACAACTGAATCTTGACAGGGCTTTAAGAGAATGGCTAATTAATGAGCATTAATTAATAACCATTAATAACGGATATCTCAGAAATCTTCAAACTTTGAAATTGTAAAACGAAAAATGTTGATTTGATACATTCACATGGTTTCCCTACCCTTTAGCGCTTATTTACGAAACTTACGAAATCTTATGAAAGTTTATTTTCATATCTTCTTCGTTTTAATCGAGATAACATTTTCCGGAAATAGCTTCATTGCACATTTCCTTATAGATACAAAGGAAACAACGATAGTAAAATTTGTAAGAACTACACGCTATATGCTGGTCTTAAAATTCGGTACTGCTTCCATGCAATCGCGAGAAACAACTGAATGTTGACAGGACTTCAAGAGAATGACCAAGAAATGAACAATTCTAACTTTTAGTAACGGATATCTCAGAAAAAGGCTTATATAAGTTATATGTTTTAAAGAGAGATACATTTTTGGTGTAGTTCGTTTTCGTCTTTCGCTTAACGTTTACCAGTTATACAAAATTTTCTCCAAATGAAGTGAAACTCTTGGGTAATCCCAGAAAATTCAAAATACACGTTTTATTTCTAATGTAAAAATATTTAATATATGGAATTGTCACCAAAATCGTTGTCATTTTTTAGAAAACGAACATTTAAAAGGGAACTTTAGGGTGGGGATTTTCTTAAAATTCCTCGTGTCGCATTTTTGGAAGGCGCTGAACCTAAATACAAAATTTGGTATTTATCCGACTTTTCGTTTTTGAGTTATGTTTGTAGGCACACACTTCGGGTGAAATCTCGGTATCCAAAACTTGGGTGGAATGCATTACCTTCTCTACCTACTATCTTTGTAGCAGAGAAAAAAAAATATGAAGATTCAAAGTTATTGCTTTATCACATAGAAAATAAGCATCCAGAATACTGAAAGTAAAAATTTATTTTCATTTTCTAGAGACTTTCAACCAACTTTAGTATTGTACTATCTTAAGTTTTCTTTATTATTATTATATCGTAAGCCAATTAAACGTAACAATATTCTGAATATTTTATTGTATATTATTTACCATGTGAAATAGTAGATATAGTTTGTTGCATAACAAGAATAAGGGGCAGACAGAAGTACTGTGCATTCTTGAGGCATTCATTCATGCTTCGGTCAAACTGGAAAGCAACTTTTAATATCGCTTTTATAAACCTAGTATGACAAACATATGCGTTATCATGAACACAATGTGGAGGATGGGAGATTAAAATAATACCACATAACGAATATGTTCAATATTTCGGTCTTACACTTCATCTGGATATACAAATCTAGAAACACACACAGAAGGAAAACACTTGATATTCGACTGCACTGGTTAATAATAATAATAATAATAATAATAATAATAATAATAGCGTAAGGAGCAATTAGTGCAGTGAACTGACATGAATATTCCTTTTTCGATGTGCTTTGTGTGCTTACAAGAAATATTGAACATTATCAGATTAATTTAGGATTTTGCGTGTTCCCTTATCTTTCACTCAAAGCAATATTACGTGAACTGCATAATTCAAAATCTAAAACTCGGTTAAATAACCAAGCTTATTTATGGAAAGATAGAATCAGACGACTGAAAAATTCAGTGTCATAGTCGGGATTTAAATCACGGATCTCCCGGTCTCCGTCCGGTTGCACTAACCAAGTTGCATGTTGTCATGGTAACTCAGTGGTTAAAGCAATCCGACGTAGACCGGGGGATCCGTGGTTCATATCCCGGCTATGGCATTGAATTTTTCAGGCGTCTGATTCTATCTTTCCAACCTTGTCCAAACACACGACCTGTGTGGAAGAACAATTAAAGCTTATTTATGTTCTGCGTCTTCTAAGGATGCGATACAAAGACTTTTAACAAAATCCTCTAATCGCAAACTAACATTTACATGAACAATATTGGTTATTTTTTATTTTCTAAAAAACTACTCTAACGATTACCATATGTTTAAGATATTTTCATGACAAATGAAATGTATATCTTGAATTTTCAGGGAATGTCTCCAAAAGTATTCTTCATTGTGAACGACTTTTTCATAACTGGTAAACCATAAGAGATAGAAACAAATTTTACTGCACAAAAAATGTAGACCACGTTAAAATACACAATTTATGCCATATACATTTTTTTTGTGTTGAGTGAACCATTTTCGAGATATTGCTTGTTATTCCCTTAAATTTCCAATACTTATACTTTTTCTCAAATGGGAATTTGTTATTCATTTTTTTTATGTGCTGGACATGCAAAGAGAATGGAATGCGCCACATAGCAACCAGCATTAAAAGATTTGACTATCGTTTAAAGCCTACCATATTCCTCTTGCACCTAAAAGAAAATTAGCAATAAGATTAACATCTCGATTAACATGAAGCTTATGGAGAATAAGCGTTTGTAAAAATAGTTTTGTAGAAGAGTAGAGAAAGTCATGTGAGTGTAACCCATCAGATTTTTAATGAGCCCAAAAAAAAAAAAGAAAGTAGAAAAAGGAATGGATTTTTCACTCGAGAAACGTATAAAGTATTGAAAACTTTAAATCAATAAAACAATATATGTATAATTTATTACTCATACAAATATCTTAAAGTATGTTATTTTAATCTAAACTGTTAAAGGCATTTTAATGAAAATAAAACATAACGACGTATTTAAACTAATTTTGTACATTAACAATTCATTATCAATTAAAGAACTGATGAATTTAAAAGAAAATATAATAAAATGAAAATTTTGGAAAAATGAAATAAGACGAAAACAATAATCTCGTTTGTTCTTTGTTAACATTATTCCCTCTGATAAATTGTCTGCTAGAATGATTTAAACTGAGACGAATATATTCTGGAGACACTGCAAAACTTGAAAGTTTAACGTTTAAATTATTTCTCACCTAAAACATGCATTGCAAGGAAAATGAATCCCCTTGCGTCAAGGCCACAGTGCTGTTATCTAGCACAGGAAGAACAGTTCCCATGTGACCTTAGTCGGTTGTTGTACGAGCGAAGGGTGGTTGCCTTTGGGACATCTGGCTTGTCTTTGTGTGGGTCAACTTAGTGATTACACAAAATTCCCATTTTTTGTATTCCAGGATTAGGTGAATCATATCTCAGGTAACAATCCTCATTGATATTATACAGTAGTGTTTATTTTAGGCATTGTTTTTGTAGTGCGTTGCATTATTTCCCTTTGAGGTTCAGGTATTTTATAGCCTTTGTAGTGAATGCTGATTCGTTAAATATTGCGATTTACAAGAGAAATTATGATAATATGCTCAAACATACAAACTTGACTAAATAAAAATGAATGTTTGTTGAAGGCTTTTTTCGTTTTATAAACTTTAAAGTACCAAATTATTTAATTATTTTAGGATATGGCCTAAATAAAGGCTTGTTTTTCAGTAGCAGTGTTTGCAAATAAATTGATTACACTAATTGCATTAACGCTTCGTATATGTAGTGCCATTATATTCGCCAGTAAACAGCAGTGGAAAAAAAATGTTAGCCCTCTTGCGTTCCCATGCAAGAAACGGTTTATTTCATAGAAAAATAATCTAGCATACTTCAGTGAATTTATAAAATTTGATCGCTATAACGTGACAGTAAAATTTATTTGTTGCTTATATATTTTTCTTATCTTAAAAAATGTGTAAGTAAATATTTTATGTTAACCTCCGAATTTTACTGCTTGTAACGAGCTACTCAGAAGCCCAAAATACCTTCCTAATATTTTAGGTTTAGTATGTATGTTCATTAACTTTGTCATTAACATGCCATAAGGGTTACACTGCATTTCTAAATTATCTTTGTTATTACGTATTACTGCTATTATTAGCATTGACATATTTTCTTTCTAAAAAATCGGATGTGTTACACATCACTTTCTTCACCTTCTATTGTTTCTAAATCAGTATAAAATATATTCTTACAAAAGCTTATTGCTTTCTCTACCACTACGTAGAAAATAGGGAAGGTATTGCATTCCACCCAAAAATTCTAAATGGATTTTTCTCTGGAAATACATGTTTTGAGGTCCCCTGAATCCAAAAAGTCATTTTTAGAATTATATCCGTGTGTGATGTCTATGAACGGTATAAGTTAAAAATGAAAAGTGGGATAAATATCAAACTTAGTATTTAGGAACAATTCCTTCCAAAGATGCGATACAAACATTTTCAAGAAAATCCCCCCCCAAACTACCCTTTACGTGGAAGCTTTTTCGATTTTTTTTATTTCATAAATAACGTCTCTAAAGATTTTTATTAAATTAACATATATTAATGATATTTACATGACAAGTTGCATGTATATCTTGAATTTAACGGAATAGCCCTTGAAGTTCCTGTTTATTTGCAAGAAATGTTGATTAATCTTGTATAACTAATAAACGTTAAGCGATAGACGAGAATTACAGCCAAGAAATGTAGATCTCTTCAAAACACAAAATTTATTTCAAATAACCTTTTTTTTTCTTTTGGCACATACCATTTCCGAGATATCCGTTATTAATGGTTTGAAATGTACCTTAGGTGATCATTCTTTATAGTCCTTTCAACGTTCAGTTGTTTCTCGAGATTGCATGGAAACAGCATGGAAATTTAAGGCAGCATATAGCGTCCAGTTTTTGAACATTTGACTATCGCTGATCCCTTTGTATGTATAACGAAATGTGTAATGCATTTATTTCTGCAAAGGTTTACTTGGATTAAAATGGAGCAGATAGAAAAATAAGCTTTAGTAGGAATAGTTTGTATAGCCCCTAATAAGCAATAGAGGATAGAGAAAATCATGTGACATATTGCAATTTTTTCTATCCACTTCATTCTAATCGAGATAAGCCTTTGCAGAACTAGCTACATTACAAATTTGGTTATAGATACAAAGAGAACACCCGTAGTCAAATACGCACGCCTTAAAATTCCATACGGTTTCCAGGCAATCGCGAGAACAAGTGAATGTTTACAGGGCTTTAAGAGAATGACCAAGTAATGAAGAGTTCGAACGTTTAATAAAGGATATCTTAGAAATGACTTATGCCACAAAAGTATTTAAAATAAATTGTGTGTTCTAAAGATATACATTTTCTGCTTTATACGTTTTCGTCTAGTGCTTAACGTTTACCGTTACACAAGATTATACAAAATTCCTTCCGAATAAAGTGGACTTCACAGATTATTCCCAGAAAATTCAAGTTACACATTTTATTGGCCATGTAAATATATTTAATGCATTGCATTCAAAATTGGCAGCCATTTTTCTAGAAAATTAAAAATCTTGAAAAATGTTCCACATAAAGCGTATTTTGAGGTAGGGAATTTTCTTGAAAACCTTCTCGTATATTTGGAATATACTGAACGTAAATACGATTTTAGTGTTTACCCGAGTTCTCGTTTATTAGTAATGGTGTTTACACACACACACTGACCTTTTTATAAAAATGCTTTTTTTCAGTGATCCTCAAAACATGTATTTCGATGAAATCTCGGTATCGAATTTTTAGGTAGAACGCAATATCTTTTCTATTTACTATATACGTGGTAGAGAAAGTAATAATCTTATGGGCTACCTTAACATGCACAGAATCAACTTCTCCAGAAAAATGTTGCTTACGTGATTTTTGTTTTCAACCCCTCGTACCTCATTTTAATCAGCTATAAGGGCACCTGAAGTAAAACTCCGAGAATCTCGCATCTTTTTAAATGCTATGTAATAGGCTGTATAACCAGTTTATGAGCTACGATAGATTATTTCACTATTAAAATTTCCAAGAAATGAAGGTTTGGGAGGTTAATTAAACTTAGGGTTGTCTTACGAACCCATTGATCGTTTTAGTGTCATTTTGACGTATATCCTTACTTTTTTAGTATTCCAGTTACTCTTTTTCAAATGTAAATTTTAATGTCCTATGCCGGATCTTCCACACGGATAAATTTTAAAAATAAACTTTCTTTTAAATATCCATGCCATTCATCTTACCACAGCGTACGAAACGTTGAATGAATTTGTGATACCTATAGTCCAAAACAAAATTATTTCAAAACCATCAACACAAATTTCTGTTTTCAAAAATTGTAGCTTTTTAAAAATCAACACCACAAAAAGCCTTATAACACAGAAGAAAGCCTGACTTTTAATACATCTTTCAGATGAAATTGTAAAATGAAGAATCTGATGCGTTGCATGCACATGACTTTCTCCACCCTCTACTGCTTTTTAGTGTACATACAACTTATTCTTGCGAAAGTTTATTTGCATATCTTCATTTTAATTGAGATAAAGCTTTTCAGAAATAGATTCTTTACACATTTCGTTATACATACAAAGGAAAGGCGATAGTTAAATTTATAAAAACTGGACACTATGCACTGGCCTAAAATTCCATACTGCTTCCATGCAATCCTGAGAAACAAATGAATGTTGACAGGGCTTCAAGAGAATGACCAAGAAATGAAAAATTTGAACGGATATCTCAGAAATGTCTTGTCACAAAAAAAACTTATTTGAAATAAATTGTATGTTTTAAAAAGATCTACATTTTTGATGTAGTACGTTCGTCTTTCGCTTAACATTTACCAGTTATACAAGATTATATAAAACTTCCTCCAAATAAAGTGGACTTCTCAGACTATTCCCAGAAAATTCAAAATATACATTTTATTTCTAATTTAAGTAGCTTTAATATATGAGGTTTTATCAAAATTTTTAAGAGCCATTTTTTAGAAAAACAAAAATTTGAAAAATGTTCCATATAAAAGGAAATCTAAGGTGAGGGATTTTTTTAAAAATTTTGTCTCATCTTTGGAAGGTACTGAACCTAAATACCAAGTTTAGTATTTATCCGAGTTTTTGTGTTATGTACTCAGCCGCATACTTTTTTTTTTGGATTCAGGGGGCTCAAAACAGGTACTTCTAATGAAATCCCAGTATCGAAAATTTGGGTGGAATGAAATACTATCTTGGTAGCAGAGAAAGAAAAAAAAGAAGATTCAAAGTTATTGCTTTATTACATAGGAAATAAACATCCACAATACTGAAGTGAAAATTTATTTTGGAATCCAAATGTTTTTCTATAGACTTTCAACAAATTTTAATATTGCACTCTCTTACGTTTTGTTTACTATTATTAATGTATTTACGCCGGTTACACATAATAATATTTTGAATATTTTGTTGTGTATTGTTTACCATGTGAAACACCAAAAATAGTTTGTTGCATAACAAGAATAAGGGACAGGCAAGAGTACTGTGTATTCTTGTGGCATTCATTCGTGCTTCAGTCAAACTGAAAAGCAGCTTTTAATATCGGTTTTATAAGCCTAATATGACAAACATATGCATTATTACGAACACAATGTGGAGGGCGAGAGATTAAAATAATATAACAGAGCAAATATGAGCAATATTTCGGGCTTAACCCTTCATCAGGATATTAAAATCTAGAAACACACACAAAAGGAAGGCACTTGACGATCAACTGCAATGGTTAATAATGATAGGCATAAGGAGAAATTAGTGCAATCGACCGATCTGTATTCCTTTTGGGTGTGTTTTTGTGCGCTTACCAGAAATGTTGCGAGTTTTTTTTATCTTTCACTCATAACAATTTTTCTTGAACTATACAGGGTGAATCACTTAAAACTTGCACCGCAAATATTTCGGAAATGGAAAGTGCTATTAATGTGCAGTTTTCACAGCATTGATTGGTAGTCGGGGGCTCGTACATTTAGCCCATAAATAGATTTTAATAATGCTGAAAAAGTGCATTTTTTGAGCAAACACACAATTTTTAAATGGAACAATGCCTAGTTACATCAACAGAATAAAGGAGAGTAAATTAGAATGTCAATGGTGATTGTTATAGGATTCTAGTGAAAGTGGTTTACGAGAAATCGTATTTTGAAAAGTTTCCACCCGACAATCGTTTGTTCCATTCAACCTGCTCAGTCTTTTCATAGCAGACTGGAAGCGTGTATTGAAGCTGCCGGTGGTCATTTTGAACACATCCTTTGAAGGGTTATATTCTCTTTACTTTTAAGATTCCACAGAAGTGTTGTAATTCCCTTTTGTTTTTTCTTTGGTTTGTGCTACCGCAGGTTGTACAAGTGTCGTTGTGAAAAAAATTTTAATTTCTCTAACACGTAATAATAGACGGAAGGTATTGCATTCACCCAAAAATTCGATACCGTGATTTCGCCGGAAATACATGTTTTGAGACCCATTGAATAAAAAACAGCACTTTTAGAAAAAAGGTCAAGTGTGTGTGTGTGTCTTTATGTATGTGTGTGTGCGTGTGTGTGTGTGTGTGCGCGCGCACAGTAAACTCAAACGAAAACTCGGATGAGTAGAAAACTTAATCCTTTCAAAGAAACGTTATGATATTTTTAAGAAAATCCCCCACCCCAAACTACCCTTTATATGGAACATTTTTAGAAATTTTTATTCTACAAAAATCTCTCAACGATTTTGATTAAAATACCGTGTATTAAAGAAATTTACATGAAAAACTGTGTATCTTGAATTTTTTGTAAATAACCTGTGAAGCCTCTCCTTTCGGAATGGATTTTGAACAATCTTGTATAACTGGTAAACGTTAACGATACAGACAACGTACTACACAAGAAATGTGGATATTTTTAAAACACACAATTTAATTGAAATAACCTTTTAGTGTCGTCAGCCACTTTTGCCGAAACAGCCTTTATTAATATTCGAATTCTTCAATATTTAGGCATCCTCTTGAAGTCCTGTCGATTTTCAGTTGTTTCTCGCGATGTAATGGAAGGAATATAGAATTTTAAGACCAGCATAGTCATTTCTGGAAAGGTTTATCTCGATTAAAATGGCGTGGATAGGAAAAAGAAGAATGTAAGAAGAATATTTATGCCACTAATAGGCCATGTAGTGTGTAGGAAGTCATTAAAAGGAAATTTAAATTTTTAAATACTTTTATACTTTTTTCAAGTTGCTATTCCTCTTTTCTATGGTAATGCAAAGCAATTGAAAGCTCAAAGCCATCTCATAGCGCCTCACCTTTTAAAAACCTGACTATCGTTTTATCCCTATATCTACAACGAAATGTTTAAATAAAGTTAATTTCCATTAACCAGACATACATAGAAGACTGTGAGCTTTTAAGATTAGTATGTAGAAGAGTAGAGATATTGTAATGCAATACATCGGATTTTTTCTCTCTTTTTGGGCGAACCAAATTTTTACTACACTCCTGCTCGTATAATTTTCATTTGCAAATATTAGTCCTGTTTTCGAAATATGAAATTAAAAAATTTGCCTTAAATGGACAGACAGGTTGCTATTAAGAGAAGGTGTATAAATCCTCAGTAACTATTACTCTCGTCTTTCTTCCGAACATTTGTTTTGAAAACAAAGATTATTAATTTACGTTTTCGTGCTAAGCGTAATAGCTTATAACTAGGGACAGGAGTTTGAAGCAAATGTATTTGTATGCTAGGTAATTATCAAATTTCCAAATCTTAAAACAAATTTTCATATTGAATGTTTTGTCTGAATATTTGAATATTTTCTGAATTAGTATAATAAATAAGCAGTTACAAGCTGTATTGCATATATTTTGCTTGTTTTGCTTGTATATTTTTATTTTATTCGTTTCATCTTTATATTTGATTCACATGTACAATATTTCCGAGTAATATGTGCCATTGAATCAGTCTTGAAACCTGGCAGTATTGATGGTAGCTCACACACAACGCATTTTTGCCTTATCTGGTCGTAACCGTTCCCTCACGGTATGCAGTTGGCTGTTACGGAGTACTCGAAGAGTGGTAGTTATGCTTAGTATTAAATTTAGTTTAAATTTTATTGTTCAGTATCTCTTAACGTTTATAAAAACGTAATACCTACAAATTTGCACAAAGGAAAGCAACTCCAAATATCACCCATTAAGGATTTTAGAAATTAAACATGTTTCTGCAGTTTCGTAAACGTTCTCCAGTGGAAACGTCAGATCATGCCAAAAGTGAAAGTGGGAGAAAAATCTAGTTACAGGAATATGTTCTAACACTTCAAACATTTTTATAAGTTAAATAATTGAATGGTTTCCACAATAATTTTATTCACGAAGAGGCTACATAAAATTGCCTTAAATTGTTATTTTATGTTATTTTACATATGGCTGAATATTTGCTAGTAAAAGTATATCGTCCTCAGTGGCGTAGTGGTTACCATGCTAGCCTCTAGTCCCCGAGGTCGCGGGTTCAAACCCGGCGGAGGATGACAGATTATTTCGAGCGTAAAAATTCTTAGCATGGCTTCCTTCGGAAGGGGAGTAAAGCCGGTGGTCCCGTGTTGTAGATTTATGGCACTAAAAGAACCTCAATCCTGATAGAGGCCTCTGAGCAAACATTACCGGTCTTTCACGCTCAATGTAGAATGGGACGCTAAGGACAGCAGTTAAAGAACCCATAAACGAAAACTCAATTTTAGTAAAAGTATACAGTATTACCGTATATGAAACAATTTTATTTGCAAGGAAAAATAAATTATCATGCGTTGGATTTATAGCAGGGCCATAAATCACGTATATACATAGCTCGCTAGCACTGCAGTGGTCCCGGTAAGTTCCGCAAGCAGTGAATGACCTGTTCCTTTATCAGCTGTGTCAGTTCCTCCATTCAGTTTGAAGAAGTTGTTTGTCTTTACGTTGTATGCCCCACGCATGGGCGCCAATTTGAGATGGTTTTTTGTTTTAACTTGTTTGTAGCACGTTTTGGGCGTCAATTTGAAGTAGTTTGTATTCTATTTTGACTGTTGGGGAGCCGAACACTTGAAATAGTTACAACCGCACGTATGGTAAACAGTTTCCGGTAGCCTTCGCCTCAAAATGTACTTTCAGGTGACCTTTGCCCCAAGTTTAAAAAACATTAACTTTGTAATTTTACTGTTTCTTCTGTTTCGGCTGCGTCAGTGTTTGTTAGAGACACGTTTCTCTCAGCAGGGTTTTGGGGCGACAAGAATGTAGGCTTACACAGATAATAATTTTACTTCACTCCTTTTATTAATACTTGATACGATTTAAATGACATTTCACTGATATAGAGAGCTGTGAGATTATTTTATGAATTACTTGCACTTTTTAACACGTAAACTATTTTTCGTCTCACACGAATACATATTAAGTTTCTTGAGGACACTTTTTGCGTCTGGTTACTAACTCTGTCTGCAGGCAACTGACTTCTAGATTTGTAAATTTTGCTATATTTCAGTTTCTGATTGGCTAATCCTACTCCAACAGAATACCTTCATTTAACTAAAGCTTTTTCTGGTTGTTGATTAGCTATTTTATAAACTGTCACTAAAATTACATTATTGTTACTCCAAGAATCACAAGTAATACCGTTGAAATTTGTTACTCATTATTGACTCAGTTACCTTATTTTACCTCATTGTTAGCAACTTTTAACTCATTATTCTCACAGCTCCTATATTATTAAATTACGCAATATATTCACATAAAATTATTATACATGGATACAATAATATAAGCATATGCAATGACTGTTACATACATTTTACAAATAATTACATACACATATTGCTTCAAGGCGGGCTATTATTGAGTTTACATATTATATAATTTGACTGAAATCATTTAAGTGTTAAAAATACTGCCTCAAGTTCGAGCTGTATGGAGCAGAATTTGTTCATTGTGCATCTCAAAAGTGAAAGTTTTTTCAAGACATCTGTGTTGTGTATGATTTACTTTAGTGTGTTATTGCTGTTGCTGTTCTTGTCTTATTAGTCCATTGCTTACTGAAAAATTCACGCTTGAACAAAAGTGTTATGTACGATACGTATGTAAAAACCAAATCGTGTAAATAGAAGTTTGTAGGAGCAATCCTCACACCCGTGACGAGTTTAAGGGCAATATAGGAATAGGACTTATGAAAATTACGCAAGAAGAACACGCGTGTGGATGGAGTTTTCATCCGTAGATGCCAGGAATGTCTCAGTGGACACCACTTTCAACAAAACTTATAACAAGGTTATATAGTGCATGTTACTATCACTCGTAAGTAACGCGGGAGCTTAAAAACGGAAAACCTCCCAGTGTAATATACAGTGCGCGGACACACGTACGCGCGATCCGCGGCCCGGTAATAGGACGAACGTACTGTATTAAGATTGATTCGGACCTCGGTAGTTTGGGGCACGTGTGTTTGCCCCGTCGGCCATTAGAACACCTGATATACGTTTTTATATTTACGGATAGCTCTGGAAATGAACTTTGGGTAGCATTAAACACAGTGTCAGCAAAACTTGCTTCCGGTGTTTTTAGAATCGGACTCGCTTTGTACATATTTTTTTGTCTTACAATATACATCTCTGCAACTTTCAAGACAAATATAATTTTCATAGTTAAGGTATATTCTCATGAAATGCTTTGCGTATATTTTATTATGCACTTCTTGTCATATTATAATGTAAGTAAACATGTATTGACCTGTATGTGGAGAGTGACAGCCATAAAAGAAAGGTGGGTTGAAATCAACTGGAAACTTGCAGGAGTAAAAAAAATCGGGATAACCTCTTGTCTGGTCAAGAGTAGTACATTGCGAATTTTCCACTCTCTGAAGCGAGTGCACTTTTATTGCCAAACCAAACAATAAAACTTGAATTATGTCCCTTGTATGGGAATTTAAGAATATGGGTCCAGCCCGCCCACACTCCTAAGGGAAAGTTTAACGGTTCAAAACACACATTTCGGTTAGGCAACATCTTTGCTAGTAAAATAACTTCAGCTAACACTTGTTCTTGTTTACACTATCCCGTTTAAAAAAAATCGAAGCCCGTTTGACTGCGATGAGGAAAACATGTAGAGAGAAAAACCTTGCTTTCTCTGACCTGCAAAACATCTTCAAGGCTTGAAACTTAAGCGGGGCGTACGTAGGGTTACGGAGTTTGAAATATCTAACCTAAAATTGTGCCAAAGATTTTACATCTCTGGTTTATTGAGTTTATCTACTCAATGTCCTTTGTAATGGCGCTTGGAAATATTTACTACGTGCACATAAGGTGTATTTAAACTGAAACAAAATTTGAATACCCTCAGCAAGTGTATGTCCACTTTTAAGATTAGAATGGTGTAATATATGCTGTGAGACAATATTTTTAACACTTAAATAATTTCTGTCTGATCATATAATATAAATTCAATAACAGCCCGCCTTAAAGCTATATGTGTATGTAATAATTTGTAAAATGTGTGTAACAGTCATTGCATATGCTTATATTATTGTAAATATGTTCAAAATTTTATGTGAATGCATTACGTGATATAATAATGTAGGAGCTCTGAGAATAATAGGTTAAAAGTTGCTAACAATGAGGTAACCTTGGGGCAATAATGAGTAAGAATGTTTAATAATGCTACTAGTCATTATTGGAGCAACAATAGTATAATTTAAGTGACAGTTTATAAAATAACCAATCAACAACCAGAAAAAACTTTAGTTAAATGAAGGTATTCTAATGGAGTAGGATTAGCCAATCACAAACTGAAAAGGAGAAAATTTTACAAATTTAGAGTTCAGTTTCCTGCAGACAGCGTTACTAACCAGACGCAAAAAGTGTCCTCAAGAAATGTAACATGTATTAAGTGTGAGACGAAAACTAAGTTTACGTATTAAAAAGTGTAATTAATTAATAAAAAGAATCTCACAGCTCGGTATATTAGTGAAGTGTTATTTAAATCGTATCAAACATTAATAAAAGGAGTGAAGTAAAATTTAATCTGTGTAAGCCTACATTCTAAGAGAAACGTGTCTCTAACAATAATACTGACGCAGCCGAGGCAAACATAAATATATAATTACAACGTTAATATTTTTTTTAAACTTGGGGCAAAGGCTACCGGGTACCATACTTCAAGTTCGGCTCTCCAACAGTTGAACTACAATGCAATTCCTTCAATACAACCTACTTCAAATTGACGCCCAAAGCTGTTAACGAAACAAACCAACTTCTTCAAATAGGCTTCCATACGTGAGACAATAAATTACGTTCTTCAAATTGGTGCCCAAAGCATGGGGCAAAAATAACAAAATAAAGACAAACTCAACAAAAAACGTTCTTCAGTTGCTTGCAGTGGAGTTCTGGGAAAGTTTTCTCTCTCATTGTACTATTCGTTCCACTGAATTATAGTTGTCGATTTCAGTATTAATTGTTATTTATTGAATTACTATCCGTTCCAGTTTTTGTTTAAGATATAAGATTCTTTTATATTTTTCTTTCTAGACGTTATGTATTACAGTGTTTCAAAATTTAATTTAATGTATAATAATGGAATATCTAGATTTATTTAGAATGTTTTCTTTTTTTGTAACAAAATGTCAAAAACAGTTTTATTTAATGCTTTCCGGATTTAATTTTATAGGTATTTGTTTATGATCCGTATACTCTGTATTTAGTTACTTTATATATTTCTCACTATTGATTGGCGGGGAGCTATAAATTCCTTTCCTGTCTCGCAGAAGAACTTAACTATATGACCCCACGGTATCACATCGCTCTACCTCACACAATATAAAGTATCACTATTTCTCTCCTCTACGAGTTCTTCTACAAGATTTCTCTTCTTCGAAGTTGACGCGTCTGTTCATTAAGTAACAGTGTGTTGCTTTTTATGTTGTTGATTTTCGTCTTTAACGAGTATTGCCTTGTGAACGCTCATTCCCTTATTTACATTTCTCATTTTATAACATATTTTATTCATATATTCATTTAAATCATTCCTACCATTACTTTTTGTTCATTTCTTCAGATTTTGATTTACATGTATGTTCTTTCCATGTATGAATTATTTAAAATGTTGTGTATTATATATTTTGCACAACTTTATTTTCTTCTTGCTCTTCCCTTAATGGGACTCTGTGAATTTAAACTTTTCCCTTGCATTATTGTTATTTATTATGTTTTTGCTGGTTTCTTTTTCAATATTCTTCATTATTACTCTCTCTACTACGTATAGTAAATAGGAGAAGTATTGCATTCCACCCAAAAATACGATATCGAAATTTCACCGGATATACTGCTTTTAGGTGCCTAGCATCAAAATAAAGTATTTTTTGGAAACGTATGTGTGTGTGTGTGTGTGTCTGTCAGTGAACAACATAACTAAAAACAGTGGGATAAATACCAAACTTGGTACTAGAGTTCACTATCTTTCAAGGGTGCGACACGAAGATTTCCAAGAAAATACCCTACCTTAGACTGCCCTTTACATGGAGCATTTTTCGAAAGTTTTGATTTTCTCAAAAATGGCTCCAACGATTTTGATTAAAATATCACATGTTTAAGATATTTTCATGACAAATGAAATGTATATCTTGAATTTTCTGGGAATGTCTCCAAAAGAATTCTTCATTGTGAACGACTTTTTCATAACTGATAAACCGTAAGAGATAGACAAAAGTTTGCTACACAAAAAATGTAGATCGCGTTAAAATACACAACTTATGCCATATACATTTATTTTGTTGAGTGAACCGTTTTTCGAGATATTGCTTGTTATTTCCTTTAAATTTTCCAATACTTATACTTTTTCTCAAATGCGTTATTCATTTTTACTTTCTCTACTACGTATAGTAAGTAGGGGAAGTATTGCATTCCACCCAAAAATTCGATACCGAGATTTCACTGGAAATACATGTTTTGAGAATCACTGAATCCAGAAAAAAAAAGCATTTTTGGAAACATGTCCGTGTGTGTGTCTGTCTGTGTGTCTGTGTGTCTGTGTGTCTGTCTGTCTGTGCGTCTGTGTGTCTGTGAACAGCATAACTCAAAAACGAACAGTCGGATAAACACCAAACTTGGTATTTAGGTTCAGTATGCATAACTGGTAAACCATAAGAGATAGCCAAAATTTTACTACACAAAAAATGTAGATCGCGTTAAAATACACAATTTATGTCATATACATTTTTTTTTAGTTGAGTGAACCATTTTCGAGATATTGCTTGTTATTTCCTTAAATTTTCCAATACTTATACTTTTTCTCAAATGCGTTATTCATTTTTACTTTCTCTACTACGTATAGTAAGTAGGGGAAGTATTGCATTCCACCCAAAAATTCGTTACCGAGATTTCACTGGAAATACATGTTTTGAGAATCTCTGAATCCAAAAAAAAAAAGCATTTTTGGAAACATGTCCGTGTGTGTGTCTGTCTGTGTGTCTGTGTGTCTGTGTGTCTGTGAACAGCATAACTCAAAAACGAACAGTCGGATAAACACCAAACTTGGTATTTAGGTTCAGTATCTTCCAGAGATGCGACACGAAGGTTTTCAAGAAATTCCCCCCACCCCAGACTACCCTTTACATGGAACATTTTTCGAAAATTTTAATTTTCTCAAAAACGGCTCTAACGATTTTGATTAAAACATCATATGTTTAAGATATTGTCATGTCAAATAAAATGTATATCTCGAATTTTCTGGGAATGTCTCCAAAAATATTCTTCATTGTGAACGACTTTTTTGCATAACTGGTAAACCATAAGAGATAGACAAAATTTTACTACACAAAAAATGTAGATCGCGTTAAAATACACAACTTATGTCATATACGTTTCTTTTGTTGAGTGAACCGTTTTCGAGATATTGCTTGTTATTTCCTTAAATTTTCCAATACTTATACTTTTTCTCAAATTCGTTTATTCATTTTTTTTATGTCCTGAACATGCAAACAGAATGGAATTCGCCACATAGCAACCAGCGTTAAAATATTTGACTATCGCTTAAAAGCTACCAATTAGATTGTACAAGAGTAGAGAAAGTTATGTGAGTGTAACAAATCAGTTTTTTTTTATACGCTACTATTTTAGTGTGTGTGTGTGTGTGTGTGTGTGTGTGTGTGCGCGCGCGCGCGAGTACGTGCCTAGGAACCGTGCGCCACAAGCCAAAACGACGACGTTATAGAAAAACTTTATCAATTGCCTACCGGCCAGGGACAACCGCTAAAAAACCTGAAAAAAGCTCTAAGAGTATTCTAACGCTTACCGATCTGGAAAACCCTTGAAAACAAGATAGTACACTTTTGAGATATTGCTTGTTATTTCCTTAAATTTTTCAATACTTTTTTACTTTCTCTACTACGTATAGTAAGTAGGGGAAGTATTGCATTCCGCCCAAAAATTCGATACCGAGATTTCACCGGAAATACACGTTTTGAGACCTCCTGAATCAAAAAAAAAAAAAAAAAAAAAAAAAAGCATTTTTGGAAACATGTCCGTGTGTGTGTGCCTGTCTGTGTGTCTGTCTGTCTCTCTGTGTGTGTGTGTGTGTGTGCGCGCCAGTACGTGCCTAGTATCCGTGCGCCGACAAGGTAAAACTTCATCATTTGCCTACCGGGCAGGGACAACCGCTAAAAACCTGAGAAAACCTCCAAAATTAGAAACGCCTTCGTCAACCAGTACAGAAAACGCCTACCAACCAGGGAAAACCTATGAAAAAGCAGAAAGAGCTTGCATTTGTTTACCATCCGCAGAAAACTCCCAAAAAAAAAAAAAAAAAAAAAAAAAAAAACTAGTCATTTTAAAAAAAAAGAAGGAAAAAGACCAATAATATAAGTATGGTAGAAACAGCTTGCATTCGTCTACCAACCAGAGAAAACCCCCGAAACACTAGTTATTTAAAATTGCTGATGAGTTCTGGATAGGCTTTTGCAAATGTTGTTGGTAGCAAAACTTGCCTTTTCCATCACCTCCAACATACCCCACTCCCACACCTTTTTTTCTTTCCACCAATCATAATCTCTCTTATTCTCGCCAATCAGCAACTTTCATTTGTTCCTTTCCACCAATAACATCACTTCTTATTCCCACCAATGACAACTTCACACGTCACTTTCTGTTATACTTTTTATCCCTCGTTCGCCATCTTTCCCCCTCTTTCAGACCCCAACCGCCGCACAGTCAACACCTCGCCGCTCCTTAACCTCAACTTCGTGCCTCCGCCATCTTATTTAGTTCACATTTTTACCACCGCGCCTCTCATCTCTCAACCAGATTGCCTGCAAGAACAGATCTCGTTCATTCGCACCTCGACGGTTGCCTCGGCAGCAGCTACTGCCAACACCTACGTCGTACACGTTTTTGACCGCTTTCGACCGGCTTGAGAACCCTGCTCCTACGTACGCTAGCGACCATCACGATGGTCCAGTACCAGGTTTTGGTATAGTTAAATTACGCCTCTGCAAAGGGTGTCTGTACCGCTTTAAAAACCTAGGTATATCAGTGCGTAGTGATGTTGGTTGATCTTAAAGCTGGTTAAGCATTTTCAAAAACAGTTTGCTTTTATTTTTCCGCCTCGCGTGCCGCGCTTTTGGTGACGCATCCACACCGGTAACAGGTAAGTAACACACGCATAATTATTTTTCGGACCTGCTTGGCGTAGGAATATATCCTTTCGTGTTTTGGTACTGTAACCTCAAACCTCCTTACCCTCCTCTTGCGTCCGCCATCTTGTTTAGTTCTCACCGCATCTCCTTGTCGCAGACCCTCCGCCATTTTTAGTTCCCGCTATTTTAACCTCAAAATCTACTCTTCTAACCTCTTGCTACCGCCATCTTCTTTTAGTTCCCATTCTCACCACCGCGTCTCCTTACCCCCACCTCTTGCGACCGCCATGTTCACCACTAACCTCCAAATTTCCTCGTCCTTAAACCTCTTGTCTCAACCACCTTGTTTAGTTCCCATTTTCGCCACCGCATCTCATATCGCCCCATCTCTCTATCCACTCAAGAAAACTACCATCCAACGTTCAAAAATTGCTGATCAGTTCACGACAGGCTTTTGCAAATCTTGTTGCTAGCAAAACTTACCTTTCCCATCACCTCCAACATACCCCATTCCTTTTTCTTTCCACCAATCATAACCTCTCTTATTCTTACCAATCAGCAACTTTCATTTGCTCCTTTCCACCAATAAAATCACTTCTTATTCCCACCAATCACAACTTCACACGTCACTTTCTGTTACACTTTTTATCCCTCGCTCCCCATCTTTTCCCTCTTTCAGTCCCGACCTCCGCACACACAACACCTCGCCGCTGCTCACATCTCCGAACCAAATTGCCGGCGAGAACAGATCTCATTTATTCACACCTCGACGGTTGACTCGACAGCAGCTACTGCGAACACCTACGTCGTACACGTTTTTGACCGCTTTCGACCGGCTTGAGAACCCTGCTCCTACGTACGCTAGCGACCATCACGATGGTCCAGTACCAGGTTTTTGGTATAGTTAAATTACGCCTCTGCAAAGGGTGTCTGTACCGCTTTAAAAACCTAGGTATATCAGTGCGTAGTGATGTTGGTTGATCTTAAAGCTGGTTAAGCATTTTCAAAAACAGTTTGCTTTTATTTTTCCGCCTCGCGTGCCGCGCTTTTGGTGACGCATCCACACCGGTAACAGGTAAGTACCACACGCATAATTATTTTTCGGACCTGCTTGGCGTAGGAATATATCCTTTCGTGTTTTCGTACTGTAACCTCAAATCTCCTTACCCTCCTCTTGCGACCGCCATCTTGTTTAGTTCTCACCGCATCTCCTTGTCGTAGACCCTCCGCCATTTTTAGTTCCCACTATTTTAACCTCAAAATCTACTCTTCTAAAACTCTTGCTACCCCCATCTTCTTTTAGTTCCCATTCTCACCACTGCGTCTCCTTACCCCCACCTCTTGCGACCGCCGTGTTCACCACTAACCTCCAAATTTCCTCGTCCTTAAACCTCTTGTCTCAACAACCTTGTCTAGTCCCCATTTTCGCCACCGCATCTCATATCGCCCCCATCTCTCTATCCACTCAAGAAAACTACCATCCGACGTTCAAAAATTGCTGATCAGTTCAAGACAGGCTTTTGCAAATCTTGCTGCTAGCAAAACTCACCTTTCCCATCACCTCCAACATACCCCACTCCCACAACTTTTTCTTTTCCACCAATCATAATCCCTCTTATTCCTACCAATCAACAACTCTCATTTGTTCCTTTCCACCAATAAAATCACTTCTTACTCCCACCAATCACAACTTCACACGTCACTTTCTGTTACACTTTTTATCCCTCGCCCCCCATCTTTACCCCTCTTTCAGTACCGACCTCCGCACAGACAACACCTCGCCACCCAGCTCCTCTCCATCACGCGACCTCCATACTCCTCCATCTCCCTTCCTCCATCTCCCACCCCAAATTAACGAACCAATCAAAACACTCCACGTCACTTCCTCAATTCTTTCAACTCGTCCCGGATGAGCCAACCGATTTAACGATAATCCTAACGCTCAGGGCGCTTTTCAAACTTACCGCCGCCGCCGTCGCACGCACCGACACTAGCGACACCAGCGCCCCTAGCGGCAGGATTATCGTTAAATCAATTGGCTCATCCGGGACTAATACTACTTATGGAACTATTACTGTTACCGCGATGAGCAACTAAATATCAAGAAAGTAAATAAATAAGTACAAAAATATGCCAGAAAAAATTATCTTTCTTTATGTTATCACCAAGAACAATTTGTTAATTTGGACTTTCACACGGAGAGATTGAAAATAAAGCTACCTATGTACAAATTTTAGTTTTCATCATTAAAAAATCCATTCTGATTACAGAGGTTTGTAGAGCTCTTCACCTCATTCTAGGGTGTATCATGTTTGAATGTCAAGTCGGGAATGTATAATTTTTATTTGAAGAAAAATGTTATATCAATTTTATTTCATTTATCTCGTCTTTTCATTTTAACTAAACACACCTAATTCGCTATTATCTTCACCTCGTGGATAATACAACTATACGGATTATTAGAAGTTTCATTTACGCTGGTCTAATTGGTTTCTGAGATTAATACGTGCTTAATTTTTCCACATATGAAGTGGTCTTTTAGGTCTACGTTTACTTGTTAGATAAGGTTTATCTCGATTTTAAAATGACTACTAGGTGGAAGACGTATAGATGTCAGTCTATTGTCGGCGAAGGTTATTTCGGAAAAAACAAGAAGTCTTCCCACTCTTCGTCTTATTGTAATTTACATACAGAACAACTAAGGTAAATAGTACTGAAGTATATATTTTAATACCTTCAATTTCTTGTTTGTGCTGCGTTTTGCCACATTTTGGAATTTTTGTTGTATAAAAATTGTACATTACATTAATTTATGTCGCAGCAACGACAGTTGAATAACTGAACCCCTTCCCGCACGCACGCACGCACGCACGCACGCACGCACGCACGCAAACACACACACAGCTTATAAGTTATGTCTATTCCACCCGCTGTCATATATGCACATCTTTGGTATAAACGTCGCTATAAAATTTTACATGTTTATTATTTATTTTTGTTGAGTGCTTAAATAAGAATACCTAAGCTGGTTTTGTTATTAGTTTCGTCGAATAAATGCCTATATTTTGTTGTATTGCATTTCCTTGAATTGTTCAATACAGTTTTGTTTTTTTCGATAAGCACGGATTTTTTATTTAATAGTAATTTAGTGCCGCACCTATTTTTTCACATTAAGCGCACAATAGTATATGTCCGAGTTAAAACAAAATTTTCCTTTATTATTTCACTTAAAATTATATAAATATGCTACGATTTTAGCTGCTTTCAGTAAGTATTCAATATTCAGTTAAAGATACACGAAAAATAGTATTTTCCTATTAAACAACACAGATTAATATGCTGCATTAGTGCAACAACTTCGCAACGGCATCGGATAACAGCGCGCATACCTGCTACTCTGTGATACATCTGCTTAAGCTTGGTAGACAATTGCCAGAGAACGGGAACGGAACGAGAAGCAGGAGACCAAACCTCAACTTGATAATTGGAATTTATCGGGTGGGAATCAGAACGGGAAGGGGAAGAGAGAGCGAAATACTTTTAGCGTTATCGACTTTTAATAATTCACAATAACCAAGGATGAAAATAGGAAAACATATAAATTAGTATATCGATAATATGCCAAACGCATTTTGCGTGTTCGCGTTCCATTTGTTTAAAATCGACCAATTAATTTTTTTTCTCGTCCGAATGCATTTACAAATTCATTACAGTAATAGCGGTAGTTACTTGTGAGATTCTTAAATTAAATGCGACTATCAAGAGCAGGAATAAATTTAGGAATAGAAGCACGGGCAGCTTTAATTAGTCATCACGGTTTTGTTTTCCGAAGCCTCCCACTGGAGAACTTCACGATTATGTGTCATAGCTTTCTTGACTGTCTTTACCTTCATAACCGGCCGCCGCAGCTCGGACTTCCGCCGAAACAGTTATATTTCTGCAACCGCTCATGTTCTCATATTTACAGTTACAATTACAATAATAATGATAATAAACAAATACTTTTTCATAAGAGGTGTTGGAAATGTCCTCCACCCACACACTTCTGATATCTTCTCAGAAAATTTTCATTTATAATTCTTCACTAACAAAAATTGAGTGAATCTCTCATCTGCTGTTTTCTTTTAGTTCCTCCAATGTATGGGGTTTGTTGCATACACATTTTTTATGTGATCAGTGACGGGTAAATTTCTGTAGCTGATTTTGCAAAATAATAAAGTAATGGACCCCACGCTTAATATTCTTCTCTGATGAAGCATGGTTTCCATTTACATACATGGCTATGGTTCGTCGCATAATAACAGACATTGGAGTACAGAGAAACCCGATTTTATACACGAGATTTCCTTGTGTTACACGAAAATTGGTGTGCGGTATATGCATAGATACAGAATACTAGGAGCTATGTTTTTGAAATAAAAACAAAAATGCAGATAGATACAGGAATGACTTGCACTATTTTTGGGATAGCTGATAAACGTTGAATGTCAGTCTGTATTTTTTCAACAAGGTTTGCTACCGCGCATGCAGCTGATGAAAATTTAATTCAGGACAATTTTAAAGATAGTATAATTATAAAGAATTGTTGCCTTCACGATTCCTTAATTTAAGTCTGTGTGATTTTTATCTATGGGTAACTTGAAAAATAAGGTATATGCTAAAACAAACACTATACATTGAAAGAACTAAAAGAAAATAGGCGAGAAATTCACTAAATTTCGGATATTGAACTCTCCGATTTGATTGAAAATTTCTGAAAAGATGCCAGAAATACGCGAATTGAGAATGACAACATTTCCAACATCTCTTTCGATAAATTGTAGTCATTATCATTATAATTGTGACTAAGGATGAGAAAGTGAGGCGGTTGCGAGGATATTATAACGGTTTCCGCGGGAGTCCGGGGCGCAAGCAGTCGTGCGGTGGCCACAATATGAAGGAACAGCATAAATGCACACGATAGAAGAGTTTATTAAGAAATTAGCCTTCGACATGTACAACAAACTCCCTGCGCACCATAACACACAAATTTCTTCACTTGGTCAATATGACAACGACGATAGATATACACAAACGACCTCTATCTCTGTTTGACAGAAATCTTTCCAACACAGACCACGACGACGAAATAACAGAATTTCTAGACAACCTTCTACAATAATTCATATTACAATAATCCACGTTCTTCTGCTTACAGTACTTCTTTACAGACTTCACACCATCCACTTCACAGCTGCTCTTTAAGTCCTTCTGCTACCCAGTGAAGGCGGACCCGGGAGATGAGGGCCTCCCCGCGAGTGGCACTGGTCCGCACCTGCACCATTAGGCAGGCAGACAGCCGAGTGTGCACTCAAGACGACCCTGCACGTACACCGGACCCAGGATTGGAAATCATCGACGACGCCCTCAGGCCGCACACGGAAGTACCGACACGGCTCCGATTAAGGAGACCACGCAGAATCACAAACTCACTACCGCTCCCACCATCTCACTACGCAACTGCATGCTAACTTCACGTAGTTACTAAAAATGCACGTACAAAGCACTACTAACAAAATCACCACACATCACTAGCAAGCCACCAAATCTTCCCTCACTTACACCATCAAACCCTCAGGCTATACTCAGGACTTGTTCATAGCTGCAGCCTGGGAATTCTTCATTTGACGCGCTCGCACGCAAAGCGTGCCAGCAACACACATCACGTAACTAACCGGGGTGCTTATGCGGGACCCGACTAACACACACACTAACTCATAACCAACTCCCTGCATGTTAGACACTAACTGCACGAGGGAGGCGATGTAGTTTGCACGGCAACGCCTGCCGGACGATCGCCACCGGGACGGGCGGATGTGGGGCCCGTCCTTTTCCCCCTTAGGTTTTTTTTTTTATAAAAAAGCATGCAGTGTACTATGATCGAGAACGGGAAACATAATCCATGGTGGTTCCCAAACACTGGAAAACTACTTCTGATCGTGTATGCAATCATTCGTAAGAAAAGCACTTAGCACTTCTTTCCCGTTCTGGCTCTCGTTTCTATCAAGTGTATTTTTCTTACTGCCTGCAAGGGAGAACGCGCGGTTGCCAAATGTCTCTGCGTCTCATTGTGTGTTTCTATGAATCTGTAAGTAGAACAAAAGTATTCATAAGGTTTAACAAAGTGCTCACTGAGATCTGTCTATGGTTTAACCTTGAATTAGATATTTTTCTTTCCCACGTATGGAGCTAACTTGAGAAAGATATGTTCTTCAAAGATTTATTTATTTATTTATTTATTTAATCAGCTCCATGTATGAACGTCAATTTTGAAGTGGATTGTTTATTACGTAATGTGCTGCTACGTATGAGAAGCGAATTTTGAAGATGTGTTTTGGTTGTTATATTTTAAAACTTGGAACGTGATATTAACTTTGTTATTAAACTGCTTCTATAGGTAGTATTTATGTTTATGTTTGCCTCTGCTGCGTCAGTATTGTTTTAGAGTCGCGTATATCTTAGGCAGGGCGTGGTACGACAAGAATGTAGGCTTACACAGATTTTAAGTTTAAATTCACTTCTTTTTATTAATCCTTGGCACAAATTAAATAGCACTACATTGATACTAAGAGCTGTGAGATTCCTCAATTTAAAACTTGCACTTTGTTATGCGTATACTTAATTTTCGTTACACACGAATACGTAATACTTCTTTAGAGAACACATCTTCCATCCGGTCACTATCAAGGTATACAGGCAACTGAACATTTTTCAACCGTCAAAACCCGTAAGCTTCTGTATTTCAAGTCTCTGATTGGCTAACCCTAGTCCAATAGAATACCTGCATTTAATTAAAGGTTTTTCTGGCTGTTGATTAGCTAATTTTAAACTGTCACAAAATTTACATTATCGTTGCCCTAATCATGACTAGTATTATTCAAACTCTCAAACTCATTATTGCCTCAAGGTTACCTCATTGTTACCTCATTGTTAGCAACTTTAAACTTATTATTCTCGCAGGTCTTACACCATCAAACTACGTAATGCATTCACATAACGTTATTGAATATGTTTACAATAATATATGCATATGCAATGACTGTTACATACATTTTTACAAATTATTACATACATATTGCTTCAAGGCGGGCCTCAACCTCTTAAGGGTATTGGGAGTTATAGGGTTATTTCTAGTGCTCAGAATACAGAAATGTTTGAGCTCCCGTATTTTTTAAAATAAGATAACTATATAAAATGTTGCCAGTATGTAATCTTAGCTAAAATGATTTTAATTCCTATAGTATGAAATAATTACTTTGGACGCAAATGTTAAAGAATATTTTTCATTGGTTGTATACTATTCTTTTTTATTTATCATGCATTCGTTCAAGCGTACAAAACTACTTGTCCTATGATTGTGAAATTTCTACGAGTTGCTGTAACATTTGAGAATGTTCAATAAAAGTTACGAATCGGTGTTTTATAATAACATCCCCAAAACTAGAAAGAAACGTCTTTAATAAAACTTGCTTGATATTATGGGGAAAAGTAAATACCATTATTCATCTTTTATTTGGAGGACGTTTCGATGGTCATTTTAGGGTCAATTTAATTTTACTCTAATTGTAGTTCTCTATTTTAAGAAATTAAATTGACCCTAAAATGACCATCATACCGTCCTTCAAACAAAACAGAACTAATGACATTTACTTTCCCCGATAACGTCAACCAACTTTTATTCAAGACATTTCTTTCTACAACGCTCAGTTTTGGAGATATTGTACAGTCTCAACTTAAATGGTCCACATGTATACCAGCGTGCTAAGCACGTTTTTGGGCATAATAAAGACAGAAATAAAAAAGAGCGAATTAAAAGCATTTCAAGATATTTTTCATGTAAATCAGTGGTTTTCACTCCTATTTTGTACTTTCATGTAGTTTTCGAGATAAAAAAGAACAGAAATGACAAATTATATTTAAATACAGCGACAGAACTACAAAAACCATTCTTTAACCATAAAAGATGCAAACACGTGTGCCCAAAAGCATTTATATGAAATCCTAACATATTCGAATGCTCTTTTTGGTTATTTGTTTTCTGTTTTATATACTGAGTAATATTTTTGGAACCTCATAGGCACTACAGAACAAATATGTGACGTTTATACAGGTCTATTCGAAAAGCTACATGAAATGCGACTGTTTATTTTATGTTACCTTAGCACTATTGTGAGCGCTGCTGAGAGCTTCAAGGCAAGGGAGACGTTATTTTGTCTGCACCAGTCATGAGAGCTGAAGGGGGGGTCGGTTTACAATCCTCTTAACACATGTTTTATGCATCCTTGTTTTATGGTTCTGTCTATTGCAGCACGCAAGGGTAACCTTAGGATTTTTATTAACGTCTTTATTTTCGGATGGTTTTACCTTCTATTTCTTCAGCATATCTCTGTTTGAAGTCCACTTTACTGCATTTGTCAAAGATGCGCATATACGTTATCAAACCTTCGTAATGTTTGCTTCATAATAAGTTGCCAAAATCCGATAATCATTAAATCCCAATCACTGCAGGAAAATAAAATTAGAAGAGAACTGTTATAGTAAAAATTAAAGAATATGGTGTTACATTCACACGACTTTCTCTACCTACTATCGTTTATATTTGTATTTATTCTACAAACTACAATCGCCAACACTTATTGCTTTCTCTGCTACGTATAGTAAGTAGGGAAAGTATTGCATTCCACCCAAAAATTCGATACCGAGATTTCACCAGAAACATACGCTTTGAGGCCACCTGAATAAAAAAAATTCAGTTTTAGATAAAAACATCCGTGTATGTGTGCCTGTAGCAAACTTGGTATTTAGATTCAGTGTCTTTCAAAGATGCAACATAAAGATTTTCAAGAAAATACACCCACCCCAGTCTACCCTTTACATGGAACATTTTTAAAAAAATTTGATTTTCTCACAAATGGCTCTAACGATTTTGATTAAAATTTCATGGCAAATGAAATGCATATGATGAATTTTCTGGAAATATCCCCAAATGTCCTCTTCATTCTAAAGGACTTTTGCATAACTGGTAAACCGTAAGGGATAAACAAAATTTTACTGAACAGGAAGGTAGATCTCATTAACATACACAATTTAAGACATATACATGTTTTTTGTCGAGTGAACCATTTCCGAGATATTCCTTGTTATTCGTTTGAGTTCTTTAATACCTATACTTTTTCTCAAATGGGAACGCAACCAGCACTTAAAAGATTTGACTATCGCTTATTCCCCTTGCACTTACAAGAAAATTAGAAGTAAGATAGTTTCTGCAAATGTTTATCTCGATTAACATGAAGTAGATGAAGAATAAGCCTTTGTAAAAATAGTTTGTACAAGAGTTGAGAAGGTCATGTGAGTGTAACACATTTTTTATTAAGCGGTACACTGTCGTGCATAAAAAGTGGTCCATTCCCCTACATTTCCCTCCGTGAGGTTGCCACCTTCAGATAACCAACTTTTGACTACACCCTGCCGATATCAGCTCTCTATGTGACTGGTCTGAAAAACAATGCACAGACATACAAACTAACCAATAAACGTTTATAATCTATGTGGAATGAAGAGGCGATTCGGATACCATCCCTATGAAAGAGTTGTGCTACGATTCGTACACAGGAAAGGCTAAACCAATTAAGGTAATGTCGGATTCTAGAGAAACGATTGAAGAATTATTTGTATGTGTTGTTAAACTGGACGAAAAATACGACATTTATATGTATGAGTGCTTTTATCAGACATGGAGAGGAAGGTTAAACTTTTTGCCGCTACTAAACGGCAGTAACAAAATTATAGTGTAGCATGAAAATATAAGGTTTAAGTGGTAATGTTACTCTTCGTCATTTTGGCCATGCTTTGCAAAAGGTAAAGTATGCTGCGAATCCAGTGTCTAGAATTATGCTCGAAAACAGGTGTTCACGCCGACAAGGACTGGGGCTAGATTTTGTCAGTCCCAATATAAACATTATGGACCACATTTTATGCACTTCAGTATACATTCTAAAACCATTGTGATATGAATGTTAATGTTACAGGGTTGAGCAGAAAGAATAGCCTAATTTGAATCGCATAATACGGAGGTATTGTATGCGCCTGCGTGGAGTGTGTATGTGAAATCAAGTGGGAAAGGTCTTATGGTTGCGTGGACTGTAGAGCACCGCTCTTTCGCTGTGGAAACTTACTTAACGAATAATAAATCTCTCATTGCTGTTCTACGAATCTGTCGTCGCCATTTCAGCTGAGAAGTCACGATGAAATTCCTGATCACCGAACAATCGCAAGGCGGTGAACCAATTTCGTACCAATGCATCTAGGCTTAAGATGAGAAGTCCAGGATGCCCATGGTCATAATGAACTCCTGCGCGAATGGAGGAAGCCCGCCAAAATCTCATCCGCAGTCCTCGGCGTTCCGCTGTCAGGCATGCTTTAACGTTATCAATGTCGTGCCGTTCCCTGCAGCGTATCATCCATGGTGATCTACACTTCCACCCCTACAAAATGCAGCTTGTGCAACAACTGAACAAAGTTGCCCGAAGGAAGCTTGCAGTGAACTTTCTTGGTCGCTTAGCAGCCGAACCGCAGATCTTGAGCAACTTAGTGATGTCTGATGAGGCCCATTTTGAATTTAGCGGGGGTGTGAACAAGGAAAATTTCCGGTACTATGCACCAGGTAACCCACGTGTGCTACGCGAGAAACCGCTCCATAGCGAACGTGTGCCGTTACTTCATTTGGCATCATCGGCTCTTGCTTCCTTGAAGACCACAGTTACTAGTGATCGCCATGTGAATCTGGTTAGCGCCGTTCTTCTATCAGCACCGGCCAACCACAACCTACCTCAGATATGGTTCCAACAAGATGGGACAACTCAGACGGCTCGACGATCCATGGAGATCTTGCGGCCTGCATTTCGAGGCCGATTAATTTCTAGAGTTGGTATTGTCCACTGGCCAGCATGGTCACCAGATTTGACTGCCCCTGACTTCTTATTGGGGTATGTGAAGAGTGAAGTCTACGCTACACGCCCTCAAACATTGGCAGACCTTAAGGGTCGAATACGAGACGCCGTGCAAGATATCCCCGTGGACATACTACATCATGTGATGCAGGCTTTCGTTTGCTGCTTGAAGGAATGTGTAAAATGAATGGTGGTCATTTATCCGGTGTCATATTCAAGAAACAGTAACTGCTGTCTCTAATGATTAAATGGCATACTTTTACCTATGTTTTCATGATATGTTCAAATAAATTGCTGTACTACTTACAACATGCTGGTCTGTTTATATCCTACTATTCTTTCTGCCCAACCCTGTATTTACCAGAAGCATTTTTAGTTACTGCAGTTATATGTACGGATAATACGTAAACAAACGATTACAAAAGCTTTGGTGATCAACTGATCATAAAGCAAAGAAACTACATTAAGTAAATAAAGTAATGGGCCGACTCTTGGAGTTGCTTTCAAAACACTTCACACGTTAATTCCGATTAGCAATAACTGTACGTTGATACTAATCTTTAAAAAATCTGATGTGTTACACTCACATGACTTTCTCTACTCTTGTACAAACTATTTTTACAAACGCTTATTCTCCATATGCTTCATGTTAATCGAGATGTTAATCTTATTGCTAACTTTCTTGTAGGTGCAAGGGGAATATGGTAGGCCTTAAGCGATAGTCAAATACTTTAAGAGCTGGTTGCTATGTGGATGTGGCGCATTCCATTCTCTTTGCATGTCCAGGAAATAAGAAAATGAATAATGAATTCCATTTGAGAAAAAGTCTAAGTATTGCAAAATTTAAGGGAATAACAAGCAATATCTCGAAAATAGTTCACTCATCAACAAAACGCCCGGGCAATAAAACAAAAATCATATTGAGCAAGATGCCCGGCGTGACGCATTGCGCGGCGCGCGTTTGCCGTAAACCTTTACAGTTGCCGTACTTATATTATCCTTTTTTTTAAAAAAAAAAAAAAATCTTCGCCATCTTAGTTCACAAATTCACCGCTAATTCCTTCTCGTCATTTTTCATCCAATCACCTTTGATTTTATTTTCGCCTATCACATCACGTTATTTCAATTTGTCCACCTATCAGAGATCGTCTTATTTACACCAATCACAACGCTCCACGTCACTACTTGTTCTGCTTTTTAACCCTCGGTCGTGCATGTTTTGCGTCCTTGAGTTTCCATACCTCGCACACGCAACACCACAGCGCGATAACATGTCCACGTGCTAGCTGGTGTACCGGTACGATCGCCTCCTGGGCCTGCTCAACGCCGAGGAAGTGGTAGTGCAGACCTGCGTACCCGTGACGAACCAGGTCATGTACGTGGTGTTGAGGTAACTCCGAGGAGAGCCCCAAGGAGATCCACGCTACCAATACCGTGATTGCGGCTTACACCACGGCACACAAGTGCCTAGTGTTATTTTGTCACCTGAAGCGAAAGGTCTCCGTGGACACGTATCGAAGCTGCAATCTGCCGTTCACGTATAGAAACAGAGGTACAGTTGCCTAACACTAAGGTCTCCGTGGACACGTATCGAAGCTGCCATCTGACGTTCACGTATAGAAACACAGGTACAGTTGCCTAGCACTAAGGTCTCCGTGGACACGTATCGAAGCTGCAATCTGCCGTTCACGTATAGAAACAGGTATAGTTGCCTAGCACTAAGATCTCCGTGGACACGTATCGAACCTGCAATCTGCCGTTCACGTATAGAAACAGAGGTATAGTTGCCTAGCACTAGCACTAAGGTCTCCGTGGACACGTATTGAAGCTGCAATCTGCCGTTCACGTATAGAAACAGAGGTACAGTTGTCTAGCACTAAGGTCTCCGTGGACACGTATAGAAACACAGGTACAGTTGCCTAGCACTAAGGTCTCCGTGAACACGTATCGAAGCTGCAATCTGCCGTTGACGTATAGAAACAGGTATAGCTGCCTAGCACTAAGATCTCCGTGGACACGTATCGAAGCTGCAATCTGCCGTTCACGTATAGAAACAGAGGTACAGCTGCCTAGCACTAAGGTCTCCGTGTACACGTATTGAAGCTGCAATCTGCCGTTCACGTATACAAACAGAGGTGCAGTTCCCTAGCACTAAGGTCCCCGTGGATACGTATCGAAGCTGCAATCTGCCGTTCACGTATAGAAACAGAGGTGCAGTTGCCTAGCACTAAGGTCTCCGTGGACACGTATCGAAGCTGCAATCTGACGTTCACGTATAGAAACAGAGGTGCAGTTGCCTAGCACTAAGGTCTCCGTGGACACGTATCGAAGCTGCAATCTCCCGTTCACGTATAGAAACAGAGGTACAGTTGCCTAGCACTAAGGTCTCCGTGGACACGTATTGAAGCTGCAATCTGCCGTTCACGTATAGAAACAGAGGTGCAGTTGCCTAGCACTAAGGTCTCCGTGGATACGTATCGAAGCTGCAATCTGCCGTTCACGTATAGAAACAGAGGTGCAGTTGCCTAGCACTAAGGTCTCCGTGGACACGTATCGAAGCTGCAATCTGCCGTTCACGTATAGAAACAGAGGTACAGTTGCCTAGCACTAAGGTCTCCGTGGACACGTATCGAAGCTGCAATCTGCCGTTCACGTATAGAAACAGAGGTACAGTTGCCTAGCACTAAGGTCTCCGTGGACACGTATCGAAGCTGCAATCTGCCGTTCACGTATAGAAACAGAGGTGCAGTTGCCTAGCGCTAAGGTCTCCGTGGACACGTATCGAAGCTGCAATCTGCCGTTCACGTATAGAAACAGAGGTGCAGTTGCCTAGCACTAAGGTCTCCGTGGACACGTATCGAAGCTGCAATCTGCCGTTCACGTATAGAAACAGAGGTACAGTTGCCTAGCACTAAGGTCTCCGTGGACACGTATCGAAGCTGCAATCTGCCGTTCACGTATAGAAACAGAGGTACAGTTGCCTAGCACTAAGGTCTCCGTGGACACGTATCGAAGCTGCCATCTGACGTTCACGTATAGAAACACAGGTACAGTTGCTGACTTTTTAAAAACTCAATATTCTTGGTATATAGAGGCTTATTATGAGGTGATACATCCATTTATATGAATTTTCACGATCCACCACTGCACGATTTCTACCATCGCCAATAAAAATGCATTTAAAAGATTTTACCGCTGACGTACATCCGCTCTCAGGCTCTTTTTACACATAGATCAGCCACACACGTTTTCTGTACGTAAGGCTGCACATGGGAAATGACTGTTTGCAGACTTCAGTTATTCCTGATGTTATTAGTGCAAATATTAAAACTGAGTATTGTGTGTAGTGCTTTTGTGTTGTGCCAGTGCATACGTGTTATGTAAAATGTAAAGAATTAAATAAAAATCAGCAGATACTTCCTTTCTAAGGAGTAACACCAACTGTTGAATATAGATTCTCAAAGTGCTACGTTCGTACGACCTCTACCCTCTATATCTTATAGGTGAGTACGAAAGTATGTAGATCGCGTTAAAATACACAACTTATGTCATATACATCTTTATTGTTGAGTGAACCGTTTTCGAGATATTGCTTGTTATTTACTTAAATTTTCCAATAGTTATTTTCTCAAATGGGAATTCGTTATTCATTTTTTTTTTGTCTTTGATATGCAAAGAGTATTAATCTGTGGCAAAAAGAATGGTACTGCACATAGCAACCAGCTATTAAGAGATATGTATGTGCTTAAAGGCTACTGTTTTTCTATATTCCCCTTGTAAATATATTTTCCCTACATCTACAACAAAATTAGCAATAAAACAGAGTTTGCAAATGTTTATCTCGATTAACATGAACTAGATGGGGAATAAGCGTTTGTAAAAATACTTTGTACAAGAGATGAGAAAAGTCATGTGAGTGTTACACATCAGATTTTTTTTATGTGTTTCAGTGGGTGAATAATAATTAGTTTTGTTGGTATCGTTATCACAGTACTGTTTCACTTGTGAAATCCCGTTCTCTTTGTATTAAAAAAAATGGCTCTAACGATTTTGATGAAAAATATCGTATGTTTAATATAATGTCGTGAGAAATGAAATGTATATCTCGAATTTTCTGGGAATGTCTCCAAAAGTATTCTTCATTGTGAACGTCTTTTTCATAACTGAAAAACCGTAAGAGATAGACAAAATTTTACTACACAAAAAATGTAGATCGCGTTAAAATACACATCTTATGTAATATACATTTTTGTTGTTGAGTGAACCGTTTTCGAGATATTGTTTGTTAATTTTCCAATATTTATTTTCTCAAATGGGACTTCGTTATTCATTTTTTTTTTTTGTCTTTGATATGCAAACAGTATTAATCTGTGGCAAAAAGAATGGTGTTGCACATAGCAACCAGCTATTAAGAGATATGTATGTGCTTAAAGGCTACTGTTTTTCTATATTCCCCTTGTAAATATATTTTCCCCTACATCTACAAGAAAATTAGCAATAAAATAGAGTTTGCAAATGTTTATCTCGATTAACATGAACTAGATGGAGCATAAGCGTTTGTAAAAATACTTTGTACAAGAGTAGAGAACGTCATGTGAGTGTTACACATCAGATTTTTTTTTTTATACAAGAAAATTAGCAATAAAATAGATTTTGCAAATGTTTATCTCGATTAACATGAACTAGATGGGGAATAAGCGTTTGTAAAAATACTTTGTACAAGAGTTGAGAAAGTCATGTGAGTGTTACACATCAGATTTTTTTTTTTGTTTCAGTGGTATCGTTATCACAGTACTGTTTCACTTGTGAAATCCCGTTCTCTTTGTATTAAAAAATGGCTCTAACGATTTTGATGAAAATATCATATATTTAAGATAATGTCGAGAGAAATGAAATGTATATCTCGAATTTTCTGGGAATGTCTCCAAAAGAATTCTTCATTGTGAACGACTTTTTCATAACTGATAAACCGTAAGAGATAGACAAAAGTTTGCTACACAAAAAATGTAGATCGCGTTAAAATACACAACTTATGCCATATACATTTATTTTGTTGAGTGAACCGTTTTTCGAGATATTGCTTGTTATTTCCTTTAAATTTTCCAATACTTATACTTTTTCTCAAATGCGTTATTCATTTTTACTTTCTCTACTACGTATAGTAAGTAGGGGAAGTATTGCATTCCACCCAAAAATTCGATACCGAGATTTCACTGGAAATACATGTTTTGAGAATCACTGAATCCAGAAAAAAAAAGCATTTTTGGAAACATGTCCGTGTGTGTGTCTGTCTGTGTGTCTGTGTGTCTGTGTGTCTGTCTGTCTGTGCGTCTGTGTGTCTGTGAACAGCATAACTCAAAAACGAACAGTCGGATAAACACCAAACTTGGTATTTAGGTTCAGTATGCATAACTGGTAAACCATAAGAGATAGCCAAAATTTTACTACACAAAAAATGTAGATCGCGTTAAAATACACAATTTATGTCATATACATTTTTTTTTAGTTGAGTGAACCATTTTCGAGATATTGCTTGTTATTTCCTTAAATTTTCCAATACTTATACTTTTTCTCAAATGCGTTATTCATTTTTACTTTCTCTACTACGTATAGTAAGTAGGGGAAGTATTGCATTCCACCCAAAAATTCGTTACCGAGATTTCACTGGAAATACATGTTTTGAGAATCTCTGAATCCAAAAAAAAAAAGCATTTTTGGAAACATGTCCGTGTGTGTGTCTGTCTGTGTGTCTGTGTGTCTGTGTGTCTGTGAACAGCATAACTCAAAAACGAACAGTCGGATAAACACCAAACTTGGTATTTAGGTTCAGTATCTTCCAGAGATGCGACACGAAGGTTTTCAAGAAATTCCCCCCACCCCAGACTACCCTTTACATGGAACATTTTTCGAAAATTTTAATTTTCTCAAAAACGGCTCTAACGATTTTGATTAAAACATCATATGTTTAAGATATTGTCATGTCAAATAAAATGTATATCTCGAATTTTCTGGGAATGTCTCCAAAAATATTCTTCATTGTGAACGACTTTTTTGCATAACTGGTAAACCATAAGAGATAGACAAAATTTTACTACACAAAAAATGTAGATCGCGTTAAAATACACAACTTATGTCATATACGTTTCTTTTGTTGAGTGAACCGTTTTCGAGATATTGCTTGTTATTTCCTTAAATTTTCCAATACTTATACTTTTTCTCAAATTCGTTTATTCATTTTTTTTATGTCCTGAACATGCAAACAGAATGGAATTCGCCACATAGCAACCAGCGTTAAAATATTTGACTATCGCTTAAAAGCTACCAATTAGATTGTACAAGAGTAGAGAAAGTTATGTGAGTGTAACAAATCAGTTTTTTTTTATACGCTACTATTTTAGTGTGTGTGTGTGTGTGTGTGTGTGTGTGTGTGTGTGCGCGCGCGCGCGAGTACGTGCCTAGGAACCGTGCGCCACAAGCCAAAACGACGACGTTATAGAAAAACTTTATCAATTGCCTACCGGCCAGGGACAACCGCTAAAAAACCTGAAAAAAGCTCTAAGAGTATTCTAACGCTTACCGATCTGGAAAACCCTTGAAAACAAGATAGTACACTTTTGAGATATTGCTTGTTATTTCCTTAAATTTTTCAATACTTTTTTACTTTCTCTACTACGTATAGTAAGTAGGGGAAGTATTGCATTCCGCCCAAAAATTCGATACCGAGATTTCACCGGAAATACACGTTTTGAGACCTCCTGAATCAAAAAAAAAAAAAAAAAAAAAAAAAAGCATTTTTGGAAACATGTCCGTGTGTGTGTGCCTGTCTGTGTGTCTGTCTGTCTCTCTGTGTGTGTGTGTGTGTGTGCGCGCCAGTACGTGCCTAGTATCCGTGCGCCGACAAGGTAAAACTTCATCATTTGCCTACCGGGCAGGGACAACCGCTAAAAACCTGAGAAAACCTCCAAAATTAGAAACGCCTTCGTCAACCAGTACAGAAAACGCCTACCAACCAGGGAAAACCTATGAAAAAGCAGAAAGAGCTTGCATTTGTTTACCATCCGCAGAAAACTCCCAAAAAAAAAAAAAAAAAAAAAAAAAACTAGTCATTTTAAAAAAAAAGAAGGAAAAAGACCAATAATATAAGTATGGTAGAAACAGCTTGCATTCGTCTACCAACCAGAGAAAACCCCCGAAACACTAGTTATTTAAAATTGCTGATGAGTTCTGGATAGGCTTTTGCAAATGTTGTTGGTAGCAAAACTTGCCTTTTCCATCACCTCCAACATACCCCACTCCCACACCTTTTTTTCTTTCCACCAATCATAATCTCTCTTATTCTCGCCAATCAGCAACTTTCATTTGTTCCTTTCCACCAATAACATCACTTCTTATTCCCACCAATGACAACTTCACACGTCACTTTCTGTTATACTTTTTATCCCTCGTTCGCCATCTTTCCCCCTCTTTCAGACCCCAACCACCGCACAGTCAACACCTCGCCGCTCCTTAACCTCAACTTCGTGCCTCCGCCATCTTATTTAGTTCACATTTTTACCACCGCGCCTCTCATCTCTCAACCAGATTGCCTGCAAGAACAGATCTCGTTCATTCGCACCTCGACGGTTGCCTCGGCAGCAGCTACTGCCAACACCTACGTCGTACACGTTTTTGACCGCTTTCGACCGGCTTGAGAACCCTGCTCCTACGTACGCTAGCGACCATCACGATGGTCCAGTACCAGGTTTTGGTATAGTTAAATTACGCCTCTGCAAAGGGTGTCTGTACCGCTTTAAAAACCTAGGTATATCAGTGCGTAGTGATGTTGGTTGATCTTAAAGCTGGTTAAGCATTTTCAAAAACAGTTTGCTTTTATTTTTCCGCCTCGCGTGCCGCGCTTTTGGTGACGCATCCACACCGGTAACAGGTAAGTAACACACGCATAATTATTTTTCGGACCTGCTTGGCGTAGGAATATATCCTTTCGTGTTTTGGTACTGTAACCTCAAACCTCCTTACCCTCCTCTTGCGTCCGCCATCTTGTTTAGTTCTCACCGCATCTCCTTGTCGCAGACCCTCCGCCATTTTTAGTTCCCGCTATTTTAACCTCAAAATCTACTCTTCTAACCTCTTGCTACCGCCATCTTCTTTTAGTTCCCATTCTCACCACCGCGTCTCCTTACCCCCACCTCTTGCGACCGCCATGTTCACCACTAACCTCCAAATTTCCTCGTCCTTAAACCTCTTGTCTCAACCACCTTGTTTAGTTCCCATTTTCGCCACCGCATCTCATATCGCCCCATCTCTCTATCCACTCAAGAAAACTACCATCCAACGTTCAAAAATTGCTGATCAGTTCACGACAGGCTTTTGCAAATCTTGTTGCTAGCAAAACTTACCTTTCCCATCACCTCCAACATACCCCATTCCTTTTTCTTTCCACCAATCATAACCTCTCTTATTCTTACCAATCAGCAACTTTCATTTGCTCCTTTCCACCAATAAAATCACTTCTTATTCCCACCAATCACAACTTCACACGTCACTTTCTGTTACACTTTTTATCCCTCGCTCCCCATCTTTTCCCTCTTTCAGTCCCGACCTCCGCACACACAACACCTCGCCGCTGCTCACATCTCCGAACCAAATTGCCGGCGAGAACAGATCTCATTTATTCACACCTCGACGGTTGACTCGACAGCAGCTACTGCGAACACCTACGTCGTACACGTTTTTGACCGCTTTCGACCGGCTTGAGAACCCTGCTCCTACGTACGCTAGCGACCATCACGATGGTCCAGTACCAGGTTTTTGGTATAGTTAAATTACGCCTCTGCAAAGGGTGTCTGTACCGCTTTAAAAACCTAGGTATATCAGTGCGTAGTGATGTTGGTTGATCTTAAAGCTGGTTAAGCATTTTCAAAAACAGTTTGCTTTTATTTTTCCGCCTCGCGTGCCGCGCTTTTGGTGACGCATCCACACCGGTAACAGGTAAGTACCACACGCATAATTATTTTTCGGACCTGCTTGGCGTAGGAATATATCCTTTCGTGTTTTCGTACTGTAACCTCAAATCTCCTTACCCTCCTCTTGCGACCGCCATCTTGTTTAGTTCTCACCGCATCTCCTTGTCGTAGACCCTCCGCCATTTTTAGTTCCCACTATTTTAACCTCAAAATCTACTCTTCTAAAACTCTTGCTACCCCCATCTTCTTTTAGTTCCCATTCTCACCACTGCGTCTCCTTACCCCCACCTCTTGCGACCGCCGTGTTCACCACTAACCTCCAAATTTCCTCGTCCTTAAACCTCTTGTCTCAACAACCTTGTCTAGTCCCCATTTTCGCCACCGCATCTCATATCGCCCCCATCTCTCTATCCACTCAAGAAAACTACCATCCGACGTTCAAAAATTGCTGATCAGTTCAAGACAGGCTTTTGCAAATCTTGCTGCTAGCAAAACTCACCTTTCCCATCACCTCCAACATACCCCACTCCCACAACTTTTTCTTTTCCACCAATCATAATCCCTCTTATTCCTACCAATCAACAACTCTCATTTGTTCCTTTCCACCAATAAAATCACTTCTTATTCCCACCAATCACAACTTCACACGTCACTTTCTGTTACACTTTTTATCCCTCGCTCCCCATCTTTACCCCTCTTTCAGTACCGACCTCCGCACAGACAACACCTCGCCACCCAGCTCCTCTCCATCACGCGACCTCCATACTCCTCCATCTCCCTTCCTCCATCTCCCACCCCAAATTAACGAACCAATCAAAAACACTCCACGTCACTTCCTCAATTCTTTCAACTCGTCCCGGATGAGCCAACCGATTTAACGATAATCCTACCGCTCAGGGCGCTTTTCAAACTTACCGCCGCCGCCGTCGCACGCACCGACACTAGCGACACCAGCGCCCCTAGCGGCAGGATTATCGTTAAATCAATTGGCTCATCCGGGACTAATACTACTTCCATATGTTTAAACATTTTATCTTTTATTATTAACATCTTAATTTTGCATTATGTAAATATACTGCGACGCTCAAAGTATTCCTTATGATAAAAGTTGTTATAGTTAAATATTTAAGAAGGTATGTCAATATTCTTAGTACACTAAATTATCATAAAATGTATTATAGATGATATATGTTTATTTTTCAAATATTACTTTTCAACAGAATAAAAATAAATAAAAAGGTCGTATACACGTAGTCAGTATGCAAAATTTTGCTTGCGTTCTGGTATTTAGTAGGTATACCTTTCGAAACAATCTAAAAATCATACATTTTTAGCAGGCTTTCCACATCAGACACGCTTCAGATTTGTTTCAGATCTAAGTATATATAGTAAAAGTGTGTAGAAAGTTTCTTCAAATTATCCTATATATATATATATATATATATATATATATATATTATATATTATATATTTTAATACCGTATGCTTTTAGAATAGAAGCACTGTCCATTCCCCACGATCGTAATAGTGTTATTTCTTCATTTGCACATTTATGTAACAAACTCAAGTTTCCACCAAGCACTTATCACGTCTGTCTGTGACTGGCTTGGAGCAAGGTTCAAAGAAATAATCATCATCCAATGAGGATTATTTTACTCTGTGTGAAACGAAGAAGTAAGAGATAACATTTCTTAATTCTATTGTGTTTCGCGTAAACAGCTACGGATGGACAGTCTAATGTAACATACTTAGCGACTCGATCTTGTAGACGAGTAGGGGTGAGTGAGAAATGAGTTACCTGCAGTTTTGAAATACACTGCAACTATATTTATGTCAAACGTTTCTTCTGTAGTCATTGAAACAAAGGCTAAGATTCATAAGCATTGATGTAATAATAATAATACTAATAATAATAATAATAACAATAATAATTAGTAACTGTGTAATCATTATGTAACTTTTATTTTTCACCCAGTATCCAGTCATCTGGTTTATTCCGACACCAAGATGCCATTCAGATAAGGATATTTTAATTTTCTCTATCACGTACGAGGGCTGATCAATAAAGACTGAGACTGTTTTTTTCTGTAGTTTCCTTGATAGTTTTATGTCTCTACCATAAATACTTGAAAAGAGCAGGGTTTCATGTATAATGTCTATAAGCGACAGCACTCTCGTAACGGTAGGTTGGTAGTAATGATGTATATTGTTGACCCTACTTGAATTTCGCATACCACAAAATGGAGGTGACACGAGAGGAGCAATACAGCGCAATAAAATTTTATTTTCGTTTAAATCATACAGCCTTGAAACTTACGAAAAGCTGAAGCAAGCATACGGTGAAGATGCACAACCTCGTGCAACGGTGTTTAGGTGGTTCAAGGACTTCAAAGAAGGGCGAGTCCTCTGTGCTAAGCAAGGTGGGCCTGGTGTTTCGGAATGGAATGATCTACCAGCATGCAGTCCCCCCTTCACACTACTGTTACAGCAGCTACTACACGTCAGTATTGGCTACACTGAGGAAGCACATTACAAGGAAACGTCCAGAACATCATCGGAATGTGTGGCGACTTCATCACGACAACGCGCGGCCTCACGTCGCAAATCAAGTCCTAGAATTTTTGGCTAAATTCAACATTACCTGTATGCCGCATCCGCCTTAAAGCCCCGGTCTTACCCCCTGTGATTTCGTTTTATTCCAATTACTAAAGGCAAAGCTCCGGGGCATTCGATTTGGGAGCACTGAAGCAGTGCTAAAGAAAAGTGAGGCGATTCTCTAAGACCTTACAAAGATTGGCCTGCACCATGTGTTTGAGGACTGACAGAGACGCTATAAAAAGTGAATTCAGTTAGGAGGTGACTACTTTGAAAAAGATCATGTCAACATTGAAATGGAGTGATAAATATCTTTGAAAAAAAAATCAGTCTCAGTCTTTATTGATCAGCCCTCGTACATACTAAGTAGAGAAGGTATTATATTCGATACCGAAATTTCACCGGAAATACATGTTTTGAGGCACCCTGAATCCAAATAAAGCATTTTTTGAAACATCCATTTTGGTGTCAGTCTGGCTCTGTGAACAGTATAACTAAAAAAAGAAAAGTCGGATAAGTACCAAACTTGGAATTTAGATCCAGTGTTATTCAAAGATGTGACACGAAAATTTTCATGGGAGCTTTTTTAAATTTTGGATTTTTTAAAAAACTGGATCTAACGATTTTGATTAAAGTACATATATTAAAGGTATTTGCATTACAAATAAAATGTATGTCTTAAATTTTCTGGGAATAGTCTTTGAAGTCCACTTCATTTGGGAGAAGTTTTATATAATCTTGTATATAACTTGTAAACGTTAAGCGATAGAGGAAAACGTACTACACAAAAAATGTAGATCACAAATTATTTCAAATACGATTTTCGTGGCACAAGCCATTACTGAGGTATCCCTTATAAAGATACGAATTCTTCATTTCTTGGTCTTCTTTTAAAGTCCTGTCAACATTCAGTTGTTTCTCGCGAATGCATAGAAACAGTACGAAATTTTAAGGCCAAAGTATGGTGTCCGGTTCTTAAACATTTGTCTTTCGCTGCTCCCTTTGTATCTATAACGGAATGTGTAATGAAGCTATTTCTGCAAAATCTTATATGGATTAGAATGTAATACACAGGAAAATAAGCTTTCGTAAGAAGTGTCGGTATATCCACTAATAAACAGTAGGGGCAGAGAAAGTCTTGTGAATGTATCACATCAGATGTTTACGTCCATATATCCTCTGTTTCCATTCTTTTATGCTCTGATATGTTATTATTGTTGTTGCTGTTATTATTGTTAGTTTAATTCTCAAGCTGACTCGGATTTTCCCCGGTAGACCACAAGGAGATCTGAAATTGTTTTAATATGATATACCCCAACGGTGACTTACGATGCTATAAGTACTTTTAAGACCCGGAATTCGTACTTTAGTCTGTATCAGGATAATTAATGGACGAATTATACTTCCATACTAGCCATTTGTAGGACAAGGGTGAAAAGGTAAAATCAGAGGACTGAAAAATTCAATGCTATAGCCCGGATTTAAACCACGGATCTCCCGGTTTCCGCCCGATTGCTCTAACCACTGAGCTACAATGGCAACAAGCTGCATTAAACTCTCCAGCTGACTCACATTTTTCAGTGATTTTTATTTTTTTCTGGTCATCTTTCACAAATGCATCATCTTAAGGCAGCAATACCTTTACTTTCCCCTTTCAGATGAAAAGGTTTAATAAAGTGTTGAATATTATAAGTAGGGATGGGACCTCGATATCTCCATGCTCTCGATACTCAGTAGTATCGAAGTATGTCTGATACTTTGAGATAAACCTTCGATACTTTTATATGTTTAAGTTTTGCTTTATTGAAAGTTGTTGGTTTAACTTTATGCTAGATAAGGAATGAAAATAGTCGAGAATTCATGTTATTTCCTCGCACGTATCCAAGTGTTTCTGGACTATAGTTCTTGATAGAACTTGACGAGTTTCCTGAGGGTGAATCAATGTAACATTCCATCGACTCTTGTGTCTAAACCAAAACACGCAAAAGAAAGGGGGAAGGAGTAGAGCACCATGCAGAGTTAACCGAGTTGTTACTAAAACTGATTTAGCTGACGCACTAAATCATGTTTCTGCAATAGTTTGGCTTGGTGGTTCACTCTCAGGCATTAAATTTACCTACTGCGGTGGCCAGAATTTGTGAAGCTATCCAGCAGAAACAAACCAGAACTCAAGACGTGAGACAATACAGCACATGGAAATATTTGTTCTTTCCTTCCATCTGTTCGTGTTTACGCAAGCCAACACTCTTCACGAGCACGCTTGCAGGTACACACTATTATTTTCCGTAATATAGATACAAAATCCTACAAAAGAATATAGTTACATAAAAGGTAAGAAGAGAAATTATTATTATTACTATTATTATTATTATTATTATTATTATTATTATTAGCCTTGACTAACAATAAGGGATACATAATCTACGACATTCTTAAGATAAAATAATTGCTGCCAATTGAACGTCAAACAGAAACAATTTTGGAATTAGTATACAATACAAAATTGGTACATAAGTTTATACACAGGAAACTACTAAGAAGAAAATTCAGTGAATAAGCTATCGCCTTTATAGCTTTAATATAGTGAGTATCGAGGATGGAACATCAGTATCGATAAAGAGTATCGAGAAATAGTGGTATCGTTCCATCACTAATTAGAAGGCTGAAGTAAAGATTCAATATAAAACAAAGAACATGAAAGGAGGGACCTGCTGTCTGATGTTAGTCTCCAAATCTAAGGTCCTGGTTCGATTGCTGACTTTATATGAAAATTTCTCTTCAAACAGGATTATTCGCCCTCTTTCCTATTCCGATAGTATACACGTAAGGTGAGTGTGTGTGTTCATGCGAGAGAGAGAGGTTTATAAAACAAAGTTGCACAATACCTAACAGACTGTAAATGAATGATACTTGCTAAGAGCTTAGGTAACAAAGTCAAAGCTGCTGTCAAACACAGAGAGAGAGAGAGAGAGAGAGAGAGAGAGAGAGACTGTTACTAGGTGCATGTACGTATAGTAAAATTTAGCTTATTATTAATGTAGCATTAATAATGAATGTATGCATGAATGAATGAAAGACAGAGTGTATTTATTTCAAAATTCACAGAAGTGCGATAGACCGTGTGTACTTTTATAATATACTAAGTGGTGTGATTCGACTCTATTTACAATTTGGAAGTCCTCTATTAATGGTATTTCCTGTGAACAAATTACATAATCTATAACACTTCCTCTATTACTATTGATAAAAGTTAATTCTCCTACCTTATCTGACCCGTACTTGCCGTTTAGGATTTCCAATTTAAACGCATCACAAAAGGCTAGCAATTCTTTTCCATCTGAATTTAGCACTGTAGCCTTACTTCGCCGCACTTTTCTCCTAATATGCTTCCCCCCTTTCTACTGTAATATTTTCGCTTCCAATTCTGGCATTAAAATCTTCCATTATAATTAAGTCTACAATCATGTCAGCCAAATTGATAATAAGTTGGGGTTGGTATATCGGGATGCTGCTGGTTGTCGATATACTATAATATTACATAACTCAAGTCCACTTAAATTACAGTATACACATAATAAAAACAATAATAAAACTCTTGACAAGAAACCATTCGTGCAAGAAAAGTAAGTCATTTAGCATCTTAAAAAAACATAAAAAATAACCTTTATTAAGAAGCTTTTTTGAACACTCTTATTTTACCTAAAGAACATCCAAAAAGGTAAGTAAATACAACACTATAACAATGTTTGAATGAGAACATAATATGAATATACTCAGCAGGGTATGATTAGCTCTGTTTACACACCTCCCATAATTACCAATCTTCTGTCTCAGCTCTAACCCCGTCTTCCTTCTTTGCCAGTAGCGCCCAAAATGCCTTTGATTCTCTGTTCGAGCTGTAAAGAATCACCGACGTGGTATCCGAGGTGTTTAAGGCAATTACTATACGAAGTGAATTGTCCCGCAAGACCGTCCTCCGTTGCTGAGGTTTTTTTTCTTAGGTTTTCCTCAGGCTACATAACTGGCAAATGCTGTTGAGGTAACCTAACCTTAGGCCTGTTATGTTTCCGAAATTTCCTTTTCCAGTTATTTTATTTCGTCTATCACCATTGTAACTCTCCTTGGTACCATATGAGGTATGAGCGGCCGTTAAGCAATACTTAACCCCTCCGTTTCCGTACAGTTTGCCAAGATGTACATTCAGATTTCTTCCTGCTTTCAAGATTATGGAAACAATGTATAATTAATGTTGCAATTAGCCATTCCCAAAAAGGACGATTTAAATCAAACACTTTTGCCGAAAACTAAAAGCTGGCACCTATGCGTTTCTCTCTGTCTGAATACGAGAATCTCGTGCTCTGAAGCTGTGACCTTCGTTTTACTGCCATTCATAGACCTTCATAAATGATCATTCAGATGTTTGTTGATGTTGAAAACGATTTTCAGAGAGAGCTGTTGACCAAACATCCTGTCCTCATAACTTCTTGTTTACAAAATCTAAAACCCAGAGTATGTCCTAGTTTATATACCGAAAATAACGTTAAATGTTTCATGATTATACGCAACTATAGAACGCTTAACCTTCAACAAAGTCATGGACACAACCCAAATACCACGTCAAGTGATGGAACCTTATGAAGCAATCATGAGTCTCTAAAAGGTTTGAAGAAGCTGAGAAACATTCTTGATAACCTCGGTGTTGGCCAACACCAACGGCAGTAGCCCATATTCAAGATGTGTGCATCTAACCCATACCTGCTTTGACACACACAGAAACTGGTCAGGCAACGGTTACGCAACAGAACAGTTTAAACCTCTGAAATCGTACATCATGTGAAATGACACTTTGGAAAAGTAATACCACTGACAAGGAAGTAATGGGTAAAAGGACTTCAACGTTGGAGCATCAAGGAAAGACATCTTCTGACATAATGGCCTTTCGCAACCAAATGCCATGCAGTCTCGGCTGGAAGGAAAGCACTCTGCTCGTCTGTTGCGTACTTGTGCACACGTTTGGATGACAGCAACAAGGCCGAACATGCGTTTAATTACTTCGATCTTCACTCAGCACGGAACCTCCACCGACGATAAAACAAAACATTTCATTGTCTTGTTATGCACTTTCACGAGTGTATCCATAACGGAACGTGCACTTCTCTTACCTGGACTTTAATAGCACGAGCTTTTACCAATAAATTTCTCTGTCAAGTCTTTAAACGTCAGTGAGTACACTACATACTAATATCTCTTTAACAGTTTTTGCGGTTTACTTTCTCTGCCACGTATATAATTGGTGGAGGTAGTATTGTATTCCATCCAAAAATTCGATGCTGAAATTTCACTGGAAACACACATTTTGAGCCTCCTGAATCCAAAAAGTAAAACATTTTTACTTTCTCTACTACGTATAGTAAGTAGGGGAAGTATTGCATTCCACCCAAAAATTCGATACCGAGATTTCACCGAAAATACACGTTTTGAGACCTCCTGAATCCAAAAAAGCATTTTTGGAAACATGTCCGTGTGTGTGTCTGTGTGTGTGTGTGTGTGTGTGTGTGTCTGTGAACAGCATAACTCAGAAACGAACAGTCGGATAAGCACCAAACTTGGTATTTAGGTTCAGTATCTTCCAGAGATGCGACACGAAGGTTTTCAAGAAAATCCCCCCACCCCCAGACTACCCTTTACATGGAAGATTTTTCGAAAATTTTAATTTTCTCAAAAATGGCTCTAACGATTTTGATGAAAATATCATATTTTTAGGGTAATGTCATGAGAAATGAAATGTATATCTCGAATTTTCTGGGAATGTCTCCAAAAGTATTCTTCATTGTAAACGACTTTTGCATAACTGGTAAACCATAAGAGATAGACAAAATTTTACTACACAAATAATGTAGATCGCGTTAAAATACACAACTTATGTCATATACATTTCTTTTGTTGAGTGAACCGTTTTCGAGATATTGCTTGTTATTTCCTTAAATTTTCCAATACTTATACTTTTTCTCAAATGCGTTATTCATTTTTTTTATGTCCTGGACAGGCAAAGAGAATGGAATGCGTCACATAGCAACCAGCGTTAAAATATTTGACTATCGCTTAAAAGCTACCATATTTCCCTTGCATCTACAAGAAAATTACCAATAAGATTGACATCTCAATATCTCGAATAACATGAAGCATATGGAGAATAGGCGTTTGTAAAAATACTTTGTACAAGAGTAGAGAGTCATGTGAGTGTAACACATCAGATTTTTTAGAAAAAGTTCATTGTGTGTGTGTGTATGTATGTATGTGTGTCTGTGAATAGCATAGATAACTGAACATCCTCCCACACCAAACTAATTTTCTATTCTTGTTCCATAATTAATAGCGTAAACTGAAACGTTCAAAGTATACAACAATAGAAGCAAAAACGAGCCATGTTCGAGATATTGCAAACGTGTGATTACAATCGCCACTGACTTCATTAAGCAAAACTATCCTAATTAATATAAATGAATTTAAAAAGTAAAGTTTTCGTTTAATAATTGCGGTTCTAAGTAGTCTCAAAATTCACTTATATTTTAACTTAACATGGAATACAATTCCACTTTAGTATGTTACATATTATTAATACTGTACACTCTTCCCTGTTAAGGCAGGAGTTCGAAGTGTCGTCCTTGCATCTGGATGCAATACTACACTCGTCTCTGCAGTGAGTTTTGAATTCCTTCAAACACCCGGGATCATCTCGGAATTCCTGAGAAGCGCGTACAATTCTTGCTCTAGTACTTCAATGTTATCAACGGGACTGTTGTACACTACACTTTTGAGGTGACTCCATAATAAATATCCAAAGGATTGGGATCAAGTGATCGTGTGGCTAAGAAACCGGCTCTCCTCGACCTATCCATCTTAGACCATATCTCCACATTAGATACATTCTTACAGTAGCAGCAAAATGTGCCGGTGCTCCATCATGCATGTACATACTCCGACTTTCTCAAGGGAACATCCTCAAGCAATTCATGTCAGTGATGGCTCATAACCACACGTGCGCAATAATAAATCTCGCACACGACTTGTTTGCGGATCCATGTTTGCTGGCACTTTTTTGCTTCTACTATCGTATGTTTTCAACCTTTTAACTTTGCAGTATTAATTAAGATTTTTATTAGAATACCATATATTTAAGACATTTACAGATCAATAAAGTGCATATCTAGAATTCTCTAGGAATAGCTTATGAAGTCCACTTCATTTGAAAGGACTTTTATTTATTTGAATTTTTTTAATTCCATTTATACTCCATTTTTTAGCTACAGTGGTCTTATGGCGGCCTTTCCTTTGGGAGATATTGCTCACAGGTAATGGTGATGACTCGTATTCGCTTTCGTTGGATTTCTGGTAAACTTTGGTTTATTCATCAGATCTCTCACACATTCACACTTTCAGGCTCTGAGGAGAAGCCAGGTGATCTAGCGACTGAGCTACGAGGCCAGCCAGAAGGAATTTTGTATAATTTTCTATAACGTTAAACCATGAGAAGACAGAACGTTATCACACAAAACATGTAGATCTCTTTTATATTAGGTAATTCATCTCCTACAGCATTTTTTGTGGCATCAACCATTTCCAAGATATCCATTATTGGTTTAAATTTTTCAAAACTTACTCAGCTTTAAAGTGCTGTCCGTATTCATTATCTCCCTGTGTCATGGTTCAAGTAAGGAATTTCAAGGTCAGTATATAGCATCCCGCTTTTAAACATTTGACTGTCGCTTTGGCTACCTGTATCCTACTTGTCCTACAACGAAATGTGTATTGAAACTAACTCTGCAATCGTTTATCTTGATTAACATGAAATAGGTCAAACAATGAACTTTAGTTTGAATAGTTTGTAGAAGAAATATAAAACTAAACGCTAGTAGATAGGGAAGATCATATGAATGTTACCTTATTAGACCACCGCCTAAACTCATAGTATTTAAATATAGTGACTCCAGGAAGTATTAGCCTCTACTTTAAAATAAATTATTCTGGCAGCCAAAGTAATTTAGGAAAACATTTAGCTTTAATGTGCAAAAGGTGCAAACTATATAACAGTTACTAATGTCAACGGTTTTTCAAGATTTTATTAATTTTATAACCGTTTTTAAAACATACCCCGATTTTTCATGTTTTGAATGTGATATTTACAAATTTATTTAATATGTGCTTTAGAAGAATGTGTGACACTAGACCTTATCTTTTTACCCTTTTATATTATATAAGATGAGAACACCAGTTGATAAGAAAGACACTTTACTGAACTGCACTCTGAACTGGCACTCTTAACTGTCGAAACTGTTCGACTTCCTAACTTTCTTCACTTAACTGTCCAACCAGGTGCTAACAGCTCCTTATATAGGCCCCGCATTCAAAGTGGATGTTCTTGAATGGGAAGCTACTCGAACCTCCCCAAAGGAATCTTCTGGAACAGAAATTGCCTAAACTGCGGGGAGGCGGCACATTAGAGTTTATCGTGCCAGTCATTTTTGTGAAGATCCGGAGGAGAGCCCCACCCAGGTCACAGGACCGACAGGCGCTCACACTTGTGCCCAGCAGGCAAATTCGCGCGCGTGGTCACACTACATACATAGAAATGTTTGCTCACACACACATAACATTACTTTGTTAAGTTATTCTGAATATTTCTTTGTTATATTTTTGTTTTTAGGAGAGGAATATCATTACTTTAATGGTCAAGATACTTCATTTAAATATTACTCTTTTATCTTTACACAGTTTTTCCTGATTCTCCATCGTTTTAATTGGCGATTGCTCGTTACCTACTGAATGTACTCTTAAGTCTGGATATGTTAAGCACACTTTGGTATGTTATAAAAATGCCTTTCCTTAAGTTCTATAAAGTTCTTCACTAATTGGTTGGGATGAAAAATCCCGAGTATAATATTGTGATTGAAGGATTAATTTTAAGGAGACAAACCTTATTGGTTACATTCACAGCCTTTCTATAGCAGCTATAACTTATTTTTATATTGCTTCTACAAATATTGTACATATAAATCGAGATAAACATTTGTAGAAACAGTTTCATTACATACTTCTTTGTAGGCCAAGGGAGAAATAAGAATCTAAAGTGATAATCAAACCTTTAAAAAGTGGGTCGCTATAAGCTGGCCTTGAAATTCCAAACTCTTTATATCATATTGCGAGAAACATTTGAACGGCGAGCGCACTACAAAAGATGAAATAGTGAAAAATTTAAACAAATAACGAAATATTATTCACAAGTTATTCCCAGAAAATTCAGATAGAAATTTAATTATTTATGTAAATATCTTAAACATATGATATTTTTATCAAAATCGTCGTTTTTGAGTTAATCAAAAATAAAAATACTTCATGTAAAGAGTGATTTTGCAGGAAGGAAGCAATCATTGATGTCAAATTAAGGTTTCAGGCACACCGATTAAAATTGTGGAATTTAGATTTAACCCTCTTATTAAGTTTGCGAGGTATAAAGAATGCTTAGAACCTTCTGGGGTATGCTAAATTAGTAGTGAATTATTATGTACCGTTTAGAATATTTAGGAATGTTACAGAACAATGTAAAATATGTTATCTGTAGAGAAGAGTAGTGTAGCCGTAATGCAAAAGTTGAATTTATATGCTGTGTAATTGTACATATGTACCTCTGTGTATACTTTTGTTCTTATATTTGTGTATATTGTATTTCATTTCAATTTGTTTGTTTTAAAAGTCCCCGCCTTTTCATTCAGAGATTGTAATAAACCTCTTTTTTGAAGGGTTTAAATTCAACAAAGTACCATGTAAAGGAGGTTTATGTCTATAGTGTAAAGTTAATGATAGATTTTAAAAATTAAATATATGGTTCTCTGAAGAGACTAAATCGCCAGCCACATCGGTATACTAGCAAATTCAATATAAACTACATCATCAACGTTGATTATATTAATCGAAATCAATGGTACGTATTTTGCCCATTCTTTTGCTTCACCGCGTGAGCGGAGACGGAGGCCTTTAACCCAAAAGTCTGTTCTTTCTTTGTGATAAAACACCTTGCTTCAATTCGTGGTTAAAATACGCCCTAGAGCCAAAGTTTTCTTTTGACATGCCTGTGCTAGATAAAAAAGAATTTATAATCTAGAATTCGTATACTTCTGCAGTCATTTGTATCCGTATAAAACTGGTGGAAGAATAGTACCTTTAAATGTTGAATAGGTCATATCAATCCTTATAACAAATAGGTAATTTCCATTCTTGCCGTTCACCTTTACCCAGTAAAATGACAAAGACAAATGAGCTAAGAAAAAAACATTACAATAATGGGAAACCGTTACTGACAGATCCCCATCTCTAGTTGGTCTGCAGTATTTTTATCCCACGCATCGTGAAGAGGTTGACCTTTGTAACCATATAGCTTCAGGGGTACCAACTTAGAAGCAAAATGAAGCTCCTCCCTCCAGGACTCTCCCATGCACGTAAGAGCAAAAAGAAATTAAGAGATTCACGGATGGACCGCACCTTTGTATGAGATAATATTGCTACTGTGTGACGAAATTATATTCTAAGGTCCAACCGCTCAGCCACGCGTCAGTGATCAAGTATGGCACTAATATAGCGGTGATGTACAATTTGGATTAGAAAATGTGATGCATTGCCCCAGATTGCAATTGCAAGATTTCCACATTTATTCAACACTACTTTTCACTCAGCTCTTATCAAATATAAGCGAAATTGGCTTGAAAAAATATCTCAAGTATAAACATGAACCAATGAGCCTTGTTATGCTCGGTATGAAATAAAGTAGGGGTCAGAGTTATCTTAATCAATTTTACTCTAATTGGTATAAATATATAATTATCGTTTGCTCCGTATGACAAGTTATATTTTAATTTTTATAAGCTGTCACTTTTTGTTCTGTCCTTGTCTACCAGGGGATATACCATTATACTAACTTCCGGTTTTAAATTACCGTCTCCTCATACCCTCTTTTTCTTGCCAAAATCAGTTGCCTACTTGACAGCAACAGTGGTGGTTGCGACAGTGATAGAAGTAGTGAATTGTGATTTTTGTAAGAGTATAAGTGATAAATTAACAGTGTTATCAAACAAATTTGATTTATTCGCTCTATAGGATGGATTTTCTACCAGTTTAGAAGATATAAATGCGACAATAAAAGGAAACAAACTGATCGATGGAAACATAAGTACTCTATGAAAACTTTTGAGGAAAATAAATTTCAGGTTTGTCAAAAACGCACACGGAAGAAAATTCTTAATCGAATGACCCGACATTGTTTCGAAACGGTATAAAGTTTTACGGAAAATGAAACAATTGAGATCAACTAGTCGTCCAATTATTTACCTGGGTGAAACTTGTATTAATGTTAACCACACTAAATGTAAAATTTTGGATTTCGAAGAAAACGAACTAAATTTCCCACTTCGAGCTCCCATAGGAAAAGGTGAGCGCTTTATAATTTTACATGCAGGATGTTCAGCAGGTTTCATTCCCAACGCCTTCTTGAGTTTTAAATCGAAATCTTGTCATGGATTACCACAAAGAGATGGAGAGTAAAACTTTGTCACTGTTCGCGATAAAACCTTCTATCACTCAAGAATAAGTAAGGCTCCTACTTCGGCATCCCTTAAATTAGAAATGCAATCCTGACTCCGTAAGAATATTGAATTTGACCCATACTCTACTAAAGTCGCATTATATGAATTTATAAAGTTGTAAAAGATCGTCTCAAACTTTATGAAATAGATCACATAGTGGAAGAGCATGGTCATACCGTCGTATCATTGCGACTTAAATGCGATAGAGCTATATATGGGCCGAGATAAAAAAAATCTGATGTGTTACACTCACATGATTTTCTCTACTCTTGTACAAACTATTTATACAAACGCTTATTCTCCATCTACTTCATGTTAATCGAGATAAAATTTGCAGAGTCTATCTTATTGCTAATTTTCTTGTAGATGTAAGCGGAATATATATTTACAAGGGCAATATAGAAATACAGTACCCTTTAAGCACATACATATCTCTTAATATCTGGTTGCTAGGTGCAGCACAATTCCCTTTCCCACAGATTAATACTCTTTGCATATCCAAGACAAAAAAATGAATAACGAATTCCTATTTGAGAAAATAAGTATTGAAAATTTTAAGGGAATAACAAGTAATATCTCGAAAATGGTTCACTCAACAACAAAAAATGTATGACATAAATTGTGTATTTTAACGCGATCTACATTTTTTGTGTAGTGAAATTTTGTCTATCTCTTATGGTTTACCAGTTATGCAAAAGTCGTTCACAATGAAGAATACTTTTGGAGACATTCCCAGGAAATTCAAGATATACATTTTATTTGTCATAAAAATATCTTAAACATATGATATTTTAATCAAAATCGTTAGCCATTTTTGAGAAAATTACAATTTTCAAAAAATCTTCCATGTAAAGGGTAATCTGGGGTGGGGGGATTTTCTTGAAAACCTTCGTGTCGCATCCTTGGAAGATACTAAACCTAAATACCAAGTTTATCCGACTGTTCGTTTCTGAATTATGCTGTTCACAGGCGCGCACACACACACACACACGGACATGTTTCCAAAAATGCTTTTTTTGGATTCAGGGGGTCTCAAAACATTTATTTCCGGTGAAATCTTGGTATCGAATTTTTGGGTGGAATACAATACTTTCCCTATTACTATACGTAGTAGAGAAAGTAAAAATGATGCTACAAAGGTTAATAATAATAAGATATTGTTTAAGAGCAGCAATGTAAAGAAATTGTTTCATTGCGCGTGGAAAAAGTGCCAATGAGAGACTGGAAAAAGCGTGCGAATATGTGCAAAAACTTTAACAGTTTTATTGGGTCAAATGGCTCTTCTTGTTCTTTAGAAGGAATTTCGGTTTAACGCCACTAGCCGATCGACCCCGAAGGATGACTAAGATAGCTAGAACGAGTGATTATCTTTTTCTACAAAATCAGTGAGTGTTTAATACTATAGCACTCGACTTTATTGAGGGAAGGTTGAATGGGACATAAGTTACCTGCAGCACTAAAATGCAGAACAGCTATAGTTTGTATTTCAAGTTTATTTCGAAGGAGACATGGAAACGAAATGTAAAATTGCTGCCATCTAATTCTTGTCCCCCCAGGAGGACGTTATTTGCATATATTTTTTCATTGCAATAATGTATTTAGGTCTTTAATTGTCCTGATATCGCCATATTATTATTATTATTATTATTATTATTATTAAAAATGCATTAGACCGTTTGGTCTATTCCGATCTTAAGATGATAAAACTGCTCCTCTATCTTTATAGAGATCCTCTTCTGTGCTTGGTTGGTAGGAACATGAAACCTTTGGTAAAGGTGAAGGTGCGGACCAAATGAGGGGAACCCGCAACTTGAGCACCACAAGTAGCCCGCAACGGCCCCTTTTGCTTCTACCATGACCTCTGGGAGGGAGAGACCGAAGAGTGACCGGATCCGGATGAAGACGTGTGCAGGCATGTACAGGATTCCTAAGTTTTCGATTCAAATGCATCTGACGCCGTCCAGGACCGCCCACATGCTACCTAAACCCCAGCGGTGTCCCCCTCCTGGTGGGGTCCACTCGGAGTCGGGTCCTAACTGAGCAGTCCTGCAATGATGCTAGGGAAGGAATCTCAACAAAGCGCATATCCATCGCCAGCCGTAATCCGGGTACACCGTCGGGTAACTCTGACACAGATGACATAGAGTATAGGAAATGCGGGGGCAGAGAAGTTTTCGCAGAAGCCAACTAAAGTCATATCGATTTTCAAAAAAAGAGAAAAAAAATAATGCAAGAATTATCGACGCTAACTACAATGTACAAAATATTCTCTAGATATCTAACTACAAGCTTAAAATTTTTAAATATAATCAACAGTGAAGAGCAAAGTGGATTTAAAATTGGCAGGACACTTCACACTAAACCAAATTATATAGAAACGCGAAGAGTAAAACCTTGAAACTCGCATGGGATTCATTGACCTAGAAAAAGCTTTTGATAAGGTGAAAAGACCTGTAATGTGGTATACATTACAGAAGAGAGACATGCAATCCAATACATTTAATAAAGGTTATTGAAAGTATATACGTAAACACAAACTTGGTGAGAAACTAATGGCAACAAAATAGAAATAAACTGTAGCCCAAAGTGTGGTTGTAGTCTATCTCCAATTCCTTTGAATGAATGTATAGATGAAAAAAATACATTGAGTGCTTTATTTACTATCTGCAAACGATGTGGTTTTAATATTTCACCTGCTAGTAGATTACATTATTTGCCGTATATTTGAGTTAAACGAAACGTGTAAAAGCCTTAAAATGAGTATATCTATAGACGAAAACAAAAGTAATGACAATCCATGATAGCTAATCCTTAAGGGCAAAGATTATGATTGAAGGCAGAACAATAGAACACATGTCTCACTTCCAGTACATAGGGTGTGATTTAACATATAGCGAAGATAATGATAAAAAGGTTAAGAACTTCCAGACCGTTTGTGGAAGAATTCACCAGACGTTTAAAAATAAAGTTAACAATGAAACAAATCTAAGATTCTATTCAAATACGACCATACCTACAACTTGTATGGAACTGAGGCATGGACAATTAAAGAAAAATATGAAAGTAATTTCAAACAGTCAAAGGCTGCACAAGAGAAGAACGTGCAAGGATTGAGGGAATTAGAAATTAATTAGGTCTGTAGTCCACCATAGACTTAATTACTAAACATAGAAATGGACAAAACATAAAAAAATGAGAGAAGAACGAATTCCTAGACATGTCTTCAGCTACAACCTACAGGACGACGATCAATCGTACGATCAAGGAAATGATGGGAAATGTGAGAACGGAACACGCTTCGACCTAAACTGTGGCTGAAGAAGAAGAAAGCTAACAAATGAACGATGTCAATAATGTGAACTGAAGGATTATTTCGGATACCACCTCTATGAAAGAGCTTTGCTACCAATGTTACACAAGAAAAGGCAAAATCAATTACAAATAAGGCCTTCTAGAGGAAGGGGTAAAGAATTATTTGCATATGTGATTAAACTGAGCGACGATAGGATATTTACGTATACAGTGTGCATAGAAAAAACACCGACAACGCTTAGTATGTTGTGCGGGACATTAAAGTGAACATTTTTTCGTAAGCGAACCCATGTACGGTAATAATGGTTTGGATGCTATGGGGCGTTGTAGTTTGCGAACGTTCGAATAGGTTGATGGGTGTGCGTTCCACATTTCGTTAAGCAACCTAACAATAACATCACACAGTGCAGTAACTTACAAAATGGGTTAAAATATTGACTACTTACTTGAATGCAGAGCGACATCGGTGGTGCAGAGACAGACGCACATGGCTAAGTAAGTGCGGCTGTGTGCTCAGTATTTCAGTTGCCGCGTGGATTCGTGTGATTAGGTCCGCTTCTACGGGTAGCACGTGTTTCTGGGGTAGCATACGCCATAGTCCATGGTACCCAACAGAAAATAGACAAGAGATGTAAGCTTCTGTGATAATGGTGGCCATGGCACAGGTCCCCCTCTGCCAATCCATTGATTGGGATATGTGGCGTCCAGATGGTGCTACACATTTGCATCAAAGTGAGCTGAAGCTCTGTTTGTTGTAGCTCATTACCTGTAACACCACATCAAGTACGTAGGAAGAGCATTTCTGACAAAAGTGAGGTATGTCGGTCCTGTTAGTCTATTGGCAGTAGATCCGAACAATGATCAGTTCATTAATTTATCATTCACACTGAATCTGCATTGGTTACTTCTACACGATTGGTCACACGGATTTTCTTCTGTCCAAATATGAATGTTCTGCGAACTTTTGACGCCCCACAGAGTCAAAACCATGTACTTCCGGAAATGGATTACCTCTTGAAAAATCTGATGTTACACTCACATGACTTTCTCCACTCTTGTACAACTATTTTTACAAACGCTTATTCTCCATCTACTTCATGTTAATCGAGATAAACATTTGCAGACTCTATCTTATTGCTAATTTTCTTGTAGATGTAAAAGGGAACATATATTTACAAGGGCAATATAGAAAAACAGTAGCCTTTAAGCACATACATATCTCTTAATAGCTGGTTGCTAGGTGCAGCACCATTCCCTTTCCCAGAGATTATAGCTCTTTGCATATCCAAGACAAAAAATGAATAACGAATTCCCATTTTAGAAAAAAAGTATTGAAAAATTTAAGGGAATAACAAGCAATATCTCGAAAATGGTTCACTCAACTAAAAAAAATGTATATGATATAAATTGTGTATTTTAACCCGATCTACATTTTTGTGAAGTAAAATTTTGTCTATCTCTGATGGTTTACCAGTTATGCAAAAGTCTTTCACAATGGAGAATACTTTTGGAGACATTCCCAGAAAATTCGAGATATACATTTTATTTATCAAGAAAATATCTTAAAAATATGTTATTTTAATCATAATCGTTAGAGCCATTTTTGAGAAAATTAAAATTTTCGAAAAATGTTACATGCATTATACGTAATCTGGGGTGGGGGATTTTCTTGAAAATCTTCGTGTCGCATCTCTGGAAGATACTGAACGTAAATACCAAGTTTGGGGTTTATCCGACTGTTCGTTTCTGAGTTATGCTGTTCACAGACACACACACACACACAGACACACACACGGACGTGTTTTCAAAAATGTTTTTTTTGGATTCAGGGTGTCTCAAAACATGTATTTCCGGTGAAATCTCGGTATCGAATTTTTGGGTGGAATACAATACTTCCCCTACTTACTATACGTAGTAGAGAAAATAAAAATGTTTACTTCAATGTTCCACCCACCTTACCAACCGTTGTCGGTGTCTTTTCAATACGCACTACAAGAGCTTTCATCAGCAACATGCAGACGAAGGTTAAGTTATTCCGCTACTAAACTTTTTATGTCATAGAAAAACTTACAGTAAGTAAATTGTGTGTTTTAAAGAGATGTACATTTTTTGCATGGTTTGTTTTCGTCTATGGCTTAACGTTTACCAGTTATACACGATTACGTAAAATTCCTTCGGAATGAAGAGGACTTCACAGGCTATTCCCAGAAAATTCAAAATATACATTTCATTTATCATGTAAATGTATTTAATATACTGTATTTTAATCAAAATCGTTAGAGCCATTTTTCAGAAAATGACAAATTTTGAAAAATATTCAATGTAAAATGTAGTTGTGGTGGGAAATTTTCTTGAAAATCTTCGTATCGTATCTTTGGAAGGTACTGAACCTAAGTACCAAGTGTGGTATTTATCCAACTTTTCGTTTTTGAGTCATGCTGTTCATAGACACACACAAACGTACATTTATAAAAAAAAATTTTAATGGATTTTGTTATAATGCAATACCTTTTGTACCTACCATGTACTGGTAGAGAAAGTAATAAATTATAGTGGCTAGAGAAAGCTACGTGCTTGTAACACCTCAGATTTTTTCTTTTAAAATTTATTTTTAAAAAAAATTATGTTTCAAAACTTTTTTCGATAATTATGACCGAGAAGCTTAACAGACTGAAGATTTATTTAAAATAGCTCATGCAGCAGTTGCCAATTAAAACATTGGAGCATCAGGAAAGACTGACAAGCTGAAATAGAAATATTTTAATGAAGTTTCTTGACCATTAAATAATTATGGGGCTCTCCGAAACAAAAACGAACCAAAGGAATCTTCAGCATAATTTAATGAAGTAATATTGCATATCCAGGCGCAAACATTTTGCTGGAATACGTGTGCAGGATAATACATACGGTAAACTCTTATTACGTATTTACTAATATATTTCCGTGTGTAATCAAACTTAAAAGCCATTTCGAATAGAAAAACATGGTTTGATCTCTAACTTCAAACAGGTCCTGCTTTTTATTTTCTCCGCTTTTGAATACCGAGATGTTTCTTTGATATCTCTATTCGGCCTTCGCAATTTAATTTACAAATTAACGCTGCGGATTCAGGATTACTCTAATATCATTACCGTATTGATAGTTCATAAAACAAATTCCATGGATTTGAACTTTTGATCAAAAGACTAATGGACCAATGCTCCGTTAATCGTTACCATCCTAAAGCAGCACGGCACACAGATTTGGACATTTGGTCTCGTAGCTCAGTTGGTGGAATATATGTCTGCTGTTTCCAGACTCTTGAATTTCCAAATATGTCCGAGACATTTTTCTTTGAATAAGATTTCTACATATTCCTCCATATTTCCACACTCTAGTGCGTGATAGTGAACGAGTGTGCTTGCGTGCGTATCCCTGGTTATTTCGTAAGCAACTCGTCTATTTCAGTACTGCCGCTGGGCAGATGCTTGAAAAAATACTCTAATAACTCTATATAAAGATTTATCATAATGAGCACAACAGTATCCCACAAAGTTCATCTTCGAATGTAAGGTTAGTGAAGTGCTGATAAGGGCAATCATTCTTAACATGCTGGATCCTAAAAAATTAAAACTAGGATATACATGCCTATATTTTTAGATGCTAATGCTATAACGGCAAAATCATATTTGTAACATTAAATACCTGTATGAGATACAAAGCTTAAATTTGTAACTATATCTAACATTTCACAGCTTAAACATAATTCATGTTTATTTATTTCCGTGATTTATCCCGAAAAGGAAACTTCGTTTAACATTATGTTCTTAGTATCCTGAGCTCATTGCAAAATTATTTTGTGATTATCGCTTAGTGATCCATTAGATGTTAACATCGATTTATATCATAAAAATATGAAATAAATGCTGTCAAGAAATGGATTATGAACTGCGATAAATAATTTAAAATGGGCATTTTCATGAAACAACATGTTCCAAAAAGAAGAGGAAATAATTAGGGAGAAATGCTTATAAGAAAAATCTGATATGTTGCACTCACATGACTTTCTCTACTCTTGTACACAATATTTTTACAAACGCTTATTTTCGATCTACTTCATGTTAATCGAGATAAACATTTGCAGAAATGTATTGCTAATTTTCTTGTAGATACGAGCGGAATATTGTAGGCTTTAAGAGCTGGTCGATATGTAGCGCATTCCATTCTCTATACATGTCCAGGACCGAGAGAAAAAAAAACGAATGACGAATTCCCATTTGAGAAAAGGTGTAAAGTACTGGAAAATCAAACAAATAACAAGGAATATCTCGGAAATAGTTCACTCGACAAAAAAAAGTGTGTATGACATAAATTGTGTGTTTTAACGAGATCTACAATTTTTTGTGTAGTATAACTTTGTCTATCTCTTACGGTTTACCAGTTATGCGAAAGTCATTCAGAATGAGGAATTTTTGAGAAATTCCCAGAAAATTCAAGATAAACATTTCATTTGCTATAAAAATATCTTTAAAATATTATATTTTAATCAAAATCATTGGAGCCATTTTTGAGAAAATGAAAAAAAAATTAAAAATGTTCCATGTAAAGGGTAGTCTGAGTAGGGGGATTTTCTTGAAAATCTTCATGTCGAATCCATGGAAGATACTAAACTTAAATACCAACTTAGGTATTTATCCGACTTTTCGCTTTTGAGTTATGCTGTTCACAGACTGACAGACCCACACACGGACAGGTTTCCAAAAATGGCTAATATGGATGCAGGGCACCTAAAAATATGTATTTCCGGTGAAATTTCAGTGTTGAATTTTTTGGTGGAATGCAGTACTTCCCGTACTTACTATACTAAAGTAAAAAAGTGAATTTCTTAGTTAAAATAAAAATAGAGTAGGAAATGAGAAGGGATTACTAATGTTATTACCATAAGAAATATTGTATGTCATTGTAAAGTAACGTTGAATTTTCAAGAAAATGCAAAATATTGGAATGTATGCAAGTTTCTTCTGACCTGTGTAGAGATTTATCAGGATTTTCCCACAACATAGTGATGTAATCCGTTGAATCACGGAGGTCAAGGGTAACCCGGTCTCAGCGTTCCTAAGATGCTTATGGGTTCGGCCTGAGAACAAAGCTGCAAGTTGCTCTTTTGTTAAGACATCCAGTACTAATTAAACTATACACATATTGGAATACCCGTGAAATCCCGGATAGGTCTCATCTAAAAAACATTCTTATACCATTTTAACCGGCTTTTCTACACACTTTGTCGTTTGGTTAGTGTGTATAGTCCAAAAACTAAATATTGAAAACTACAGATATAATGATTACGATAAGTATTTGACTTTACTTTAAAAAATCTTACGTGTTGCATTCACATGACTTTCTCTATTCACTCTTCTATAAGGTATTCATACAACATGTATTCTTCCATCTACTTCTTGTTAATAGAGTTAAATCCTCATTACTATTTACACAATTCCGTGTAAATGTAAGAAGAATTCAGTAAATTAAAGAGATAGTCAAATATTTTAAAAGTGAGTCGTTATTCAATGACTTTGCTATTCAATTCTCTTTGTATGACCAAGGAAAAAAATAAAAATTCAAATCAAATTTCCAATTGAAACATTTTGCTGTGTTACATTCACATAACTTTCTCTACTGTCTATCGCTTATTTGTAACTATATAAATTATTCTTTGGGAAGCTTAATTTTCTATCTACTTCATTTTAATCGGATAAACATTTGCAGAAACAGTTACATTGCATATTTCTTTATAAATCCAAAAGAAACAGCGATAGTCATCAAGCACCAACTCTATACGCTGGCCTTAAAATTCCATACTCTTTCCATTACGTTGCGAGAAACAACTAAAAATCGACGGGACTTTAAAAAAATGACAGAGTATTGGAAAAATCATATCGTAATAAAGCATATCTCGGAAAAGGTTATGCCACATAAAAGCTATTTGAAATAAATTGTGTGCTTTAAAGAAATCTATATTTTTTATATGATATACCTTCAGACTATATCATAACGTTTACCAGTTATGCAAGATTACACAAAATCCCTTCCTAATAAAGGGATCAAAAATCAACGTATATATTCTATTGTCATGTAAATATCTTGAATATACGGCATTTTAATAAAAATCGTTAGCCACTTTAAAAGATCAAATATTTTGAAACATTCTTTATGTAAAGTGTAGCTTGAGGAGGGGCAATTTTCTTTAAAATCTTCGTGTCGAAGTGTGGAAGCGAATCTGAACCTAAATACCAACTTTGGTGTTTATCCAAGATTACAGTTATACGGTTCACAAACACTTACACACGCGCACGCCCACTCGGAAATGTTTGTAAAAATACTTTGTTTGCTTTCAGGGGGCCTCAAAACATGTATTTCCGTTAAAAACTTGGTATCGAATTTTTGGGTGCAATGCAAAACATTTACTTACTATTTACGTGCTAGAGAAAGTAAAAGGTGTATTGGTTGAAAATTCAAACTGATACCAAAGAGTATTTTGTAAATGTGTAATGCCCTCCCCCTAAAAGAAACTTGACATAAATTGTTTCCTTTAATGAGATCTACACTTTTTGCGTAGTAGGATTTGGTCTCTGTCTTATGGTTTATCAGTTAAACAAAGGTAATTCAGAATGAAAAGCTCTTACAGTCTGTCCCAGAAAATTTAAAGTAAACATTTTATTTTACTTGCAAATATTTTATGAATTTCCAGAAACCAGAAAATAAACCCTATCGTAAAGAGCATATTAGTGTTTAGTTTGACAATAATTATTTACCATTAACAAAGAAATTGTGTATTATGTTGAAAGCTTATTAAAGATGCTATTAATGAATGTTTGAAAGTGAGAAAACATTATTTTTTAAATATATGAAATAGAGGATTTGCCATTTCATTGTTACAAAAGTTCCGGTGATTGCCCAGGGTCTATCTTGACCTTCCAAATTGAGGACAGTCAAAAACCAGGTGCCGTACATTTTAATGGGGTCCACAGAAGCATGAATTACCATCTGGGACATTGATCTTAAATAGTTCGAAACGTGACTTCAACATCCATAGGAATTGAATAAGCACAAAGTTCGGCACAAGCGTTTTGCTCTGGAGCCTGGATCTCAGAAAAAAGTATTTCTGTTATAACGTGCCCTTCCAAAGTTGCGGTTCAGATGTTGTTCCATTGTAGTGTCGTGTGGTTTTTAATTTTCCTTTTCAGGAAATATATAGGAGTATATAGCCCATCAAATATCTTAAACATATGGTCTTTTAATCAAAATGTTTAGAGCCATTTTTTTAAAAAATCTAATGTGTTACATTCATACAAACTTTGTACTCTTTGGCTTATTAATGGGTACAAAAATTATTTTAACGACAGTATTCCTTCCTATCTACTGCATTTTAATTGGGATAACCTTTTTCGGAAATAGCTGCATTGCATTTCGTTATAGATACTAAGGGAATAGCTATACTCAAATATTTAAGAACTGGATGCTATACGCTGGTCTTTGGAGGAGGGTTGTAGCTTCACGTATGGTACGCCAATTTGAAGAGTTGTGTTATAGTTCAACTGTTGGGGAGCCAAGCTTGATGAAATAACTGCCACACGTATGGTACTTTCCTTAAATATATTTTTATGTTTGCCTCGGCTGCGTCAGCATTAATTTGTAGAAACATGTATCTCTGAACAAGGTGTGATGCGGCTAAAGAATGTAGGCTTACATAAATTATAATTTTTACTTCACTCCTTTTATTAATCCTTCACACGATTAAATAACACCACTGATATAGAGAGCTGTGAGATTATTTATTAATTACTTGCACTTTTTAACACGTAAACTTTATATTCTCGCCGTAATGAATTTTAGTCTCACACTGGATACGTATTAAACTTCCCGAGGACGCGTCTCGCGTCCAGTTAGGAACGCTGTCTACTAGCAACTGACGCCTGAATTTGTACAATTTGCTCTATTTCAGTTTCTGATTGGCTAATCCTACTCCAATAGAATACCTTCATTTAACTTAAGCTTTTTCTGGTTGTTGATTCGCTATTTATAAACTGTCTCAAAAATTGCATTATTGTTTCTAAGAATTACTAGTAGCATTATTAAACTTTCCAATTCATTATTGCCTCAAGGTTACCTCATTTTTACCTCATTGTTAGCAACTTTTGACCTATATTCTCGCAGCTCCTACATTATTAAATTACATAACATTCACATAACATTATTAAACATATACATAATATAAACATTAATACAATTACTGTTACACAAACTTTGTTATTTTATACACATTGCTTTAAAGCGGGCTGTTATTGAATTTAAGTGTTAAAAATACTGCCTCACCTTAAAATGCTATTCTTTCCATGACAATCGCGAGAAAGAGTTGGAAATCGATGTCACTTTAAAAGAATTGCTAAGTATTGAACAAATCGAACAATTAATAATGGATATCTCGGAAATGGATGGTGCCACAAAAAAAGTTATTTGAAACAAATTGCTTGTTTTAAACAGATCTACATTTTTTGTACAGGTACGTTTTTGTCTATCTCTTAACGTTTACCAGTTAAACAAGATTATACAAAATTCCTTCCGAATCAAGAAGACTTTCCCAGAAAATTCTAGACATACATTTTATTTCACATGTAAATATATTTAATCTATGTGTTTTAATCAAAAGTTTTCAGAAAATCAAACATTTTTAAACATCTTCCCTGTAAGGGGAGTTTGAGTTAGGGGGATATTCTTGACAATTCCATGTCACATCTTTGGAAGGAACTGAACTTAAATACCAAGTTTGGTGTTTATCCGACGTTTCCTTTTTGAGTTGTACTGTTCATAGATACTCACATGACCTTTTTTGGCTTAAAGGACATCAAAACACGTATTTCCGGTGAAATATCGGTATCCAATTTTTGGGTGGAATGCAATACCTCTGTACCTACTATGCACGTGTTAGAGAAAGTAAAAATAAAAAGACAGCAAATTTTTTACGATGTAAAAGGTACTTTGAGGTTGGGAGAATTTTTTAGTCGTAACTTTGGAAGAATCTGAACTTGAATACCAAGTTTTATATTTAGCCGGCATTTCGTTTTCGAGTTATTCTGTTCAAATGCACAGGGATCTGTTTTTAAAAATCCTTCTTTTTTATTTAATTATTCAGGAAGCCTGTAGCTGTATTTCTTGTGAAATCTTGGTGTGGAATACCGTACTATACCATATCGTAGATATGGAGTAAAGAAAGTGAAAATACAGCAACCAAGTCAACGTAAAGAAAGTTCTTATTTTCAATATGCAGAAAGAACAAGCGATATAAAAGTTCGGTGTAATGCTTTTTTTCAAGATTTTGTTTTTATTAGTTTATATCCTCTTTTTTTAATTGTACACATGGTCAAAATTTTCGTGTTTAGTTTAGTGGAGAATTAATTTTGTTATAGAAGCTAAAACTAAGTTGAAAATGGATTTTGATTCAAGGGAGAGAAAATATCGCATTTTTGTAAACTTATCCATTAAAACTTAAGTTTTATACTACCTTACAAGTTCACAAGGCAGCACAGATGAATATTTTGAAAATTCAGTGCAATGTTTACATAAAATAAAAGATAGAATGACTAAGACTGAATTTTGAATATGACAAAATAAGGATTCTAAATATTTTTTTTCTTCCTGAATATTATAAATGAGAATTTTCTCTGTTAATTTCACTGTTAGAACTTTTAAGTTGAGAAGAATACTTTCCTGAGCAGTGTATATACAACATTGTAGTTTGTTGGTTAAAATATGTCACAATATACGTTTATTTTTACGGCCTCAGTTAGAAGCAAACTGTAATGCTTTGGAATCTAATATTAGATTTCATATTCTAATATCTCTGGTTATCAAATATTATGACTTATTTTAAATTTTATTCTGAATTTATATGGGTATTTAAGATCTATGTTATGGAGGGATACACTAGTGGCAAATATTTTAATTAAAAAAACGTGCACAACATTTTTCAGTGTCCAATCAACAGTTGTGTTTAATTATGTTGTTTTCTCTTATGAGTTATGCTTGTATACTTGTGAAATTTAAGCATTTATTAAAATTTTTAAATAAAATAAAATTAAATTGTTTTATCTAAGCCCATGTGTCTGTACAATCAACACAACTATAAATTTACAATATGTTATTATATTGGCCTTGGAAATTTTGCTATACGTGGCTGTATAAAGATCTCTAGATAAGAGGCGTAGCGCAGCAGTCGCGACGTTGAGCATGCGCGAGCACTTCATTCATTAGGAAGCCAGACGCAGCTGTGAGCGATCGTTAATTTGCGTTTTCCTGTTTTTAGAGTTCAAAACGACCCGCCGACTGTGAAATCAGATCAATGATTCGTTTTTTGAATGCGAGAAATGTTATGCCAGCAACATTCATCGCCAATTGTGTGAGCTTTATGGGGAAACAATAAGTAATGAAATGGAGAGGAAGAGTTTAACGAAGGTCGTGAAAATGTGCTTGATGAGCCACGGAGCGGCCGAACGTTTTTGATCACGGTTGGTTTGGTGCAAGCTGTGGAAGAAAACATTAGAATCAAGCGATTTTCATCTATTTCTTCATATGAAGAAATTCCTTGATGGAAAACATTTCAATGACGATGATACTGTGAAACAAGACGTGTAGACCTGGCTTTCATCACAGGCGGCACCATTCTTTGACGAAGTTACACAAAATCTGGTTTCCCGTTAAGAAACGTGCTTGAATAACAGCGGTGGCTATGTGGAGAGGTAGTGTAAGTTAATGAATCATAATAAAGTGTTTGGAAAATAATGTCCCGTTATTTTTAAAAAAATTATAGAAGCTTTATAAAAACACGCCTCGTAAATATCTCCTACAATATGGTTAATTTAAAAAAAGATATCTGATGTGTTACACTTACATGACTGTCTCTACTCTTGTACAAACTATTTTTACAAACGCTTATTCTCCATCTACTTCATGTTAATCGACTTAAATATTTGCAGAAGGTATCTTATTGCTAATTTTCTTGTTGGTGCAAGGAGAATATGGTAGGCTTTAAGCGATAGTCAGATCTTTTAAGAACTGGTCGCTATGTGGAGAGCATTCCATTCTCTTTGTATGGCTAGGACATAAAATTCGAATAACGAATTCCCATTTCAGAAAAAGTATAAGTTTTGGAAAGTTCATGCAAATAACAAGGAAATAGAAAAAGAAAGTATATGACATAAATTGTGTGTTTTAACGAGCTCTACGTTTGTTGTGTAGAAAAAGTTTGCCTCTCTCTTACGGTTTATCAGTTATGCAAACACCATTCAAAAGAAGACTTTTGGGGACATTCGCAGAAAATTCAAGATATACATTTTGTCATGAAAATATCTTAAATATATATTATGTTAATGAAAATCGTTAGGGCCATTTATGAGAAAATCAAAATTTTCGAAAAATGTTCCTTGTAAAGTGTAGTCTAGGTCGGGGAATTTTCTTGAAAATCTTTGTGTCGTATCTTTGAAAGATGTTGATCCTAAATACCAAGTTTGCTGATTAACTTTTCGTTTTTGAGCTATGTTGTTCACAGACACTCACGCGGATTTTTTCTAAAAGTGATTTTTTTGGATTCAGGGTCCTCAAGAGGTATTTACGTTGAAATTTAGGTATCGAGTTTTGGGGTCAAATACAATACTTCCCCTATTAGTGTACGCAGTAGGGAAAGTAATAATATAAATCAGTGCTTTGCGTCGGCTTAATAGAGCTGGATTTGTGTACCAGATGTATATGCAAAAGCATAGGAAATAAATTAAGTTACTAGGCCTGTTCACAACACACTGACGATGGTTCAGTAAGCATTCGGATTTCTTAATTAAGTGTATCTGCCCTACCAGTTTATATTATTGGCACCAGCAGAAATAGATCGCACTATAATCGCTCACAACGCGCCGACCCTATGGAGATACAAATATAAACTAGTGAATGGGAGTGTTGATGTCTACATTTTAAAAGGAAATGCATGTTTTATAATCTGGCAGACACAGCCGGAAGCGTTCCAACACCTTTAAACTGGTAAATTTCCTACAACCAGTTTTCATTCAGGATAAGCCAAGTGTATATCAAGAACTCTATACCTGTATTCATACTATAATGTGTATAAGAACTGTTGAGACATATAATCGAGTGTAACAAAAATATATATTTTTAATTTACACTATGTTTCAGAACTCCTAAGTGAAAAGTGTCAGCAGCACTAAGAAAACCTATTCATGAATAGGATTTTTACAAGAGCTTTGTGAAGTCCTACTTTCCACCAAAGTTAGACTGCAGGAATTTTGTTTCCCTGTAATTTCCTCCATATAGTATGCCTTTGATGAAAGCCGATCTTATAAACTCGAAATTTCACGTTTGTTGTGTCTTTCCGAATTCCTGATTTTGTTTTGTTCCTCGTGTGTCTTAATTCAGTCACTGTCTCATTATAACTGTGTAGTATTAGTATTACTATAGCGATAGCTTTAACTTGGATTTCATTTTAATATCAGATAGTTGTAGGCAGTAGGTTAATGTATAATAGTCATGTCATAAAACAGCTTGTGTGGGTTGGAATGTATCATTGCAGCAAAAGGCACATATGGAATTCGTGAGCAAATATAAGTATTCTTGAAAACAAACAGACAGCGTGTGCATTAAAGAGAAAAACTAAACCTAGAAGAAAATAGATGGGGAATCAATAACTCCATACGTTTGCTAGAAATGTATTCCAGGTAAAGAATAAAAAAGTAACGCAGCACATGACTTAATATTATTAATCATTGCTCTTACCTATAGTTTAATATGTAGTTTACGAATAGGTACTCAATATGAATTGTATGTAAGTATTGTAAAGTGTTTATGATCGTAATCAAATCAGCCTAGCACCTAGAATTTCTATTAAGAACGCTAAAATCACAACTTTACTAATCTTAAAATTTCGCTCAAAAGGCAAGGTGTAGCACATATGTTAATATTCTGAATTATTTCTCTTATATGTAGTATAATATAATATTTAAGTTATTATTAGGCAATTAATTAGCAGAACTGGCTAACATCTTCAGGTATCTTGGTGCAGATGCGCATGAAGACATACGTCCTTACTCCTATAAAGCTCTGTAGGTGTTTGCGCAGCCCAGATTACGCCTTGAAACTGCAACTGTTTATTTCCTCAGTTCATTCTATTACTTCAAGGAATTCGAAAACTTTCCTTCGTCAACAGAAATGTTTCTATCTCCGTGAAGAAAGTCCACTTTAGGAGCAAAAGTCTGCGTTCTCCGCGATTTTAAGGAAAGTCTCGCACAAAGCTGACTTTTTTAAAACTTCGTCTATGAATATGAAAAATGCGACTTTCCTCCTGGCAAAGTCTTTGACATTAACCTTATTTGTTGATACTCGCCTTGAAGGCAGGTGGGTTTCCTTCAGTTACTGTGCTATGACAATCCTTGTTTTTGATAAAACCATTCATTTTGACGTTTTTCATAAGCTGAAAGGCAAAATCCTTTTTCTCGTGGTGTCAGGAGTAATTAAGTTACATCACTTCACCTCTTGATATCTGATACACAGGTTCGTTTAGTATGAATCTACTGTTTTTTTAGTGTATGTGAATTTAATTTCCAAATTGATACATGAAAGCTACAGGTTTGGCATTCATCATTATCAATTAAATAATCACTTTTTATTTTCTGTACACTTAAGATAGGAAATATTGTATTCCCCCAAAACTTCGATGTCGATATTTCACCAGAAATAAATGTTTTAAGGCTCCTGTATAAAAAATTCTGATGTGTTACACTCGCATGACTTTCTCTACAAACTATTTTTACCAACTCTCCATCTATTTCATGTTAATCGAATCTTATTGCTACCTTTCTTGTATATCTTGAATTTTTCTCAACTGAGAATTCGTTGTTCTTTTTTTATTCTCGACATGCAAAGAGAATTACATTTTACACATAGCGACCTGTTCTAAAAATATTTGACTATATCTTAAGGCCTACTATGTTCCCCTTGTTCTGTATTTGCAAGGGCAATATAGAAATACAGTAGCCTTTAAGCATAGACATATTTCTTAATAGCTGGTTGCTATGTGCAGCACCATTCTCTTTGTCACAGATTAATACTCGTTGCATATCCAAGACAAAAAAAAAAGGAATAAGGAATTCCCATTTGAGAAAAAGTATAAGTTTTGGAAAATTTAAGGGAATAACAAGCAATATCTCGAAAATGGTTCCCTCAACAACAAAAATGTATGACATAAATTGTGTATTTTAACGCGATCTACATTTTGTGTGCAGTAAAAGTTTGTCTATCTCTTATGGTATACCAGTTATGCAAAAGTCGTTCACAATGAAGAATACTTTTGGAGACATTCCCAGAAAACTCGAGATATATCTACATTTTATTTGTCGTGAAAATATCTTATATATATGATATATTAATCAAAATCGTTAGAGCCATTTTTGAGAAAATTAAACTTTTCGAAAAATGTTCCATGTAAAGGGTAATCTGTGGTGGCAGAATTTTCTTGAAAACCTTCGTGTCGCATCTCTGGAAGATACTGAACCTAAATACCAAGTTTGGTGTTTATCCGACACACTGACATGTTTCCAAAAATGCTTCTTTTTTGTATTCAGGGGGTCTCAAAGTATATTTCCGGTGAAATCTCGGTATCGAATTTTTGGGTGGAATACAATACTTCCCCTACTTACTATACGTAGTAGAGAAAGTAAAAATGCATTTTCAGTAAAAGGCCAGCGCGCGCGCGTGCGTATGTGTCTGTGAACAGCATAACTCAAAAACGGAAAGAAGATAAATACTTAACTTGGTATTTAAATCCAGCATCAGCGACACGAAGACTTTCAAGAAAATCTCCCGAACCGCAACTACTCTTTACATAGAATATTTTTCGAAGTATTTTATTTTCTTAAAAATTGCTTTTACGAATTTGGTTGAAATACCATATATTAAACATATTTTGACGAAACTGTATATTCTAAATTATACAAATACTATAAAATGTATATTCTAAATTTTCTTGGAAAGGCCCCTAAAGCGTTCTTAATTCGAAAAATGCACAAAAAATGCAGATCTCTTTTAAACCCTCGATTTATTTTCACTATCTTTTTTGTGTGGCATAAGCCTTTTCCGAGAAACCCGTTATTAATTGTTCGAATTGTTTCATACTTTGTCATTCTTTTAAAGTCCTGTCAATATTCAGTTGTTTCTCGCGATGGTATGAAAAGAATATGGAATTTTAAGGCCGGCATATAGCGTCCAGTTATAGAATTATCGTTATTTTCCATTTATTTACAACGAAATGTGTAATGTATCTTATTTCTGCAAACGCTTGTCTCAACTAAAATACAGAAACAAGCTTTCGTAAGAATAGTTTTATACCCATTGATAAACTATATAGTGTAGAGACAGTCATGAAAATGCAACATATCAGATTTTTTCCACTTGAGCCATATGAAATATAGCTTCTGTATAAATGGCCATCTGATAATGAAACGGTTTGTTACTAGCACCGTAAGTATTTAATTACAACTTCACGGGTAATCAACGATGAAAGGGATTTCAAGCTTCGGTCAGTTTCAACTCCATGGCTGTCTTCACCATTAGCAGCCGTAAAGTTTTAATTAACAGTTCTCGATTTGAAAACATCAAGTTATACCTTATGTCATAAAGTATAGTCTATTAGGCAAGGATTTCTGGTAGTTGTCCTGACTAAGTTGAAGAAAATCGTTGTAATCACTGAAGATATTGTAAGATATGAGAACACCAGGTGCTGCTAAACCCACTTTGTCACTTAAGTGCTCAAGTAGCACAAACTTTACACTTGGCACTTTTGAAACACATGATCCGTTGAATCGAATCATACTAACTGAACTGCAGAGTCAGAACTCTGAACTGAACGGGCCACTGTCCACTTTTAACTGTCCAAACTCTTCGACTTCTTGACTGCACTTAACTTCGTAACTAACTCTTCGGGTAAGAGCAGCCTCTCATAGAGGTCCTGGATACAAAGCGGAACATTCTCGAAGGGGAGATTACTAGAACGTGCCCAAAGGAATCTTCTGGAGCAGTAATTACATAAACTGCGGGAAAATTCACATAATGAGCTTTTGTTGTGCCCGGCTATTCTTCTGAAGTGGACCGAACATTAGCCGCACCAAACGGCCGGGCTGGGATGCGCTCACCGGCGGTCTGTAGGTAACTTCGCATGCGCGGTCGCAATACTGCCCGGAACTTTGAACTCTGAAGACAGCTGGTACAGCTTTCAATTCTAGATTCAGAGAGTAATATATGTCGTTTTATTATATGCATCAGTGTGCAGTTTGCATTTTACAAACCTAGTTACATGTGTTAGCTTTTAACATTACTTTGCGTGATAGGGTGTTGTAAATCTATGAGGTTACCCAACGTTTCATCTAGCTTTAATTGTAACTTTTGCATTGTTTTAATCTGCGAAAATATTTAAGGGATGTCCAGGAAAACTTGACATTTCCGGACGCATGTCGACGGACCGGACATGTTTTTAAAATAGTTCATAGCAATTAATTTGAAACAAAAATTTATCCATGCCTTTCAGTCGAATAGCAGATAAGTAAAACTGCATAACTCAGTTAAGGCTTAAATAAATCAGAGTGAAATCTTAATACTCACTGTAGAATTGAATACCGCTGTTGCTGTGACAAGAGAGCACTAAACTACACAGCAACTGTTTGTAAAGGGAGCCTTTAGAGCACTGCTCTGGATTTTAATACAGCTGTATTCTACTTCTAATGTATACCAACATTATAAAGAGCAAATTTTTGTATGTGTTTATCTCGGAAACCAACTGGTTTTGATAATTTTTTCACAGTTGAAAACCCCTGTTCTTGCTGACGGACATGGGCTATAAGATGGCTTCTAATTTGAACTCCTTAATAACTAACATATTAAAAAGGATATACTGTGCCTGGATAGTAGAATACGTGACTTTGTCTAGGTTTCCAACTGTTACTTCTCTCATTTCTCACTATCGCCGTTCTAAGTTCTTATCTAGTTGAACTTCAGTGGGAGCTGACTTTGTTCATACTATCCCTTCGCTTCCTTCGTGACGTGCCTCTTCACGCCGAGCGGTTCACTTCACTAGGGAGTAGAGCACAAGACCTCCAAAACCGTCGCTCCGCGGTAGCACTCGTTGCACGTAGCAATGGCCGTCAGGAACTTGCTCTAAGTATCGCTCTGATGTCGCAACAGAGACGCACTTGCTAACTCGCTTGATCGCTGAGTGACAACTCTGACTGCTCTCGCGAGAGCGCTCGCTTATATAGTCACTGGAATATTTCTACAAGGTTCAACATTATTAGAAATATTTCGACAGACTTTCTGGGGGAACGGAGGAGTATCATCTTCCAGGACGTTCTTATTATCTGCAGATAGTAAAATAAAATATGATCTAAGCTGTTTCTAACAGAATATGTTTGTGATACTTAGGCCAAAACCTTCTAATAAGGCTTAAATAAAAAGCTTTTGCTGCATTTCTTCCGGATGTTGCAACTTTGTTCATTATTATTGCCGCCTACTAAATAATTGTATATAATAGGGTAAAATTATGTTCAGTTCAAACAACAAAAACCGAGCGGAGTGGATCAGGCGGTAACGTCGTGGCGGGCATTCGACAAATCTGACCGAAGGTTTCTTTGTGGTTTTCCTCGGTCGCCAGGGAAATGCTGGATTGGATAATTCGATCCGCGAATTATCCTATCCTCTCTTTCATCAGTATATTTAATTTCCCTCTTCTTCACGCCATACCAGTCATTGGGCTGATCACCCATTCTGGAATGCTAGTTCTACAGTTTGCTTGCTACTCGACAGGCTACTGATCCAAAGCATTGGCTTGTAAGTCCTTGGGAGTGTAAGCCCTACAAAGAGGAGCGTAATCAGTTAAGAAATAGAAGTCACAACATAAACCGCTCAGGTGACATTGATAATCACCGGAAAAAAACTGCTTTCCTTGAAGGTTAAGCCTAAGTAATTTCCATAATGTTTTAACCCTTTTTACTTTCTCTACTACGTATAGTAAGTAGAGGAAGTATTGTATTCCACCCAAAAATTCGATACCGAGATTTTACCGGAAATACATGTTTTGAGACCCCCTGAATCCAAAAAGAACATTTTTGGAAACATGTCCGTGTGTGTGTGTCTGTGAACAGCATAACTGAGAAACGAACAGTTGGATAAACACCAAACTTGGTATTTAGTTCAGTATCTTCCAAAGATGTGACACGAAGGTTTTCAAGAAAATTACCAGATTACCCTTTATATGGAACATTTTTTTGAATATTTAATTTTCTCAAAAATGGCTCTAACGATTTTGATTAAAATATCATACGTTTAAGATACTTTCATGACAAATAAAATGTATATCTTGAATTTTCTGGGAATGTCTCCAAAAGTATTCTTCATTGTGAACGAATTTTGCATAACTGGTAAACCATAAGAGATAGACAAGATTTACTACAAAAATGTAGATCGCGTTAAAATACACAATATTTTTGTTGAGTGAACCATTTTCGAGATGTTGTTTGTTATTTCCTTAACTGTTCCAATACTTATACTTTTTCTCAAATGGAAATTCATTTTTTTTTGTTCTGGTAATGCAAAGAGAATGGAATACTCCACATAGCAACCAGCTCTTAAAAGATTTGACTATCGCTTAAAGCCTACCAATTCCCCTTGCATCTACAAGAAAATTAGCAATAAGATTAACATCTCGATTAACATGAAGCATATGGAGAATAAGCGTTTGTAAAAATAGTTTGTACAAGAGTAGAGAAAGTCAGTGAGTGTAACACTTCAGATTTTTTACTCCATTTATACACCACCTTTAACATCTCGGCTGCTTTTTTATCTTTGCAACGTCAAACTGATGGAAGAAATATCACGAACTGGGACACAAACCAGATAGCGTATTTAATTGTACGTACATAATTCAGTCCGCATGACACCAGAGACATAAAAGCATATTACATTGGGATAGAAAGCTAAATTAAAGGACACATGAAAAAACAGTTCAATAAATATTTGAATAACTCATTTAATAGGTTAGGGTATTATAGAGATATTATTGTTATTATTATTCCCTTCTGATAATTGTTTGCAAAGCAGCAGAGCAGTAGATATATTAATTTTAAATTATAAAATATCAAAACAAGCATGGCAATGTACTGAGTTAAGAGAAATGAACCACGTAAAACGAAAAAGCATTAACAAAGGTCGAAAAATATAGAATTTTTGCATTGCTTGAAAATGGTTGACAGCCTTCTTTATATTCCTTCACTTGAAAAACTTAAGATAATACTAATTCCGAATTAACTATGGAAAGCTAGAACAGAACCACCGATCTTCAGCTTCCCGTACCGATACTCTGCCGTCTGAGCTACGATGTTGATATGACAACACTACTTGAAATTCTCCATGTGACAAGAAATTCACAAATTCTCTTGAAATAAAATAACATGCCACAATATCAACTTGCATACTTTTTTCATTTTACACTTTGCCTTTCCAGTCTACGGAAGAACAATTAATAAAATTGAACTATATTTTCTCAGGATTCTAAAACTATCTTGCATCCAAGCCTCTGATGCACATCCGCCATCGCGAAAAAAGTTTATGCGAAAGGCACCATTCAACTTGGGTTTCTAGAATTAGGGACGGAGCCATGAATGGGAAGGAGCTGTTTGCTAATCCCATACCAACTTAATACACTGCTAATTATATCGACCCGTTTTTTCGCACTCGAGTGTACATAAAAGTTAAATACACACGAGAAAACAGAATACTTTTTAATCCCCCCAGTTTGCTGCAAATTTAAGTGCAATATGCCTTCAGCTAGCAAATATTCAAAGCCTTTAGTCTCTGTTCGGAAAACTTCAGCTGCAACCTCGATTCGAAAGCTATCTTAACTGCGCTTAATTTGGTACCGATTTCAATCAAATTTTTGTGTTGATAAATTCTGCTCCTAGTTCTGTATAGAAAGTTTTAGCTCCGTATGTGTAGTGGTTGCCTAGAAATTAAATTAAATCCGTTTGATCTGATTTCAAACTAATTCAAAATTTGTCACAGTAGCTCAATGGTTAGAGCAACCGCATTGAGAATGTGAGAACCGTTTTCAAACCCTGCTGGGGCATTGAATTTTTCAGTTGATGCTATATTAAAAAAAAAAGGAGTCGCTTCCAAATACTGCAGAAGATGAGACCTTGAAGTCTCGAAACGATTGTCCAGATTTTACCATCATGATGTAAGTGAAAGCTTTTAATATCATTCGACTCATTTATTTTATCAATTGACTTCTTCACTGTCAAGATCGTCTTTTTCAATTTTGATACAAAGATGATTTAATATAGTTCATACCCAAATGTATATTAAAATAGAACACATAGTAGGTTAGGTTAGGTTATCAACACTGGATACAGGAAATTACAATTCCGACCACGACAGCACGAACGGAAATTAAATAAAAAACACTGTCGTCGAAAAAAAGATTTTCTTTATAAACTTGTGCTAAAAATTCATTATTAAAATTGTTTACTGGCGTTTAGTTTAGATTCATGTAATATTTCTAATCACAGTGTATTCCTGTTTAACATTAAAACACAATCAATGTACATTAGTGTCACCAAAATAAGTGTATGCTTTCAAGATAAAAATTAGGAAAATGTTGCGGTTTACTTTGAGATGAAACAAAAAATGAAAGTTGGATACCTTGAAAAGGCAATTCAGTATGAGAAATAATAATGTGCATTACTGATGTCCTTGGTTTATGTTAAGATTTATTTTGTTTACGTTGAGAATAGACAAGCTTTTAATGTTTCATTAAGATTGATAACACATTGTAAAACATCGTAACGTATTTTCCTTGAATAGGTAATAAATGCCGTAGTGTAATATAAAGAATATGCAATAACCCCCGTTATAAACTCCTTCGCTTTGTAGAGGAAACTGAATAGAGCCGTGAGTAAGCACAATAAACAGAAATATAGCATATCTTTGCTATTAATATTACATTTTTGTACCAGTTATTTAATTATTGGGCTTTTTATAGTGTGACAGTAATTTAATTAGGCATAAATCAATTGAGATTTGAACCTAACGTAGTAATGAAACCCAGTGTTGAGATAAAAAGGAAACCTAGATAACAGAGGAAGTATTGTATTGTATTCCACTCAAAAATTCGATTCCGAGATTGCACGTTTTGATGTTCCCTGAATCCAAAAAAAAGCAATAACTAAAAGATAAACATTTATGTTGAATACTAACTTGGTGTTTAAGATCAGCGACTTCCAAGGATGTGATAAAAGATTTTCAAGAAAATCCCCCAATCCAAACTATAGAAGATTTTCGTTATTTTTTGTTTTATGAAGAATTACTCTTAAAGATTTTGATTGAAATACCATATTTTTAGGATATTTGCATGACAATAAGGTATGTATCTTGATTTTTACTTTCTCTAATACGTATAGTAAGTAGGGGAGTATTGTATTCCAACAAAAATTCGATACCGAGATTTCACCGGAAATACATGTTTTGAGGCCCCCTGAATCCAAAAAAAGCATTTTTGGAAACATGTCCGTGTGTGTGTCTGTGAACAGCATAACTCAGAAACGAACAGTCGGATAAACACCAAACTTGGTATTTAGGTTCAGTATCTTCCAGAGATGCGACACGAAGGTTTTCAAGAAAATTCCCCACCCCAGAGTACCCTTTACATGGAACATTTTTTGAAAATTTTAAAATTTTCTCAAAAACGGCTAACAATTTTAATTAAAATATCATATGTTTAAGATATTTCCATGACAAATGAAATGTATATCGCGAATTTTCTGGGAATGTCCCCAAAAGTATTCTTCATTGTGAACGACTTTTGCATAACTGGTAAACCATGAGAGATACTACACAAAAAATGTAGATCGCGTTAAAATACACAATTTATGTCATATACATTTTTTTTTTGTTGAGCGAACCATTTTCGAGATATTGCTTGTAATTGTCTTAAATTTTCCAACACATACTTTTTCTCGAATTCGTTATTCATTTTTTTATGTCCTGGACATGCAAAGAGATTGGAATGTGCCACATAGCAACCAGCGCTTAAAAAATTTGACTACCGCTTAAAACCTACCGAATTCCCCTTGCATCTAGAAGAAAATTAGCAATAAGTTTGACATCTCAATATCTCGATTAACATGAAGCATATGGAGAATAAGCATTTGTAAAAATAGTTTGTACAAGAGTAGAGAAAGTCATGCAAGTGTAACACATCAGATTTTTTTAAAAATACAGCCTGTGAAGTCCTCTTCATTCTGAATGACCTTCGGGCTATTGGTAAATCGTAACGGATACACAAAATCTTACTGCACAACAACTGTAGTTATCGTTAAAGTAAACAATTTATGGAAAATAAAATTTTTTTGTGGCGTTGCTAATTTCCGAGATACTTACACTTTTCTCAATGTGGTAAGTCACTATTATTTATTTCTTGTAGTCATACAACGAGCATGGAATTTCAAAGGCATCGCAAAGCGATCTACATTGAAAAAATGTGACTACCGCTTTAGCCGCCGTATTCTTCTTATACCTCCAATGAAAGTTACAAATGTACAGGATGATTCTGTGACTATGTTACAAACTTTTAGAGATGATAGAGCAGACAATTGTGAACAACTTTTATATAGGAACCCATGTCCGAAACGTCTCGTTTGATAGATGCTGTAGACCTCTGACGAGAAAACGTTTGCGGGATGTTCTACTCTCCGGAGTAGTCAAGGGGAGATGGTACCACATGGCAGCTCATGATTATGTCATAGATATATCTACTATCTACATTAAAAACACCGCGCTGCGTTAGTATTCCAGGTTGTTTCACTTGGAGCGGTATGTAAGTTTTTCCCAGTGATTTATAAAGTTATTTACAATACCCAGTAAGAAAGGAAGAACTCTGCAAAATCAAGCCCGAGAGATAGTTGCTAACGTTGTTAAAATCTGTGACAAGAAAGCAAACAAAAGCAAATGGTCATTCAGCATTACTATCAGAAGAGCGTATGTTTTCTAAGAGGCTTTAAGTTTTGTTGATATGTTGAAAATAAAGCCGTAATCTTTCTCAGATAGCGCTAGAACTGTTGATGTCAATACATTCCTTACACACAGTGAGAGCAACACAGTACAAGCATTAGTTTGTGTTGTTAAAATGTTGTCTATATCAGATTGGTAGAGTGAAAGCTTTTCATTCTTTACTGTAAGCCAAGTGACATTTACATGTCGGTATGTTAACATTGTTATAATCATGGAAAGGTCGCATTAAGAGAACTACAGATTCGAATTTTCAGTAAGCGTGTGGAGTGTCAAAGTGCATGATCACTTGATCTACTGCCAGCTCGTTTAAATGGGCAAATGTATCCAACTTTCTATCATTATAATGCCTGAGCTGCTGGAGGATGTTCCGTATTACCTTTGTCAGCGCATGTAGTGGTAGCATGATAGTATACCCGCTCGCTTCTCCGGGGATGTCCAAAATCGTTTCCATGAATATTTTCTTGCGAGGTGGATCGGAAGAGGTGGTCCAGTTCATTGTCCTGCCCGTTCACATCAATAGATAATTTTCTTGTGGGGTCATCTTAAAGCCCTTGTTTGAGACACCGCTCAAATCGTAAGAGGATAGGATGGTTACTAATTGCCTGTGACACAGTTGGGAACATAACAGGAATCTTTGAATGAATGCGATAGTCGATGTGGCTCTGCAATGCTTGTATTGAGGCAGGTGGAGGGAATTTTCAACAGTTCTCGTAATAGTATTGATATTTTAACTGTATTGTAAGTGTTAAGACCTTTAAATGTTCAATAAATAAAAGTTTGTAATAAGAATTCATAAGTTTAAGTTAATTATTATTAAGAAGCATTTTCGGACAGTAGTTCATTCTTGTCTCTTCTATCATCCCTAAAAGTATGTAACATAGTCACAGAATCACTCTGTATAATGAAAAAATTCTCTAATAAAAACATGCAGAAGAATAGGACATTGTAGGAATAATTTGTATAATAATGAGTAGAGAATGTCATGCGAGTCCAAAACATCAGATTTTTATCATTATATTTTCTAGATAAACTTGGCGATCTCATTTTTACTTTCTTTACTACGTATAGTCAGTAAGGGAAGTATTGTATTCCGACTAAAAGTTAGATACCGAGATTTCACCGGAATTACATGTTTTGGGGTGCCCTGAATTCAAATAAGGCATTTTTGGAAAAATGTGTGTGTGTGTATGTGTGTGTGTGTCCCTCTATGTACAGTATACCTAACTCAAAAACTACAAGTCGTATAAATACCACACTTAGTATTTGAGTTTAATATCCCCAGAGAATTGGACAGCAAGGTTTTAAAGAAAAAATTAGGAAGTATACCATCAAGACGAGTGTGTCAGTCGGTTACGAATTATTCTGTATCCCAGTTTACGCTTTACCATGACAGTCGACCTGAAATTTTGTGATCCTTGTTCCTACCTATAATATGTACCTACTAATCGGCCACGATAAGAATGCGCTTGGAGAACGGTACTGTTTTTTGACAACCAAGGCTAGGGATCAGAGGGGTGTGAGGTGTAAGACAATTGGGAAACGTACGTCGCACAATGAAAACAATAATACATTTTCAGGTTTCAGCCTCGCTAGTAAATGCAACTCGGAACTGTAGATGTTTTCTTTACCTGACTGTCTTATGATGCACCACCCACTAGTTTCGTAACCTTTTGTTCGTCTTTTCACCACACGCAGTCATATCGTGGTCGACTAGTAAGAGGAAGTATTGTATTCCACCCAAAACTTCGATGTCGATATTTCGTCGAAAACGTATATTCTGAGGTCCCCTGAACACAAAACAGAAAGCCTTTTTAGAACAAAAAGGCTTACGTGTGTGTCTATGAACAGCATAATTCAAAAACGAAATATCAGATAAATACCAAACTTGGTATTTTGTTTAATAACTTTCAAGTATGCGACACAAAGTATTTCTAGAAAATTCCCCCTCTCTAAATTAGCCTTTACATTGATATCCTTTACATTATATTTTCGATATTCCTAATTTTTTTTTCAAAATTACCCCTAGCCATTTTGATTAAAATGTCATATTTAAGACATTTACATGACAAATTAAATGTAAGCATTGATTTCTTTCTGGAAATATCCTATAAAGCCCTCTTCATTGAAAAGTAGTTTTGTATAGTTTTAAATAACTGGTAAAACATGAGATACAGAGAAAATCTTAATAAACAAAAAGTAGATTTCCTTTAAAAACATTTTATTTCAAATAAGTTTTTCTGGGTCATCAGCCATATCCGATATATCTGTTGTTATTCGTTTAAATTGTCATTTTTGGAAGTGCTGCCGCTATTCAGTATTCTCGCAATGCCCTGGAATTTCAAGGCATATGACGACATATTCTACTTTCTATTGTTGTATACCAGGGTGTGGCCAAAAGATTTTGCATCTAGAGATTAAATTTAGATACCCTGGCATAAACATTGGGGAGCGTAACTGCAATGGCAAAGAGAGGACCAGGAACCTAGCTGCCCATTCTAAAGCAGGCGTGGGATATTCAAACAAAATACACTTAATTTCACAATTGTAATGTTTTATTATATACTTACCTTCGTGTCACTACATCGTTTACAAAAGATCACAGGCAAACATTGGAGGGAGATGCTCCACACTGACACGAAAACACGCGTTCTTACACACAACCACTCGCCCTGAAGACACACACACGATGACCCACGCTACTGACTAGGAGAAGATAAGAAATGCCGTGCCGAACGGAATTGAAACTCCCAATCAAAATGATTATACACAATGTAATGCTACAAATCATTAATATGTCCGACGCAACAATGCACACACATACACGCGACATTATCTCCCTCTTGTACCTATAACAAAAAATGTACAGAAACTATTTCTGCAAATGTTTGCTTCGATTAACATAAAGCAGATATACAACCACGTTTTGGTTGAAATATTTTGTAGCAGTTGTAGAAAAATAAATAATAGTGAGTGGTGAAAATCATTAGGCCACACCACATCAGATTTGTTATTTTGCACTACCTATGACTTTTAATTTAAACTCATAGTTCCGTTAATATTACGTTTATAATGTAAACAAGCAGGCGTAAATTGTGGCTCATAATGGAACGAGTTGTTTATATTGGTACTGACAAAACCTGATCCACACCCTAATAGCGTGACCACTATATTTTTGCAAGTATAATTGATTGACAGGGTACTTTACCTGCCCTGGCCGAACTGCCGAAGGGTGACATCAGAACATAAACCTTATATTTTCATGCTACACTACACTTTTCTTATTGCCATTTAGTAGCAGCAATAACTTAACCTTCGTCTCTCATGTATGTCGTTTAGTTTAACGACACATGCAAGTAATTCTTCACGTCTTCCTCTAAAAAGCCGAATTATTTACAATTGGTTTCTCCTTTCATTGTTTACCATTCGTAGCAAACTCTTTCATAGAGATGGTATCCGAAACACCCCTTCATTCCACGTTCTACCTGAAGCTGAATCATTATGGAGGGAAAAACCCTACGCAAATCTAGTAGAATAGGCCACTTTTTATGCACGAAAATGTATATATTATGGTATTTTTGTTCATTCTAGAAAGCTCTTTCGTGGAATTGCTGAAGGTCAATAGCAAATCTTCAGAAAAGGATATTTATTGTGACGGTCATGGTTCGATGTCCGTGTTATTGTTAAGACAAGTTCTGTTTGCTTTGTGTGCAAGGCGAAGGATAGAGGAATGTTAAAGCGTGAAATAGGATTTTCTAAATGATGCTTCCTTTGTAGTCGTGACAAGAAAATGGTCACTGTCACCATGTGATTTATAGTACCTCTGAATCCCATCCAGTTGCAAGACAGCATTTCTCTGTTTGGCCATCTTTTATCGCACAGTTTAGAAAGCCATTGAACTTTGTATAAAAGCATACAATTAAAGAGACGCGTGTTATCGTCAAGAAATAAGAGGACGTGCGCAGGCCAGAAGTGAACGTGCTGGGTCACGAGGTCACCACCTTAAACCACCGGTTGACATTTCGTTTCGTCAAGGAGTCCGCCTTTTAGTACAAATGTAAGCCAAGCCAATCACAGCAATTCACTTCCTCATCTTTCAGTATTTGATCAACGTTTTCAAATGTATATATTTGTGGGTAAAACATTTATACAACTATAGCATAGTCAAAAGATTACGAAACTCTATAAGGTAATTTATTTAGTGGCTATTTTTAGAAACCATACATATGGTGTAAATTATATCTAAGTTTAGAAGGTGTAATGTTACCACTTTCTGTTCCTCTATTAGGTAGGGGAAGGTATAGAGATTTCAGGTTTTGAGGCCCCCGAGTTAATTTTTTTTTTTTTAGAAAAACGTGTGCGTGTCTGTGGCTGGCATAATTGAAAACTAAATAATGATGGAACACCTGGTATTTAAGTTCAGTATTTCACAAAGATGCGACACGAAAGTTTCAACCCCCATCCTGAATTAACTTTTCCATAGAAAGATGTTAGATATTTTTGATGTTATTAGAATGAGAAAAACGATTTCGGTTAAAATGCCATCTCTTTAAGATAGTTACGATGCAAAATAATGTTCTGAATTCTTTGTTAATGGCTGTTGAGTTATCTTCATTTGTAAGCAATTTTGTATAACTGATAAACCGTAAGAGATAAACATGCACAAATATTGTAGATATATTTTAATGCTCACAATTTATTTCAAATATATGCTTCTGTAGCATCAGCCATTTCAATTATATCGTTATTTGTTTGAGTTTTTCAAAACTTTGTCAGTTTTTTAAACCACCGTTCAGTTGTTTCTTGCGATTCATGGAAAGCATATGTTTCAACGCCAGTAAACAGCGAGCAGTTTTTGAACATTTGACTGTCACTATCCCCCTTTACCTACAACAAAATGTGTAATTAAATTTTTTATGTAAACGTTAAACTCAATGAACTTGAATGGTAGTGGGTAGAGAAAGTAATATGAATATAACGCAACATTTTTTTTAATTAACGTCAAAAATATAAGATGTTTAATTCGCGTGTATTCATAAGTATAATATTTATTCAGGATTCCAGAATGCATTATCCTCCACTTTAATAATTCTGGCTGCCAAATTAACGGAGAGAAGATTCAATTGTTAATATGTAGAAAGAACAAACGATATTAAGTTTACATGTTTGAGTTTATCGAGAAGCCGTTCGCGCGTGTGCGCGTACACACACACACACACACACACACACACACACACACACACACACACACACACACACACACACCACACTACACATGCACGGATCTTTTTTTATTTAGAAAATCTGAAAGCGTGTATTTCCAGTAAAATCTCGATATCAATTGTTTGGAACACAATACTTCCTCTATTTAGTACTAGTATATCTAAGGAGCATAATAAATCCCGTGGCGCTACTGCCCAACTGCCGGTAAAACGCCCACTTGCGGCGGAGGTGGGTGGTCATCCAAAATATACGGGGGAGGTGATGAAGCATCACGCATCCCCCAGCCGACAAATTTGCTCGCAAGGCCGGAACCGCTGCCTATCGTAGCTCCTGACTTTTCTCACGATTCTAAGTAGGCACCGGTCCTATACCCGGGACCACGGGTGAGATCGAACCGAGTCGCATTACGAGGATGCTGCAGAACACTGTTCCACGGCTCCACTGAGTACGGAGTAGGGGAAGTACAAACTTAGACGTATTGCATTTAAATGACTTTCTATACGCACTATCAATTATTGTTATATGGTTTCTACAAACTATTCTTACAAAATCTTAGTTTTTCTACTTCATGTCAATCAAGATAAAATTTGCCGTATATAGCTCTATTATGAATTTCTTTGGAGGTATACACAAACATACAGAAGTCCAATAGTGCAATGTTTAAAAGCGGGTCATTATATGCTTAGAAATGCCATACCCTTTTCAGGATATCGCGAGAAACGACTGATTTGTGACATGCACTTCAAAAACTGACAAATTGTTGAACTCAACGAAATAACAGCAAATACTTCGGAAATGGCTGATGCCGGAAAAAGGGATATTTCCAATAAGTCGATTCTTTCAAAGAGATCTACATTTTTATGCAGTAGGTTTTTGTATATTTCTTTTGGTTCCAGTTCTACAAATTTGCATAAAATTTCATACGAATGAATAGGATTTCATAAGCTATTTCCAGAGGTCCTTTGAGGTGCATGAAACCATATATTTTTAGAAAACTTCTGTTTATATGTGTATGGAGTCCTTGTGTATATGACTGTCATTCAACCTATCTAAATTTTTACAGTATAACTCCAAATGCAAATGTCAGATAACCACCAATCTCATGCTAAGGTAAACTCTGGGACAAAAAAATCATGTCAGAAAATCGATTTTCAGGAACATGTCTTCACTTCAAATTACCTTGTATATGGAAGTACTTTCGTTATTTTTAATTTTGTCAAAAGTAGTTCTAATACCTTTGACTAAAATATTATATATATCGGAGATATTATTCTGAAAAATTAATTATGTGTTTTGAGAATTATATGAAGTCCTTTTAATACCGATTGAAAGCTTATTCAGCTGGTAAAAGCTGAAAGCTTATTCAGATGAACACAACCTTGCCACAGCCATTAAAACACAATTTGTATGAGAGAAGCCTTTTAACAGCGCTAGCTATCTTAAGTAGTCTTTTCGCGTGCTTTATGTAACAAAATACTTATTGCTGAATTTGAAACTAATCTGGGCAAAAATGTTTAATGAATAACAAACGTGGATAGAAGAGTCACTTTTATATGAGTGGGTACTATAATCTACAAACACGTGTTTATCTTTGGCAGAGAAATTCGTGCGAGCTTTCACAAAAGATTTTTTGTTTGTGGCGGTATAGGATTGAAGAAGCGTAATTTCTAAATCTATTCATGCTCATTATTAATACTGAGTTGTAAGTAATATCGATGTTTTTTGTGTGTGCTGATGGTCATCTCCTTCTGAATGACTAAAATTACTTGATTCCATCATAGGTACCAACTTGTTATACATTCGGGAGGGGGGGCAGGATTGTGCAATGAAGTCGAGTATTAATAAAATATTAAGTGCAATTAATACTAAAGTAAAATGTATTTAATCATAGAATAGTACAGATGCTTTCAATTGATTGAAAATAAAATAAATGTTACATTAATTTAAAGTTTGAAGAAAAATAATGCTAGGTCAGTTGAGTCTTATGTTACTGTCTTCCTACCGACAGGGGTGGTCGAGATGCTTAAGACATAGACCAGGAACTACTCCCTGACAGCTTCTTTTACAGATTTACCTCAGTCTTTATACAGAGATACCCTAATTTGATGCAGTAATTTGTATCATAAATTATTTAAATGTAAAGAATGATTATAATATGAATATGCATTTTTATGTGACATTGATTTGAGATGTTTGTTGATTGTAATTATTGTTGAGAAGTAAGTTTATACGGCCTTACTGAAACTGACAATAATAGCATGCAATAATGCAGCGAGGGGGTGAGCTGTTTATCATTATTAGAGACGAGGAAGTTACGTAATGTTGGCGCGTTTTTCTTAGAATTTGCTGGAACATTTTTCCTAAAGCATATGTATTCATAATTTTCATTGGATATAAAAATAGACGCTAATGTTGGCGCGTTTTATTAGCCAATAGCAGCTCAGTTATAATCTTTAGGCATATCGGGGTGTAGGAGTATAAAAAGGGCTAGGTTAGAGGTAAAACCCGTCAGTTCGCCGAAAATATTTGTATGCTACACGTCGCCTTCAGCCCGTCAGTTCATCGAAAATATTTGTACGTTACACGTCGCCTTCAGTCCAGCAGAGTTATGAAAAATCTCAAGTGTTGTAAAGTTAATTACACAGAAAGTTGAAGTACTCGAATTAAGAATGATCAGTAATGAAGTTATTATAACAGTTTCAGTTTGGCGAGTGTCAAGATCAATGTGTAAATGTGATAGTGAATGTGTTCGACAATAGACGTGTAAAACAAATTCTTTCATCAGTGTTATCTTTGGATAAAAGACTCCTTTCCGTTCACACAACCTGTATAAAGAGATGTGCTCGACCAAAAAGATCATAGCTAGCCGGAGGACAGTGAACCAAAATTAAATAAAATAACAGTAGCATTCTTTCAAACAAACACTAATACTACCGCAAATTGCTAACACCAGATGGAGCTAACAAACCTAACAAAGAATCACGTCACAAAATGGCTTCACCACGTGGAGTAAACACATACACAAACATTATAAATAATACCGCCGCAAATTTTAGATCTGGGACGTTTCCTTCCCATATTTCTTTTCCATTATAGTTTAATTTCATGTGTCACCAGTGTTGCCGCCTGTGGTGTCGTATGAAATAAGAGCGACCGTTACACAAGTAAAGACAATCTGATGTGATACGTTTACATGATCTCTTTACCTACTATCTTTATTAGAGCCTACACAAACTATTCTTACTAAAGCTTATTTTTCTACCTACTACATTTTAATCAAACAAACTTTTCCAGAAATAGCTAAATTACACCTTTCGTTATAGACACAAAGGGAATTAGCAGCAATCAAATGTTTAAGAATCGGATGCTAAACGCTGGCCTTAAAATTCCATACTGTTTCCATGACATTGCGAGAAACAACTGAATGTTGAAAGGACTTTAAAGAATGATCAGGAAATGAATAATTCGAATCAGATATTACATAAATGGCTAATGCCACAAAAAAACTTTATTTCCAATACATTGCCTGCTTTAAAGAGATTTAAATTTTTCTGTGTAGTACATTTTCGTTTACCACTTATAAAGATAATATAAAATTCCTTTCTAATGAAGAGGACTTCACAGACTATTTCCAGCAAATTCAAGATATACATTTGTATATCTTTAATATATGTAAATAGCTTTAATAAATACATATATTTAATATCTTTAATATATGGTATTTTAATTAAAATCAATACAGCTGTTTTTTTACAAAATAATAAAAAAATTAAAAACTGCACCATGTAAAGGGTAGTATGGAGTGGGAGCATTTTCTTGAAAATCTTTGCGTCGCATCTTCGGATGATACTGAACTTAAATACCAACTTTGGTGTTGATCCAACATTTTTTTGCTTTTGATTTATATTGTTCACACACACACACACACACACAATCACACACACGGACTTTTTTCTAAAAATCTTTTTTTTCTTCCTTTCCTTATTTATTCAGGAACCCCAAAACGTGTATTTTCGTTGATATCTCGGTATCCAATTTTTGGATGCAACGCAATACCTTCTCTACCTACTAGGTATGTGCTAGAGAAAGTAAAAATGAATGCAACGTGATTTCTATAAAAGGATTTCTCACGACATACAAAATTAATTGCATTTTTTTATCAGAATTTATTTCGAAAACTGATTGCAGATATTAAAACTGCAAAATATTTTTATAACAGCGGAGAAACTGCGGATGTATGAACACAAGAACAATAATTCAGTATTGTTTTCTCCGATTATGTTCATTAGCATTTTGTTTAATAGTTGAAGTATGCTTAAAGTAATCTTTTAACCACTTAATGAGAAATCTATCTCGGAATTTGGAGGTGGCGAGGCCGCTTGCTTAAAATGGTTGGGTGGCGATGCCCCTAGCTTTGTAAGTTAGAGGGATAGAAAGTATTTCCCCCTCGTAAGTCGGCGCCTATGCCCATCACAGTTTCAGTTTAGGTTGTTAACGGAGTCTCTTCGTAATTTGGTTGTTTTCATTACTCTAGATTGGTTTAGCGCTTAAATTTTATAGGAACCAGGGGTCTGTGCGTCCCAGGGTTCCTTGCAACAGGGGAATAGGTTCAGATGGTAGAGCTGGTCGGGAACAAAATGTAAGGCTCCATGAGGGTGCTCAGGGAAGGCGGGGGTGTTAAAGAAGTACCCAGGGATTATGTAAAAAACTAATGATTATATTCTTGAATAAATTAGAGTGATGTTGGGACCCTTCGGAAGAGGGGATGGTACTCTCATATGACTTGTCTGTAGATTTCTCGGAGATCTTTGTCGTCCTCCGTAGTGTAGTGGCTACCATGCTAGTCTTTGGTTTCCGAGGTCGCGGTTTCAAACAGTCGGAGGGCGATGGATTTTTTTTTGGCGCAAAGGACCTTAGCATGGCTTCTTCGGAAGGGAAGTAAAGCAAAGCCGGTAGTTCCCGTGTCGAAGATTTACAGCAAGTAAAAGAACCTCAAGCCTGATAAAGAGGCCTCTGAGCAAAACTATCGATCCTTCATGCCCAATTTAGAATTTGACGCTAAGGACCACAAAGATTAAAGAGGGTCCATAAATAAAACTCGGTTTAATTTTAATTCTTCCTAGCTCTTTAAAATAATACAATGGTAACGATTAACTTATCAGGGTGGGGTCCAGGGCCCTAGACAGACGCGATCTCTGAGTCATTAGAGTCGTGAAGCGAATTGAGAGGGTTGAGCCCACTTTCGTGGCGAATAAATATGATCCTGAGAGACAGCTCAGCAGCCTAGCGCTACCTTCATTACAATATTTCTGATGTAACCCTCCGTCCAGGATCAAACTCCACGTCGAATCGCTACGATATTTTATGTTTCTAAAGTAAAACTTGGTGTTTGATTTTGTGAAGAACATTTATATTGCCTTGAATCTGTAACCATTGCTCTCAGACTTTGTACTCTAATACAATATTAAATCCTCAAGATGTCTCTTTAGCTGTTTTTATTATTGATACAAACATTTTTCTTGAAAATATCTTGTATGATATACTAATATACCAGTTGCATGCAGCATGCGAGGTTTTCATAGTTAATGCTTGAAGAGAATGAGTGTTGGCTATCACTAATTTCATTCTTGCTTCCAGCATCTAACAAGATAATGGTAAAATAAGAAAGTAATACTTCCAGGTAATAGTTTATTGAACAGTTACAGTTTTATTACATATTGGCTTGATTAACAAAACAGAAAATATGCATTATTTATATTTGAGCTATAAACCTTTCTAGACAGGAAACTGTATTCTACCTGAGAAATAAAACTATATAGTACCCATCTCATTTATCTTTACTGCTGAGACTTCCAGAAAAGAAACCTCTGTGAACGACAGAGCATTTGACATAAACAGTAGCTGCACATAAAGAGGGAGTTTTTATTTATTTTCTTAACATTGAATTGAATCACTCATCTAGTTCTTCATCGGTTACAGTCGCTGGTTATTTACTTTGTATAAGAATTTATTACATCAATATTAACTCCATAAAATCTCAAACTACTTAGGTACTAACGTTTTAAATGGCGCAGATGTATTTTTGATGCAGTCGTGCTAAGGAGATTATGTTGAGTAAATGACAATATTATAGGCTCGTTCTATAGTGAATTAAGTGCATTTGATTTGAGAAATCGTCTGATAAGTAACATAACTAGTGTCAACATTTCCTTTAATTAACCCTTCAATGCGTTGTTTGTAGATATGCAAAGCGCATATTAGCAAGCTATTTTTAGAATATGTGAAGTGTTTTTAAAATTTTTTATACTGGCCTTCAAGAATAAAACGCAAGTATAGCTGTTTTATATCATAAATATAATTGTATACTATTGTAGTGTTTTATAGTACACAAAGGAAAATTCATTCAACTGCAGTCAAATGAAACCCTGTTACCGTTCACGACTGCCATGATACAGGTTGTTTTACGTGGGCCCTTCCCATCCTTCACAATAGGCATTTTTACTGTAGTAGCTTACGATTCATGGCTCAGATTAAGGTGCCCTTGACAGGTATATAAAACCGGTTTAGGAATTAGAATAAGAGCGGCACATGCAACAAAATATTTTGGGCAATATTAAATGTTTGGGTTGAAGTTAAATGAGACTAACTTTAGCTTTATAAAGTTGTAGCTTCGAAAATATTTAACACTGCTTATGGTAATTCATATTTGTTTTATTTCCTAACCACTACGATCGCTAAACATATGCTGCCAAATAACTATTTAACAATATAAAAAGATTATCTTCTAAATATATAGTCTTGTTGGATATGTGAATAATATAATACTGTTGAAACTTATAACCTATATTTGCAGAATCGGAATACCCACCACAAAATATTTAAAACATTTGTATTTAAATACTCGTATATAAAATAATTACAGACTTTGTTCCTCTAACCCAAATTCCATCACCAGAAAGAAATGATTCTATCATAAATCCGTTCCCAGTTTACTTTTAGTTACAAATATTTTTGCGGAACCTTCCCCTATTAATTTACCATAAAACCTATGATACCGACTTGTAAATGTTAGACGGCTATAACTAGAGAGCGGGGAAAATTGCACACTGATTCTTTCTAACTTAGGAACTGTTTGAGGAGTAGATATGTGTGTTGCTTACGACTGTCGGGGTGCGAAGTATTTGAGCAGACCACTTTTGCCCCAATTCGTCGCTTTCTAATTATATCGTAAATAACATTTCACTACGATACTGGGATACCTATATGGCTAATTACGATACATATGATATATTAACCTTTTTTATTATTAAGATAATTGATGTAGAAAACTAATAGGCGGGGGTCTTACAATTGGTTATACAGCCAGAAAATAGGTTGTATTGTTACCCACGAGGTATGAAACCTTTAAAAATATCCCTACACATTACATTATGGAACAGATATTAAGTAAATTATTGCATAAACTCGTGAAAAACGATGCGGTTAAGTATACGAAGAAGAAAACGAAATTACACTGTAACCTTCAATAATTAAGAGATCAATAGATAACGCTTCTACAACCCGGATCATTTAGCGAACTGTAGCATCTGCTTTTTCGGTTGCGGTCGAAAGTAGTTCAGAAACATTATTTTAAGAAATATTAAAGGTCATATAAACTAGAAACTAATTAATCAATTTGCAATACTAGTTCCGAGATCTCTTAAAAGCCCTCGGTCTGTTGCTTTCTAAGTCAGCATAACTTTCATGACTATAATCGTCATCTCCCCGGAAGGTACTCAGCCGTGTATTTAAAAACTATGTCACGAAATTATATTCTATTCATTCCTAAACTCTTAGCATGTTAAAACTTTTAGAACGTCCAATTAAGATATCGTATTTTCTTATGTTTCATGCAATTGCGTTATAGAACTGTTTTCAATCACTCTATCACTGGCCCAAACCCTTTGTTCTTCCTTACAGTTGATAAACGATGCTGATCTGTTTTTGTGAATACAACATATACATGTATACCAATGTGCTTAACATTTTAGTTTTCCATTAATTGCACATTTGCGCATTGTACTTCTTTGTAATAATGTGTTTGCTACTACCGGTTAAAGCATTTCTTGTCAAACTATAACAGTTTCTCAAATTATTTTCGTTTCGGAAACAAGAGGGTTTTCATTTTTAGGTAATTAGCGATTTATTTGTTCTCTACTTTTGTTTCCATGTATAACTTTCATATGGGGTGAATAAGTTCGTGATTTATTATAGATTTTAAACTTGCATTTCAATGCTAAGTAAGAAATTGGCATTTGCTTGTGGATCATCGATTGTGGATCTGTTAAAAAATCTGCCTTAGAAGACAAGCACTGTTACGTTTAGTAATTTTAAACACAGAGTATTTGACTGACTTCTATAAAATGCGGTTTATGGCGTTAATGACTATTTTGAATGTTGCGTTAGCATGTTTTGTGATATTAATTGATACTTTCAGTGAATAGCACATTATAATGATAATCTCAATAACATTATATCTAATGTTTGTCTTTGAATAAAGATTAAACATTAAAAATTAAGCTAAAATTATTGGGAGTCAGGCTTTGATTTGGAATTTTAGATGTGCGAAAGGGCTAGATGAAAATCACCATATTTGATCACAAACAAGGTCTCAAAACTAATTCAAAGAAATATTTCTAAAACGGCTGTGTACTATCCGAATACATTCATATATACACTTAATCTAGCGTTTCATGTATTTTCAGAAAGAAATAATATCTAGTAATGACATTTTGACTTCAAGCTCATAGTAAAACACATAAATAATTAAACCTAACTGAAAATGAAATGTCTGTTTTGATTGAGTATTTGAATTTGTTAGGTACAGTTGAAATGGATCGTTCAACCGTGCTCCCTCTGCCTCACTTTAAAAAAGTACGGAGACAAAGAATTAGGAAGAACGAATAAATATTGGCAGTGAAGTTCTTATTTTCCATTCTGGAGTAACTGTTAACGTTGCTCAAAAGCGTCTCTCTGGTTGTGGTGGCGGACTCGGGGGAAGAGTTGCAAGTATTTCCAGAGCCTTCTGGATCTCTGGAGGTATCGGTGGAGATGTGGGGAGATGTGCACCCTGAGGCACAAATCCATTTTCATCGGCAGTGTATTCCAGACGTATCTGTTGTCCCTCGGGTGAGGTGTATGACGAAGAACCTTGAGCGACCTGTGCCTCGTTCTCAGGATCACCTGCGTTCTTAAGGAAGCCAGACTCTTCTCCCACTATGCCGTTCCCAGTCTCATAACTGAAAGCAGATGGGGAGGTTGCAGGTATTAGTCAAATTTGAATGACACTTTTACTACCTCTACTACGTATTGTAAGCAGGGGAGTATTGTAATCCACCTGAAACTTCGATACCGGATTTCACTTGAAATACCTATTTTGAGACCCCTGAATCCAAAAAAGCATTGTTAGAAAAAGGCCCGTGTATGTGTGTCTATGAACAGTATAACTTAAAAACGAAAAGTCAGATAGTACCAAAATTTGTTATTTAGGTTCTGTATCTTTCAAAGATGCGACACTAAGATTTTCAAGAAAATTCTACCAGCCCAAACTGCCCTTTCCATGTTACAGTTTCAGAAAAGTTTGGTTTTCTCAAAGATGGCTCTAACACTTTTGATTAAAATGTCATATGTTTAAGGTATTTTCATGAGAAATTAAATGTATATCTTGAATTTTCTGCGAATGAACCCAAAAGTCCTCTTCATTCTGAATGACTTTGGCATAAATGTTAAACCGTAAGGGATAGACAAAATGTTAACACACAGAAAGTGTAGATTTTGTTAAAACACACAATTTAAGTCATACAATTTTGTGTGGAGCGAGCCATTTCCGAGATGTTCCTTATTATTTGCTTGAATTTTCCGATACTTTTTTTCTCAAATGGGAATTCGTTATTCGTTTTTTATGTCCTGGACATGCGAAGAGAATGGAATGCTTCACATAGCAACCAGCTCATAAAGTCTAGCATTTCTCCTTGCATCTACAAAAAATTAGCAATAAGTTTTTGCAAATGTTTATCCCGATTGGCATGAAGTAGATGGAGAATAAGCGTTTCAAAAATAGTTTATGCAAGAGTAGAGAGGGTCATGTGAGTGCAACACATCGGATGTTTTTTATTTAGAACCTGTTTCGTTCAAACCTACGTTTTACTCCGTGAGTACATCGCAGGGTATTTACAGTAATTATTTGCACTTTAATGAAGTATAAAAACTAAGATTATTGCAACGGCTGAGTCAGTGTTATGTATAGGTATAATTTATAAACAACAAAACATCTTTATTTGTGAGGGCTTAATGTAAATTTTTGCACTAATGAATTTGGGTCTGAACATGTATAGCATCTTACATCTGGTAGGTAGATATTACACCGTTTAGTTTTCTTCGACACATGGGCACTTTGTTGGTGGTGTCTTTCCGATTTGTTTTGTTGCCATGATTTGTTAGGAACTAGATAAGAACAAAGGCAAGTATATATTGGATTCAGTTCTAAAATTGAGGGATTTTGTATGCTCGACTTTAGGAGAGGTGTGATGTAACAGTTATGTCTTGTTTATTTCTTTGTGGCCTGCAAATACGCTCTATAAGGCTGGGATAGTGCATAAGAAACAAAAGAAGTTGCGTACTCTGGGTGTCTCAGGAGACTGGCTTTGTTCTTGATCTGCAAGCGTGCAGTGGACTAGGGAGTTTCTTGCCTAGGATGCAAATAGCTTAACACCAGTAGTTCTAAAGTATTGTCAACAGCTGCAGTTCAATAATGTTTCACATGTGTAAGGTCATAAATACATTGTTTTACAGGTTTACTTAAAGTATGATCATAATTGTTTTGTTTGGTGCGGTAATATAATGTATTACTGATGCTACTTCACTTAGTATTTATTTTTCCGGGAAACAAAGGATAAGTACCTTTGGAACAGGGTGTAGGATAATAGAGCGAGATGGAGCAACAGTTATGCACTAGCTCAGGTTCGCTTACATCAACTACAAGGACATAGCAAAACTCATGAGTCATTGACAGTAGTAACAATTAAAAGTAAACAAATTGCAGTTTATAGATCAGCAACACACCACACCTGCAGTAGAAAGATATCATGGATGTCCTGCTCAAATACAGTGGTGCACCGCTCGAGTGGGAAAAAGACATCTGCGATTATTTGAATAATACCTTCCGCAACTAGTTCCTTGAAGTGGGCCAATTATGTGACTTCTAAATCCTGCATATTATACCGGAGGGGCATTTAAAACAGGCCAGAGAGTGAAGCTATACAACAAGCTATAGAAGTTTTGGTGCAGAGGCTGGGGATAAGATCCACCGATTACTCTCCTAATTATACCGGATGCTCCAGAAAACTGAATTACCTTGTTAAGGATGTCTTCTGTTTCACTTCTCAAGAAAGGCACAAACATGATTTTGCAAAAATACCGCGGTAAAAAGTGTACAAAGCAGAATCATGAATTGAAATGTAAAGATAGTTTGTTTAGTAACATATCACTTTGTTTTATTTGCGGCAGCACAAGTGTTTGTTTTGATATTTGCAGTGATTTCTTTTCTGGTATCAGAAAATCTTCCAAAACTATTAGCTACTTCGATGAGAGCGCAGCAATTTCCGAGCACTCACAATATATAAAATACGAGGTGTGATCAAAAAGTTTCCGGAATGACGTCATAAATACTACACAACAGTTTCTTTTGTCTAATCTGCACTGTCGCCCTCGCAGTAGTCTCCTTGGGAGTTGATACACTTGTCCCAGCGCTTCTGCCACTGCTGGAAGCACCTCTGGAAGTCCTCTTCTTTCAACATGTTCAGAGCCTTCTGCGTTTCACGATGGATGACATCAATGTCCTCAAAACGGTGTCCTCGGAGCCGCATTTTAAGTCGCGGGGAAAAAAATCCGCTGGTGCCAAATCTGGAGAATAGGCGGGATGGGGAACAGTATTCATCCTATTTTTTCTCCAAAATTGGCGAACAGAAAGGGTTTTGTGCGCGGGCGCATTGTCATAATAAAGGAACATGTCCAAATTGTCTTAGATATGCTTTGAACACTTCCAAAGGAGAGTTCTAATGAGTCAGAAAGTACGCCATCCTTTAAGAACATTTCCCTCACCTGATTGATATTTTCATCAGTTTTGCTGGAACAGGGTCGCCCCTAACGATCTCACACACGATCTGCAAGTGTCACACCACTTTTAAATTTCGAAAACCACTCAAATGCTTGAGTTTTGCCCATAACTTCCTCTCCATATGCTGTTCTTAACATTTCATAGGCTTCTGTTGCAGTTTTACCGAGTTTAAAGCAAAATTTGATGTTCGTTCTTTGTTCTTCGTAATCTGACATTTTTGCTACGCAGAAAAATCGCAGCACATGTAAAACACGTATTCACTTCAGAGCGTCTACCTCGTCATTGCATGGTCACAGGAAGTCACGTGATCTCTCATTTTTATCGGTAAAGAAAGCTACATGTACAGGCTGGGTAAGAATTAAAGAAATCTCGGCGTCAGCATTGTTGTGAAGCCATTCCAGAAACGTTTTGATCACACCTCGTATTATTAGAAGTATATTGGGTAGAGGTTGGGTATTTAACTTGGTGCAGCGCTCTATTTGGATTGCCCTCGGCTGGACAGTATTCACGACTCTCATGGGATGGGATTTTAAGTCATCTTTTGAGATCCACGGACACCACTCCGGGTATTGGATTACACAACCTCTTATGCAATATTTTGGTAGCTAACACTCGTAAAGTTGCATACTCATCGACCTCCTATAGATTGGAACATCATTGGACCTACCTGTATCTGTAACTTCCATCAAAGTTGACTTCGTTCTCTTGTCGCAGAATTGGTATAGGCTCACTTACAGGAGCATTATCTCCACGAAACTGTGCACTCACGATGCTGGTGAAGAGCAATAGTGCAAACAGTTGCTGAAAAGAACAAAAGAGATTTGTAGATGATTCAAAACATATTTTCTGAATCCTCCAATTCGAAATGTGAGTTTTTGTAGTGATACTAACTGTAATACTTCTAACACTTTCTATTCCTACTCGCCTAACCCCCTCATTGTAGACAAACCTACAGGTTATAACAGGAATTTCCCGCATTAGGAGGTATCAATAGTATAATACAGAGATAGTGATTTATTCTGTAACCTGAAATACTGGTTTAAGATCTTTTAGGACCCTTATAAAAATTAAGATGGTAGACCCAAATTCCAGAAGGCGGATGATGTAGGTTGATTAAACTATGTTCGAAAATCTTCTATGAAAATCTGATGTGTTACACTCACATGACTCTCTACTCTTGTACAAAGTATTTTTACAAACGCTTATTCTCCATATGCTTCAAGTTAATCGAGATATCGAGAAGTTAATATTATTGCTAATTTTCTTGTAGATGCAAGGGGAATTGTTAGGTTTTAAGCTATAGTAAAATATTCTAACAGCTAGTTGCTATGCGGAGTATCTCATTCTCTATGCACTACCAGGACAAAAAAATGAATAACGAATTCCCATTTGAGAAAAAGTATAAGTATTGGAAAATTTAAAGGGAATAACAAACAATATTTCGAAAATGGTTCACTCAACAACAAAAAAATGTACCTAACATAAATTGTGTATTTTAACGCGATCTACATTTTTTGTGTAGTAACATTTTGTCTCTCTCTTATGGTTTACCAATTATGCAAAAGTCGTTCACAATGAAGAATACTTTTGGAGACATTCCCAGAAAACTCGAGATATACATTTCATTTGTCATGAAAATATCTTAAACATATGATATTTTAATCAAAATCGTTACAGACATATTTGAGAAAATTACAATTTTTGAAAAATGTTCCATGTAAAGGTTAATCTGGATTGGGGGGATTTTCTTGAAAATCTTCGTGTCGCATCTCTGGAAGATACTGAACCTAAATACCAAGTTTGGTGTTTATCCGAATGTTCTATTCTGAGTTATACTGTTCACACACACACACACACACACACAGACACACGGACATGTTTCCAAAAATGCTTTTTTGGATTCAGGGTGTCTCATAACATGTATTTCCGGTGAAATCTCGGTATCGCATTTTTGAGTTGAATGCAATACTTCCCCTACTTACTATATGTAGTAGAGAAAGTAAAAATATTTATTCATGAACGGTATTAAGAATTATTCATTATGGGGAATACTCATAAATATCTGCATTGAAAGCTATACAAAATAACTGAAATAATACAGCACAAAAACCGTCATACAGATCGGATATTTTCCGTTCAATTATGATCAACTTCCCAAATGAACTCTTACGTAATACATTCACATGACTTTCTCTACACTCTATCGTTTATAAGTGGGTACACAGTGTTAATACTCATACTTATTTTTTTATCTACTACATTTTAATCCAAACAAACCTTTGCAGAGATAGCTACATTACATATTTCGCTATCGCTACAAAGGGAACAGCGATAGTCAAACGTTTCAGAACTGGATCCTATATGATGGTCTTAAAATTCCAGTAGAATGGCCAAGAAATAAAAAATTCAAATATTTCATAATAGATATTTGAGAAACGGCTTATTCCACAAAAAGTATTTCAAATAAAGAGATGTTTAAAAGAGATCTACATTGTTTGTGTAGTACGTTTTCGTCTATTGATTAACGTTTACCAGTTATACAAGATTATACAAACTTCCCTCTGAATGAAGAGGATTTCATAGGCTATGCCCCGAAAATTCATTATATAAATTTTATTTGTCATGTAAATATCTTTAACATATGGTATTTTAATCAAAATCGTTAGAGCGATCTTTTAGAAAATCAAACATTTCGAAAATTGTTCCACATAAGGGTTAGTCTGAGCTGGAGAATTTTTTGAAAATCTTGGTGTAGTATCTTTGGAAGATATGGAACCTAAATACCAAGATTGATATTTATTCGACTTTTCGTTTGAGTTATGCTGTTTAGATACAAATACACTGACATGTTTCTAAAAATGTTTTATTGTGATGCATTTCCAATGAAACCTCGGTATTAAATTTTTGGGTGGAATGCAATACCTCCCCTACGTACTATACGTATTAGAGAAAGTAAAAACGACTACGCTCAAGCATAATACAAACACTGAAAGTATAACTTTTTCTTCGCCAGGCACAGTGGAACTTTGTGCATAGAATCACATTGATTCTCTTCGTATCGAAGTTTCTACCAAGCTGAAATTTGAGAGAAACCAGGACAAACACAGATATTGCACAAGAAATAGAGAGCATCTAAGTAATTTTCAACATATAACCTCAGTATATGAAGAAAACCCCATATGTAATGACATTAAAGTATACAATAAGCCACATCTTGAATATCAAGGAAATCTCTTCTTTTGACAAATTCATAAAAAAGTGCCAGCATTATTAATAAAAATTGTTTTTATTCCTTAAAAGAATACTTATAGAGTATGTAACAACAGTTAAGTATGTGGGTGTGTGTGAGGGGATGATGTGCGCCTGACTGAGTGTGTGTTTGTAATATACTCTACTATGTAATAAATATATTTTATATACTATGCAAATGTTGTGTCCTTTATCACTATGTGATCAAACCGGCTGAATAAAAATCTAATCTAAAAGTAGCAAGTTTCTAGTGGACATTTATAATTAGTAAGAAGAGAGTACCAGATTTGGTATACAGGTCTTGTTGCGTTGGTGGCTGAGAAAAAAGCTGCTACTAGCATTCCTCAAGGTGGTTCGTTCAAAATACCTTCAATCACTAATGACATAAAAACAATCAGGGCACGTCAAAATTTAAATAGAGATATGATTCAAATATACTGCAGAAATGAAAGGAAAAACCTAAAATAATAAGGTGTAGGGGGGCTCTTCTATATTTTCAACGATTAAAACCGCTGGTAGTTTACTCGTATGTGGCAAACGATCCACTAAGGTGATCACATGTAGGAAGATCAACAGAATAAATAGAGTCAGGTTTATGATGCTGCATTATATGAGATTAAAATTCTCTTAATTGTACACCAAAACGTTTTATACAAGTTGAATGCTATGCCTGCTAATAGCGTTGGAAAGAAATACATTCGGATGAAAACCTCCCAGTAGGTTTTCAGTGCTTTAACTGAAAGAGAAGTAACTTTTACTAACCATGAATAGGAGTTGTTTCCACCATTCACATCAGAATGGAGGGTGGGGAAGGATGGAGAGATAGAGGGGAGAAAAGTTGTTTGAATCTCCAAGAAAGTAATGGCGTGTTAGTCTTTAGGGATTTTAAATTTACTAATTACTAATTAAGAGTAAAATTAAGTGTATATATTATTCTAACCTTGTATTCTCCACGAGTATCGCAATAGATGAGATCCGGCTTACAGAAATGAAGGAAATGTAACCCAGTATTTTGTACATTTTTACTTTCTCTACTACGTATAGTAAGTAGGGGAAGTATTGCATTCCACCCAAAATGCGATACCGAGATTTCACCGGAAATACATGTTTTGAAACCCCCTGAATCCAAAAAAAGCATTTTTGGAAACATGTCCGTCTGTGTGTCTGTCTGTGAACAGCATAATTCAGAAACGAACAGTCGGATAAACACCAAACTTGCTATTTAGGTTCAGTATCTTCAAAGGATGCGACACGAAGGTTTTCAAGAAAATCCCCTACCCCAGATTACCCTTTCCATGAAACATTTCTCGAAAATTTAATTTTCTCAAAAATGGCTCTAACGATTTTGATTAAAATATCATATGTTTAAGATATTTTTATGAAAAATAAAATGTATATCTTGAATTTTCTGGTAATGTCTCCAAAAGAATTCTTCATTGTGAACGACTTTTGCATAACTGGTAAACCTTAAGAGATAGACAAAAGTTTACTACACAAAAAATGTAAATCGCTTTAAAATACACAATTTATGTCATATACATTTTTGTTGAGTGAACCATTTTCGAGATATTGCTTGTTATTCCCTTAAATTTTTCAATACTTATTTTCTCAAATGGGAATTCGTTATTCATTTTTTTGTCTTGGATATGCAAAGAGTATTAATCTGTGGGAAAGGGAATGGTGCTGCACCTAGCAACCAGCTATTAAGAGATATGTATATGCTTAAAGGCTACTGTATTTCCAAATTGCCCTTGTAAATATATTATCCCTTTATATCTACAAGAAAATTAGCAATAAGATAAACTCTGCAAATGTTTATCTCTATTAACATGAAGTACATGAAGAATAAGCGTTTGTAAAAATAGTTTGTACAAGAGTAGAGAAAGTCATGTGAGTGTAACACATCAGATTTTTTTAAATAGTGGTGTTGTAATATGGCTGGAACAAACCTATCATGAAAGAGATGATGGTGCTTAAAAATAACTTTAAAAATCTTTTGGTCATTGCTACGCCAAGTTATTCGATTTTCCTTATAAACTGAGAATATTACAAACTTTAACATACATACGTTTTTAATGTATAGAAGGCTCTATAAACAACAAATTTATTTGCTTTTCAAGAAGAAATTTAGTTAAGTGTTTTCTGCCAAACATATCTACTTAAAATTTCAGAAGAAGGAATTTTGGACTCTTCTGAAATGGTTTGCCAGGAACGGGTAAATCTTCGGACTCCTCGAATGCATTTGATTGCATCCATGTGGAATTCTTTGATTTTGAATGGGATTTCTTAGCAGTTTGTTTTTCAATTTACCTTGAATCTGTTTCATTTTGACTGAAAACCCATTGTTCTTTGAAGTTTGTTCTGTTTTGACTGACATCAATGTAAAACATAGATGAATCGAAGACACACAAACTCATTTGCATAAGATTTTTAACATAATATTTACTGTACACAAGTTCCAACTTTGACTGAAACAATTTGGCTCATAATACCTAATTGATGTGTAGCCAAAATGACCACCATACGTGTATAAATATTGTACTCCTATTTTATCCACAATCTTGGAATTCTGTGTCAACCCTTTTAATTCTTCATGACTGTTTCTTTAATCTAATCATCATTGAGTTCCTGTACATTTCACATATCGTCGCACGTTGATCTGCGGGAATTTGACCTTCGAATTTGTCAACGAGGTCGTCAAATCACAGAGGCTGTACCGCTCCTTTGCCGTTAGCGACGATCAGTCATACGCTGTAACCAAATTAAGGCGACACATTGTGTCACGTTGTAATGTTATCTAATTTGGCAGATATTTATGAATATTCACATAGTTGTCATCTTGAGGCTGCAAAACCCGTACGTGGAATATATGTAGGTTCTGTAAGATAATTCCTTCCCAACTGACATACGTCAGTACGGAGGGAAATGGCTCCGCGGTAATGTAAAAGGCTCGTATTCGGGAGGTCCCACGCCCGATTTTCGTAGGGCCGTCCACCCTGATCATGTGGTTTTCATGGTGCCCCGGATCAGTAGCCAAATTTTGGGTGTTTCCCCTTCTACCACGAATTTCCTGTTGATAATTCTTGTCCCGTCAATTTTTTTCACTTCATTTGTTTCAGAAGTATAGGACCAGCCTACGGCGGTGGGTATGTTACCTCAGGACGGCGGAATTGCCGCTCTGGAAAATTTCTCCCTGGCGCTTGGCGAGACTATTGGGACCCGTTTCTTTCGTGGGAGCTGCCGCATGTATTCACAAGAACCCCAGTTTGCAAGGGCTAGCGGTGTTAGGATTGTATGCTGAAACCGTTAGGGACCCCATCCTTCTAACGAACATCGTCGTTCCGATCCGGTCACCCTTCTTCCCAGGGAGTACACTGGAAGTACAAAGGACCCACTATGGCCTACGTGCGGTGTTGTGCTCTAGAGGCCCCTCCGTCTGACTACTCCTAACTCCTATATATTCAGTGGTTTCAGTCCAAGACCCAGATATTATTCCAGAAAACCCATATGCAACCCAATTCTGTCACGCTTGTAATTCCTAAATTGCATAGCATAGGAATATTCAGCAAGGATCATATTTTGGATTTTTATTTCATAAAATTAGTAATCAATCAGAAACACATTCCACGCATCAAGGGGTAGAGGAAAGTTCGAATTATAGTACAGTACACGTAGGTACAGTTATGTTTTTTTAAATACATGTCGTTCTTAAGGTGCTTTTAGCATTTTCTTATTCTTCACTCATTGCAACTTATATCAGTATGTTGTTATCTATTTTTAGTATTACAGGTGAGGCAGTATTTTATATCACAACACCGTAAATGCCAGAGTAATTGTAGTGTAAATTAGCATTATTGTATGACAATGATTTGAGATGTTTGTTAATTATAAGCATTGTTAGGAAATAAGTTTACACGGCCTCACTGAAACTGACAATAGGAGCGGGTAACAATGAAACGAGGGGGTGAGTTGTTTATCTATAAGAAGAGGCAAACAAATGACGTCAGAGTAGCGCGCTTTTCTGTAGAAATGGAGGAAATATCTTCCCTAGAGCAAATGTGTTAGTAATTTTGATTGGATATAAAAAATAGACGCTAATGTTGGCGCACTTTATTAACCAATAGCAGTTCGATTATAATCTCTAGGCATATCGGGGTGAGGGAGTATAAATTATGAAGCCACAGACAAGTATCGCCCAGTTCAACACAATCATTCACGAAGTACACGTTACGTAATTCTACAGAATCTCTCGCGTCGTAAAGTTAGTTACAAAAATGAGAAATACTCGAATTAATAATGTGCGGCAAATAAGTGATTATAGTTACATTCGAAAATATAACAGTTTCAGTCGGGCGTGTATCAAGAGTAAATACGTGAAATCAATAAAATGTGACGGCAATAAAAGTGTAAAAACAAATTCTCTTATGAATGTTATCTTTAGTAACAACTCGTTTCCGTTTACACACCCTGTTCAAGAGATTTGCTCGACTGAGTAATAATAGCTAGCCGGAGGACAAAGAACCTAAAGCTCAAAATAGTAAAACAATAACAGGCGCTCAGCAAATAAGATAATACGAAAGTTACCGCGACACAGGTCACTGTCAAAGACTAATATAAGTTTCACACACCTCAGGAATATACTTTAACGCCGGAACCTATAAAACTGCTTGTAACAGGGCAGCCAACATCATTCATCTTTATGTAAAGGCGATAAAAATCTAGTGCATAAAAAGTGGCCCATTTCCGTAGATCCAATAATTTTTTTGCCTCCATAAAGTTTGAACCTTAGATAACCAACCTTTGGCTCCACCCAGCCAGTATAAGTTGTCTATGTGACTGGCTTGAAAAACAATCCAGACACAAAAACGAACAAACGAACGCTCTTAATATGAATTTGTAATGAAGGGATGACTTGGATATCACCATTATGAAAGTGTTTTGTTACGATTGGTACAGAAAGGAACGCTAAACAATACGACACAATTCGCCTTCTATAGGGATGAAGAATGATTAGCATTGTGTCCTTAAACTGGGAGCCATTTATATGAGAGCTTTCATGTTTATTTCTAAGTTCTTATTATATTATACTTTATTTTTGGGACTAAAGTCAACGAAACATTGTCTTAACAGTACTCCGCCAGTGAACATGTAGCAGTGCAATGTTACCCTTCGGCACTCGGCCATATTTTGGGAGAGGTTAAGTACCCAGCCAAACCAGCGGCTAGAAATTATGCTCGAACAGAGCAGCTCACACTGCCAGACTGTAGAGCTACATTTTCATTACCAACATTGTGTTCCATTATGGGCCACTTTTTATGCATATCAGTATACAAATATCACTTATGGTGCATCTTGCCATGGATTGTAGATTGCTCTTCGTCCACATTCCGCGCCACTACTTGTCACCTAATTACACTATTGTGCGTCTATTTCTGTAAAATTGATATTCAGCATAAGTGGAAATTGCAAAAGATTATACATGTAACTTTAGTTCATAAAAAGCGGTCAATTCCCCTAGGTCGTCATAGTGTTTTTCCTTCGTAAGGTTCCACCTTCAGGTAACCAACTTTTGACTCCACCCAGCCGGTATCAGTACTCTATGAGACTGGCCTGAAAAACAAAACAAGGGCATACAAGCTAAACAGAGTAATGATTATAATCTACGTGGACTGAAGGGGTGGTTCGGCTACCACCTCTATGAAAGAGTTTCGCTACGATTGGTACACAAGGAAATACTAAGCCAATTCGCCTTCTACAGGAAGAATTAAGGAATTATTTACATTTGAGTTAAACTGAAAGACAGCTACGACATAGCTTTCAATTCGTTCGTCCTCCGCGATCTGGGGATACCATGCTAGCCTCTAGTTCCCGAGGTCGCATGTTCGAACACGGCAGAGGGAGATGGATTTTTTTGGCCGTAAAAATTCTTAGCATGGCTTCCTTCGGAAGGGAAGCAAAGCTGGTGGCCCAATGTGATAGATTTACTGCACGTAAAAGAACTTCAAGTCTGATAAACATGCCTCTGTACAATATTTTCATCTTTCACGCCCAATTTGGAATGGAACGCTAAGAACCATAGTTAAAGAGCGTCCATAAATTAAACTCAATTTATTTGGCATGAAGACGAAGGTGAAAGTTATTGCTACTACTAAACGACAATAAGAAAACGGTACTGTAGCAGGAAAGTATAAGCTTTAAGTTGTAATGTTACCCTTCGGCAGTTAGACCATATTTTGGGGGAGGTAAAGTACCCTGAAAATCCATGGCTAGAATTAGGCTCATAAAACAGAGGTAGTCACGCTGGTAAGGCATGGGACTGGATTGTTTTAATACTAACATAAACAGTTCCGTCCTGTTATGGGCCATATTTTATGCATCCCAGTACATATACCTTTTTTACGTCTTCCGATTCAAAGATACTGATTTTCACTTCTATATTTCACATTCAACATTAAATCTTGGCATGCATTTTTGGTCCAAAAGTTGGGACTTTGTCCGATGCAGCCAACTGCAGTATTTCCTTAAATATGAAATAAAATTGCGTGTTTTTCTAGAGACTAAGTACTAGCTTGTTTAGCTTGTGCTACAAACACCGCCGGCTTATAATGACTGGTAAGTGCATGCGTTAAGTATTAACGAGGTGTAATAGAAAACCGTGATATAATTTATATTCCGTTCATGGATCGCCTGGAACATTCTCGGCCCTGAACTTGCCATTACAGGTTACAGCTCATTACCTTCGAAGGGCAACGTTGTAAGAATTCCTTAAAGACTATCATTTATAAACAGAGCTGGTCGAATGAGTAGGAAAAGCAATTTATGCCAGTTTTCGATGGGAAAGGAACTGATGCTGCTATCAGGATAAACAATATTATCACGTGCCTAAAACACAACACAAACGATGATTTAATCTTTATAAAGTCTTGAAAATGCGTGTAAATTAGTTCTTACGTATCATTTGCTTACTCTCGTGAATATTATTGAGGGTACTCAGAAATGATGCAACCAGTGTCTAAAAATGGAAGTAAAGATGACTAATTTGATGCTTACATCTTGGATTGAAGGCGAATTAGAATATCATCTGGGCTTTATGAAGGAAAAAACTGGAGAGATACAATTGGACTGCTGTAAATAATCAGTGAAACTTCGATATGTATTAAATTCATACGACTTTCTGTATTCATGTTTCTGTAATTTATTCTTACTTGAGCTTTTCTTATGTCTACCTCTTATTAAACGAGATAAACCTTCATTACTCATTTCGTTGTAGGAATGAGGATATAGTACGTCAAAGCGATAGTCAAACTTTAAAAAAAAAAAGCGGAGCGGATGGAAATGTTAAGGCTTTGAAATTCTGTGTTTTTTGTATGACCACGAGGAAAAACGAATAGCGACTTACCACTTGAAAGCAGTAGAAGTACTTGAAAATTCAAAATAATAGCAGAGAAAAGCTCTAAAATTATTGTCACTACCTTTGACATTAATTATGATTTAATGCGATTAGGGATGGGACCTTGATACCGTCGATACCTCGATACTCGTTGGTATCGAAGCGTGCCTAACACTTTCAGATAAACCTAAAAGTCCTATCCATAGGATAGGATAGGACTACGTACGGAGGAGGACTTAAGGCCTCGACTTACGCAAATCTTTTGTGCCTGTGTCCCTGACGAGGTGGGGATGAGGTGAGAGGAAACAAGAGGGCGACTGGACTGAGAGGCGCGACAGGCAGAGGGCTGAGTCCCTACCAATTACAGATTCGATCTCCCCGGGTGCGGGCTAGTGCAGATGGCCCCCGTATTCTTAGGCTTACACATCCACTGGGGGTCAGGGACCCGGAGGCCGCTCACAGTCCGGAGGACAAGGTTTCCTTTTCCCTTGTCATGCATACGACGAGACCTCCCGCAGGCACTTCCAACCGTGAAAGATACCAAAAAAATGATAGGTAAAGTGAAATAAGAATGGAGATGAAATGGAGGGACGGGAAATTCGGAGATGTAATGATCTTTCCCAGCATTCGCCTAGCGACCCGGGGAAACCCCGAAAAAACCCATGGGTCAGGAACGACCTCCTGAATGAGCGCCATAGACGTAACCGTCAAAGCCAACCTGCTCGGTTTTAAATATTTAAGTTTTGCATTATTAGAGGTGGTTGTGTTTAATTCTATGCTAGATAAGGAATGAGAGACTTCGTTATTCTTCGCACCTGTCGCCAAAGTGGCTGGACTATAGTTCTTGATAGACCTTGACTGTGTTTCCTGTAGATGAATTCAACATTCAATAAACTCTTGTGTCCCCCATGCTAAACAATGGGGGAAGGAGTAGAGATACTCATGTAACATGTAGTGTTAACGGAGTTGTGAATGAAGCTGGTTTAGTCGAGCACTAAATCAGGTTTTTGCAATAGTCTGGTTTGGTGACCAAAATCTGTGAATCCACCAGAAACGAATCATAACTTAAGACGTGAGATAATACAGCGCTTGGAAATATTTGTTATTTTTAGCTGCTGTTTGTGTTTCATGTAAAATGTATATTAGTTTATAGCTTTAAGGTTGCAGAATAAAGAAGAATTGCTAGTATTTGTTTTTCTAAGGATAGACATTTTTTTAAAGAACGTTTTCAGTACAAAATACAGCTGCAGAAAAAGGGAGCAAAGAAATTAATTTTAAAAAAACTTGTGTTACACTCACATGACTTTCTCTACTCTTGTACAAACTATTTTTACAAACGCTTATTCTCCATATGCTTCATGTTAATCGAGATATCGAGATGTTAATCTTATTGCTAATTTTCTTGTAGATGCAAGGGGAATTGGCAGGCTTTAAGCGATAGTCAAATATTTTAAGAGCTGGTTGCTATGTGGCGCATTCCATTCTCTTTGCATTACCAGGACAAAAAAAATGAATAACGAATTCCCATTTGAGAAAAGGTATGTGTTGGAAAATTTAAGGGAATAACAAACAATAACTCGAAAATGGTTCACTAAACAAAACAAAAAATGTATATGACATAAACGCGATCTACATTTTTTGTGTAGTAAAATTCTGTCATCTTTTATGGTTTACGAGTTATGCAAAATTCGTTAACAATGAATATTTTTGGAGACATTCCCACAAAATTTTTGATATACATTTTATTTGTCATGAAAATATCTTAAATATACGACATTTAAATCCAAATCGTTAAAGCTATTTTTGAGAAAATTAAAATTTTCGAAAAATGTTCCGTGTAATGGGTAATCTGGGGTGGGGGATTTTTTTGAAAACCTAAATACAAGTTTGGTGTTTATCCGACTGTTCGTTTCTGAGTTATGCTGTTCACAGACAGACACACACATGGACATGTTTCCAAAAATGCATTTTTTTTGGATTCAGGGGGCCTCAAAACATGTATTTCCGGTGAAATCTCGGTATTGAATTTTTGGGTGGAATGCAATACTTCCCCTACTTACTATACGTATTAGAGAAAGTAATACTTGGTGCCAATTGGAGAATGTCAAACTGAAACAATTTTGAAATTAGCATAGAATACAAAATTGTTTACATGCGTTTATACAAGAAAAATACTAATAAGAAAATAATTCAGTGAATAAGCATTTGCTGAATTATAAAATTGATAAAATGCGAGTATAGAGTATCGACAAATAGTGGTATCGTCCCATTACTAAAAGTCCTAAATATTTAATGTAGTAAGATTTTATGTATTTCTTGCGGTTTGCCATTTATCACAGGTTATTCGCAGGAAATAAAATATATACATTTTATTTCTCATACATATAACCTAAAAATATAGTAGGGGAAACCATTTGAACCTAAATAGTAATTATAATTTCAAAACAAAATTTTCAGAAACAAAGCGTTAAAGTGACAATTCCTTGCGCTATAAATATCTTCAAAACATAATTTAAAATTAATACAATTATCAATTAAATAACATTTAAACAGTGAGATGGTGTAAATTGGTTCAAATTTGGAACGTGGTCCTTAAATTGAACCACCCGTGTCTTAAAATGAACCACATAATTTTAAGTTTAAAAATATTTTTATTAATACAAAATACACATAGTTTATTGTACATGCAAAACAAATATGCTATCGACAACAAAAGTAGTGTCCAAAATTGTGATAAGAACAGCAATTTCCTTGAACATTTTGAATTTTTATATAATGACAATCACTTGGTTTTGGAATAGGTATTATTTGCAAATATAGAGATTTTACTAATTTTTACTCTCATATAAAAGAGTCCAATTATACAGTGTTCACAATAAAACACTTTATTCTTGGCATAACTTTTGCACAAATTTGGTGAAGCCACATGCTACAACTCTCACACTGGATCATGTCCATTTCAGACAATTGACATATTCATGTCATCCATTGTTTTTAACGTGATTTTTTTAAATTAGCATATTATATGGATATTTATTCACACGATATACTATTCGCAGTTGAGCAGTCCTAGAACTTCAATAGGTTTCCTAAATTGGACCAGTTCAATGTAGGATTCAAACAATGGTTCTATTTACGAGCCACGCCATTTTGGAACCTTTAGCATCTATGTGACAAGGAGAGACGCTGCTTGAAAAAAACGTGTGCATGAATATTGTTGCTATATAAGCACTTTATAACATGTAATATATATAGATCATCTCAAACTTATCTAATTGATCCTATAAGCTTAGCTAGGCGAGTCAAATATTACTTCTGAAGCACCAAAAAAGCATTCATAGCTGAGCACGTTACGCTTCTGCTAGGATTATGGTGGCATCTGTCGAATAGTTCAGAAAATATTGGAGCGGTTCAAATTAGGGACCGTTCCCCTACCTATTTTAATCATAATTCTTACAGAAAGTTTTATAAAATAAGAATAACGAAGATTTTTCCATGTAGAGTATACTTTGGAGTGTATTTTCTTGGAAATCTTCGTGTTTGCATCCTTGAAATTTAAAAAATTTTCGTATTTCAATTATGCTGTTGACATTTGAAAGCACATACTTAGTGAAATCTCTATCTGTTGAGTTGAGTGTAACAGAAATACCTCTATTTATTATAGGTAAATGATAGAGAAAGTAAAAAGAGAGAACGTCTAATAAACGCCCATAGTCTATTATCAAGTTGCATAAGGCTTGATGAGCATCCATACTCCCTGTTACTGTACGTTGATCTATGATGTCCTCACAGCGATTCTTCAAGTTCCTTAACCGGTAATTACGTGTTGAGTCTGCTGTGGGTGGGACCGGATGTCTCGCATTGTTTTATAATCGATCTTGTCTTGTTACAACAGAGTATATACAGCCTTCCGCCTCCAAAATAGCTTGCTACCACAAACCATTGTGTTGAGGATGCAGCACCTCTCTTGGCCCACTTCCTAGTTTGATTCTTACCCAATAGCCCAGAGAAAACATTGAATTACGAGTCTGCAGTAACACATTTGCATTGCGCTGAATTAGACGTTAGAGAGGTTTCCACAATTTTCCTTCAGTTTTACTTTCTCTGCCACATACCTAGTAGGTAAAGAGAATATAGAGAAACCATTCCACCTGAAAATTTGATATCAAGATTTCACAGAAAATAAATGTCTTGAGGCCCCCTGAATAATTTTTAGAAAATGAACTGTTCGTATGATCCAAAAATAAAATGTCTGATAAATACCAAACTGGGGTTTAGGTTCAGCTCTTCCACACTCAAACTACCTTTTACATGGAAGATTTTTTTAAAAAATGGCTAACAATTTTGATTACAAAACCCAAGTGCAAGACATTTACATGACAAATAAAATGTTTATTTTGAATTTTCTGCAAATATGTGAAATTCTCTTCATTAATAATGAATTTTGTATAATTAGTAAACAATAAAAGGGAGGTAAAAGCCTAATGCACAAAAACTGTAGATCGTTTTAAAACAAATAATTCGTCTAAACAGCCTTTTTCGTGATATTAGCCATTTCCAATCTATACGTTGTTATTCGTTTAAATCTTTCAATTCTTTTAAAGTGCTGTTGATTTTCAGTTGTTGCTTGCGATATCACGGAAATACTATACAATTCATAAACCAACATTTAACGATTAGCTTTCATTTTTAAACACATGTCTATAGGTTAGCTACCTCTGTACTATTTCTGTAAAGATTTAACTCTATTCACATTAAGTGGATAGAAAAATAAAGCTTTCCTAAGAATATTTTGTTGAAGGTATATAAAAATAAACCAGAATAGGTAGAGAAAGACATGTAAATGTCAAAGTCATAAGCTTCTATGAGATATACCTGGAATGAAATATTGCTTTTGGCCCAAAAATGAGATGTTTCATCAGGTTTATGCATAAAATGTGGCCCATAATGGAACTGTTTTTAATTGATACTGACAAAATCTTATCCCACGCCCTACCAGCGCGTCCACTGTTTTTCGAGGAGAATTCTAGCCACTGGATTGGCATGGTAATTTACCTCCCCCAAAAGTAGGTATGGACGAACTGCCGAAGGGTAACATTACACCATCTAAAGGACTTGAAAGTAATGACAAAGTATTGAAGAATTAATAACGCTTATCTCGGAAATGGCTGATGCTACAAAAAAGTTATTTAAAAATAAACTATGTGTTTTAAAGGGAGCTACATGTTTTATATTAAGTCTATCACTTAACGTTTACCAGATATACAAGATAATAGAAAATTCTTTCCGAATGAGGTGGACTTCGCAGGCTATTCCTAGAAAGTGTAAGATATACATTTTATTTGTCATGTAAATATGATCAAAATCATTAGAACTATATAATAGAAAATCAAGATTTTTAAAAAAAATGTCCATATAAAGGGTAGCTGTTTTTTTTAAATCTTTGTGTCGCATCTTTGGAAGGTGCTGAACCTAAATACCAAGTTTGGTATTTATAAGACTTTTCTCTCTGGAATTATGCTGCTCACACACACGCATACACACACAATGTTTTATTTTATTCAGGGGGTCTCAAAATATATATTTCGCTATCGAAGTTTTAGCTGGAATGCAATGCCTTTTCTACCTACTATGCATGTAGGATATAATGTGGATATAAGGATTAGCTTATTCTATGGTTACCGTATTACATAACGGACTTAGATATAATTGTCATTCAAGTGTTCACAGCAGGTTTTACCCATTTCTCCTTTCATTTCGGTTGTCAGAATTTTCACATACAACTTCCAGCTTTATCATTCACTCAGCATATTGAGGAAGAGATTGACCTCCTTTATTTCAAGTTGACGTAAGATTCATATCGCACAGGGTCTAGTTATTACGAAATACCTTTCCCATCCTCATTAAAAATCCTTACGAGAAAGAATCTCTCCGTCAGGTGCCCGTGGGCTTTATGTCATCCATAAAGATGTATTACCTGAATCGAATATGTTCATAACCTTCTGTCGAACTTTCTAATTCTGGCAAGTCGTATCCAGATACGTGGTTCTCGGAATCATTCATAGTTTACACAAACTAGTATTTCCGCTATTGAATTTAAATTTTACTGTTTATAACCCGTCACTATTAACATAGTACACAATACGAAGGCTGTCACAGAAGTACCCAACCTAACAAAGAAAACACAGAAAATTTGGGGAAAAACATCTTTATTTCTCTACACAGTTTCCTTTCAGCTCGATACACTTTTCCCAGCGATGTTCAATAGCTTCGATAACCTGTTTATAGTGAGAACCGTCGAGTTCTGCAAAATAGTCAACTGCAAAATCCACCTGTTCATTGTTGGCAAACCTTTTACCACCAAACCATTTCTTTCAGCTTTGGAAACAGAAAATTATCAGAGGAGCTAAGTCTGGCGAATAGGGTGAATAAGGAAGCAATTCGAACTTTAACTCATTTTGGCCATGTGTTAATGGAATGTGTGAACTGGTGCATTGTCTTGATGAAACAGAACTTTCTTTTTCGCTAAATGCGGCTGCTTGTGGTTGATTTCATCATTTAAACGCTGCAATAAGTTTGCATAATGCTCGCTTTGATGGCATTTCCTTTTTGAAGATAATCAATGAAAATTATCCCACGCGCAACCCAAAAAACTGACGCCAACACCTTGCCTGCAGATGGACCTGCCTTCGCCTTCTTTGGAACCGATTCTCCCCTTTCAATCCACTGTTTTGATTGTTCCTTCGTCTCAGGTAGGAAGTGTTGGACCCATGTCTCATCCATTGTTATGAAATGGACGCAAAAGCTTCGCTTTATTGCAGCGAATATCGCCCAGTACTCGACTGAAACATTCTCACAATGTTACTTTTGTTCCATTGTGAGTAAACGCGGCATCCATCTTGCGCACAGCTTTCTCGTGTCTAAATTTTCAGCCAGTATGCGATGTACAGCACTTTTTGAAATGGCTGCGATGTTTTCTAGCTCGCATACATTCAGTCGACGGTCATCCAATACTATTTTGTGGATTTTAATCACAATTTCTGACGTGTTCACCTTATTTGTTCGACCATTGCGATGATCATCTTGGCAGCTCATAAGATCTCGCTTAAACTCTGCCACTCAATATTTTACTGTTGTAAACGAATGAACAGACTCCCCCAGAGTAGAATCTAGCTCAGCTTTAAAATTAGTTGGACTAAGACCTTTCAAATGAAAGAATTGTATCACATAACGATGACCAGTTTTATCCATGTTTACAAATTCGCTGCGAGAGTTCACTATTAATGGCTGCCAATCAATTACTAAACTGCGTAGCATCGTCATACTTTAAACGTAAGATTTATAGGGTTCGTACTTTCTGCCATAGTCATTTGTTGGAAACAACAACCGCTATATATACGTCAGATCGGATACTTCTGGGGCTGCCCTCTTGCTAGCATTACTGGGACCAGATTCCTGATTATTTCTGTCTAAATTGTATGCTTAGCTGTAAACCTGTTACCCAGTGTTATAGATATCAAATTAGGTTTTTATTTATTGAATTTAAGTATTAAGATCACAAAAAGGGTGCTATAAACAAGTGTTTTTTGTACTGACAAGCTGGTTTGCGTTAAAACAACCCGGATGTACCTTCAGATTAGTTGGTGACCATGTCCTGAATCATCTTCCAAACACATAGGACGCTATCAGTAGAATGCTTTCTGTGAATCGCAGGCTTAGAGACCTTGAATTAATCACTTTTATGTCTTTATAATAGCATCGTAAAGTGTCCTTAACTGGAATGGGATTATGGCGAAGTGTGTGTGTGTGTGTGTGTGTGTGTGTGTGTGTGTGTGTGTGTGTGTGTGTGTGTGTGTGTGTGTGTGTGTGTGTGTGGCCTATATCGCGTCTCACGCTTAAAAGACAACACAGGTTAAATGGGGCGCGCTGTTGCCACATGTACACTACATATGCTCACAGCACTGCTATTTAAGGCAGTTGTAAGACATTTAATTTTCACTTGCGCTTTGTCTCTCCTCTTTATATTTTCAGTATTTTGAAATACAATTTTACAGGTATAAAAATGTATATTATCAAAGAAATATAGAGATATAAAAATGATACAGGCTATAATTTGGTAGAGTATTATCACTGTTTACCTTGACAAAATCACATTCAAGTGGATGGAATATTTTCAATAGTACAATAAACGATGCGCCATGCGCTTTGCACTGTTCCATTATATTGGTTAACCTTGAGTGTTTTTGTTTCCCCAATCCTTTTTTGCATTCTTTGTTATGAATCCTTAGAAGTCCTTGCGTTCGTTCCTTTTTTATCCTATACACTACAGCTTCTCACACCCAGGTAGCCTTAGTTGTTTCTTTTACTGCCTTATTAACACCCATTCACTTGAAAAATAGCAACGCATTCATTATTACTTTGCGTTTCTTCTTAGATCATCATCATTATTTCGTGTTTTCATTTACGTAAAACGTTAAATAAATAACCTAATAACACTTTATAATATTCCACTCTCTATAAATGTAGACACTTTCTTACAAATGATGTTAATTTACTGCCTTCTACCTCGCGCCTAGCCTGTTAGCGGAATAGATGGATAACGTTTGTTTGTCATACACAAACTGTCCTTTCTTTGTACGGAGGGTATCGTATACTATTATATTTTTTAATTTGAATTATGTTTAATTCAGTATGTCTTCATTTCTTGTGTGTTTGTTGATGTCCCGATATTGCTCTTAAAATATCTCATTTCGTTTATTTCGATTCTTCTTTTTTATATTTCTCTCTTGAGACCCATGTCTCACTAGCATATAATGTTTAGTAGTGACATAAGCTTCTAAAATTTTAATGTAATATCTTTTATGTTTTTATTTTGTATCACTCTTCTTATTATTATTCCTTTTAGACCGTTACAGCATCAAAAGCGTTTTATTGTATTAGGCGTTTATGCAGTCAGCTTTATGAAACCCTAAGAAAATGTGTTGTCATTTGTGGTATCCTCAATTGTATTACAGAAGCTTAACCATCTAAAGCCTTTCCTACAATTTTGATTCACATATCATACCTCTTTTATTTTCTTGCGTTAACCCTTAATCTGAGAAAAAAAAAACATGCATGCCTTTCCTATAAGCTAATGCATTATCTTTCACATTAGTGTACCGATAGATATTCTGTGTTATAGTTTCAGAATTAGGAAAATAACGATACGTATTTATATTATTCTTTGAACCTAAAATATAAATGAAAATACTAGTGCACTATGCTTGAGAAAAGAACCCACTAAAAACCCGATGCTTTGGGAAATGTTCCACTTTAAGAGATAATAAGAGATTTAGTTGAAAACCTGTCTACCTTTTACAGTGAGAGTAATCAAGTTTAGGGGTTATGCGCACACCATTTTAAGAGTAGGTGTTAGAACTAAAGTAATCAGCTTGAAAAAATAAGCATTGCCAACATTTAATATGCTCCAGAAAATTGTTTGTCTTTCTTCTTAGAACTTATGACTCAGTTATTAAAAACTTGTGCACGATTTCTTTTGTTAAATTAGTAGTACAGTTTTACATGTATTTGTTTAGAAAGTTATACCAATCGTATTTCAAGGTAATTTTAAAAATATCAATTGCCTAAAACTACATTTTAATTTAAAATCAAACATAATATGCATACCCTTCATTGCTTTGAGAGTCTCTATTGTTATTTTCGTTCATATTTTATACTAACAATTGATTGCCTCTGTAGTTAAGTGGTCCGTGTTCTGGCTTTTCATCTCAGAGATTCCAGGTTCGATCCTGGCTGGGGAAGAGTAATCATTCCCTCCCCACGCATATTCTGAATGTGGGAGTGAATCTAAATGAGTGTTATATAGAAAATAAATAAAAATCAACGGCTGAAAAACCTACAGTCTACGAGTTAGTCGTTCCTATAGTCAAAGCCTTCGATGTGACCACAAAGGAGGATACACAAAAGAAAAGAAAATAAAAAGTCTGAGATGTTACATTCACACGACTTTCTCTGCCTTCTAGTGGTATGAAAATTATTCTTATGAAAGTTTATTTTCATATCTACTTCATTTTAATAGAGAGAAACATTTCCGTAAATAGTAACATTACATATTCGTTATAGATAAAAACAGAACAGCGATAGTCATATGGACGCTATATATTGGGCTTAAAATTCATACTGTTTCCATGCAATTGCAAGAAACGCCTGATTATTGAAAGGAATTTAAAAGAATGACTTAAGTATTGAAAAATCCGAACCATTAATAAGGGATATTTCTTGTGATCTATGCCACAATAAGCTTATTGTATGTTTTAAAGACATCTAGATTGTTTGCGTAGTATTTTTCGTCTATCGCTTAACGTTTAGCAGTTATACAAGGCTATACCAAATTCCTTCCAAATGAACAGGGCCTTAAAGCTATTCCCAGAAAATTCAAGATATACATTTTGTTTGTCATGTAAATATCTTCATTATTTGGTATTTCAATCAAAATAGTTAGGGCCAATTTTAGAAAATTACATTTTTCGATAAATGTTCCATTTAAAGGATAGTTGGTGTAACTGGATTTTCTTAGAAATCTTCGTGTCGCATTCTTGCAAGATACTAAACTTAAATACCAAGTTTGGTACTTAACCCAAAAACGAAAAGTCGGATATGCTGTTCACACACACACACTGACCTTTTCCTAGAAGTGCTTTCTTTTTTATTCAGGGGACCTCAAAACATGTATTTAAGGTGAAATTTCGGAATGAATTTTTTTGTGGAATGCAACATATTCTTATAAAAACTATAAATTCGTTAATTTTAACTTAATTATATATATATATATTAAACTCTATAGGGTCTTCTCGTCCCTATCTTCTCTACCAGTGTACGTATGGCCTCCTAACCAGTAAATTATAAATTTGAATCACAAATCTCAATATGATGAACTGTCCCAAATGCCTTGCCTATCTTTCTTAAACTTATATGTAGATACAACGGAATATTCATCATATAAACTTCGAATGGAAGGTTATTTTAAGAACAGACCGTTTTAGTGATATCCTTTTTAACCGTTTCATTTGTATAGTCTGCTTTAACTTCCATAGTGTGTTTTCTTAAATTTGGTTTTATTACTAGATAGATACATAAACAAGAACAAAGAAAAAAACAAAGGAAATTAGAAATAAATTGCCTCGGTCTAACTGAACAAATCTGACCTGGTTTCGTGCACTTTAGCCAGGAAATTGCCCACGTTTTGCCAGTTCTTCTGGTCAGCCAGCAGATCCCAACATGCCAACCTCTTTCTTGACGGACCTAAGAATTTTTCTTTGAGTTTAATTGTTCGCTAACTCTACCACTGTGAGCATTCCGCCAAAATATGTATCCAGTCTTCATCCAAATCACAGAATGGACAGATTCTCCTGCCAGGATCGTCAGTCATTTTTGTGCCCTCCAGTCTCCCAGTCTAAACCACGCCATCCCTGATCTTCCTCTTCTTCCTAACTCGAGCATATATGCCTCTCTACTCCAATTCAATTTTTTTTCTTTTGCAAGACAGAGAAATTTAATTTTACAATCGGATTCTATTTCTAGATGTCTATCAGCCTGCATTTGACAACTTTCCACATGTTTTTGTCGTTTGTTTCAGCTCTTTGTCATACTGAACCCATTCGTATTCTCCTCAAACCTCTTTCCAAATCAGCTGTCCGGAACTTATTGATAACACTCACATTCACCCCAGTATTCAAATTACCAGACTCTGTGGAAGACGCGAGTTCAAACCGGCGGAGGGTGATGGATTTTTTCGGAAGGGAAATAAAGTCGCTGGTCCCGTGTCATACATTACGGCAAGTAAAAGAACCTCAAGCCTGATAAAGTGGTCTCTGAACAAAATTCCCTTCTTTCATGCCCAATATATAATGTGACGCTAAAAACCACAGCAGTTAAAGAGCGTCCATAAATAAAACTCAATTTAATTTCTAATTTCTACGGACATAGAGTTTCTGGATAAAGGAAACGAGAATTGCACCCGGAACTACTGGGTTAAGAAGCCAGAACGTCATTCATTCGACCACAGAGGCAGTCAATCACGATATTGTATACCCTGAAACCGATTATCTGCTGCCCTTATTACAAGTTCATAATGAAAATCCTTGAGCTAAAGTCCGAGTTATAGTCAGAGGACAGCCTGTTATGAGATGGTATTCGAAATGAAGATCATGATCAGGCAGGAAGTGTGGAAGGTTATCAGGCCTGAGGGGCGCATGTTACATGCAGTCGAGTCTTGTCCGGCAAGATGAAAGTAACAGCTTGAAGGTCGTGTTGATAATCACTGAGCGCTGAGAAAGTGTTCATCCACGGAATTGTTAATGATACCCTTTGTCTTCCTAGAAGTGCGTTCAGAGATGGTTGAATATAACTTGTTTTGTAGAGTCGATAAATAAAACACAGCAATAGTAATTTTGATATATAATAGTTACACGATACTTTAGATAGAAACAAAAACTTTTAAGAGCTTTCAAAATACACTTTGGTTGGTTTAAATTATTTCTGAAAGCAATTTAGCTTTAAGTAAACGTTTTAATAACTTGCCTTCATTATAACGATGCACACGTCGTTATTATTATTATTATTATTATTATTATTATTATTATTATTATTGCAACTTAAATGTCTTATTTAAATCTCTATTTAAATTATCGGTTTAAATGTTGTATGTGGGAGTATTTTCTAGCCTGTGTACTGCCCATTCCACACTTGCAAAGGCATTTTCCACCCTTGAGGATATACGCCACATAGCAGAGAAGAGGTTATATGCGTTTGAGGAGTATAAAAGGCTAAATAGATGGGTTTATTAAAGCTCCGGATATTTTGGCTGTGGATATTGTAACGTATTAATAATTTGGAGGTACATTGTCATTGCCAGACATATTATTGTCTTACATTTTCATTCCAGAAACGTTGTTTACGTCACTCTTGGCTGGTAGCTTTGCTAGCCACGAGTAGTGGGGGATAGTGTCACTCTGTTAGGATGCCGTGAGGAACGGATCGCGTGTGTAAGCGGGGCTTTGGATCGGTGAATATATCCTCCCACCTTCCATTTTTAATAATGTAGGAACCACAAATGCTTGGGAAATAAATCTAGGAATGTGAGAGTAGATTTGTGTTATGGGTTGTATGCAGTAAAACCCTACGCCTTCCTCTAAACTCCACACTACGTTTCTAACCTCCGCAGCCAAGTAAGTATACGCCCCCTCATTGTACGTGCTGGGTTCTCAAAATTAATTTAATTTTCATGTGAACTTTTAGGTCATCCACCCAGTATGTAACATTTTAGATGTGGTGTATTAATAATTTGGCGGGGGGTTTACTTTGTCGTTGTCATTGCCGGACATATTGTTCTACATTGTCAATCCAGACACATTGTTACTTTACGTTACTCTTGGCTGGTAGGTTTGCTAGCCACGAGTAGTGGGGGATAATGTACAATTAATAATGTACAATAATAATGCAATATTCCTTGTCAATGTAATGCGGGACGGATGACCATAGTTGCATCTTCCTGTATCATCTGTTTTATTGCTGTTTCTACTCCTGTAATATCGGGTCATTGTACCGAAAATAAAATCCGTATTTATTCGGCAATTGAGGGAGATAGTGCCTTGACTATCGTAGTGATCGATTCAGGTTGTAATTGCCCTTAACATTGAAACCTAAGAGTGAGGGAGGCTGTAAACATTTCCTCTTACGTAACCGGTATACAAGAATTTGAACCCGAACCTCCCATGTGATCCACAAATACTATCCTCTGAACCATATAGTAAAAAAGCTATTTCTGCGTATTTGTTTACCTGTGCACTAAATCAGGGAAACTTGGCTTTTTAAGGTTTACTATTATTATTATTATTATTATTATTATTATTATTATTATTATTATTATTATTATTATTATTATGGCGGTGCCGTGGCCGAGTGGTTAGACCGCTCCCCTCCCACCGAGGCGGCCCGGGTTCAATCCCAGGGACCTGCATGTGGGATTTGTGGTGAACGAAGCGGCGTCTGGGCGGGTTTTCTCCGGGCTCTCCGGTTTCCCCCGCCATTCATTCCACCAACTGCTCCATCATCACCTTTCCTTTCATCCATTTTACCCACATTTCGTTTCATCTACTTCCTTCATCCCATACCAGGCATCGGGCTGATCACCCATCCTGGATGCTCTGTCTGATTCATGAGTGTCTGCTCCTCGACGGGCCTCTGACCCCAGGCACTCGCTTGTAAGTCCTGGGGGTGTAAGTCCTACATAAGAGGAGGGTAAACAGATAATGAATAATTATTATTATTATTATTATTATTATTATTATTATTAAACTGTGTACGATGAGCAATCGTTTCCAGAATCTATACTGTTTAAGTAGGAATCATAGCTGCTGGGAGGTAACCTTATGTACTATACAGGGTGGACCATTTAAGTTGAGACTGTACAATATGTCGAAAACTAAGTGTTGTAGAAAGAAATGTCTTGAATAAAAGTTGCTTGATATTATGGGGGAAAGTAAATGCCATTAGTCGTGTTTTGTTTGGAGGGCGTTATGATTGACATTTTAGGGTCAATTTAATTTTTTTAAATGGGAACCTACAATTAGGTTCAGTTTAAATTGACCTTAAAGTGACCATCACAACGTTCCCAAATAAAACGCGACTAATGGAATTTACTTTCCCTTATAATAACAAACAACTTTTATTTAAGGCATTTCTTTCTTTGTTTTGGGGATATGTACAGTCTCAACTTAAATGGTCCACCCTGTAAAATAAAGGAAAGAACATTTACTACTTTCCCATTAACGCATTTTATGTTGAGGATACTGGCAGAGCTAAAACTCAAGATTGAATCTGCCTGAGATCGGGAAGGAGGTTTGAATAGAGATGAGAAAATTCTGGGGGCTCTTTATGTTTAGTTACTTGCACGCTTTGTGGTTTTCTGTGACGTTCGTCTCTTTATCTAGGACAGACGGATATTATATTCTTGGTTTTTGATCCCATCATGTTACTGCGACTTTTGTAACAAGTCCGTTTGTTTTACATGCTTCATTGGCCCACATTATTATTGAAGGTTGATCGCTGTGTACTTAGGTGAAAAATAATACACCCATTTATTCCAATAACGTGACTCCACACTTAGAATTTGAAAACATGCTGCAGTAGTAAGCAATTCCCCTCCCTCCGGACGGTAGCCGTAGCGTAAATGTTTTTTCACATTTGCCTTGATGTCCGAATATAAAGCCTTCAAAGTTATGTGACCACTGTCTTCTTAGGCTTTTTTTTAATTGTGTTCATTTCACGAGCAATCAGAATAGATAAACTCATAAAAGGCACTCCACCGCTTGCCAGTGTATGTCTTGATTCGCTTCTGAACCCCATTAGGAGATTTTTGATAGAATAGATTACTGCTACCTTTAATACTTCCGGCACCATCTTTGAGTTCAACTTCGCTGGGGATAATACGTATGTAACACGATTACTGCGAATCCTCACCACTGTTCATACGAGCTGTTCCGATTGGGTTGTACTCGGCAAGGTCAAGTTTTTAACGCTTTTGCAAGACTGAATGCATCGTGGCGGATGATTTGTCACCGAATTCCTTCAAACGTAACCTTATGATAACTTGAACGATTTTATTTATTTGAAAACCCATAGTAGCAAAGCCATTGATGCCTAGCTTCCTAGGAAATAAGTATATGAAGCTATAAGGGACCACAATATGGAAGTTCAGTTGACATGGAGCGATAAATTAGACATTAACGGACGATATTTTGGAAATACTAGCAACAAATTATTGAAGCCTGGTAAGCCTGGTAAGCATATATATTGTTTATTTTCTGTTATCTACAGTTATGTACTAACAGGTTAGTAAATTTTTCTCTCCCTGCTGAAAAATAGTCATGTCCAGAAACACAAAAGCCATTTTATCTCGTTTCTTGTTCTCATCTAATGTTTGCATTTAAAGACTTATCAAGTCTCCTCACTAATGTCAAATATATTATTCTACAGCTAAATTCATTACCAGGAGTATAATTATGATTCCGCAGTTAAACCAATGAAAGGTGCAGAGGTGAAAGTTCTTGAACGCATAAGACTTATTTTTCTTGCTTTACAGATAACCTTAGTTGCATATTGCCCACATAACTGGACATTGTCCTTGTGGGTACATCACATATAATTTGGTATCATTACCATTACGGCAGTCGCTCAAGAAATACCACAGATTCCGCCTATAACGGTAAGTTCAAGCTTTCATATGCTTAAAAAATGACTGTCTAGCAACGCCTGACATTTCGTGGTCCTAAGATGAAGCAGATATGCTGGGTGGGTTCGTCTTCTTGAGTTATTTGTTAAATAAATACTTAACATTCTGGTTAATGCCAAGGTCTTCCAGTGCCAGAATACCATTTGCAACTATTAACTTTCGTTCATTTATTTAAGTTTTCTTGCATTTTATTAAGGAATCACTGCACAATTGCGGGAGAGTTTATGTGGCAATTTCTGATTACATAAAATAATTTCATTCCAGTTTTAACAACTTAAAGGGCATGAGATTCCACACGAATGATATTCACTTGCCAAATTGTATTTTTGTTATAATTAAGGCAAAGGGTTGACCAGAGTTAATAAAATACATGAGAATTTGAGTCCATAGATAGAATTAAAATTTACGCGAGACCCTGTAGTTTAAAAAATCTGATGTGATACACTCACATGACTTTCTTTACTCTTGTACAAACTATTTTTACAAACGCTTATTTTCCATATGCTTCATGTTAATCGAGATATCGAGGTGTTAATCTTATTGCTAATTTTCTTGTAGATACAGGGGAATTGGTAGGCTTTAAGCGATAGTCAAATATTTTAAGAGCTGGTTGCTATGTGAAGTATTCCATTCTCTTTGCATTACCAGGACAAAAAAATGAATAAAGAATTTCCACTTGAGAAAAAGTATAAGTATTAGAACATTTAAGGGAATAACAAGCAATATCTCGAAAATGGTTCACTCAACAACAAAAAATGTGTATGACATAAATTGTGTGATTAACGCGAACTACATTTTTTGTGTAGTAAAATTTTGTCTATCTCTTATGGTTCACCAGTTATGCAGTCGTCACAAGAACACTTTTGGAGACATTCCCAGAAAATTCAAGATATACATTTTGTCATAAAAGTATCTTAAGTATGTGATATTTTACTCAAAATCGTTAGAGCCATTTTTGAGAAAATTACAATTTTCGAAAAATGTTCCATGTAAACGGTAATCTAGATGGGGATTATCTTGAAAACCTTAGTGTAACATCTCTGGAAGATACTGAACCTAAATACTAAGTTTGGTGTTTATCCGACTGTTCGTTTCTGAGTTATGCTGTTCATATATTTCCGGTGAATCTCGGTATCGAATTTTTGGGTGGAATACAATACTTCCCCTACTTACTAAACGTAGTAGAGAAAGCAAAAATGAAATTTAGAACACCGAATGCAGGTGTAAATTAAACATACACGTTTAAGGTATAGGACAGCGCTAGGCAAACTTTGAACATATTTGTCATTAATGTGCTAAAGAACACTCCTATTTAATTAAAATAGCACACATAAACAATGCGGATTGTACTCTGGAAATTGTCTAAATAATGAATACTGTAACCGGGCTTTGCTTTCAGGACCGGTTTTAAATGGCTGAATAAATGAATATAAAGAAAAGCACTTCAATACGGATAAATTTACAGGAATTGTTTTTTCACATTGGCCGTGTGTGGGATAAGACTGGAAAGATGAGTCCAATAAAAAAACCTTAACACTTAGCCTGCCATCATTCTATCACCGAGTTACCGTGATCAAAGCATTAAGTTTATCTTATACATGCTTGCTGACCTTTAAGGCCTGATAGATATCTTAAAGATAAACTGCAATGTTGAAAGTACTATGCTTCTACTAGAGGTTAATTTATGGCTTTATAACTGTTCGTTCATGCAGGGTTAAGATTTGCAAATTGCATTATTGTTTAAGATATTTAGAGGTACAGCCAACACTAGAACCATGAATCTACAATTTACTGCACTCAAATCACTGAGCATTGTACGCTACCTCCGAATGTGCATTATGCAGTTGGAAATTGATTTCTTCTGTGTAACAGAACTGAGACAAAGGTCTTAAATTATTTGAAAATTACCCATGTAAAGAAAACGAACAAGTAAATTGTATGGGTGACAAGACTTGACTGTCTAAACCAACATAATTTATATGTACAATGATTTATAGTGGAAACAATTTTCACGCTTGAATTTTCTGACCAAAAATGTTGAACAAAATGCTGTTAATAGAGCAATTTTAATGCAAACATTTGTGTAAATCATGTTGTATTAATGATTATTATTAATACTGTTATTATTATTATTAGGTTTATCAGAAGATTATTTTATTCAGTAGGTATTTGATATATTAGTTTTGCTGTGGTTTTCTAGAGAGCTGTTTTACTTCTACAACTATATGCATCAAGGGAACTACATATATTTGCAAAGCAGGTGTTTCTTTCAGCAATGTGGTAAATATAGCTAAATAAATTGTAGAGCAAATAAAGACTTACCATAGTTATAACAATGTTAAAGTATTATTTCAAATATCAATTGAATGTTTCGTATTCACATTACTAGTAATAACAAATTGAGCATCTATTAAGCAGCTTAAAAGGTAAATAACTAAATAATCATTTTGCATCAAAATTTACTTTTAAAATTGAAAACTTTTCAGGATGAAAGTTTAGAAAGGTAGAATTGGGCTACTGAAAAATTCAATGCCACCGCCGGGATTTGAACCCACGGATCTCCCGGTTTCCGTCCGCTAGCTTAACTACTGAGCTACTATGGCAACATGCAATCCGTTGGGGAATTTAATGTCGCACCGGCATGTTGCCAGTGGTTAGAGGAACCGGACGGAAATCGGGAGATAACGTGGTTCAAATCCCGGCGATGACATTAAATTTTTTAGTCGTCTCATTCGATAATTACCTTTCCAATCCTGTCCAACACACGGCTTGTGTGTAAGAACAATTAATTCCAATGCAGGATAATGTTTCACATGTTATGCAAAAGTCGTTCACAATGAAGAATACTTTTGGAGACATTCCCAGAAAATTCGAGATATACATTTCATTTGTCATGAAAATATCTTAAACATATGATATTTTAATCAAAATCGTTACGGCCATTTGTGAGAAAATTAAAGTTTCGAAAACTGTTCCATGTAAAGGGTAATCTGGGGTGGGGGGATTTTCTTGAAAACCTTCGTGTCGCATCTCTGGAAGATACTGAATCTAAATACCAAGTTTGGTGTTTATCCGACTCTTCGTTTCTGAGTCATGCTGTTCACACACACTTTTTGGATTCTTTTTGGATTCAGGGGGTCTCACACATGTATTTCCGGTGAAATCTCGCTATCGTATTTTTAGGTGGAATACAATACTTCCCCTACGTAGTAGAGAAAGTAAAATCTTCGTGTTGCATCTTTGAAAAGGGTAGTTTGCTATTTTTCCGATTTTCGTTTTTGAGTTACGCTGTTCAGATACCAGACGGAACGTTTTCTAGAGTTGCCTTCTATGGATTCAGGACACCTCAAAACATGTATTTCCGGTGAAATCTCGGTATCGAATTTTTGTTTGGAATGCAGCATCTTTTCTCCTACTCACAATACGTAGTAGAGAAATTATAAAGTAGTTTAACTTAAATTATGTATTTTGGCATCTACATTTTTTGTTTAGTAAGATTTTGTCTAACTCTTGAGGTATACCAATGATACAAAAGTGATTTAGAATGAAGAGGGTTTCACAGGCTATTCGCCAAAAATTGATGATAAGCATTTTATATGTGAAGTAAATATGTTAGTTGGTATGTAATGTTGCTTTGTTGGCAATGTAGCCATTTGCTCTCTAGCACTCTAGTATTTTGATGATAGGTTGGTGGTATTGAACGAAAGCTGGGCACTGGAGTGTAGATGTTCCTGTGTAGATGTTTATTAAGGCAGTCATGGCCTATTAATAATCTAAAATTTCTAAGGAGTATTTTCTTGGTGGTGGTGTAATTCTAGTCCTGTTATGCAGATTTTCCCATTGTTTTCCTTTTGTTTGTGATAGATATTCTTCTTTAGTTTTTATATTGCATGTTCATGTAATTATTCTTTATATGGAGTGATAACACACTGTATCAGTTGATTTTGATGTAATTGTACTAACTTTCTATGCCAGAAAATCAACTGTTTCGTTATATATTCTACAGTGTGCTGGTATCCATTGAAGTACTACTGTTTTATTTAAATTAGTTAACTGTTTTATAACTTTTTGGAATTATAGAGCATTTAGGCTTTGGGCTTTAGTATCTGATGCTATGAATATTATAGCTGATTAAGAGTCAGATAAAACCGCAACTCCCTTAAATTTGTTTATTTGATATAAACGATTTTGTAAACTGAGAAGAATTGCTAAAATTTCACCATCAAAATTTGTAGAATTTGTACTGAAAAGAAAAGACTGGACATACTGCACCAGTACCACCATTATAGGCTGGATCTATCAGTGTAAACCCGTACCCATTCATTAGCGGAATATTTTAAATTTATTATTTTTATTGTCATTTGTTTCAAAACACATGAAGAGATTTCAGATTTTTTAAATCATTCTTCTAAATGTAGATAGTGTTCAGCATCAAAGAGTTATGAAGGGTTTATTTTTGTTTGGAAGTTTTCTTTTAAGTACAGGAGTTGTAATTTTTGTTTGATTTTTTGGTCTTCGTTGAGTTTTTTAACTTAAAACCACCTGTTTTTTTTGTTCTTTCCCCAATTGCTATAGGATAGTCTGATTAATTTTGCATGCTTTTTAAATTTCAAGATTAAGTCCTGTATTATGTTTTAGAATTTGCAGAGTAAGTACTGTGGTAGTTTTAACAGCCCAGTTACTAAACAAAAATGCGAGAGAAAACATGGGATTCTAGTAATACATGGTATTAATATGTGATATTGCTTAACAATAAACCCCTTTGACATATATATATATTGGGGTTTAATGATACATGGTATTTAATAATATATGGTATTCTAATCAAAATCGTCAGAGCCACTATTGGGAAATAAAAAAGATCCAAAAATGTTCTATGTAAAGGGTAATTTGAGTTGGGGGATTTATTTTAAAATCTTTGCGTCGCATCTTTGCAAGAGCCTGAACCTAAATACCACGTTTGGTGTTTAATAGACTTTTCGTTTTTAGGTTATGTTGTTCGTACATGCGAACGAGCCTCAAAACATGTATTTTCGGTGAAATTTCGGTATCGAATTTTTGGGTAGAATGCAATATTTCCTCTGTCTGCTACAGGTAAATAATAAGGTAAAAATATGTATTCGTGTGATTTTATGTAATACCACGGGTGAATCACCCATCGCTGTTTCTTTACTATTAAATTATGCATTTATGCAACCTGTTAATCGGCAGATCTGCCTCAGTTTCATCTTTGTCACACGCTTTACGACTTATTTATAAATTTAAATATACGAGGACTACACACGTAGCAAAAAAGCGGTTTGATGAATACAAAGTACTTTGAGCTAAAATCCATCTCAAAAACATTGTCTTCTATTGTAGACAGAGCAGTTTTCCAGCTGATTTTATTAAGCTTTTACTATGAAGTCTACTAGGATATTCATCTCCAAATGTTCTAATGAATGAAAAAAAAATTCCGTTATCGAAACCGGAAGAAGGAGAATTCTGATGTGTTACATTCACATGACTTTCTCTACTCTCTATTGCTTATTAGTAGGTATACAAATTATTGTTACGAAAGTTTTTTCAGATGAGTTTTTTGAATGGGAACCTAAAACGACCATCACGACGTCCTCTAATAAAACACGACTAATGGCATTTACTTTCCCCCATAATATCAAGCAACTTTTATTCAAGACATTTCTTTCACAACGCTTAGTTTTGGAGATATTGTACAGTCAAGTTAAATGGTTCACCTGTATCTGAAATTATAGAGGAAGTTCAAATTTTTAAGGCAAATTTTTACTTTCTCTACTACATATAGTAGGTAGGGGAAGTACTGTAATCCACCCAAAAACTCGATACCAAGATTTCACCGGAAATACATGTTTTGAGACCCTCTGAATCCAAAAAAAACATTTTTTGAAATATGTCCGTGGGTGTGTGTGTCTGTGAACAGCATAACTCAGAAACGAACAGTCGGATAAACACCAAACTTGGTATTTAGATTCAGTATCTTCCAGAGATGCGACACGAAGGTTTTCAAGAAAATTCCCCACCCCCATTTATATGGAACATTTTTCGAAAATTTTAATTTTCTCAAAAACGGCTCTAACGATTTTGATTAAAATATCATATGTTTAAGACCATTTTCATGACAAATGAAACGTATAGCTCGAATTTTCTGGGAATGTGTCTAAACGTATTCTTCATTGTGAACGACTTTTGCATAACTGGTAAACCATAAGAGATAGACAAAATTTTACTACACAAAAAATGTAAATATACAATTTATGTCATACATTTTTTTGTTGAGTAAACTATTTTCGAGACATTGCTCGTTATTCTCTTGAACTTTCCAATACTTTTTCTCAAATGGGAATGCGTTATTCATTTTTTTATGTCTTGGACATACAAAGAGAATGGAATGCGCCGCATAGTAACCAACTCTTAAAAGATTTGACCATCGCTTAAAGCCTACCATATTCCCCTTGCATCTAAAAGAAAATTAGCAATAAGATTAACATCTCGATTAACATGAGGCATATGGAGAATAAGCGTTTGTAAAAATAGTTTGTACAAGAGTAGAGAAAGTCACGTGAGTGTAACACATCAGACTTTTTTTTTGCATATTAAGAAGCAGAATTTGGGCAAAATTCTGCTCTCGGATGATAAATAATTGAAACTGAAGATTTTGTTTCTTACCGTACGAGATTTTTTTTGCGTCGCTTAAATTTGTAAGGTGAATCCACTCGAGCACTGCAAAATGTTCTACAACAAAAGTTTTCTGTATCATCGTGTTTTAATATCAACGCCAACACCATTTTAAGATTTTTGCAGCTTCTTTGTATGCACATGAGCAACATTATTAATTCCAGTTAGGTAGATGAACAAATTGGAAACATTGTGTCTGCAGAGGAAATATTTGTTCACCTAAGACTGCAATTTGCAACGGAGTGGCATTGATCTGGTATAAAAGTGGGCATCGTCCATTAAGCAAATTTGCAATATATTTACACCAATTTGTTTTTTTAAAAATTGCATGATACAATTTTGAACGTATTGTGAATTTTGGTAAAGAATTAAAATTTCTTTTTTATTTTCCATTTTTATTATACCTATAACCTGTACTTTTTTGCTAAACAATTCAGTTTTAGTATAAACAGCTTTAAAGCCACAAATGGACGCTATTTTTCTCAGTGGCGTTTTCCACCCAAAAATTCAAATGTCGAGATTTCACCTGAAGTATATGTTTGAGGCCTCCTGAAAAAAACGATAAGTCCGATAAATAACAAACTTGGAACTTAAGTTCAGTATCTTTAAAAGATGTGACACCAAGATTTAAAAAAACCCACCCCAACTGCCATTTATATGATGGAACATTTTTTGAAAACTTTTATTCTCTAAAACTGACTAACGATTTTGATTTAAATAGCCTGTATTAAAGATATTTACATAACAAATATACATCTTGAATTTTATAGCCCTGTGAACTTCCCTTCATTCGGAAGGAGATTTTTATAATCTTGTATAATGGTAAAAGTTAAGCAATAGAGGAAACCGTACTACACGAAAGATATAGATCTCTTTAAAACACACAGTTTATTTCAAATAACCCTTTTTGTGGCATAAGCCATATTTGAGATATTCCTTATTAATGGTTCCAACTGTTCATTACTTCGTCATTCTTTTAAAGTTCCGTCAACATTCAGTTGTTTCTCGCGATTGCGATGAAACAGTATGGAATTTTAAGACCAGCGTAGAGCGTCCAGTTCTTAAACATTTGACCATTGCTGTTCTCTTTGTATCTGTAACGAAATGTGTAATGTAGCTATTTCTGTAAAGGCCTATCTGGAGTAAAATTAAGTAAATAGAAAAATAATAGTTTGTATACCCTCTAAAAACGGTAGAGAGTAGAGAAAGTGATGTATAACATTTTCTTTGCATTTTTCACTTTACAAAATGTTCTTGGATCACAGTTAATAACTTAATAGCTTGAACGTTTCAGCAGAGCTTCAGGAATTAAGGATATAAAAATTGTTTACCTGTTATAAATGTTAAATAGCTTAGTTAAAATTATTTTCTATAACTTACATTGGAAAAAAAAGACTAAAAAATTGAATAGCACATATACATCTTTTTTAATGGAATTAATTGTTCTTTCACACAAGCCGTGTGTTGGACAGGGTTGGAAAGGTAGAATCAGATGGCTGCCATAGCCGGGATTTGAACCACGGATGTCCCGGTTTGCGTCCGGTTGCTCTAACCACTGAGCTACCATGGCAACATGCCGGCACGCCATTAAATTCTCCCGCTGACTCGCATTTTTCCCGGTGAACCACAAGGAGATCTCAAATTGTATTGAGATGTCATACCCCAATGGCGACTTACATTCTTTGTAAGTACTTAAGTCCCTGGCTTTTAGTTTCAACCACTATTAGGTCAATTAATGGAATTAATTGTTCTTTCACACAAGCCGTGTGTTGGACAGGGTTGGAGAGGTAGAATCAGATGACTGAAAAATTTTAAGCTTAAAGTTTTCTTTTTATTGCCTCTTGGACAAAGCATAAATGATATAAAATTACCAATAAAGAACTCACAGAAATGGTTGAACACGGCAATAAGAAACGAAGAATGTCATACAATGAAACAGTGTTAAAAGGAAGTAATAATGTTATGATTACATAGCCTGCAAATTTAATTTTAAAGGTTTCTAGAATGTTCATGGCGAAGAGAATGAAATATAAACTGTGGTTTCTTTTTAAAATCCACGTTAAGATTTGCAGGAAGCCAATAGAAGAATATGGGAGACATTGTGGATAACAAGAGCTATACAGGTGATTTCCTAAGAGGGCTACTGATCCCTTTAAAGCAAACGTTCCGAATGATTTGTTGTCCAGGGTGAATAAGCCCAACATCTTACAAGTGTCAGCAACGAACTTTGGAATTATTATACGGAATCTATTAACAGTCCAATCACCACAATATGCATAACAATTCCTTTAAGTTTGTACTCTTAAGCATAAATTAAAAATGTTGGGGCAGTATTAAAACGGTAGGGTCCAAGAAGTATTTCATATTACCATAGCAGAGGCTGATGAATTACGAATAAGAAAAGTCTGATGTGTTACATTCACATGACTTTATCTAGCATCTATCGCTTATTAGTGCGTATACAGATTATTCTTACGAAAGTTTATTTTCCTATCTCTCATTTTAAACCTTTCCGGAAATAGCTGCAATATTCATTTCGTTATAGATACAAAGCGAGCAGCGAGTCAAATGATTTATAACTGGACAAAATTTAATTTTTGCCCTTTAAGTTCACACTGTTTCCATGACAACGCAAGAAACAATTGAAAATCGACAGAATTAAAAAGAATAGCTAAATATTGATCCATTCGAAACATTAATTACGGATTTCTCGGAAGTAGCTGGTGTCAAATAAAAGTTATTTGAAATAAATTGTGTGTTTTAAAGAGAACTACATTTTTATAGTAAGTTTTCCTCCCTCGCTTAACTTTTACCAGTTACGCAGGATTATACAAAATTCCTTCCAAATGAAGAGGACTTCACAAGCTATTCCCAGAAAATTCAAGATATAAATTTATTTGTCATGTAAATATCTTTAATATATGGTATGTTAATCAAAATGCTTAAGAGCTATTTTTCAGAAAACCAAAAATTTCGAAAAATTTTTATGTAAAGGTTAGTTTGGTTTGGGGGAATTTTCTTGAAAATCTTCGTCGCAGCTTTGGAAATTACTGAAATTAAATACCAGATTTATGCTTTGTCAGTTATGCTATTCACACACACACGCGCACGAGCGTGCATTCCTTTTTCTAAATAAAATTTTTGGGGGCCTCAAAACGTGTATTTCGGTGAACCTCGGTATCGGATCTTTAAGTGGAATACAATACATTCTCTACCTACTAGACACGTGGTAGATAAATTAAAAATGAATACCTTAACAACGGTTTGATACACCTAGCTCGTTAAGATGTTGCGTGCAGTATGTGTTTTATGTTCTGAGTATATGGTAAACCAGTCAAGCAACAAGAAGACAAACGTAGATTTTTGGATTTTCACAGATAGATTGATTGCCCTAAGCTGACATTTACAGCCCATGTCTTGAAATGTATGTGTTTAGTATCATTTGTAAACAAGCTCCACAAATATACGATCTAGTGCAGTGTAAACACGAACGTTGTAGAGGTGGTAGTAATAAAATGTTTATGCTTACCTGGACAGCCTTGTGGTGCATGGTGATCAGAGGTTGTTGAAGAAGGTACAGCAAGTGACGTTTATGTGCTAGAGCCCTATTTATATGGGCTACTCGTTAGCATACACATACATACACTTCCGACGGAAAGGTCACTGGACCACAAACCTCTACTTTCTTTCAGTCTTTCTTCCTTCATCCGCTTGATCATCTGTTTTCTAATTGCTTCATCGCACTTGGGGGTTTGTGGTTGCGCAGCTGTTGAATTCCTTTATTTTACAGCATCTTGCGCAGTTTTATGAGATAATAAGCCGCGCGTTGACCGTATACATTAAAGTCTTTATCTTTCGGTTAATATGAAAACAATTACTGAAATTTGGAGAAAGAAAGCAGTGATTTTGTAACTTCAAGGGTAAATTCTTCAAAATATGTAACCACCGATGTAGTCTGTGGAGTCACATATGTAATTTCATTACGGGTACACAATACTGAATGGTAGACTGAATTGTTTAAAAATCTAATGTAATCCATTCACATGACTTTTGAGTTATGCTGTTTACAGACACACATACATGGACCTTTTTCTAAAAATACTTATTTTACTTCCTATTCTACGTATAGTAAGCAGGGGAACTATTGTATTCTACCCAAAATTTCGATACCGAAATTTCACCGGAAATATATCTTTTGAGGCCCCCTGAATCCGAAAATAAAGCATTTTTGGAAACATGTCCGTGTGTGTGTGTCTGTGAACAACATAACTCAGAAACGAACAGTCGGATAAACAACAAACTTGGTATTTAGGTTCAGTATCTTCCAGAAATGCGACACGAAGGTTTCCCCCCATCCCAGATTACCCTTTACATGGAACATTTTTCGTAAATTTTAATTTTCTCAAAAATGGCTAACGATTTTGATAAAATATCATTGTTTAAGATATTTTCATGACAAATAAAATGTATATCTGGAATTTTCTGGCAATGTCTCAAAAAGTATTCTTCATTGTCAACGACTTCTGCATAACTAGTAAACCATAAGAGATAGACAAAATTTTACTACACAAAACTGTAAAACCCGTTAAGATACACAATTTAAGTCATATACATTTTTTTTTGAGTGAACCATTTTCGAAATATTGCTTGTTATTCTCTTAAATTTTCCAATACTTATACTTTTTCTCAAATTCATTATTAATTTTTTTCTCCTGGTAATGCAAATAGAATGGAATACTCCACATAGCAACCAGCTCTTAAAATATTTGACTATCGCTTAAAGCATACCAATTCCCCTTGCATCTACAAGAAAGTTAGCAATAAAATAGCATCTCAATATCTCGATTAACATGAAGCATATGGAGAATAAGGGATTATAAAAATAGTTTGTACAAGAGTATAGTAAGTCATGTGACTGTGGCACATAGGATTTTTTTTGGATTCAGGGGTACACAAAACATGTATTTTCGGTGAAATCTCGATATCGATTTTTGGGATGAATGCTATACGTAGAGAAAGTAAAATGGCTAACTGAGCAAGGGATGCAAACTGATTAAGTCATACGAAAGCTGACCATGTCTGTACACTGTGGGCTCTGTTAATTACCACAAAATGAAGAAGAGGAGTGCTTGTGAAGAAATTGCAGGGCAGATTTCCGAAGTATACAATAATGCATTAATGCAATGTGATATAGTGTAGTTAACCTATCAATTCGTGTAATTTTCGACGTATTACTTGAATTTAATCTGATTTCATTGGCTATAATACGTGCAAATGCTATGTAATTATGGAAACATCAATATTTCATTGCTATTGTTATACCATCACGCTAATCGTAAATTTGTTTGCACGAAATAAATTATCAGTGTGTTCTTAAGGGGTCAGTTGGCAGAAAGAGAACGTGTACACATTTACAACATCAATATACATTTATGCCATTGTCAAGTCTTGTCAAATATTTGACAACCTTCTTGTAGACTCTTGAATTGAAAAACAAGTTTGATCACATAAAAGGGCTTTAGATAAACAACATAATGTAGATATAAGAGCAGAGCTACACTTAACAGAAGCTGTTAAAGTATTACAAATTGGTAACATATTCCACAGAAGGAATACTTAGAATAATGTCACAGGGTAAAAAAATCTGATGTGTTGCACTCTCATGACTTTTTCTACTATTGTACGAACTATTTTTACAAACGCTCATTCCCCATCTACTTCATGTTAATCGAGATATCGAGATGTTAATCTTATTGCTAATTTTCTTGTAGATGCAAGGGGAATTGGTAGGCTTTAAGCGATAGTCAAGTATTTTAAGAGCTGGTTGCTATGTGGGGCACTCCATTCTCTTAGTGGTCCAGGACATTAAAACAAAAAAACAAGAAAGAAAAAAAGCAAAAAAAGAATAACGAATTCCCATTTGAGAAAACGTACAACTATTGAAAATTCAAATAACAAGGAATATCTCGGAAATGTTCACTGCACAAAAAAATGTATCTATATGACAAATATTATGTTTTAACGAGATAAGCATTTTTTCTTTCTCTACTACGTATAGTGAGTAGGGGAAGTATTGTATTCCACCCAAAAATTCGATGCCGAGATTTCACCGGAAATATATGTTTTGAGACCCACTGATTCCATAAACCGCATTTTTGGAAACATGTCCGTGTGTGTGTGTGCGTGTGTGTGTGTGTGTGTGTGTGTGTGCGCGCGCGGGCGTCTGTGTCTGTGAACAGCATAACTCAGAAAAGAACAGTCGGATAAACACCAAACTTGGTATTTACGTTCAGTATCTTCCAGAGATGCGACACGAAGGTTTTCAAGAAAATCCTCCCATCCCAGATTACCCTTTACATGGAACATTCTTCGAAAGTTTTTATTTCCTCAAAAATAACTAACGGTTTTGATTAAAATATCATATGTTTAAGATATTCTGATGGGAATGAAACATATATGTCGAATTTTCTGGGAATGTCTCCAAAAGCATTCTTCATTGTGAACGACTTTTGCATAACTGGTAAATCATAAAGGATAGACAAAAGTTTATTACACAAAAAATGTAGATCGCGTTAAAATACACAATTTATGTCATATACAATTTTTTTTTTGTTGAGTGAATCATTTTCAGTAATTTCTTGTTATTCCTCCATATGCTTCATGTTAATCGAGATATCGAGATGTTAATCTTATTGCTAATTTTCTTGTAATGCACGGGGAATTAGTAGGCTTTAAGCGATTGTCAAATATTTTAAGAGCTGGTTGCTATGTAGAGTATTCCATTCTCTTTGCATTACCAGGACTAACAAAATGAATAACGAATTTCCATTTGAGAAAAAGTGTAAGTATTGGAAAATTTAAGGGAATAGCCGGCAATATCTCGAAAATGTTTCACACAGCAACAAAAATGTATATGGCATATAGTGTGTATTTTAACGCGATCTACAGTTTTTGTGTGGTAAAGGTTTGTCTATCTCTTGTGGTTTACCAGTTATGCAAAAGTCGTTCACAATGAAGAATACTTTTGGAGACATTAGCGATACAGCTTTCATTTGCCATGAAAATATCTTGAACATACGATCTTTTAATCGCAATCGTTAGAGCCGTTTTTGAGAAAATTAAAATTTTCGAAAAATGTTTCATGTAAAGGGTAATCTGTGGTGCTGGGATTTTCTTAAAAACCATCGTGTCGCATCTCTGGAAGATACTGAACCTAAATACCAAGTTTGGTGTTTATCCGACTGTTCGTTTCTGAGTTATGCTGTTCACAGACAGACACACAAACGGACATGTTTCCAAAAATGTTCTTTTTTGGATTGAGGGGGTCTCAAAAAATGTATTTCCGGTGAAATCTCGGTATCGAATTTTTGGGTGGAATACATTACTTCCCCTACTTACTATACGTAGCAGAGAAAGTAAAAAGATGAATTGATGTCTCCTCTTGATTAATTTTAAGAGGTCGCCATAAATAATCCAAGTGGAGCTGCAAATAAACCAATTTAATTGAAATACTTACATTTTGTTCAACATTATTGTATATGAAAATTATTTTCTTGGTGCTGTGTATCCTATGTATCAGAATATAATTTCAAAGAAATTAAAACTGGGTAATCTGTGAAATTCTTCATGTGATGTAAATTTGAATATTTAAGTTTTGCATATTATTTCTTGAATACAGTTATTTAAAATCTTGGTTTAAATTAAAGTGCAAGATTACAAATGTTTCTTGGAAAATAGTAAAATACCAAGGGCTTAAGTTTTGTATTTGTCAGTTGCATAATAAATTCTTCAAACCCTGAATGTAAAGTTATCTTAGATATCAAGATATCTTTTATCTCTTTTTAAAACAGTATACGTCCAAAGAACGTATACAGAAGATTTAAAAGAAATTGAATAACGTTTTAAGATTAATATACATTTTAAGGGGAAATAAAGTGGCCAAAATTGCCCAAAAAGGACAATATTTAAAAGGACAGTATATTCATAATGTTATTATATCTGCAATTTTTACTGTGGACTCGTCACTTCACAGAATCAAAATCACAACTCCTATATGTTTTTCTACTCTGAATGACATTTTCTGGTATAAATGACTCTCTTTCTCAGAAACTATTAAAGATAGCTAAATTAAATTTTAAGATGATATAAACAACCTTTAAGGATCTACTTTGGTGTTAATAACACGGATGGTTATTTTTAAAACAATAATTCCTGACACATTTGATTCAAAGGATGGTATATTTAAGAAAATAATCCTATCTTTCTTTATAAACTGACTTCACAACAGTAGATTAGTGAACTTGTAAGGCATGCAGCCTCATCCAGATTTTAGCCTGGTGTCTTAGATACATCGTTTCTGAGAATTAACATTTGTGGGATAAGGCTCTTAATTTCCCCTTAAGAATACCCAGCTGTGAAATTTCAAAAATTCACAGTTATTGTCCCATCAAGTTGAAATTTTAATGAATTAAGTGACATTTAATTTATAAGTAATACACCAAATTTTATGTATGCTTTCAACCTAGCTTCGAGATATTAATTTTCGTATTATTTTTTTTATTCAATTGAAAAATTGCTCCACACTGAGCAGTGATTTTTTAAAATAATATTTTATTCTAAAATTCTTTAATACAACAAAAATTCATCTCACCATCTTATCTGTTACCTATAAGGAGTTACTATACAAAGTTTCATTGATGCATACTGTAAAGTACATATGTGGAAAGATTTGAAAATGAAAATGTTCCAACAAATGAAAACTGAAGAAAAGAAGTGTTTAAAAATCGTAACGCTAAAACACTGTTTCTGGCCTTATGGTGTAAAAAGCATAGTGCCTATATAAGTCCTCTTTCGTTTTTTTTCGGCTTATCTGCAGCTGATTAGTATTTGAATATTCCTGAGAGCTCCCTTGAATGGTTTGTTCACTTAAATTACGGCAAATCTTATCGTTTTTACTATAATTCTATCGGATTCTAGGCTTATAGACAGACATTTAAATCGCTATATGACGTGCTTCGAAAAGTCACACAGCTATAAAAGCTAAATTGAGCTAAAATAGAATGCTTGTAGTGTTTAATAATACTAAATCCATATTTATGAATTTTGGCAATTTTTGGCCTTTTTTACGAATGGGTGCCCTTAAGGTGTCACACTTGTAAGAAAACAAAGACTGCAAGAGAATGAAAGTTTAATTGAAAATGGTATTTCCACACCATATATACACACGTTCACTTAAACGTCGCGTTTTGGCACATCACCGAAACGCAAAACTGCTGTTGGATCCCGATTTGACAATACTTAAGCTGTTTTTACTTTCTCTACCATGTGCATAATAGGTAGAAAAGCTAGAAAATTCTATAGCGAGATTCCTGGAAATGCATGTTTTGAGGCACCTTGAATATAAATAAATTATTTTTGGAAACATGTTCCGGTGTGTGCGTTTGTGTGTGTGTGTGTGTGTGTGTGTGTGTGTGTGTGTGAGAGAGAGAGAGAGAGAGAGAGAGAGAGAACAGCATCACTCAAAAACGAAATGTGGGATAAATTCCATACCTAGTATTCGAGTTCAGTGTCTTCCAAGAATGAACAACGAAGGTTTTCAAGAAAATCTCGTCTTCAAATACCTTTTACATGGAACTTTATTGAAAATTTTGATTTTCTAAAAAATGGCTTGATGATTTTGATTAAAGTACCATATATGAAAGATATTTACATGATGAATAAAATGATATCTTGAATTTTCTGGGAACAGCCTAGGAATACCTCTTCATTTGGAAGAAATTCTGTAAAATCTTGTATAACTGGTAAACGTTAAGCTATAGACCAAAGCATGCCACACAATAAAATGCAGATCTCTTTAAAACATACAATTTATTTAAAATAAGCGTTTTTATGACATAAGCCATTTGTGGAATATCCATTACTAAAGGTTCGAATTGTTCAATATTTGTCATTCATTTTAAGTCCAATCGATTTTCGGTTTTTCCCTCGATTGCATGAAAACAGTATGGAATTTTAAGGCCAGCTTAAGGCATCCAGTTCTTAAACATTTGAATTATCGCTGTTCCCTTTGAATCTGTAACGAAATGTGTAATATAGCTATTTTTGTGATTTGAATTAAAATGTAGTAGATAGAACAATAAGCTATAGTAAAAATAGTCCTGATAATAAATGATAGAGGGTAGAGAAGGTCATGTGAATGTATTACTCAGATAAAAAAATGGTTTACTAAGTGTCTCTTAAGAGACTCAATAAATTTGTCCTACGCTTTTTGCAGTAAAAATTTGAGGTCTAAAGCGTGTTCACTCCATAAAACAATACCATAATTTCAGTGACATAATTTAATTTAATAAGACGCTGAACTGTTTTATAGATTCTACGAACGCTCTACATAGATACATCGCCAATTTTCTTTACCACGAGTTAACCAACCTAATCCAGATTTAAGATATTTAGGGTTATTCAAAAAGAAGGAATATATTTTAAATATTCATTTTAATTAACGATAATAGATAGCGTCACTTACAAATCCTCCTTCAATAGAGGAAAGTTCAAAGTTTTAAGCACCACCTATTAACTCCATTCAGTGCCTACAGCGGTGCTGTGTTTGTTTACGAGAAAATGGCGACGTCACAAGATAATTCGTTTTATGTGCTGCATTATGCAAAGAGTGAATCCATTGTCTATTCAGTGATGTTTCGCAAGTGTCGCCATCTATTGTCGTTTATTAGAAATACATATTTAAAGTATGTTGCTTCTTTTTGAATAAGCCTGTATATCTAGGAATTTCACAGGGCTCTCAGTGGCCAGAGCACGACTAATTTAAAATATCTATTTCAAGGAATATTCAATTGCTTTATTATATACATAGCTAATTAAATAAAACAAAATTAATTTTCTAACAATGTAAGGTTAGTTTTCTCCTTTAAGATATAAAGTTCATTCATAACCAACTTCTTGAACTTTTTCTTTTACCTTTTCCTTTAAAGGGAGATGTTAAATGTTCAAGGTAAATATATTTATGCCATCAAGAGAGAATCTAACATTACATGTCTTGGTAGGTACACAAGGTATCGGCTTAATAGCTAGGATTTAAACTGACATGTATACAAATGCATGCAATTGTTGGCACGGTTGTTATAAATGTGCATCGATAACTCACAGTCCATGTCTCAAGTACAAGAGATTGCAAATGAGTAATGTGTCAACATTCTCGCTCTGCTGCAGTACCAACTCGTCTCCAAGGTGATCCTCAATTCAGGAACGCGTCTCGTAAAATGTTCCAACAGATTGTGAAATTTGGGCTTTGCGCTTTCTACATCTGGTTTTGACAAAACAATTTTATGTGCGGCGTTTAAATTCTGACATGTATTGCTAAATTGCTTATAATCTTAAAGGCTCAACACAAACTTTCAAACGTTTAGTGCAATAATAAATTGAGATACAAGGGGTAAAAGTGCGGTTTTATTTTTGCGAGTGGGAATATTTGCGAAACGAAGGCAGTAAGCAGAGTTTTGCAATCCTACGAGCAAAATAAAACCACTTTTAACACTGTGACATACACTATTTTTACTTTCCCTACTATGTATAGTAAGTAGGGGAAGTATTATATTCCACCCAAAAATTCGATACCGAGATTACACCGGAAATATATGTTATGAGACCCCCTGAATCCAAAAAAGGCTTTTTTGGAAACATGTCCGTGTGTGTGTGAACAGCATAACTCAGAAACGAACAGTCGGATAAACACCAAACTTGGTATTTAGATTCAGTATCTTCCAGAGATGCGACACGAAGCTTTTCAAGAAAATCCTCCACCCCAGATTACACTTTACATGGAACATTTTTCGAAAACTTTAATATTCTCAAAAATGGCTCTAACAATTTTGATTAAAATATCGTACATTTAAGATATTTTCATGACAAATGAAATGTATATCTCGAATTTTCTGGGAATGTTCTCCTAAGGTATTCTTCATTGTGAACGACTTTTGCATAACTGTTAAACCATAAGAGATAGACAAAATTTTACTACACCAAATTGTAGATCGCTTTAAAAAACACAATTTTTCATATACATTTTTGTTGTGGAGTGAATAATTTTCGAGATATTGCTTGTTATTCCCTTAAATTTTCCAATACTTATACTTTTTCTCAAATTCGTTATTCATTTTTTTGTTTTGTTTTGGTAATGCAAAGAGAATGTAATACTCGACATAATAACCAGCTCTTAAACTATTTGACTATCGCTTAAAGCCTACCACATTCCCCTTGGATCTACAAGAAAATTAGCAATAAGATTAATATCTTGATATCTCGATTAACATGAAGCATATGGAGAATAAGCGTTTGTTAAAATAGTTTGTACAAGAGTAGATAGTCATGTGAGTGTAACACATCTGATTTTTTAAGCATCGCTCGAATTTGTTAAATATCAATAATACTATATTGATTTTTGAAACTAACTGAGGTCACGTTTAGAACGCGTTCTTAAAACAAGAGAAATGGCGTTAAAAAGCGAGGTGTGTGATGTTTTGCCTTACATCAGGTAGTGAAGTGATTAAACGCCATATCATATTGCTTTCTGAATTTTTTCGGTAAGTATTTGTAGTGTTATTCTTTCTGCTCCTTCTGAAATTTCACTTCAAATCAAGTTTCTTCTGAATTCATAAATTCCTTTATTTAATCTTTATGTAGGTTAGATAAAATAATAATCTTCTGTATCAAAGAAAGCTGCTAATGGCGTCACCGTGCCCGAGTGGTTAGACCGCTCGCCTCTCACCGAGGCGGCCCGGGTTCAATTCCAGGGACTCGCATGTGGGATTTATGGTGGACAAAGCGGCGTCTGGGCGGGTTTTCTCCGGGTTCTCCGGTTTCCCCCGCCATTCATTCCACCAACTGCTCCATCATCACCTTTCCTTTCATCCATTTCACCATCATTTCGTTTCATCTACTTCCTTCCTCCCATACCAGGATATTCATGAGTGCCTGCTCCTCGACGGGCCTCTGACCCCAGGCACCCGCCTGTAAGTCCTGGGGGGTGTGTAAGTCCTGCATAACAGGAGGTTAAACAGAGAAAGAAGAAGAAAGCTGCTAATATAACGCGTAGGTTAATTCTACAACGAACTGCGATAAATTGAAATATGTCATTTGTATTTTGAACAGATAATGCGAGTGCAATGAGAAATTAACCATGTAAAAAGAGTGCTGAAAACTAAAACCTAATCAAACCAAGTCGACTTATTAAACATGTGCAAATACATTACAGATTACAGTGCAATAATCTAAAACTGAAGAATATAACTTCTATGGTATTCAAAAATGTAGGACGATTGTCATATTTTTCCAAAAAGAGAAAGGATCTAGTTTATTTTACTAATTTTTCTACCGTCCAGGTAGAAGTAGTATTGCATTTCAACCAAATTTTGAGGCCGAGACACCACCGGAAACACATTTTGAGGCATTAGAAAAAGGAAATAAAACAAAATCTCGATAAGTACAAGAACATCCCCACCGCAAACTACTCTTTACATGTGAAACTTATCGATGTATTTTATTTTCTCAAAAATGGCTCTAAAGCGTTTTATTAAAATATCACACGTTCAAGATATTTACATGATCAATAAAATATTTATCTTGCATTTTATAGAGATAGCCTCTAATGCCCTCTTCACTCAAGAGGAAATTTGTATAATGGTGTATAAATAGCAAATTTTAAGAATTAGACAAAACTTTACTACACAAAAAATGTAGATCTCTATAAAACACAATTTTTTTCCAAATACCCTTTTTGTGGCCTCAGCCATTTCCGAGATATCCGTTATTACTGTTTTGAGTTTTGCAATGTCATTTTTAAAGTACTTTTGATATTTAGTTGCTCGCGTGTTGTGAAGGAAACGGCATGTAGCGTCGCGCTTTTAAATTTCAATTATCATCATCCCGTTTGAAGAAACATGTAATGAAACTATTCATGCAAATGTTTAGCAGAGTTAACTTGAGGTAGATACAAGAACAAACGTTTGCTAGAGTAGATTGTGGAGGTACACAATGCGATCAAAAGTATTCGGACATCCCCACAAATATACGTTTTTCATCTTAGGTGCATTGTGCTGCCACCTACTGTCTGGTACTCATCCGCGACCTCAGTAGTCATTAGACGTCGTGAAAAAGCAGAATGGGACGCTCCGTGGAACTCTCAGACTTCGAAAGTGGTCAGGTGATTGGGTGTCACTTGTGTCAAAAGTCTGTACGCAAGATTTGTACACTCCTAAACATCCCTAGGTCCACTGTTTCTGATGTGATAGTGAAGTGGAAACGGGAAGGGACATGTACAGCACAAAAGCGTACAGGTCGACCTCGTCTGTTGACTGACAGAGACCGCCACATTTGAAGAGGGTCGTAAAGAGTAATAGGCAGATATCTACCCAGACCATCACACAGGAATTCCAAACTGCGTCAGGATCCACTCCAAGTACTATGACAGTTGGGTGTGAGGTTAGAAACCTTGGATTCCATGGTCGAGCTCATAAGCCACACACCACGCAGGAAAATGCCAAACGACGCCTCGCTTGGTGTAAGGAGCGTCAACATTACACGATTGAACAGTGGCAAAACGTTGTGTGGAGTGACGAATCACGGTACACAATGTGGCAATCCGATGGCAGGGTGTGGGTATGACGAAAGCCCGGTGAACGTCATCTGCCAGCGTGTGTAGTGCCAACAGTGAAATTTGGAAGTGGTGGTGTTTTTCCTGGTGGGGCCTTGCACCACTTGTTTTGCGTGGCAGACCTACATTGATATTTTAAGCACCTTCTTGCTTCCCACTGTTGAAAAGCAATTCGGGGATGGCGATTGCATCTTTCAATGCGATCGAGCACCTGTTCATACTGCACGGGCTATGGCGGAGTGTTTACACGACAATAACATCCCTGTAATGGACTGTCCCGCACAGATTCCTGACTTGAATCCTATAGAACACCTTTGGTATGTTTTGGAACGCCGACTTCGTGCAGGCCTCACCGACCTACATCGATATCTCTCCTCAGTTCCGCACTTCGTGAAGAATGGGCTTCCATTCCCCAAAAAACCTTCCAGCACCTGATTGAAAGTATGCCTGTGAGAGTGAACGCTGTCATCAAGGCTGAGGGTGGTCCAACACCATATTGACTTTTAGCATTACCGATGGAGGGCGCCACGAACTTGTACGTCATTTTCAGCCAGGCGTCCGGATGCTTTTGATCACGTAGTGTATATAAAAATAAACGATAATGGGTAGAAGATATATGACAGTAACATATACAGAACTTTTTTTATTCGTCGTTTTCTACGCTATACGTTTCGGTGCAAAACAAGTGGCCCAAAAAGAAGTGGGGCGACTTATGTTGGTAATTAAATCGTGGCTCTTCAAGACTCACGTGCTCTCTCTCCACTTTTTCATAATTCTAGCCACTTGACTGACAAGTTACTTACCCCTTCCCAAAAATGTTTGAGCTGATAACAATAGTAAGCAAGAAATAATACTCTCTTTATTTAAATACTCTTCCTAAATACTGTGGTTATACAAGTTACATAACAATTTTTATTTGTATACAGAATTACACTGTTTACACATATTTCTGTTCCTAAAACTTTATTCTTCTTCTCCACTCATCCGTATAATTTCATTCCTTCTCCTCCTGTAGTCCTTTTGCCTTCATCCCCGCCTTTGTTACTTGCATCCAACTATTTTTGGATATATCCCTTCCTCTTTTCTCAGATGGACAGCATTTTCCCAAACTTTTCGGAGTTTTCTTTCCTATAGCATTCTCCTGAGGTGCCCATACCAATTCACTTGTTTATATCTTAAATATTCTACCTCTGAATTTTTACTTGCATTTATTACTTAATAACAAATGTTATTAATTTGTTCTAATTTTGAATGCCTTGCTGATCCTAAAACTCCATTTCCATAGATCATATCTTGGATGGTAAGTCTTCATTGAGTTTCCAAATTTCAGCCCCATATGTGAACTTATTGCTCACTATTGATTTGTCCTTATCTCAAGTATCATTTTATGTTGCTTCTCCCGCCTTCGGTTATTTCCATTCTGCTTTAATCCTTTAGGCTTTTTAGCAATATTCATTTTTACGATGATCAGAGAGCTGGCCCGATACATCACCCAACAACTTGGAGGACTGGGTGTGTTTTGTTCAAGGTTTTCTATCAATAGACAGGGCATCTACGCTGGGGCCCCAGAGGATGTAATTAGCCAGATTAGGTGAACCCTGGTTTTTTAAAGAGGTTATTCTGACTCCCCTCATCCTTTTCCAACCTGACTTGTTATTCTGACTCCCCTCATCCTTTTCCAACCTGATTTGGGAAAGGTTTTGGCGGTTTTATATAATAATAATTTATGTTTTTACCAATTGGATTCGGTTCTTGAAGATATACTACAAAATTCACCAGCCCTTGTGCCGCACGTCCCCATTAAATGAGAGGAATAAATTTAGGCTACACTTATATTCTATTCCAGAAGGAACGTTTGCCATAAATATTTAGGATATTGTGCATTTCAGTGCTGTGTGTAACTCATTTCTCACAAACTCTTTCTTTATAAGGTAGATTTGCTATCACGTTACATTGGGTTAGCCCAATTTTAGATGTTTACACCAGTCAGAGTAGAATTCATTAAGAAGTTATTTTCTACTCCCTTCCGTTTCTTTTCATACAGAATATATCATTGCTCATTGGTTCAACCTATATTTGTTTCTTGGAATTCTTTCAAGCCAGTGATATATGGGTGGAATCTAGTGTTTAGATAAATGTGGAAATCATATTGAATGAAAATTGCTATTGTGAACTTTTCGGCCCTGTTCCTCCTCCACCTAGTGTGCACATGATTTTTGAGGAGCTGCGAGTAACAGAAATATACTTACATACCCTCCCTCGCCAAAAAATAATAATAATAATAATGATAATCAGCCAACCTTGAAAATTTACTGCATTTTTTAAATGAAAAGTGTCAAGAAGCAACCGGTGAAATTGAATTAATTTATTTCGCTCTCATTATACATGAACTGTAAATTTTGTATTTTTTTAAGGAATAAGTATCACATTTTTTTATATTATATTTGTGTTGTATTCTCTGACAAACCTAAAACATTCCAGATGAGTTCCTTGACAAGTTGCTTAAGAAAAATAAGTGTTTTTAATGGTCTTAAGGAAAATCTCCTTGCAGTGCAGCTTTCAAAAATTTGGAACTAAATTTAACTTAGTGTTCTAAACAAATACGTTACAAACTTATCACAGTATTTTAAATAAAACATAAATTACTTTAGAAAATAAATCCAAAAGTGTAATTGAATTATTTTTATGCTTTTTAATACATTAAAATTATTTCTAAACACATTTTTTTGTCTTGATAGCTTTCCAGCGATAGCTTTTATTTATTATCATCTTAAAGACTCTTTGGTGAACTTTTCATAGAAATTGCAAACTTGTGTACAACAATGCGCAATTGGTATGAAAAATAATGAAGAAGTAAACCATTTCGAATAGTATAGAGTTAAATATAATTCTAAACTCCACTCCTACTTTGGCAAATAGTTTAATGATTTTAGTACCATTTTATGTCCACTGAAATATGTATTTTTACTTTCTCTACTACATATACTAAGTAGGGGATGTATAGGATTCCACCCAAAAATTTGATAGCGATATTTCATCGCAAATACATGTTTTTAGGCCTTCCGGTTCCAAAAAAGCGTTTTTAGGCCTCCTGAATCCCAAAAAAGAGTTTTTAGAAAACTTTCCTAGTGTGTGTATGTCTGTGAACAGCATAACTGTAAAACGAAAGTCGGATAAATACCAAACTTGGTATTCAGGCTCAGTATCTTTCAAAGATGCGACCAATTTTTCAAAAAAATCCTTCATCCCAGACTACCCTTTACATGGAACTTTTTTCAAAAACTTTGAGATTCTCAAAACACGTTCTAACGATTTTAATTAAAATACATATTTAAGATATTTTCATGACAAAATAAACGTTTATCTTGAAATTTCTGAGAATGTTCCCAGAAGTCCTCTTCATTCTGAGTAACTTTTGAATAAACCGTAAGAGATAGACAAAATGTTGGCACAAAAAATGTAGATCTCGTTAAAACACACAATTTATGTCATATACATTTTTTTGTGGAGTGAACCTTTTCCAAGATATTCCTTGTTATTTATTTTAATTTTCCAATACTTATACTTTTTCTCAAATGGGAATTCGTTATTCGTTTGTTTATGTTCCTGGACTTGCAAACAGAATTAAATGCTGAACATAGCAACCAGCTCTTAAAAGATTTGACTATCGCTTAAAGCCTACCATATTCCCCTTGCATCTACAAGAAAATTAGCCATAAGATAGTTCCGCAAATGTTTACCTAGATTAACATGAAGTAGACGGAGAATAAGTGCTTGTAAAATAGCTTGTACTAGAGTAGAGAAAGTAACGTAAGTGCTACATATCGGATCTTTTTTCTTTTTTAGAATTTTCACAGGAATTCCTTAAGTAAGGAAAGAAATAGTAATTTTATTGATCTTTGCCAGTCCTTTCCTAACATGAACGGGTACTTTAACACTTACCTACCTCATTTTACCTAGTTGTCTGTACAAGTTTTCTTGTATAACAAAATCTTATGATATAAGATTGTTATTGTGATAGTTCGCTGACTATACACAATTAATTACGACACATGGCAGTAAACAACAGAAAGGAATAAAAGAAAAAGGAAACATAAGCAGTCGACCTTTAACAACAGGCGCTTCTAAGGGAAAGATGTTATTTTACTTGGATCTTCCCAGTAGGTGTATTTAGCTATTCTTTGTCCCCACCAAAATGACTAGTTCTCCCAACAGAATAACTTTGTTGCTCAGTTCCCTACCTGCTAAGCCAAGCACATCAGTACGTTTCCTATTTCTCTGCAATATCAGGTGAAGGATCTAAAACTAAAATTGTGAATATTTCTGAAAGAACTTTGCTCTTTAAAAGCGAAGTTCATCAATGTAGTACAAACAAATAGTTCAACAAATATCATAAAATGAGTTTCTAGTGCATTTTACTTTCTCTACTACGAACTGTAAGTAGGAGAAATATTGTATTCCATCCAAAAATTCCATACCGAGATTTCACCGGAAATACATGTTTTGAGACACCCTGAATCCAAAAAAAGCATTTTTGAAAACATGTCCGTGTGTGTCTGTGTGTCTGTCTGTGTGTGTGTCTGTGAACAGCATAACTCAGAAACGAACAGTCGGATAAACACCAAACTTGGTATTTAGGTTCAGTATCTTCCAGAGATGTGACACGAAGGTTTTAAAGAAAATCCCCCATCCCAGATTACCCTTTACATGGAAGATTTTTCGAAAGGTTTAATTTTCTCAAAAATGGCTAACGATTTTGATTAAAATATCATAGGTTTAAGATATTTTCATGATAAATACAATGTATATCTTGAATTTTCTGGGAATGTCTCCAAAATCATTCTCCATTGTGAACGACTTTTGCATAACTGGTAAACCATAAGAGATAGACAAAATTTTCCTGCACAAAAAATGTAGATCGCGTTAAAATACACAATTTGTCATATACATTTTTTTTGTTGAGTGAACCATCTTGGAGATATTGCTTGTTATTCCCTTAAACTTTTCAATACTTATTTTCTAAAATGGGAATTCGTTTTTCATTTTACTTTCTCTACTACGTATAGTAAGTAGCGGAAGTATTGTATTCCACTCAAAAATTCGATACCGAGATTTCACCGGAAATACATGTTTTGAGATCCCCTGAATCCAAAAAAAGCATTTTTGGAAACATGTCCGTGTGTCTGTCTGTGTGTCTGTGAACAGCATAATTCAGAAACGAACAGTCGGATAAACCCCAAACTTGGTATTTAGGTTCAGTATCTTCCAGGGATGCGACACGAAGGTTTTCAAGAAAATCCCCCCACCCCAGGATACCCTTTACATGGAAGATTTTTCGAAAATTTTAATTTTCTCATAAACTGCTCTAACGATTTTGATTAAAATATCATATGTTTAAGATATTTTCATGACAAATAAAACGTATATCTTGAATTTTCTGGGAATGTCTCCAAAAGTGTTCTTCATTGTGAACAACTTTTACATAACCGGTAAACCATAAGAGATAGAGAAAAATTTACTACACAAAAAATGTACACCGCGTTAAAATACACAATTTATGTCATATACATTTTTTTTGGTGAGTGAACCATTTTCGAGATATCGCTTGTTATTCTCTTAAATTTTTCAATACTTTCTTAAAAGGGAATTCGTTATTCATTTTTTTTTGTCTTGGATATGCAAACAGTTATAATCTGTGGCAAAGGGAATGGTGCTGCACCTAGCAACCAGCTATTAAGAGATATGCATGTGCTTAAAGGCTACTATTTTTGTATATTGCCCTTGTAAATATATTTTCCCCTTACATCTACAAGAAAATTGGCAACAAGATAGAGTCTGCAAATGTTTATCTCGATTAACATGAAGTAGATGGAGAATAAGCGTTTGTAAAAATAGTTTATACAAGAGTAGGGAAAGTCATGTGAGTGTAACACATCAGATTTTTTAAAATGGAACAATTTTTAATGATTAGACGTAGGACAAATATTCTTTGGTTTACAATATGTGTACGCTGCGAGTTTGTATTGACAGTGCGGTGAGGGGAAGGAGGTACCACAGGTAACCTGGAACTGTAAATAGAAGCGTCAGTGATAGAACCGAACATAACCACAGAGCTCACAGATAGCAACTCTGTCATACCAGTAAAGCAAGCAAACTATTGACTGTCGACGCAGTCCTAGGTTCGTGTATTCAGTGTGTTTGTTATGTTGATTTCTCGCAATGGATATTTGTCCAGTTCTGCTAATCACATCCATGAAATTATATGATTAGCAGTTATATCTCAGGTACACTTCCTTTACAGTGGTTTAGCCCTGATGGATAAGAATGAAAACAAGCCAACGAAAGTTACCATTGATTCTTCACACATGCATGCATCCTGTTGCCTGAGAAGTAAAAGGTTTTGGCAAATATGAACTGCAATCCTCGTCTTACTACAGCTTATGACGAACTTATATGCAATCAATGCACAAGGTGGATTTTAATTATAAGGCATTCATGCTTAAACTGAAAACATCCCTCATATTTTCCTTAAAAGAATGAGGGGAGTAATTAGAGCAGTGGCCTTCTGTGTTATTAAAGAGTCGCTAGTTATATTGAAATATCATTTTTATGGTATTTAAACTGATTTCTTCGTGTATACAAATTTTGTGTTTTAAATATAGGGTATTCCCATAAATATGTAATAAATAATATATAGTAGATTATTTATTTAGAGATAACAGAAGAAAGCTATAGAGGGTTGAAAAAATAATTGTAAAACTATGGGAATTTCAATAGATGATGAAGTAATTTTATTAGCCCCACTTATGGACGCCAATTTGAGAAGATGGTTTGTTACGCTTTGGGCGTCAATTTGAAGTAGTTTGTATTGAAGGAGTTGTATTACATTTCATCTGTTGGGGAGCCGAACTTGTAGTTGTAACTGCACGTATAGTAAACAGTTTCCGGTAGCCTTCGCCCCAAATTTAAAAATATAAACCTTGTAACTTGACTGTTTCTTTAGGTATTAAATATTTATGTTTGCCTCGACTCCGTCAGTATTATTGTTAGAGACATGTTTCTCTTTGTAGGGTTATGGTGCGACAAGAATATAGGCTTACAAAGATTGTAATTTTAATTCACTCCTTTTAGTAATGCTTGACATGATTTAAATAACACCTCACTGATATAAACAGCTGTGAGATTCTTTAATTAATTACTTGCACTTTTTAACACGAAAACTATTTTCGTCTCTCACGAATACGTATTAAATCTCTTGAAGACACTTTTTGCGTCTGGTTAGCAACGCTGTCTGCAGGCAACTGAACTCTAAATTTGTAAAATTTTCTCCTTTTCAGTTTCTGATTGGCTAATCATACTCCACTAGAATATCTTCATTTAACTAAAGCTTTTTCTCGTTGATTGGCTATTTTATAAACTGTCACTAAAATTACATTATTGCTTCCAAGAATCACAAGTAGTATTGTTAAACCTTCATATTCATTATTGCCTCAAGGTTACCTCAGTGTTACCAAATTTTAACCTATTATTCTCACAGCTCCTATATTATTAAATTAAGTAATACATTCACATAACATTATTGAACATGTATACAATAATATAAACATATACAATGACTGTAATATATACTCCTTATATATTGTTACATACACATATTGCTTTAAGGCGGGCTGTTATTGAATTTATATATTATATAATTAGACTGAAATTATTTAAGTGTTAAAAATACTGCCTCAATGATGAATCAACAGTATACTGCCTGAAATTTGCAGATGATCAGTTAATTCTAGTCCAAGAATATGAAGACGTAGAATATCTTACAAGAAAATTTATTAAAAAATACAACAAATGGAGCCTAAAAGTAAATATGGATAAAAAAATATTAGACCATTAAGAGATCTTCACCAAGGCTTGGTACTGGAAGACGAAATGGGGATAATTAAACACACAGGGGAATATAAATACCTGGGAGTAAAGATTACACCTTATGGCAAACAATAAAAGGAAATATGATCAAAGATAAACTCAGGAAAATATGCTATTTCCATGTTTAATATTATATTATGGGATAAACAGGTCTTAAAGGGAACTAAAACTAAAATTTTTATAACAATAGTGTGACACATGTCTCGACGTGTGGACTAACTGAACTATCAGCAAAAATAAAATTATTGGCAAGAGAAATGGATTATTGGAGGATATCTGGATATCCAAAAGAGAAAAAATTAGAAATGAGATTATAAATGAAAATATGAATGTTCAAAATTTAATTTTAGATTTTATTCAACAAAAGCAACTAGAATAGGATGATCATCTAAAAAATGGAAAATGAAAGATTACCCAAAAGAATAATGAATAAGGAACGAGGCGAAAAGGAGGATCGCATAGCACGTGGATTCATGGAATTAGAGGGGCAGTAATAGTTTGGGAGATTGAAGATTTGACAAGAATGGAGAAAAGTGATAAGAGAACGTTAAAAACTGTAGTCTTGAGTGCCGGAAAAATGTTTATACATTGTAAAAACAGAAATATATGTTATATATGTATATACGGATAGTGTTTTATACACTTTACTACCTATTTGCATTATTTAACATTTAAATTATTTATTTATATCCTTTTGTTGTTTATTATGCTTTGTTTGCGGCTACCTCCTATTGGAGAAAGCTGAATTGTTAATAGATTCTGTATATATACTTTTAATTTGGTTTTTCTATAAGAACATTTACTTATTATATATGTATTTTGAAAACAGTAAGAGAATTGAAGTTTTTGCGGTTGAGCATAAACGACTTAAAATAAAACAAAACTTTGCAATTGGAAACATAACACGTGTCTAATAAACATTGAATTTATTTGGAGAAAAAGGAAAACATACTTGAGTGAGATTCGAACCTTGGTACTTCTCATTGCTAGATACTTATTTATAATTTTTAGGGGAAGTGTTACATTCCACCCAAATATTCGATATAGAAATGTCACGGATAATACACGTTTTGAAGTCCCATGAATTTAGCAAGACATAAAATTGGTGTGTGCGTGTACAGTAGTATAAAAGAAGGCATTAATAAATGCCAAAATTACATACCTAGCGAGTTAAACAAGGGTTAAGTATGACATAAAAAATTTTCAAGAAAATTCATCCCCACATACTGCCCTTTACATGTTAGCAAGTTGGTTATGTTGCATTTCATCAAAAATGGCGTGACGAGTTTGATTTAAATATGACGTGTATAATACAGGGTGAGCCATTTAAGTTGAGACTGTACAATTCTCCAAAACCATAGTGTTGTAGAAAGAAATGTCCTAAATACAAATTGCTTGATATTATGGGAGAAAGGATGATTTGTACGTATTGACATTATTTATTCACTTCACTAGAATAAAGTGTTCTTAAAACTACAAAACATAGTATTGAATAATAGTTACCGCTGATTCTAAAGTTAAAAGTATAATTTGTGTTAAGATTAATAATTTTTACGAGTGAATTAGCTATAATTCTACTTGTATTTTAAATGGTCCACCCTGTATATTAATGTACAAATAAAATACATGTCAGGCTTTTCTGTAAATGAATTAGAGTTTGAAGCCCTATCATTGTTATGGAACTTTATAATATATAAAAGTAGGAAAACATGAGGGGGAATAGAAAATCTTATTTCAAGAAACAAAAAAAATATAGGGCTCGCTGAAACATGCTAAGTGCAAAACAAAGTCTAGAATTAACTATTTTCAGAGTATTTAGTATGAGCATACAAAACAGCTGACTGTGGTATCAGCCTTCTGTATGCTTTTATACGTGCTACAAGATGCTTAATGGAACGATGTCTGCCAGCATTTATTATTATTAATAAAATAAAGGTAAACAGAAAAACAAGCTTTGTGTAAATAATTTCACAGAATGCTGTGGAGTAGTTAATGTTTTTATTTTCAAAAGATTTTATTTGTTGTACCTTCTTTGTTTCCCTATTTTTATCCTATATTTAACAATCAAGCTCAGTCATTCTGCTTCACAACATTTTCTGTTGTATTCTGATTAATTTGGTCCATTTAGTGTTACAAATTTTGATGTAATGTTCGTTTTTAAACTTGTATAAATATTCAGATAAATGATGCATGCTTCGAAAGTAGAAGAAATCTGTTAATAATTAATATAAGGAAAATTAAGACAATATACAAAATGCAAGTTTAAATAAGAGTGCCTTAAATTAACCATATCTAAATTTTGGACAAATAATGTAATACGCAAAAACTACCTTTCAGTAAACTCGTCAATAGATGTGTACGCCCGAAGTTTATGTAATCTGGAGGAAAAAGGTTTCCAGGTCTAAGAAGCACAGAAGAAGACTTGCCCAGTCACTTTCTCTGATTATCCGAAGGTCATACCTTGTGTTGTGGCCTCGCATTACTAACCAAGACTGCGATCAAGGCCTGAAACGTGGTACATCCATCAATAATGTTACTGTAATTACCTATCCCGTGAGGCAAGCATGGTATAAAGGAAGAAAAAAAGAAAGTCACTTGTAAGCATCTACATAACCATCATTAGAATAACAGTATAATAACTACAATAAATAGGTTAGTGTAATTATTTTGGGCTAATTGTGATGCCTATGTGAGGTCGATTATATACCATACATTATCTAATTGTAATTATGAAGACTGTTGCATAGAAAGGTTATTTGATTGTAAGGTAAATCAATATCAGCTTGTTTAAAACGTCCTTATTCACAGATAAACTCAAAATTGTTGTCTGTATTAATATTACGGCGACTGTTAAGCAATAGCGACTTTTAGAAGATAATACATAATACAGTAAGCAGCATGCTATACGCTCTCATTAATTACTTTTTGGATACATTAAGGGTAACATTGATTGAATTGCATAGTAATAGTAACTGAGGTCAGTGGCAATTCAATTTGTCAGTGATACTGTGACTATATATAATATTACATAAGTAAATATAATACAATGAATAAATACAAGATAAAAATATGATGTGATATTCACATGAGTTTCTTTACCCTCTATCGTTTATCAGAGAATGACCAAGAAATTAACAATTCGAACCTTTAATAATGGATATCTCAGAAACGGCTTATCCCACCAAAAACATATTTAAAATAAATTGCGTGTTTTAAAGAGATATACATTTTTTGTGTAGTACGTTTTCGTCTATCGCTTAACGTTTACCAATTACACAAGATTATACAAAATTCCCTTCTAATGAAGAGGACTTCCTAAGCTATTCCCTGAAAATTCAAAATATACATGTTATTTGTCGTGTAAGTATCTTTTATATAGGGTATTTCAATCAAAACCGGCAGCTTTGTTTTTTTGAATTGCGGGTATTCTAATTGCCACTGATTCATGAGCTAAATATTGGTGAGCTGCTTTGGAGAAGTACAACTGGGTACTAAAAGGGAGAGTTGTTTATGTGATATTTCCAATAAAATTAATTATCTTGCTTGAATTTTTTACTTTTAAGTAAATTACTATGTTTCACGCATAGGAACGATCATTCTGGTCACTTCAATAAAATTTTTAACGTTCTTGTAGTAAACTAAGCAGTAAAATTTGACATGTAACGTAATCACGTTCTCTAGCCATTGTCATTTAGTTTCACAGATATTTTAGAATTTTTATACAAAAAGATATTTTTCTGTCTACTAAATCTTAGTCACGATAAATATTCGTAGAAATTATATCCCTTCTCCAAAATACACACACTATAGGGAGTTGTTTGGGAAAGGTTAACATTTTTACTTTCTTTACTACGTATAGTAAGTATGGGAAGTATTGCATTCCACCAAAAATCCGATACCGAGATTTCACTGGAAATACATGTTTTGAGGTGCCCTTAATCAAAATAAAGCATTTTTGGAAACATGTTTGTATGTTTGTGTTCAGTCTGTGAACAGCATAACTCAAAAACGAAAATTTGGATAAATAACCAAAATGGGTATTTCAGTTAGTATCTTCCAAGGATACAACACGATTTTCAAGAAAATTCCCATCCCCAACTACCTTTTACATGGAACGTTTCCTGAAAAATTTTATTTTCTGAAAAATTCCCAAACGATTTTGATTAAAATATCATATATGAAAGATAATTACATGACAAACAAAATATATATCTTGAATTTTATGGGAATAGCCTAGGAAGTCCTCTTCATTCGGAAGGAATTTTGTGTAATCTTGTATAACTTGTAAATATTAAGTGATAGGCGTAAACGTACCCCAGAAAAAATATAATCGCTTTAAAACATACAATTTACTTTGAATAAGCTTTTTGTGGCATAAGCCGTTTCTGAGATATGTTATTAAAGGTTCAAATTGTTAATACTTGTCAATTACATAGAAACAGTATGAAACATTAAGGTAGCATAAAAGACCCATTCTTAAACATTTGAATATCGCTGTTCTCTTTGTATTTATAACGATATGTGGAATGTAGCTACTTTTGCGAGGTTTATTTGGATTAAATGTAGTAGATAGAAAAAGCAGCCTTATAAGAATATTTTGTATATCACTAATAAAGATGCACTAATAGAGAAAGTCATGCGAATTATTACATCAGACTACTCCAGGTTAGTGACAGCGAAACGAATTGTAAAAAAGGCAAGTGTGTTTAAACATGTTAAAACACGAAGACCTATGAACTTCAGCCCCATTTTAGCTGTAACCCAAATCACGATAAAACGTATCTTTATTTACTCTTGCTTGTCTTGTTCTGTTGTACTCAAGATGCATTAGTAAAAGGCCAATGGCAAATATATAATTTCCAAGTGTTCTGTCCAGAAAGGATGTGACTCATTAAATGAAATGACCTTTCACTAATGACCCCAGAACAGCAAATTGAATAACATTTTATGCGACCTTGTACTGTATTGCTTTTAGAATGAAAGTGCTTTGGTCTTATTCCACTTAATATTCTTAGTATAGATTATTCCAATTTCTAGAAATCATTAATCGTGCTTGGTTTAGCGAAATACCTCGATACGGTTTCTCAAAGGGCAATCATTTTGTTGATTTTTTGTCAGTTTTCATAACTAACGCATTAGAGATTCCTCCAAGAATGGATGAGTGAGCACAAAGTCCAGTAAAGTTCAGTTCAACCAAGTGAGAAGATTCGTAAATAAAGTCCGCATGTATGACGAGAGAATATGGTTATTTCCAAATAACCACGAATGTAGGTTTAATGAATTGGTCTTACAGTAACTGCGTATAGGATAAGTTAGAGGAGAGTTCAATCACATCCTTAAAAAAGAAATATACCGTTATGATATGTTAGGCTATAAGCGATTTTAAATTTTTTTTAAATAGCCGGTTGCTATGTGCTGAATTCCATTCTATTTGCATGTCCAGGACATAAAAAAGCGAATAACGAATTCTCATTTGTGAAATAGTATAAGTTCAAATAAATTCAAACTTATAATAAGGAATATCTTGAAAATGTATACGACATAAATTGTGTGTTTTTAACCAGATGTACACTTTTGTGTAGTAAAACTTTGTCTATCTCTTACGGTTTACCAGTTATGCAAAAGCCATTCACAATGAAGAGGACTTTTGGGGACATTCTCAGAAAATTCAAGATATACATTTCATTTCCTATAAAAATATTTTAAACACATGATATTTTAATCAAAATCGTTAGAGCCATTTTTGAGAAAATCAAAATTTTCTAAAAATGTTCATGTAAAGGGTAGTCTTCAGTGGGGGATATTCTTGAAAAACTTTGTGTCGCATCTTTGAAAGATACTGAACACGTATACGACTTTTCGTTTTTGAGTTACGCTGTTCACAGACACACAACACGTGGATCCTTTTCTAAACATGCCTTTTTTGTATTCAGAGGGCCTCAAAACATGTATTTTCGGTGAAATATCGGTATCGAATTTTTGGGTGAAATGCAATGCTTCCTCTGCTTACTATACCTAGTAGAGAAAGTAAAAATACCTATCAATGAATACATTTAATTCAGAAAAGCTACATTAAACTTTTCGAGACAAAAATATGCATAAGTAATGTACAGGTGAATTATCACTTTCACTTACTTTCATCAATCAGCCATAACCGAAATTGGGATCGGTGGCGTATTATTTTATAATTTCAGATTTGGGTAGAGATTAAATATAGTACCTTAGATAGAGCTCTTCAAAACAAAGGAAGCTTGAGAAATGCTTTATTAAATATCCACGACTATGCTGATTTGTCAGGGCTATGTTAATTCTGGAATACGTTTTAAGTCGAACATAATAAAACTAAATTCTGTACAGAACTTTGTGTTTAATTTACAATCTTGGCAGTTAATGCTATTGAACAGTATGCTCCCTAAATGATAAAAAAAACAATCATGACACTGAAGTTAACTAGTCAGCCGAGTTCGATTCTCAGCACTGGGTTACCTCTCCTGTAGATTCTCAAACTCATTGATGTAATTCTTTTGGGAGCTTTTGCTTATTACGAAAAGGAAAGACGTAGGAGATAGCTGGATTGGATATTCAACATAAACTAAATTCTCGGAATGCATTTAATTACTTAGACTGGTAAGCCCACAGGAAAACCCACACTCTGCGGTTAAAATCTCCTCAGGAAATTCGAAGAGAGTCTTCTCTTAACTTGTGATGCATGGGAAATAACTATCAGTATTGCGTAATTGAACTCTTATATTCTTTAAAATATCCTATTCAATTTTGTTTTGGATAACTAAATTACCAGGTATGACCCACCGATCGCTTAACAATCCGTTTGCATTTTTAGATGGACAAAACGCTTCACACTCAGCAGAAAAGGAGTTTGAGTGGGGAAAAAAATCTGGTATACATTCATGACTTTCTCTCCCTCCATCGTTTATAAGTGGGTATAAAAAATATACGTACTAAAGCTTATTTTTTTTGTAATTTCTTCATTTTAATCCAAGTAAACCTTTGCAGAAATAGCTACATTACAATAGATACAGAGAGAACAGCGATAGTCAGATGTTTAAGAACTGGACACTATATAATAGCCTTGTTGTTGTAGAATGTTGACAGAACCTGAAAAGAATGAACGATTCGAAACATTAATAGCGGGTATCTCAGAAGTGGCTTGTGCCACAAAAAAATTATGAAATAAATTGTATGTTTTAAAAAGGTCTACTATGTTTGTGTAGTACTTTTCATCTCGCTTAACGTTTTACCAGTTATAAAAGACTATACAAAATTTCTTCCTAAAGAATAGGACTAATAGACTATTCCAAGAAAATTCAAGTATACATTATTATTTGTTATATAAGTATCTTAGTATACGGTATTTTTAACCAAAATCCTTAGCCATTTTTAGAAAATAAGAAAATTTCGAAAAATGTTCAATGTAAAGGGTATTTCGGGATGGGGGAATTCTCTTGAAAATCATTGAGTCACACATTTGGGCAGATACTAAATCTAAATACCAAATTTGGTATTTATCCGACTTTTCGTTTTTGATTTATGCTGTACACAGACATAAACACAGACCTTTTTATCTAAAAATGCTTTTTTTGGGGTTCAAGGAGCCTAAAATATATATTTTCAAAGAAATCTCGACTTCAAATTTTTGACGGAATACATTAGTTCTTACTGTACTAACAGAGAAGGTAGAAAAGCTCTAAAAGAAGTCAGTGCCAAAAACATTAGGTCCATGTACTACAGCTTCATTAGGCATCCGATTTTATAAACATTAATACTCGCAGCATACACTATTGTTGATTACTGAAAAAAATATAATGTAATTATCCCCTGTCAAAATCGCTGAAAAATAAAATCATGCCATCTTATAGCCAAAGAAGCGATAGCTTGCGATCAATCAGTCACAAGCTTACCCAGATGTTTAGTATTCCAACTTTCGTATGAACCATAGCATGGATACTTGGTATAACATGCATAATGCGTGTGTCATGTCATTTGATTAATAAAGTTATATAGCATTGAATTATTTTAACGAGGTCTATATGTTTTGTGCGTTAAGTTTTTTCTCTCTCTTACGGTTTAAAAGTTTAAAAATTATACAAAATTACTTAAGAATGGTACTTCACAGGCAATTCACAGAAAACTTAAGCCATAGATATTATTTGTCATGCAAATATCTTAAACATATGATATTTACTCCAAATAATTAGTCATCTTTGAGAAAATCAGAAACATCGAAAAATGATCCATGTAAAGGAAAGTTTGAGGTTGGAAGACTTTCTTAAAAATGTTGTATTGTATCTTTGGAAGATTCTGAACTTCATTACCAAGCTGCTTGGTATTTATCCAACATTTCGTTTTTGTTTAACACTGTATCGAATTTTTGGATGGAATGCTTACTTTAAGTAAGTGACAGCAAATAGAAAAAATGTAACTTTTTCTGTGATTTCGTGTATTTTTATATAACTTCTACAAACCTTATTCCGAAAGATTATTTTGTATGTGCTTCATGTTACGTATTTCGTTGTAGATAGGTACAAATAAATGCTGAAGTGTTAGTAAAATCTTTAAAATCGGGTGGTTGTGTGTGGAGTTTGAAATTATATACTCTTTCCAGGACATGCCGAGAAATACCTGATAGTGAATGTGCTTAAAAATTACAAGTGTTTAAAAAATAAAACGAGTTATAAATAATATATTGAAAATGGCTGATGCGGTAAAAATTAATTGAAATAAATTGTGTTTTATAGATATCTATATATTTGTGCAGTAACTCTTTGTGAATATCCTATATACCCGTTAAACAAAATTATAAAACATTATTTCCAGAAAGTTCAAGATATGTATTTTATTAGTGGTGCAAATAACTTAAACAAATGGTATTTAAACAAATATCGTTACAGCCATTTTTTTAGAAAACCAATAGTTAAGAAACATTTGTAGATATATAAGGTGCTGGATTTTATTTTATTTTCAAAGGAACTGTCGTCGAAGACATAAGCTCTCATTATAGTGTTTTTGTGCGCTCCTATTACCTTCATAGATATCTTTAAAATTTTAAGATGCTAGCTTTTATCATCTTCCTCTTCTGAGGGGCGAGCTTCTCCGAAGTTTATAAATCAGATATTTAATTAGATCCTATAAAAGAGCTGTTCAGTAGTTTCTGCTGATTTTTTCGCACAGCTAAAACAGTTCCCTGAAAAGAAATTGAGTTTTATTTTTGGACGCTCTTTAACTACTGTGGTCCTTAGCGTCCCATTCTATATTGTGCGTGAAAGACGGTAATTTTGCTCAGAGACCTCCTTATCAGTCTTGAGGTTCTTTTACGTGCCGCAAATGTACGACACGGGACCACCGGTTTTACTTCCCTTCCGAAGGAAGTCATGCATAAGATTTTTACGCCCGAAAAAATCCATCGTCCTCCGCCGGCAGATCCCCGAAGGATCCATGTCCAGTAATTATAGCAATCTTGTTACATTTGACCATGGTTTTACCCAATTCTTGACCAGGGAAGTTCTGCTATCGGCGTGGCTATTACTTATTGTAATTTTAGTTACTGGTGAGACTGTTTTGGTTCGGTAAAATTAGTCTTGTCCCCTCTTTGGGCATGCTTATTGCTCTTCGTCGCCCATGATGCCAAAATGACCAGATACTAACCTGTAAAGGATGTTTTTTATTTTCGCAATTGTTAACTCTATTTTATACAGGGTGGACCATTTAAGTTGAGACTATACAATATATTTAAAACTAAGCGTTTTAGAAAGAAATATCTTAAATAAAACTTGCTTGACATTATGGGGGAAAATAAATGCCATTAGTCATGTTTTATTTGGAGGACATTGTGATGGTCATTTTAGGGTCAATTTAATTGCACCCTAATAGTAGGTTCCCATTAAAAAATTACTATCATAGCGACTGGTGGATTTACTTTCCACCATAATATCAAGCAACTTTTATTAAATACATTTCTTTCTACAACACTTAATTTTGGAGATATTGAACAGTCTCAATTTAAATGGTCCATCCAATATATTTATATTAGGGTTTTAGTTTGCAATAAAATAAAAACTAAATGCTAAAGAACAATAACTATGATAATTACAGTTCATCACGAATATATCTGATAAAACAAACTGTAAAAACAACATTGCTTTTTAAATAAATGAAACAGAGCTGTCAACATGGATAAGTAATTAATAAATAAATACATTTTAATTTCAAATAATAAATGTTGTACTATCTTTTCGGTGCCACAAAGATATTGATAAGTACTTCCACATCGATGTGGAACCGTTTGAAATAATCTGGAAATTTTCCATGGCACATCATAAACTTGTGCATAGGAAGTTTGGATGGAAGTTTCTGTATTTAAAGCGAGGTTTTAAGTCGAAAATATTAAGTCTTAGTGATTTGTCCTTGGTACTATTCCTCTGTTAGGACTTTTTGAGTAACTGAATTTTTGTAACTGTCCGCATTTGCTTTGCTAGTTTATCTGCTTTTTCATTCGTTAGTAATCCTATATGGCCCTTAACCCATGAGAAGACTATAAGATTATTATAATTTGTTACTTTTTTCTGATAGTTTAAGGGATGGTTTGGGATGAGGGATTTTCTTGAAAATCCTGTCACATCCTTGGAGAATACTGAACTTAAATACGAAGTGTGTTGTTATATACAACTTCAGAACAGACGTTTTTATAAAAATAGTTATTATTCAGGGGGCCTCAAACGTTAATTTCCGGTGAAATATCCATATCGAATTTTTGGATGTATAAACATTGGATGCATGGGGACTCCAGAGTTCATAAAGGCTGAACATTTTTGGGAACCACTGATCTAATGATGTAGAAATATGTAGGGTTTTTATCTCATCCTGCACTGATGATAGGCTTACTTTTGAACTGCATCTTCAGTTTCTTTGACAAATTCCACAGGAACAAGACAGATCGTGAAAAACGTTGCATGTATGGGCTGGAAATGTGGAGGAGCAAATTCTACGGCAGTGGCTTCCCGGTGAACATCGATGCTACCAGAATCTCTCTGACAAATTAATGATCAGGTCCTTGCCTTAAAACATTTGCCGCCCAGGTTTACAAATGTGATACAGTGACAGGTGCCTGCAAGCTGCCCGCATAAAATGAATGAACTACTTGCAGAATCAACTGGCATTTGGCTGTGCCGGGAGATAAATAAAAAGCTGAACCTGTCGACTGACCTTGACAGCGGAGAAGACCTGCCGACCTTGGTCTCCCCAGACACATCACTTTCACATTCCAGCTCCTCACACACGTGACTCAGGCCAGCAGTATACCCACAGTCCAATTTTACATTTGTCACATCCGTTACGTAACGGATCCACACGCATCTTGCGACATCATCGATGGTTTATGGTCTTGTCCAGGCAAACCGGTTTCTTGAAAGCTTTCCTCGGAATATCTTAAACGTCCTACGTCAACTCAAGCACCTTTTGCATCAGATTAAGGAGAAAATCGTTATTATAAGATTATCATTCTCATTCTGGAACTTTTAAATTGCAAAGGAATAACTTTGTGCAGATTTTACATTTAGCATTCCGGAAGACATTTATTTCTGTTATTATCAAGGCAATCGTTTCCTTTTTAGGATGCAAAACACAACTGCACCAAAGTAGGTCCGCCTCTGTGGTCGAGTACTTGGCTTGTCAGCCAGAGGTTAATTCAGAGGTCCCACTGCGGTGGGGGAATCTTTAACTAGAATCATTCTCTACCCTCTGCAGAATCTGGAAGTATTAATGTAGGAGCGCTTCATGATGAAAACAATTGCAAGCTGTAGCTCAACGAGTAATAACACCATGAGTTAGTTGTTTCTCTAGTCATCCTAATGACTATAGAACTAAATTGTAAAACTATACAAATGAAACAATAAAGAAAAAGGGTCAGTAGACAGGAATGTGGGGTTGGATAATTTGATCCGCGAATCTTCCTATCATCCCATCCTGGATATGCTATGATCCAGAGTTTGCTTGCTCCTCGACAGGCTACTGGCCCAAGACATTGGCTTGTAAGTCCTTGGGGGTGTAAGTCTGACAAAGAGGAGGATAATCTGTTGAACAGGAAGAATATAAGGTTTTCGTTGTACTAATATGTTGCAGCATAGGACCATAAAAAGGAATGGGCAACTTGTTGTGGAAGACGGAATGCATTTTTATGACTATTTCACGCATGAACCAGCTGACCAATCTTAGGTAATCTAGCCTGCCTTTTTTTTAATTTTTTTATCTAATCAACGGGCATTTGGCATTCTTTTTGTGTGGTTGATTTCTTTTGGGCTTTCACTTTTAAAGTAGAATGTTATTTTGTTGTATTGTAATTCTTGTGTTGAGGAGCCGAACACTTGAAAAGTTGCAACCGCACGTATAGTAAAAAGTTTCCGGTAGCCTTCGCCCTAAATGTTTAAAAAAATATTAACTTTGTAATTTTGGCTGTTTCTTTAAATATTATATATTTATGTTTGCCTCGGCTGCGCCAATATTTATATTTTTTTAGAGACATGGATTTCTTTAAGGGAGTAGTGCGGCTAAGAATGTAGGCTTCAACAGATTATAATTTTTACTTCACTACATTCATTAATTCTTGACACAATTTAAATAACACTTTACAGATATATATATATATAGACAGAGAGAGCTGTGAGATTTTTTTATTAATTAGTTGCACTTTTAACACGTAAACTATTTTTCGTCTCACACTGAATATGTCTACAAGCAACTGACTTGATTTCTACGGCTTAAATTTGTAAATTTCTGTATTTCAGTTCTCTGATTCTCTTCCAAGAATCACTAGTAGTATTGTTTAACTTCCAAATTCATTATTGCCTCAAGGTTACCTCATTGTTAGCAACTTTTAATCTATTTTTCTCACAGCTTCTACATTATTAAATTACATAATATATTCGCATAACATTATTGAACATGTATACAATAATATAAACATATACAATGACTAATATACACTTTTATATATTATTACATACACATATTACTTTAAGGTGGGCTGTTATTATATTTTATATTATATAATTAGACTGAAATCATTTAAGTGTTAAAAATACTGCCTCACTTTCTCCACCTAAGAAATATTCTATTCCACACAAAACTTCTAAAACATTTTATGGCCTGCTGAACCCAAAAGAAAGCATGCGTATGAAAGGTGAGAGAGAGAGAGAGAGAGAGAGAGAGAGGGAGGAGGAGGGAGAGCTCTTGCTTATTTATCACAGAAGATTTAAATGACAATCCATATTCCTAGTCTCTTAACCTTCAGCAATTATAGTTCTTGAGATGAGGCTATGATCCATGAACCTGCTTATATTATGAAAACCTTTCAGTCCTGCCTCGAATCAGGGATATAAGTACGAAAAGAAGAGAAAGAAGTTCTTAGGGATCTCTATTTCTGCCACTGATATTTGAATTCGGAGTTCAACATTGCCGCCTCCTAGGCCTTTGCTTGTTACCTTCGTTGTTGAAAATTTTAGTTTGTTATACTTTCACAATATAACACAATTTGATTTATCGCTTATCATCCTGCCTCAGTATAAATTCCTGAAGTAGTACGGTGTTACTTATACTGTTGCTTTAAATTTTGAAGAAAAAGACGAAAATCCCTCATATTTGTTGTTTTACCCACTATTATCATTCAACACATTTCCATTATTTGGACTATATATGATAATAATCAGAACTACTTGTACTTCTTTCCTCTAATCTAAATAAAATAAAACGATGGTTGTGTTATCTTCATCGTAACCTTCGCTTAGGATGAGAAAAGCTTCCAATTTCTGCCTCGGATAACAAATCTCGGTATGTAAAGAACGCCATTTTGTTAATACCGTTCATGGCCTTTCGGAGATTATTGTTCAGTTGTTCATCTCCATTACTTTTCGCTTCGTCTTGCCGCCGCTAGGCAATCTCGCAGCATGCGATAGTTAATGTAGTCGAAGAGCAGTTATTAGCAGAAATTGCCGTCATTACGATAAATTGTATCTCTTTGCACGGATGCTGAAGAAGCAGCGTCCATTCTGTTACAAAAAACAAAGGGAATAAAAGCAAATATGCTTTTGCTGTGTCACCGTTTTACTAAAGAGTGTCCCACAATATGATTTTGTTTCCTGCTTTCTGTACACCTGAGAATTTTTCTTTGTTTGTAATTGCTTCTTAGTTAACTTTATTCTTAAGACAAAAAGGAATTGTTTAGGAGTGATTTCGAATTAAACCATAAATGCATATTCCCTGGTAACAAGGTTTTGAGACAGAAAGAAAGAAAGAAAAGAAAGAAAGGAGGGAAAAGTAATCGCAAGCTTACAAACCTGTATCTGTTAGAGGTGCTCACACTTTGGCAAAATGTAAATTTCCGGCATGGAATATTACGAAAACAGCTAACGCTACGAAAAAATTGTTAAATATTGTAAATATTAATGACATCTACATTTTTCCCACATCATGCTTTTATTTGTTTCTTCCTAGTTGTTCAAAATTAAACAAAATTAAAACAATTAAAGAGAACTTCACAGCCTCTTGCAGAAAATTTAACATACGCATTTTAATTGGCATGCAAATATTTTAAACATGTACATATTTTAATCCAAATCGTTAGAGGCAGTGTTGAGAAAATCAAGAACAATTAAAATGTTTCCATGCAAAGAGTAATTTGGAGTAATGGGACTTTCTTACAAGTCTTCACGTCATTGGAAGACGCTGGTATGCATCCAACATTTTTGGAGTTGCTGTATCAATATACACACCTTTTTCTAAGCGGTCAAACGTTTGTGTCTAGTAATTACAACTATCTCGGTTACAGTTCTACATATGCTTAGATTGAGTGCACAGGAATGTATTTGAATTCATGCTTAAACACAAAAACGTAAATTAATCATCTTAGTTTTCGAAATAAATGCTCTACAGGAATAAGGATACTAAAATAAGTGATACTAATTTGTTTTATGTGAATTTTGATACGAATAATTTAAGAAAGTATACCAAAGCAAATAATTAAAAATATGTATAGGTGGTTCATATGCTCATTCTTTTGTTTTCGAAGGGTTATACATATGTCAATGTTCAACTCCTAATTTGAGTTTAAAGTGTAGTTAATTATTATGTTTTGTAGAGTTGAAGTCAATGTTTATGTTAAACACTGTTAAATAATATAAACAGAACATTTGTTGAAAATAAACAGATGAGATCGATGTTAAGATGTTTGGATTGTCAATATAATGTTCATGACAGCAAAAATGCGTTGCTATAGTGAATGAATATTGAGCAGGGAGAATAGAAGACAAAATGGCCTGCTTTAGCTTCGTGTTTTATAATTGGCATTGTCCTACTTGGAGGTTATTAATTATATTTGTGTCGTCCTCCGTGGTGTAGTAGCTACCACGCTAGCCTCTAGTTCCCAAAGTCGCGGTTTCAAACCCCGTGGAGGGCGATGAATTTTTTTCGGGCGTAAAAATCCTTAGCATGGCTTCTTTCGGAAGATAAGTAAAGCCGGTGGTCCCGTGTCGTAGATTTACGGTACCAAAATCACCTCAAGCCTGGTAAAGAGGCATCTGAGCAAAATTACCGGTCTTTCAGTCCAGTATAAAATGGGACCTCAGGAGCATAGCAGTTAGAGAGCGTCCATAAAAAAGTATACATTTGTTGTAAAGTTTAATAAATAAAACTCCCAATAAAAGTTAGATATTCCGAATTATATTATTTATATTTAACCCTAAAAGCTTCTCGAGAGCACACCCGGGATAAGAAGAGATCTCATTACTTGCTCCTGCAGCAGACCGAACAACCGGAGTTCATTCAACATCAACAGCATTAAACTAGTATACCACCATTTAGAAATATTTGTTCATTTCAATTTATTATTTTCTCTACTACGTATAGTAAGTAGGGGAAGTATTGTATTTCACCCAAAAATTCGTTACCGAGATTTCACCGGAAATACATGTTTTGAGACCCCCTGATCCAAAAAAAGCATTTTTGGAAACATGTCCGTCCGTGTGTGTGTGTGTGTGTGTGTGTGTGTGTGTGTGCGTGCGTGCGTGTGCTTGCGCGTGCGCGTGCGCGTGTGCGTGTGCGCGCGCGCGTGTGTGTGTGTGAGAGAGAGAGAGAACAGCATAACTTAGAAACGAACAGTCGGATAAACACCAAACTTGGTATTTAGGTTCAGTATCTTCCAGAGATGCGACACGAAGGTTTTCAAGAAAATCCCCCCCAGCCCAGATTACCATTTACATGGAAGATTTTTCGAAAACTTTAAGATTCTCAAAAATGGCTAACGATTTTCATTAAAATATCATATGTTTAAGATATTTTCATGACAAATAAAATGTATATCTTGAATTTCCTCGGAATGTCTCCAAAAGTATTCTTCATTGTGAACGACTTTTGCATAACTGGTAAACCATAAGAGATATACAAAATTTTACTGCACAAAAATGTAGATGGCGTTAGAATACACAATTTATGTCATATACATTTTTTTGTTGAGTGAAGCATTTTCGAGATATTGCTTGTTATTCCCTTAAATTTTTCAATACTTATTTTCTAAAATGGGAATTCTTTATTCATTTTTTTGTCTTGGATATGCAAAGAGTATGAATCTGTGGGAAAGAGAATGGTGCTGCACCTAGCAACCAGCTATTAAGAGATATGTATGTGCTTAAAGGCTACTGTATTTCCAAATTGCCTTTGTAAATATATATTCCCCTTACATCTACAAGAAAATTAGCAATAAGATAGAGTCTGCAAATGTTTATCTCGATTAACATGAAGTAGATGGAGAATAAGCGTTTGTAAAAATAGTTTGTACAAGAGTAGAGAAAGTAATGTGAGTGTAACACATCAGATTTTTTTTAAAACAATTAGGAACACCACAGACTTTGTGTGCACAGATAAATGCCTTCAAATGAAACAGGCTTTGTACTTGGAAATTATAAGAGTACTATGTGTTTACACACACACCTGAGTGGAATCTCATCTCACCAGCTTTCAATGGTAGAACCTGCTTATAACCACCCAATTTTTGGGGCTCTTTTGGCATTCAGAACTAGATGATGCCTATGGTGAGAGAATGAAGTTAAAAGCTCGCGCGCAGAGAAGCTAGTGTGAATCAAAGCGATTTTTTGTTTACTTGAGTAGGTCTCTCCCCTCTTTATTTTCAACCTGACCAGTCCGTGATAAAAGAAAAAAATTCTATGAAGTTATAATTTTTAAAAATATGATTTATAGCTACTCCGACCTAAAATGTTCAACTTTCTTCACAATTAATGTTAAAGTTACAAGCTGTGAAACATCCTGCTGTGATGCAGCTTTTAAAATCGACTTATTAATATTTTTTTCTAAACATAAGCACATCTAAAATGATAGATAGGCATTTTAAATGCCAAGCTCAAAAATGTAATGTCTTTCCGGTATCGATTTGCTCTTTGCTGAATGCTTGTTGCTAATACCTAGAGAGTTATAAGCCGACCTCAAAATCCGTTCCTGGATGAGCCGTTTTTTACTTTCTCTACTTACCTAAAGGAGCAGTGTCATGGCCGAGTGGTTAAACTGTTCGCTTTCCCCCTATGCGGCCCGGGTTCGATCACAGGAATCCGCATGTGGAATTTATGGTGAACGAAGCAGTGTCTTGGCGAGTTTTCTGCAAGTTCTCCACTTCCCCCGCCGTTCATGCCACCAATTTCTTCAGCACCAACTTTACTTTCATCCATTTCGCCTTTATTTCCTCCCTCACCGATCCCCCGTTCCAGGGCCATTATTCTTTGATGCACTGTTTGTCTGCGCATATACGTAAGTCCTAGGGGATGTAAGCCCTACATACGAGGAGGGTAAGCCGACTAAGTAAGTACGTACTTATCTGTATGCATTCCACGTGAAAATTCGATATCGAGAGATTTCACCGGAAATACAAATTTTGAAACTTCCTGAATAAATGATCACTTTCTCTACTCTTGTACAAACTATTTTTACAAACGCTTGTTCTCCATATGCTTCATGTTAATCGAGATGTTAATCTTATTGCTAATTTTCTTGTAGATGCAAGGGGAGTTGGTAGGCTTTAAGCGATAGTCAAATATTTTAAGAGCTGGTTGCTATGTGATGCATTCCATTCTCTTTGTATGTCCAGGACATAAAAAAACGAATAACGAATTCCCATTTGAGAAAAAGTATAAATATTGGAAAATTCAAACAAATAACAAGGAATATCTCGGAAATGGTTCACTCAACAAAAAAAAAATGTATCACATAAATTGTCTATTATAACGCGATCTACATTTTTTGTATAGTAAAATTTTGTCTATCTCTTATGGTTTACCAGTTATGCAAAAGTTGTTCACAATAAGATACTTTTGGAGACATTTCCAGAAAATTCAAGGTATACATTTTATTTGTCATAAAAGTATCTTAAATATATGATATTTTAATCAAAATCGTTAGAGCCAGTTTTGGGGAAATTAAAATTTTCGAAAAATGTTTCATGTAAAGGGAAATTTGGGATGGGGTGATTTTCTTGAAAACCTTCATGTCGCATCTGTGGAAGATACTGAACCTAAATATCAAGTTTGGTGTTTATCCGAACGTTCGTTTCTGAGTTATGCTGTTCACAGACAACAGACACACACACGGACATGTTACCAAAAATGCTTTTTTTTTGGATTCAGGGACCTCGAAAGATATATTTCCAGTAAAATCTCGGTATCGAATTTTTGGCTGGAATACAATACTTCCCCTACTTACTATACGTAGTAAAGAAAGTAAAAATTAGGAAAAGGTCCGTGTGTGTATGTGTTTGTGGACAGCATAACTCAAAAACGAAAAGTCGGTTGGTATTTATGTCCAGAATCTTCCAAGGCTACGACAAGAGAATTTTAAAGAAAAACACTCCAGCCCAGATTTCACCTTACATGGGAAAATTTTCCACATGTTTATCTTTCTCAAAAATGTCTTAACAATTTCGCGTCGTTTCTTTGGAATGTATTGAACCTAAATACCAAGTTTGGTATTTATCCGACTTTTCGTTTTTAAGTTATGCTGTTTACAGACACACACAGAGATTTGTTTTTCTAAAAATGCATTTTGGGTCGGTTCAAGGTGCCTTAAAACATGTATTTCTGGTGTAATTTTGGAATTTAATTGTTTGATGGAATGCAATGCCTTCTACATATTATGTGCCGTGTAGGGAAACTAAAAAGGAATAATCCTAATAATCCTAATCCTTCAAGTACCTTCCATCAGATAACTCATTGTATTTGTGGAAAACGTAATCACATTTTGAAAACGGTTAAGTTACGATCAAAGTTATAAAAAACAAAACATATATTTTAAATATATATATATATATTTTAATGCTTTTTATCTGCCTCTAACAGCACCATTAGTTATACAAAATTTAATCAGCATGAAAGAGACTTTGCAGGATTTGAGGCTATTTAGAAATTCTCTTGTCAGTAAGTCAAACATTATATTTTAATCAAAATTATCACAAATCGTTTTATTGAAATCAATAAAAAATTAGGAAATTTTACCCTATAAAAGGTAGTTTGGGAGGGCAATAATTTCGTGTCGTATCCTCGAAAGGTGCTGAAATTCAGTGCCAAGTTTTGTAATTGTGCGTTGTTTCACTTTTGAGTTATTTTGTCCACACGAGGTGTTTCCAAAATTTGTTATTTGGCCAATAATAACGTATGATTTAATTTTGTAAATGTGCCATTAACATTAGGTATATACTCCAGGAACAATCAACTAAGTCGTAGAGAATAATACGTTTTTCTACAATATTTTCCCTAATAATGTTTCTACTTTCAATTTTCTCCATTTCCCTTTATTTTTTACTCTCCTTTACGCTATCATAGGAAAAAAAGTATTATTCGAGCAGCCTCTAAGCTCGTAACATCATTTAGAAATTTATCAGTAGCTGGTTATTTTCGATTGTAATTTTCTCTACCATTTATCTGGGGTAGATAAATGAAGTATTGCATTTTACACAAATATTCGATATCGGGATTTCACCAGAAAGAGCGCTTCATGGTCCACTAAACCCCAGACCCCACTCCCTCGTCACATCTACCTGAAAGCACTATCCGTTCTATCCTCTTGTGTATAACATATCAAATTTCATATATGAACCACATACTGTAGGTCGAAGATTCTCAAGGAAAATTCCCCATCTGAAATAAAATGTATCAGTTCTGTATTAACCTGATCCTTTTATCCTGACAGTTGTGTCATCTGCATACATTATTGTTTTTCCACTAATATTGTTGGGGAGATCATTTGTATATAATATGTATAGTAATGGTCCCAGAACACTTCCTTGAGGAACTCCATTTCTTTGCATGAAACGTTTTCATTATTTTTGTTGTCTCAAAAATTGTTCTCAGGATTTTGATAATTAAATGCAGATCTTGTATCTCCATTGAGTAGCCTGTGAAGGCCTGCTTATGCTGGTGAAATTCTGCATAATAGTTGCCTCCGTGGTTAAGTAATTAGCATTCTGGCTTCACAATCCAGATGTTTTGGCGGAGGAGCTTTTCTTTAACTGCAATCATTCCATACCTTCCACAGAGTATGAAAATTTAAATTCACCAGAAAAACGTTGATAAAAGCAAAGAGAGAGAAGGCGAGAAAGAAAGACACAAAGAAAACTAAATTACAGTTTGAGTTACTAACTCCATCCGTTACCCAAATCAAAATCCTGATAATACCATAGAAGGATATACAAATAAAAGGTAAAACATGTACAATGTTTCATAAATACTGAATTATTATAAGAGATAGACAAATGGTAAATACAGGAAAAATCTGATATGCTACACTCACATGACTTTCTCTACTCTTGTACAAGCTATTTTTACAAACGCTTATTCTCCATATGCTTCATGTTATTCGAGATGTTAATCTTATTGCTAATTTTCTTGTAGGTGCAAGGGAAATATGGTAGGCTTTAAGCGATAGTCAAATATTTTAACGCTGGTTGCTATGTGGCGCATTCCATTCTCTTTGTATTTACAGGACAAAAAAAATAAAGATGAATAACGAATTCCCATTTGGGAAAAAATATAAGTATTGGACAATTTAAGGGAATAACAAGCAATATCTCGAAAATGGTTCTATCAACAAAAAAGAAATGTATATGACATAAATTGTGTATTTTAACACGATCTATATTTTGGTGTAGTAAAATTTTGTCTATCTCTTATGATTTACCAGTTATGCAAAAGTTGTTCACAATGAAGAATACTTTTGGACACATTCCCAGAAAATTCAAGATATACATTTTATTTGTCATGAAAGTATCTTAAATATATGATATTTTAATCAAAATCGTTGGAGACATTTTTGAGAAAATTAAAATTTTTGAAAAATGTTCCATGTAAAAGGTAGTCTGGGGTGGGGGATTTTCTTGAAAACCTTCGTGTCGCATCTCTGGAAGATACTGAACTTAAATACCAAGTTTGGTGTTTATGCGACTTCGTTTCTGAGTTATGCTGTTCACAGACGCACACACGGACATGTTTCCAAAAATGCTTTTTTTGGATTCAGGGATTCTCAAAACATGTATTTCCGGTAAAATCACGGTATCGAATGTTTGGATGGAATACAATACTTCCCTTACTTAATATACGTAGTAGAGAAAGTAAACATGCAGTACTTTTTAAAATACATGATTTGTATCAAATTCATACAGACGCACATGTTGAACTTTTCAAACTGCCTTGTATAGGTAAGGGTTGTTCATGTATTTATAGCGAAATTTGAACACCCAGGTCCTATGTGTCTCTTGTAGCTATGTGGGAGAGAAAGTTTTCGTGGCTTTTGGGAGGGGTTCAGCAATATCAAATAGTATATTCCTGATGAAATCTGGACATTGAATTTTTGGATCGAATGATGTACTTTTTCTAAGTAGGACAGAAAGTAAAAACTGTTGGCAGGACTAAGCTACGAATATTCATATCTCTCAGTAAATAACTTCAATGTTTATGCATTTGTAAATATTCTTTTATACCCTTACTCAAGAAGGTGTTCGTCTGAACTTTAAAAAGATTCTAGCAGCAAGTTTAATGGAAAGAAAAATCTATTTTTTTACGTAAACATCAAATGGTCACAAAGTTTACCTGTTTTGGCAATTTTTCGGATGGTTCATTTTAACAGCTTTATAATTTTTTAAAAATATGCCAAAATATTCATTTTTTGCGCACTACTGAGTTTGCGGTAAGAATAGAATTTTATTTAACGGAGGAATAGAATGCCAAATTTGGGAATTTTCAACGCTTTCGTCTTAATTGCTCATTTTCCCCTCACATTTTACGAATTTATTTTTCTACCAGTTTAATTCAATGTAGATGAAAGTAAGCAAAAAAAATGCTCTATCCAATGCATGAAAGGTAATTTTGGAAACACCATGTACAAAAAAAAGTTGCAATTTTGGCATATTTTTCAAAAAATTATAAAACTGATAAAATGGACGAGCTGAAACACTAGCAAAAGAGGGGTAAACTGTATTACCATTTGATCTTTGTCAAAACAAAATTAGTTTTTCCCTCTCCATTAATTTGGCTGATAGAATTTTTTTTTAAATGCAGACGAATGTTTTCTTACTAAGTGTATATTATTTTTGTAGGAAGAATCTTAAAATTTTGAGTTTCTAGGAGAATCTCAAGCTGATTTAAAATGTTAAAAATGTTAAAACAGGTACTATATTTAAGTGCAATTGGGGCAGTTCTTTGAGATTTTCGCTTTGTAACAATTTTTTTTCTTGTGGAAAGCTCAAGATTTATAGAGCTGATACTACATTTGACAAAGTTAACCCCAATCTCGTGATGCGGTAATGGTTCAAGCATTTGGGCAATCCCACTTGATAGTTCACTTTTTGATCACTGTGTCAGCTGGCGCCCTGTTGACTAATTTTCTGACTGATGCCGGTAAGCAGCGCTCCTGCGTCCCAGCGCGAGATGCCGTAACTACATCTTCACAACTCGAAGGCTCCTTCGAGATGATTGGCTTGCGAACAGGCACGTAATGGCGTGGGTGTGGATGTGAATCCGTGTGAAGTTGTACCAAGTGGGTGGAACATGCTGATTTCGATATTCCCTTAGACCGATATTAATCGTTTAATATCGATATCGTTTAAGGCTTTCAGAAAGTGTATGCAGATAAAGCATGGTTTATACATCCAGTGGCGGCTCATGACTATACATTTGGAATCCACAGACCACAAAGTATGTGAAATTAATAGAAAAAGCACAATCGAAATTTTTAAAATATGTACTATTTAAAAGAAATGGATGTTATCCTACGTACACAAATTGCGAAACCCTCTTAGATACATTTAAATTTAAAGCTTTAAATTTCAGAAGAGATATTGTGGGAGTAATGTTTCTGTATAGGGTATTGCATCCTATTATTGATGATATTAATATTATTCCAAAAATGTTACTTTATGTACCAAATAAAATAAGCAGATTTAAGAAGCTTTTTTTCATCCCAAGAGCAAACTCAGAAATCCATTGAACAGAATTTTATGTTTATAAAACAAACCTCATTATTTCGATGTAGATATTTTCAACATCTCTGAAACTCAGTTAAAAAATGCAGTAGTCAATCATTTTTCGTAGATTAATACAAATATTTAAATTAGAAATAATTGTATAATTAGCATGCCACCTTCTCTTTTCAGTTGTTTTTATTCCTTATTATTTTTTCTTGTTTGGTTTCTCTTCTATGGAACTTTTATTGTTATTTATAAATTTTGTTTGTTTCTTCTGTATAAGTTAGACTTATAAATTATTGCATGTTACTATATTTTTGTAATGAACATTGTAATTGGGCGTATGCCTGTTACGTTCAGAACAACAAATAAATGTTCACAAAATGTTAAGATTCAGACAGCCCTGAAAATTTGATGTAGCATTTACTGCTTAATGGTTACGGAACTGCAGCCGTTGCCAATAATAATAATAATAATAATAATAATAATAATAATAATAATAATAATAATAATAATCATAATAATAATCATAACTTTGGCAAAAGAAACGGTTGTTTTGTGGACTTTTATTGTTTTCTGCATAATTAAGTCAGTTTACAGCAAAACAAAGTAATGTATAAGCTTTCGCTACTCTCCATTTGTATTCTTTAGTGAGCCAAATATTAATATCACTAATTCATTAGCACTCACCACCTCTCATTTTCTGAAGAGAAAAAGGCATAATTCATTATAAAATATCCGTTTCTCCATGTAGTCCACACAAAAGTTAATCAATATAAATACATGTTACACTGCACTGTAATTACTGCACTGCACGTTAATTAAGCAAAACTATAGTGCATCATGGCTGGGAGATAAATGGTAATGTCTTCAAGTGTGCACGATGCGTATATATTTCGCCCATAAGGAAATTACGACATAATTGCGCATGCGCAAAACGTGCACAAGTCAACTTGTGCTCGTGACTCTGTTGCCACATTTCATTGAGTTTACAGGATAAGCGCTGTAGATTTAAACGCCACAGTCTTTAAATAACCGCATCTATGTAATAGCATTCAAAAACAAAATAACCAATAAATCAGGAGGGTGTAAACAATTAGTGTGTTCACGTACCCTTGTGCTCTTACACAGCCTCTGCCACTGGATACAATTATATTAACTTTTTCGGTAACTTGCATTAGTAATCCTTTTCATAAATCATTAAATGTTTCGGTGTGAGGTGTGAGAGGTGTGAGGATCGCGTTCAGAGGTCCCCGTTTCGATTCCCGTCGACTGCCCATTCTGACTGGGTTTCTCGTGGGTTTACCTGGTTGGTAGCGAATGCTCGTGTGGTTTCTCATCTGCCACATTTTCTGTCCCTCATTTCCCTTTCCTTACGTATCCTTCCCATCTTTCAGATGAGAATGATTGGGATAGACACTCTCCGTGAACACTTGTGGGCTTCTTTGTCAAGGGCTGCTTTGTGTCACTATAGGTTCATCGCCTCTCTAGGAAGTGAGACGGAACTATTAGAGACTTCCGCGCGTCTCTGTGGCCGGTGTGTCTGCCACCTGTAGCCTCCCGTGGTTCCTTTACTTTATCCCTTCCTCCTAGAGAGGTGGTAGCCACAATAGATATATGTAGGTCGCATTGCGCGAGGTGTCACCCCTGCGTTGTGTAATCTATACTTATATAAACGCGTAATTATATGCATAAAATGGTATAAGACTAAACAAAGCTTTGGAGCTCATTTTCAATTTTAGATAATTCATGTTAAGTGCTTACAGGGATAATTTAATAATTTTTAAGAACTTAGCTGTAGGTGTGCGTTTTTCACCTTTCTCAACTGATGAATAACTTAAGCCGATTATTATGAAATAAAACCTACTTACTATTGAGTTCCGTGAAAAATATTACATACGTAAGAGCATAATTTTACTACTAGGTGTTCTTACTCCCAAAATTTGAATAGTTTTATTTTACATATACATTACTTCAGATAGAAATCCCCTCAGCTTTAAAAAAAGATTAAGCAGCTGAAATGAGGGAAACAAAATTCTAAATTTTTTATGTGTAAAAAGTACCAACTATATTACAGTTTGCCTGCTCTAGCGCTTTTCAATTTTCTCGTATATCGTGGTTACAAAATTGCTTCACATTCAAGAAGTAAAGCATATATTTTGGTATATTGTCTGAAATTGAGGTGAAAATAGGATTTTATCTCGTGGAGGAAAATCGTGTGAAGGTCAAAAACGATTTTACTAAAATTGCTCGGTAACACCTCACTTTTTACGAGTTTTCAAATTTATTTTTCGTCAATTTTATGCTATGTTGTGACAATTGTGAAGTATTACATAAATTTGCACCTCTTTAATTTTATATAAAACAACTTTCTAAACACTATAACTGAAAAAGTTGAAAAAAATTGGCAAAATTTTCAAAAAAGTATAAAAACGCCAGAGCGTGTAAAGTATATTTTTTTCTGCATATTAAAATGATAATGTTCTCTCCGTTAATTTGGCTGCTGATTTTTTTTAAATTTTAACGAATACTTTCTGGAGTCACTGTACCTGCTGAATTTTTTTCATTCCGATTCTGCCTTTCCAACTTTAGCCCTGCACGTTGCCTGGAAGAACAATTAGTTATTATTGATTGACCTAATATTTGGTAAACTATGAAGCCCGGGATTTAAAGTACTTAGATACGAGATTGTAGATCTTCGTTGAGGTATGTTATCTTAAAATTAATTCAAGAACACTTTGTGGTTTACCAGAAAAATTGTGAATCAGTTTGGGGATTAAGTGTCGTGCCGGCATGTTGCCATGGTAGCTCAACTGGTTAGAGCTACGGAAAGCCGAAGATCCGTGATCTTTGACCTACACATGGATGTGTAGAAGAACAAGTGATTGTATGAAATTATAACATGACTGTGAATCTCACGAAACTCTCTAGGTTTAAAATATATAAAAGTATTTTATAGGTTTTTTCCGTCAGGCAGAGCAGTACTTTTTAATGGTGAAAGAATTATCTAAAACAGTCAAGTGGTTTACGAATTTACCCTCCCCACACAGATGCACAAAATATTCTTTTCATAGTATTCGTATATGTATACATTCAGTATTTGAAGGATTTACTCTAGAAATTGTAATTCCAAAAACCGCTTATAAACCCCTTATATGTACATAAAATATTGCCTGTTAGAACCACATAGGATACCTCAGGCGATGACGTCTGCTCGCATTGAGGAGGTTCGGGATCAAAAACCCAGGGTCGACCATCTGACCGAACGGTTGTTTACTTTCTCTACTACGTATATTAAGTAGGGGAAGTATTGTATTCCACCAAAACTTCGATACCGAGATTTCACAGGAAATATATGATTTGAGACCCCCTGAATCCAAAAAAGGCATTTTTGGAAACATGTCCGTGCGCGCGCGCGTGTGTGTGTGTGAGTGAGAGAGAGAGAGAGAACAGCATAACTCGGCAATGAACAGTCGGATAAACACCAAACTTGGTATTTAGGTTCAGTATCTTCCGGAGACGCGACACGAAGGTTTTCAAGAAAATACCCCACCCCAGATTACCCTTTACATGGAACACTTTTCGAAAATTTTAATTTTCTCAAAAATGGCTCTAACGATTTTGATTAAAATATCATATGTTTAAGATATTTTCATGACAAATAAAATGTATATCTTGAATTTTCTGGGAATGTCTAAAAAAGTATTCTTCATTGTGAACGACTTTTGCATAACTGGTAGACCATAAGAGATAGAGAAAATTTTACTGCACAAAAAATGTAGATGGCGTTAAAATACACAATATATGTCATATACATTTCTTTTTTGTTGAGTGAACCATTTTTGAGAATTGCTTGTTATTCCCTTAAATATTTCAATACTTATACTTTTTCTCAAATGGGAATTCGTTATTCATTTTTTGTCTTAGATATGCAAAGAGCATTAATCTGTGGCATAGAGAATGGTGCGGCACATAGCAACCAGCTATTAAGAGATATGTCTATGGTTAAAGGCTACTGTATTTCTATATTGCCCTTGCAAATACAAAACAAGGGGAACATAGTACGCCTTAAGCGATAGTCAAATATTTTTAGAACTGGTCGCTATGTGTAAAATGTAATTCTCTTTGCATGTCAAAAGATCGTTTATGCAAATGTTTATCTCGATTAATATGAAATAAATGGAGAATAAGAATTTGTAAAAATAGTTTGTACGAGAGTAGAGAAAGCCATGTGAGTGTAACACATCAGATTTCGTTTTTTTCGGTTTTCTTCGGTCGCTAGGCGAATGTTGGGCTGAATAATTTGATCGACAAATTTCATCCCTTTCATCATTGCATGTCATTGCCTTCTTCACTCCTGCTTTGGGCTGGATATGCGTATGCATCCCGGATATGCTACAATCGGGAGTTTGCTTGCTCCTCGATAGGCTACTTACCAAAGGTTTATATGTTATTGGGGAGGCGTAAATCCTACAAAGAGGTGGGTAATCCGTTATAGATAATAGTAGCATGCGATCTAGATAGCCAAGGATATTGACCGAGGTACCTAGAGCCCTTTCTTCTCTGGCAGTTAAATACCTTTCTCTTGGGAAGTATTATTATTTGCAGTTAATCACTCGAATTCTACTAGTCTACAACACTTGACTCTTGAAGAGATCTTTTGTGTCATAAATTATGTTGATAGGAGATAGGAATGCTTTAAAACTAGCACTCAACAAGGTTATTCTCTTCTTAATGCGGTTATTAACTTACGTTTATCGCTTTTTCTACACGACCAAATTTATAATATCTTCCATGCAGTGTTATGTTGCATTTGTCGGGTAGTCGACACATACCCGAAGGCGGTCGGAAAGATGATTTCCTAACAGTACCATCCTTGTTACCACGAAACTCCGATCTCCATCACTAGGTGGCAGGCGTATTCTCTTCGTTTAGTTTTTGGATGATACAGGTTATAAGCACAATTGCGAAGTGCAATAACTTTGTCATTTCAAGAAATAAACTTTAGTGTAACAAGATTTAACTTTTGAGTTAATGTTGTAATAAACTCCACATAATTTAGAAACAGAATCTATCTTTTTTCGATATAAAATGATAGATAAATTACGAAATAACTGTCACATAATGTAGATTCAAGATAAACCTTTAAAGTGGAATTAAAACAATTCAGTAAATGTTAAATCAACAAATGTCTAATTCTGATGCAATTTGGTAGGTGGTTCACCAATAGCGTTTGCAATATTTTAACTTTCTTTTCTTTAGATACTGCCAAATGTTAATGGCACGGAAAGACAAAAAATGATATTCGTACTATTTTCTAAAATATGCATTACGTTTATTTGCATTAATTAGAAGTAATTAATACAAAGTGTGTTGTCTCCTGTTTAACCAAGGTTGCATTTAAATTAAGATAATTTTAGATCTGCATTTTTTTTATAAGCTCATATCTTTTCACGATATTTGATTTAAGGTACCCGGGGTCTGATGTTTTCACTAAACTGACTAAGTTACTGAATTCCAGATGTCACATATAAATACGCTTGGATAGATTCACATCAAGTGATGTTAAAAAATGTTGTATTCTGTAAAAGTGTGTTAACAGTATTGAAATCGTCTGTATAAATGCATTTAAACACATGGTTATCATGTTTTATTTAGTCAGCGTACATTCACAGCACTAGCAATTATTTTTCCCGTTGAACAAAACGATTTTAGTCATAGAATTTCTACGAAGTTTTAATGAAAATATATGAAAAAAAATGTTTAACATCCCAATATGTAAATTAAACTAAGATTTAGAAATCAATAACTATTCCTGTTCTTATAAGCTTAAATAACAAGAACAATTTAGTTTTATGTTTTACGTTGCAAGAGTTTTTAAATGTTTTATCAATACATGGTATTAACGTTTGATAAAGTATTTAATATCATAAAAAATAATTATATAAAATTGTAATTTTGTATACTTACAAAGTTGAAAATTGCAGAAAGTAGTAAATTCAATCACAGGGCCACTTAAAATACAATGAACTATTCAAAGTAATAAGACAATATTTGTTCCTGCTAAAGCTGTCATATATGAGTGGGCTGTGTAAAAAACGAATTAGCTATTGTGAGTTATCCTTCAATCTAATAATTTGGTTAAACTAAGATATAAGGCAATTATGTGCATGGTAAGAGTTATTGCTTGTAATTTCAAGGAATTGCAGTACTATGAGCTTTTGAAGAAACAAAGTTGCACCACGGAATTATTGTTGACAATTTAAGGGGACAATATATGTGTAACAAAATTGTAAAATTGCACAGACAGACAATTGCTATGTTGATAATCTACATCTCCCCTGTATTACATAATACAAATAAATACCCTTGGTGTATGATGAGTTTGTATCTCTTTTACAATGGAGTTTTAAAAGCAGGGAGCAAATGTTATAAATATAAAAAGGTTCCAGATAGAAATTAATATAGTGTACTCAATAAGAATAAACTAATTCATTTGTTGTTTCTAAGAGTTAGATACCCCAGTCTTTGAAGTAACAATAGAATATCACGGTGAGATAGTTGAATGCCTCACTGTTGGAAAGCCAATTTGAAGAAGTTGTATTATATTTCCACTGTTGCGGAGCCAAACTTGATGTAGTAACTGCCCCACCTATGGTACAAAGTTTCCGGTGGTCTGTACCCCAACGTTCACTTTTCCGGTGGCCTTCGCCCCAACGTTTAAAAAATCAACTTAGTATTTAATATTTCTTTAAATATTATATATACCGGATGTTTCAGAAATACTTTTACATACTTCGGGTATGGGTTTCTCACACCAAAAGAAGGAAAAAGCTTCATATAAACATATGTCCCATAATCCTTGGTTTTCTCGTTATTCCTGTCGCAATGAAAGTGAGAGATCAACGGCCTTCGGGGTCCAACCTCAAAACTTCATTTCTCTATGCATTCATAGAAGGCCTTGACCCATTGTACTACATACGGTAGATAGCGAAGTGTTGCCATGGAGACTTGTTTACGTTTGGGATTTGTCATTAGTGTGTCTTCAACGTTTCAATTGTGTACATGCAGTGAGTTAACTACACGTGTTTCGTTCCACCATGGCTGGATATTCATTTCGTGAACAGGCAGACATGATTTTTACGTATGGTCGCGAGGCTACACGGCTCTATCAGATGGAGGTTCCAGACCGAAGACAACCGAGTCATCCAACCTTTGTCGTTGTTTATCGTCGCCTTGCTGAGACAGGAACCGTTGCACCATGGACTATTGATCGAGGAAGACCAAGAGTTGTTCGTACGCCGGAACGCAAAGAGCAGATGTTAAAGTGTGTCGAAGACGATCCAGGTATCAGTACAAGACAATTGGCTGTGGCATCTGGCACATCTCACGTGACAGCATGAAGGGTACTTCACGAGCAGCTCCTATCCATATCATATTCAACGTGTGCAGGGCCTTTCACCTGCCAATTATCCACCACAGGATAAATTTTGCCGATGGTTTGTAGCACAAACAGCCAATCCATTGTTTGTCTCGTCAGTTTTCTTTACAGACGAGGCAACGTTTGGGAGAGATGGAGTTACTAATTTCCACAACGTACACGTATGAGCAGATCGTAATCCTCATGCTGTACTTCAGGCTAGACATCAACAAAAGTTTAGTCTGAATGTGTGGGCTGGTATTGTAGGTAACTGTCTGGGAGGTCCATGCGTTTTACCAGCACGTCTTACTGGTGCTGTCGACAGGGACTTTATCCAGCACACACTTCCTGACTTTCTTCACGAAGATGTGCCCCTGCAAGTAAGAAAAAAACTTATGGTTTATGCATGATGGGGCTCCGGCACACTTTAGTCGTATTGTTCGAGATGCACTAACTGGTATCATTAACGATGGATATGCAGAGGAGGACCAGTTCCATGGCCTGCACGTTCTCCCGACCTCAATCCTGTGGATTTTTACCTCTGGGGTATCTTAATTTATTGGTTTATGGAGCAGCCATCCCGGATGCAGAAACGCTTCATCGACGTGTCATGGAAGCCTGCGAAACCATTCGACACCATCGTTTTTGACAGGGTGCGACATTCCATGATTCGACGAGTACAGACATGCATAGAAGCAAGAGGAGGACATTTCGAGCATTTGTTATGAGTTTTGTGTGTTATAAGTGTACCACTGTGTTGAACACCTACTGAGAAAACAAAGGGTTATGGGACATATGTTCATATGAACTTTTTTCCTTCTTGTGATGTAAGGAACCCATACCCGAAGTTTGTAAAGGTATTTCTGAAACATTCTGTATTTATGTTTACCTCGGCTGCATCAGTATTAATTTGTAGAAACATGTATCTCTTTGCAGGGGGTGATGCGGCTAAAGATTGTAGGCTTACACAAATTATAATTTTTACTTCACTCCATTTATTAATCCTTCACACGATTAAATAACACTCCACTTATATAGAGAGCTGTGAGTTTATTTATTAATTACTTGCACTTTTTAACACGTAAGCCTTATAATATTCTCGCCGTGATGAATTTTATACGTCTCACACTGAATACATATTGAACTGCTCGTAAACGCGTCTAGCGTCCGTTGGGAACGTTGTCTACTAGCAACTGACGTCTACCGCTTGAATTTGCAAATTTGTCTATTTCAAGTCTCTGATTGGCTTATCCTACTCCAAAAGAATACATTTATTTAACTTAAGCTCTTTCTCGTTTTTGATTGGCTATTTATAAACTGTTTTAAATATTGCATTATTGTTCCAAGAATTACTAGTAGCATTATTAAACTTTCTAATTCATTATTGCCTCAAGGTTACCTCATTGTTAGCAACTTTCGGCTTCTATTCTCACAGCTCCTACATTAGTAAATTACGTAATATACTCATATAACTTTATTATACAGGTACACAACAATATAAACATAATAGAATGCATGTTATATGCATTTTACATGTTATTACATACACATATTGATTTTAAGGCGGGCTGTTATTATATTTTATATTATATAATCAGACTTAAATCGTTTTAGTGTTAAAAATACTGCCTCAACGGAATCACTATGAAAATGAGCCATTAAAACAAGATAATTTCTAACAATATTCAGTCAAATGCTATAATTAGGTAATTAAATACTATAAATATTTGATTTATAATAAGAAGAGTAAAATAACATATTCTGCATAGACGTTTGAGACATGTAGTCAGTTTCGATGACAACCAAATTCCCACTTAAAATTAACACACCTATCGTTGAATCGATTCTAGCTTCTGCGAAGTCCCTAAAAAGGACGTCACGTTAGTCTTTCTTAATATCAGTAAAGCTCTCGATAATGTGGAACACGACCACCTCCAAAGCACTCTTCAGTCTCTTGGAATTCCCACAGAGCTGTCTAAGCTTGTTTACGAATTGCAAAGCAATAATACCACACATACTGAAACAGGATTGTATAAAAGTAAGCCTATCAATATTAAACGTGGGTGGTGCAGGGTTCGCATCTTTCTCCGGATCCTTAAAATATTTCAACGCATGATATACTCAGCGAATCTCTTCTCGGAGTATTCAAGAGCTTAGACGGCACCATGATTATTGCCGAAAATGAGAATTCGGCCCGAATCAAAAGGTTTAAAGAGATGGTCTAGAAATTAATGTCAACAAATCTAAATGTATTTAAATTAAAAATGGCGCAATTAACTATAGATCACTACCATTAAATTATGGTGAAACACAGAGACCATAACCCCGATGTATCTATTAAATACCTTGGAGTTACCTATCATAATACAGCTATATTTGACACCATTAACGCAAGGGTAAACTAAAGAAAAACCTGGACATCCTGGCATCCTCATATTTACTACAGCCTTAACAAAAATATAACGTGATTTACGTTTTCATCCGCCTGTCTGGTTTATCAATTTCAAGCAACACCTATTAAGAGAATACCATCTAAATTTGTTTCTGATGCTCAAAAACATATTAAATGTCCATAAAAATATTAATTGCCAACTAATATCCTTTTTTTATTTATGGACTCTCTTTAGCTACTATGGTCCTTAGCGCCCCATTCTATATTGGGTGTGAAAGACTGGTAATTTTGCTCAGAGGCCTCTTTATCAGGCTTGAGATTGTTTTACGTGCCGTAAATCTACGACACGGGACCACCGGCTTTACTTCCCTTCCGAAGGATTTTTACGCTCGAAAAAATCCATCGCCCTCCGCCGGGTTTGAACCCGCGACCTTGGGAACTAGAGGCTAGCACGATACCACTAGTCCACGGAGAACGACTCTAATATCCCTAATTTTATGTTACACACAGATAGAAAGTACAAAGGACTAGGGCTTTTCAAGTCCGGCTGGGAAGCCTATTTATAGTATATTAATGTCCGTATCAATTTACCGGTCGTGAACTTAGAGGGCGAGATAAAAGCATGCCTACAGAAACTCGAAATTGAGAGTACTTCGAATGAAGAACCAATAAGAAATAAGGTACTTAGAAAAGTGCTGAGAGAGCGTGAATTTCAATCGTGATATACCCGCCTCAAAAAGCCAAAGGGATTGTACTATATGAACAATACCTCCAGCTAATAAATTGATCTGTCCAGCTTACCAGTAGGGAATGGAAAACTGCATTAAAAATCTTGTGTTACACTCACATGACTTTCTCTACTCTTGTACAAACTATTTTTACAAACGCTTATTCTCCTTATGCTTCATGTTAATCGAGATGTCAATCTTATTGCTAATTTTCTTGTAGATGCAAGGGGAATATGGTAGACTTTAAGCGATAGTCAAATCTTTTAAGAGCTGGTTGCTATTTGGCGCATTCCATTCTCTTTGCATGTCCAGTACGTAAAAAATCGAATAACGAATTCACATTTGATAAAAAGTACAAGTATTGGAACGTTTAAGGGAATAACAAGCAAAATCTCGAAAATGGTTCACTCAACAACAAAAATGTATATACATAAATTGTGTATTTTAACGCGATTTACATTTTTGTGTAGTACAATTTTGTTTATCTCTTATGGTTTGTCAGTTATGCAAAAGTCGTTCACAATGAAGAACACTTTTGGAGACATTCCCAGAAAATTCAAGATATACATTTCATTTGTCATGAAAATATCTTAAACTTATATTTTAATCAAAATCGTTAAAGCCGTTTTTGAGAAAATTAAAATTTTCAAAAAATGTTACATGTTAAGGGTAATCTGGGTGGGAGGATTTTCTTGAAAACCTTCGTGTCGCATCTCTGGAAGATACTGAACCTAAATAACGTGTTTGGTGTTTATCCGACTGTTCGTTTCTGAGTTATGCTCTTACAGACAGACACACGGACATGGTTCCAAAAATGCTTTTTTTGGATTCAGGGAGGTCTCGAAACATATCTCGGTGTCGAATTTTTGGGTGGAATACAATACTTCCCCTACTTACTATACGTAGTAGAGAAAGTCAAAATGGCTGCCAATGTTTGTCCGCTGCGTGCTATACCAGTAAGATTCCAAGACGGTAACAATCGTCGCCATTGCAATAGTGAGATGGAAACCCTTGACCACGGTTTGGGCGTCTGTACTTTCGGAGAGACGCAGCGAAACTCTATCACAAAATAATATCCACTACTGCTGAAGCCTTAAAAGTAAAAGGCCATAACTTTTGAAGAAGTATATAAACTCTCTCAAGACGGCTCCTCTCGTCGGATTGATATACTCGCCATCCCAACAGAGCATCATTTGGATATATCATCGATCCAATAGTGAGAACGAAGCAGAATAAAAAGAACCAGTTGAGGTACATGTTGAAAAATGTCGAATTTACGAGCCTATCATCCCCTACTGCCTTGAGAAGTAAAATTTATCTCAATTGAAGTTATCGGACTGATGATTGGGGTAAGAGGAACCATACCCAGCCTCTTTGCTAAGTTTTGCAAAAGTTCAGTCTTGAGGTCATTTTATGTTCAACATTGCAGCTTTTGTCCTTAAAGGTTCAACCAAAATTCTTCAAAATTAGTTATACTCAAACTAATTTTATTTTTAGCCTATGTTTAAAAGAAGAAGAGGCATACTTTTAATAATCCCCCCCCCTAAAATAGCATTTTCGCTGTTTTCCTTCACTCAAAATTCAGTGATAACCATGTTTTGTCTTCTTATGCTATATAATCACTTGTGAAATATTAAACTTTTGTATTTGCCAGTTTCTACTATTGGGAAAACTGAAAGTTTGCTTTCTGAATAAAATAAAATCATACAGCTGTGTAACAATACCTTTTTTATCCGTGCCCTTACAATAAATGTTTCAAACAACTTCTTAAAGTGAAGGATTAACAGTAACTTCTTGAATTAATAGTGTAACCAAAAGAATGTTTTCAAAGAGTTTCAAATCGAGAAATGGGAGCATTATAGTTTTTCATATCCGCTAATTTCCTTCTGATTATGTTGAATATTTATCTTCTGTCATCCTCCTTCCAATTGTTCCACAGCCTGAGGTTTGCCAAGACCTTCAGCACAACTGTTTCTTTTAATTCCACATAATACTGTAGCAGACGCTTCTGGCTGCTTGACCGCCTTGGTCAGGGCGAGGATTCGGCGCCGTTTCGCGTGTGATTGTTTAGAGGTCGGTAGTGGTAGGTGCTCTCAGCTTAACGGACTTTAGCACTCCTGTCGGGAAAGGGGTAGAAATCTCAAATTTCCTCGTTCTCTTCTGGTCTTAATGAAACGTCTGAAAGACGACGCTGCCATTTTCTCAGAGGAACCTTTCAACGCGAGGGCAAATAATAGTTGTTTACGCAAGGAGAGGAGAGGAGAAGAGAGATTTGCGTTCGGCCGGAGGAGAGAAGAGGCTGAATTCGTTTGATCAACCACGTATGAGAACAATATACTATAATTAACAGCTTAGAATGGAAGGGGATAAGACTTGAGCAGCGAAAATCAGGAGAGGGCTGGAGAGAATGGAGATGGGTAATATTTGGTTTGAAGGACTGGAATTAGAGCGAATGTGTGGAGAAAAGTACAGAGGCGACTGAAAGTTATAGATCGACAGCAGACGCTGTCAGAATGTAACGAAAAGTATCATTAAGCTTACAGTCGAACTAAAAACAGAGTGGGGTATAGAAAAATATATTTTGTCCAGAAATAGAACCAGCAAGCAAGGGCTTGCTTGACTCAGACTGGGATCATGACGGGCGATGAAATTCATTAACGAAGAAGGCTAAGAATCTGTCCCTGCTGTAGAGTGGAAGAAACTTGGATTCACATTCTGGCGCATTGTATTAAGAAAAGTTGAAGAGAAAGTATCTGTCAGCTTCCTTTTGTTAACACAAGGAGATGGTTACAAGCTTGTTGGACGTTGATGGCTGGGAGGAGGTAGCAATTGGTACAATTTTACAAAATGTTATTCAGCTAGATCGGAATGTAAGGATGAGGGTCAAGGATGGGAGGGGAAGGGTTAGTGGCTTAGCTGCGGGTTTTTGTTTTAGCTTGTGAACAACCTTTTTTCTCTTCTGTTTTGTTGTTAATGTATGTGCATCTTTTTCTTTTCATTTCTTGTAAATATCACTAACTTTAAAGTTCAGTGTGATGAATATGGTTTGAAAGCCACAAACTACAGTGCATTATATAAGCATGTACGATCTACGTGACCCGTGCGCTGTATGAGCTTGAACATGTAAAACGTTTAAGACCAACAAATACACCTCTCTACTCTACTTCACTGTACATAAAATGTGATCTATATTTAATAACCAAACGTCAATTAACTATTATCCGTGACTAGGAACCTTTTTGCTTTTTACGTTCTCTACTGCTTCTCTAGGTCTACCCGGCTGCCGACCTCACGCTCACATGCTCATGGCATTATTGAACGATCATCCAGCCTATAAGGGAGATGTGGTTCAGCACCATACTTTTCCCAGCCGGAATTAAGTTTCTAGCATTCGACCTAAACGTGTGGTATCGAGATTTCATAAAAACACACATTTTGATACGCCGTAAATAATGAAAAGGCATTTTAATATACGAAATGGACCGAGTACAACAAGTTATTCAGGCTATTTGCAAACAGTTTTCCTTGGAAAGGCTAGTATGAGTTGGAGTTTTGTTGAAAGTCTTCCTGTCGCATCCTTGAAAGATGCTAAGTTTAAATAATAAGTTTGATATTTAAGGACACTTCGTAGAGATTGCAGGATATTTTTACGCTCTTTTTTTTTAATTGAAAGAAAGTCAATTTTCTGTAGAACCACGCCATCTAGGATAATGCACTTCTTTTTTTCTTCTTCTTCTTTCTTTTTAGTATACTAGTATGTTTTAACTGGCTTTAAATCTTTTAATTATAAAAAAGCTTTACTTCCATTTATTGTAAATAAAGATCAGAGTTCCATCAAATGTTTATTATGAGTTTTTGTAAGTAGCTTAAGATAGCCGGTTAACTGTTTCTCCATTTGAGGAACTACTTTGATTATAAAAAAATAGTCACAAAAATAATTTTTGGTGTAATTTATTTTATATTTATACGTTTTTCGTGGAACACATGCAATATAGCATCAAAGGCTGCAGCCTACTAAATGCAGTGAAACATAATGTATATCCACAAAAATTTTCAAACTTCTAAGTTAATTAGATTTTGATAAAAGTGCACCTGAAGTTTAAAAAATAAAACTTATGGAAATGCCAAAAAACAAGGTGAGAACATTGTTACATACAAATGTACTATAACATCTCTGGACTATAAGAATCCTTAAAGTCCAAGTAACAAAAAAGAATTACATATGTATGTTACTTATGCCATTTATAATCAATTACAAGTATAAATATTGGAAAATTCAAAATAATAACAAGGAATATTTCGGAAATGGTTCACTCCACAAAAAATGTGTGTTTTGACGAAATCTAAAGATTTTGATTAGTAAAACTTTGTCTATCTCTTACGGTTTACCAGTACCAAAAGCCATTCAGAATGAAGAGGACTTTAGGGGACATTCTCAGAAACTTCAAGATATACATTTCATTTGCCATGAAAATATCTTAAAAATATGAATATTCTAATCAAAATCATTAGCCATTTTTGAGAAAATAAAATTTCAAAAAATATTCCGTGTAAAGGGTAATTGGGGTGGATAGATTCTCTTGAAAATCTTCGTGTCATATCTTTGAAAGATACTGAACCTAAATACCAAATTTGGTATTTATCCATCTTTTCGTTTTTGAGTTATACTGTTCACACACATACACAGATGGACATTTTTCTAAAAATATTTTTGGATTCAGGGGATCTCAAAATGTGTATTTCCAGTGAAATCTCTATCGAATTTGTGGGTGAAATGCAATACTTTCCCTACTATATACGTAGTAGGGAAAGTAAAAATGTCAACCTAAATCTCTCGCTTTAAGTTACGCTGTTGAGACATATGGACCTGTTTCTAAAAATACCCTTTTTGGACACAGGAGACCTCAAAAAATGCATTTCCGGTGAAATCTCGACATCGAGATGGATGGTATCGTCTCTACCTACTAGGTACATGACTGAGAAAGTAAAATTGTACTCGAGCAACACCGAGTTTTATGTCCGGAGATTCATAAAACGAAACGCGAAGTAATGCATGAATATTCACGTATGAGGCCACCCAGATAAGCTTCGTGCTAATGTTTGTTACTGCATACAAAGGCTTTGCTTCTCACGAACGCTAAATATTCCGCTGATTGTTTTACACTTTAACATTCAATTATGTTTGATGTAACCGCTACGGTTGATTACCTCAATATTTACATTCCGCCTTGAGTCAGATCACCGTGCCATCGTCACCTTCTTCTGCCGGCTCCAAATATGGCACACGCTTCCAAATACGGCACTCGTACTGACCGCTAGTTGAACTTAATGGAACACCACCTTCGTCTCTTTAAGTTGATGGTGTTGAAATCCGTGCACTATGCCAATCACATCTCCATTTTAGTGAGGAAGTTTTGCCGTCTCGGTGCGAATTTCTAATGCTCCGTGAGTTCATTTCTTTGCTGATAAATCCAGGCAGTTGTGGCACGACATTGAATGCGACAAGCAGTGTTCTGTTCAGGCAGTGCTAATACTGATCATTACTGATCGGATCTTTAATACGTCACGTTTTATTTTCTCTATGGCTTGCTTAAACATTTGACCAATAATTACTTTCTCTACCACGCACTTAGTAGGTAGAAAGGGTATTGAATTGCTCCTAAAAATTCTGTACCGAAAATTCATGTTTTGAGGCCAAAGTTGGTATTTAAGATCGTATCTTCCAAGGATAGGCGGCGCCGTGGACGAGTGGTTAGACCGCTCGCCTCCCACCGAGGCGGCCCGGGTTCAATCCCAGGGACCTGCATGTGGGATTTGTGGTGGACGAAGCGGCGTCTGATCCATGAGTGTCTGCTCCTCGACGGGCCTCTGACCCCAGGCACCCGCTTATAAGTCCTGGGGGGTGTAAGTCTTACATAAGAGGAGGGTAAACAGATAATGAATGAATGACTGAATGAATGAATCTTCCAAGGATGCAACACAAAGATTTTTCAAGAAAATCCCCCACCCTCAAATACCATTTACGTGGAACATTTTTCGAAAATTTTGATTTCCTAAAAAAATGACCATTACCAGTTTTGATTAAAATACCACATATTAAAGATATTTTCATAACAAATAAAATGTATATTTTGCATTTTGTGGGGATAGCCTTTGAAATCCTCTGCATTCGGAAGGAATTTTGTGTAATCTTGTATAACTGGTAAACATTAAAAAATAGGCCAAAATGTACTGCACAAGAACGTAGATCTCTTTAAAACACACTTTATTTCAAATAAGAATTTTTGCGGCATCAGCCGTTTCCGAGATTTCCATTATTAATGGTACGAATTCTTCATTTCTTGGTAATTCTCTTAAAGACCTGTAAACATTCAGTTGTTTCTCACGATTGCATGGATATAGTATGGAGTTTTAAGGCCAGCACATATCGTCCAGTTCTTAAACATTTGATTATCGCTGTTCTTTTTGTGTCTACAACGAAATGTGTAATTTATCTATTTCTCCAAGGGTTTATTGTGATTAAAACAGAAGGTGATTACAGAAGGTATTGCATTTCACCAAAACTTCGGTACCAAGTTTCCACCGGAAATATATCTTTTGAGACTCCTTGAATAAAAAAAAGTTAAAAAAAATCTGACGTGTTACACTTGCATACGTTCTATTCTCTTGTACAAACTATTTTATATAACCTTATTCTACATATGCTTCATATTAATCAAGATATCGAGATGTTAATCTTATCGTAGATGCAAGGGAATTGCTAGGCTTTAAGCGATAGTCGAATATTTTAAGAGCTGGTTGCTATACGGAGTATTCCATTCTCTTTGCATTACCAGGACAAAAAGAAAAATGAATAACAAAATCCCATTTGAGATAAAGTATAAGTATTGGAAAATTTAAGGAAATAACAAGCAATATCTCAAAAATGGTTCACTCAACTAAAAAAATGTATGTAATATAAATTGTGTATTTTAACGCGATCTACATTTTGTGTGCAGAAAAATTTTGTCTACCTCTTATGGTTTACCAGTTATGCCAAAGTCGTTCACAATGAAGAATACTTTTGGAGACATTCCCAGAAAATTCGAGATATACATTTCATTTGTCATGAAAATTTTTAAACATCTGATATTTTAATCAAAACCGTTTGAGCCATTTTTCAGAAAACTAAAATTTTCGAAAAATGTTCCATGTAAAGGGTAATCTGGGGTGGGGGGATTTTCTTGAAAACCTGCGTGTCGCATCTCTGGAAGATACTGAACCTAAATACCAAGTTTGGTGTTTATCCGACTGTTTGTTTCTGAGTTATGCTGTTCACAGACAGACAGACAGACAGACAGACAGACAGACACACACATGGACATGTTTCCAAAAATGCTTTATATCCATTCGGTGCACCTCAAAACACGTATTTCCGGTGAAATCTCGGTATCGAATTTTTGGGTGGAATACAATACTTCCCCTACTTACTGTACGTAGTAGAGAAAGTAAAAAAGAGGTCCCTGTGATGTTAGCAGCAAAACACAAAAACGAAAAAACTGTTTAAATATCGTCGCCAACACTAACCCCTTTCTGGGTTACCTCATGGACCCATTTCTGAGGTGAGCACACCCATAGGCGGAATCCGTTGCCTTCGATGATAGGGTGATGATGAGGATGACTGTGGAATGAGAGCATCTACAGCTTTTACCGTGGTTTTCAAAACACAATGGGCCTGTTGGATGCTTCGCATGAGCAATTCGGAAGTGAAGACATGGATAGAGGATCAAACTCGGACCCTCAGTACGAGCGCCGGAGATGAAACCACTGCGCTACTCCTGCGCCGAGTTGTTTAAATATCAAAACTGGTATTTAGATTCAGCATCTTCCAAGGATACGACACGAAGATTTTCAAGAAAATCTCTCACCCAAAAACTAAAAATTTTCATTATCCTTTATTAATAAAAATGGCTCTTAACGATTTTGATACTATATGTTCAATATATTTTCGTGACAAATGGAACATATATCTTAAGCTTTCTAAGATTATTCTGTTTAATTCCCTTCATTCGGGGTTCTTCTTATGTATTCGGTAAACTGCAAGAGATAGACAAATATCTTACTATACAAAAAATGTAGATCTGATTAAAGCATAGAATTTGTCAAACTTTTTTTCCGGCGTTAACTATTTCCGAGATAATATTTGTTATTGGTTTGAACTTTGAAATACTTATACTTTTTGCAAGTGGCAAGTCGCAAGTCGCTATTCCTGTTTTCGTTGCTGTTATGACATTTCAATTCCATCACATAGCGATCCGGTTTTTAAACATTTGACTATCGCTTTATCCTAATGTATCCTTATCTATACCCAAAACGAAAATAGGTGTAAAAATCTAATGAAAGTTTATCTCGATTGACGGGATGTAGTAAGCTTTTATAAGAATGCTTCAAGAAGAATGAATAGGAAGAGTAATGTGATTGCAAAACATAAGCATTTTACTTTCTCTACCACGTACATAGCAGGGAGAGAAGGCATTGCATTTAACTTAGAAATTGGATATCGAAATTTCAACGAAAATACATTTTTTGAGCCCAAAAAAGTATTTATAAAACAAAAGGTCCGCACGCGCGCGTGTATGTGAACGGCATAACTCAAAACCGAAATCTCAGTTAAAAGTCAAACTTGATATAAAGGTTCTAAACCTTCCAAAGATAAAAAAACGAAGGTTTTTAAGAAAATCCTCTCACCCAAACTACGTTTTACATGGAACATTTTTCGAAACTTTTGATTTTCTAAAACATAACTCAACGATTTTGATTAAAATGCCATATATTAAAGATATTTACAAGGCAAATAAAATATATGCCTTAGATTTTCTGGGAATAGCCTGTGAAGTCCTCTTCATTCAGGAGGAATTTTGTATAACCTTACATAAGTGGTAAACGTTCAGAGATGGACGAAAACGTACTACACAAAAGATGTAATCTTTTTAAAATGCACAATTTATTTCAAATAACCTTTTTCCTTGCATCAGCCATTTCCGAGATATCCGTTATTAATGCTTCGATTTTTCAATACGTTGTAATAAGTCGTGGAAAGGTATGGGATTTTAAGGCCAACGTATAGCGCAAGTTCTAAAACATTTGACTGACGCTATTCCCTTTTTATGTATAACGAAATGTGTAACGCAGCAATTTCCGGATAGGTTTATCTCAATTAAAGTGATGTAGAAACAAAAATAAACTTTCGTCAGAGTAATTTGTATAACCGCCAATAGGCGATAAGCGTAGAGAAAGTAATGTGAATGTAACACTTTTTTTACTTCATCTCCCACGTACATTGTAGGCAGAGAAGGTATCGCATTCCACCCAAAAATTGATGCTGAAATTCCCTTCGGAATGCATGTTTTGAGGACCCTGAATTAATAAAAAAAACATTTTTAGAAAAGGTCCGTGTGTGTGCGTGTGCGTGCGCCTGCGTGTGTTGTGAGAGAGAGAGAGAACGGCATAACTCAAAATGAAAAATTCGATTATATATCAAACTTGTTATTTAGGTTCAGTACATTCCAAAAATGGTTTCATTTCATGAAAATCCACGCCCCTTTACATGGAATATTTTCCGAGAATGCTGATTTTCTAAAATATGGCTCAAGCGATTATAATTAAAATACCATATGTTAAAAATATTTACACGAAAAAATTAATGCATTTTTTTTTTTTTTTTTTTGAATAGCCTGGGATGTCTTTATTCGGAAGGAATTTTGTAAAATCTGATATAACTGATAAACGTTAAGCGACAGATGAAAATATACCACAGAGAAAATGTAGATCTCTTCAAAACATACAACTTATTTGAAATAACCTTTATTGTTGCATCGGCCATTTGTTAATGGTTCGAATTGTTCCATTCTTTTAAACTTTTGTCGATTTTCGGTTATTTCACTCAAATATCCACACTCTTTCCACGACATCAAGGACAGCATATAGAGTCTAGTTCTAAAACATTGGACAATCACTACTCCCTTTATATCTGCAACGAAATATGCAATACAGCTATTTCCGGAAAGGTTTAGCTATATTAAAATGAAGTAAATAGGAAAATAAACCTTCGTGAGAATAATTTGTAAAACCACTAATAAGCTATAGAGGTTAGAGAAAACCACGTGAATGTAGCATATCAGGTTTTTTAAAATTCTTAAGAAAGTTAAAAAGAGTAACATTCAGTTGTTATTCGTAGTGGCATATCTTGTAATATCCACAGTGTAATTAATGTAGGTCACGCATCTCCATTAACATTGGTATTTTGGTTTGGATTCCCTGGGAGGAGAACTAGTGAGGACAGAACTATGTTATACAGTTAGCCAAGAGGATTTGATAACTCATTCACTTCGTGATTTACTAATGGAGCATACAGATTTAATTATACGTTCGCTTCCATGTGTTGGCACCATTTTTCTTTATGACCACGTGAGAAATTCTTCAGCGGTGAGATATGAAGAGCTCGATTTAAATGTTTCATGTCTAAGGACAAAACTCGGTATGGCATCCTTTCCATTTGTTATGCGATATTCTAAGATGTGAATGGCATTTCTTCTCGGCTTTGAGTATGGCGTTCGTTTCATTCCGCATTACGTCAGTGACTCGAGAAATCGTAGTCTATCTATTGCAATACTCTTTCATGTTGCATAGCCTAGAGGTTAGCGTTTCTTTTTTTTATTTTGGTGTCCTGGTTGAAGATGGTACTGCCACAATGATGAACGTACCTGTTTTTACTCGGTAAGTTTCGGGCAGTTGAATGTGATGGTTGAATTTTTATGCGGTAGCAAGTTTATAATATGTAATCCTTCAAAAGTCATTTCAAACTTTAAAGCATAATAAATAGTATAATATTTTGAATCAGTAAATTCAAAAAGGAAACAGCTTTGTGTTAGGCAAACAACTGGGTCCGGTTTTAAATTATTTATTTTTGAAATTAAGAGTTACTATTAAGTTATTGTACAATGTGAGGCAGTATTTTTAACACTTAAATGACTTCAGTCTAATTATATAATATGTAAATTCAATAACAGCCCGCCTTAAAGGAAATATGTGTATGTAATAATATATAAAAAAGTGTGTATAATAGTCATTGTGTATGTTTGTATTATTGTATCCATGTGTAATAAGATTATGTGAATATATTACGTAATTTAATAACGTAGGAGCTATGAGAATAATAAGTTAAAAGTTGCTAACAATGAGATAACCTTGAGGCAATAATGAATTAGAAAGTTTAAATGTTATTTGTGATTCTTGGAAGCAATAATGTAATTTTGGTGAGTTTATAAAAATAGCCAATCAACAACCAGCAAAACCTTTAGTTAAATGAAGGTATTCTATTGGATTAGCAATAGCCAATCAGAGACTTGAAATACAGAAATTTACAACTTTAGGTGGTTGAAATCAATTCAGTTGGTTGCAGACAGCGTTACTAACCAGACGCAAAAAGTGTCCTCAAGAGATTTATTACGTATTCGTGTGAGACGAAAAATAGTTTACGTGTTAAAAAGTGCAAATAATTAATAAAAGAATCTCACAGCTCTCTATCAGTGAAGTGTTATATAAATCGTATCAAACATAAATAAAAGGAGTGAAGTAAGAGTATAATCTCTGTAAGCCTACATTCTTAGTGGCACCACAACCCTGCTAAGAAAAAACGTATCTCTAACAATAATACTGACCCAGCCGAGGCAAACATAAATATATAATATTTAAAGAAACAGTTAAATTACAAAGTTAATATTTTTTTAAATTTGGGGCGAAGGCTACCGGAAACTGTTTACTATACGTGCGGTTGCAACTACTACAAGTTCGGCTCCGCAACAGTTGAAATACAGTACAACTCCTACTTCAAATCTGCTTTTCCATACGTGAAACAATAAACGTTCTCAAATTTGCTTCCATACGTGGGGCAAATAACAAAATAACAAACCATCTTACTTCAAATGATCTAGAAAAATTTTATGGTTAATCCTCCCCTATGACCCTTATTGCAGAAGGCAATACATATTACCTATGACAAGAAAATCTCAATTACATTGTAGGATTTATTGATTTTATGAGCATTTGAGATTTAAATATTATAGAACATCTAAAGCATTCTAAAGTTGGGAAACAGTTGGCTTTAAACTATTTATTCTTTTAACTGACAGTGTTTATGTTGTATCATTAATTCTTTTTTAAACTTATTTCTCATTCTTTAATTGAAAAAGTCTTACTACAGCGTACACAAATTTAAGGATGAGTTAAAAGCTATGAAGTATTAAATTTTATTTGTATCAGCACTTCCTTTCATAATTTGGTCAATGTAGGCCGCTGCAGCTCGGGCTTCCGCTGAAACAGTATCAATATCCGCACAACCGCTTCACGTTTTCATAGTTATAGTTACAATTACAATGATAATAACAGACAGTGCCTTTGTTTTATGCCAAGGCCACAACCGTCTTATATGCGTATCGTTATTATGCTACTGTGCAACAGCGGCATAGGCCGTATAAAGGCTACTATTATCAGTTGTGAGCCGTCTCAGTCGTTGCTTTGTCTTCGTTTTGTAATGTGTTTCGACAATTCAGGTGTTGTGTGTGATTTCCTTAGGAATGTTATTCTCTTATTAGTCCACGGAAATGCCTGCCAACAAAGTCAACCTTGAACAACGGGTAGAGACACTGTGAAATGCTTGGTCAATAAATTTGGAACAACGGAATCGCTAAACGTTGATAAATAAAGCTTATAGGAACAATCCCTACAGCATAGACGAATATAAGGACAATAAAAAAACAGAAATTATGAACATTACGCAAGAAGAACTTATTCGTGTGAATGGTTACGAATGTCTTCGCGCAGATGGACACTATTTTCAACAACTTATAACAAGGTTAGTACTCATTACATATGTTACTAACACTCGTGAGTAAGTAATGCGTGTGTAATGGAAGGTAAAATCCCGCAGTGTACTAGACTATGCGGAACACGCATTCGCGTGATCCGCGGCCTTGGCACAAAACGAAGGCACTGTACCTTATCATAGGAGATGTTGGAAATGCTGTCTTCTCTATCCATATATTTCTGGCATCTTGTCAGGAACTTTTCATTTACGCTCGACAGTTCAATATCCGAAATTGAATGAATTTATCGCCTGATTGTTTATTTTCAGTTGTTCCAATATATGGGAGTTTGTTACAAATTCTTTATTTTTCACGTGATCGTCAGAGTAGGCTATATGCGAAATGTCAGTGTAAATGACGGAGCAATTGACCAACGCTTAATATTCTTCTCTGATCAAGCATGGTTCCATTTACAGGCTTATGTTGCGTCGTAAAATAACATTTACTGAAGCACAGAGAAAACCGATTTTACTCGCAAGATTCCCTTACATAAGCAAAAATTTGTATGTGGTGTGTACTAAAACGTGCAGAATGATAAGGACGCATTGTTTTCTTAAAAACAACACATGTTGAGAGGTACAGGAATAATTTACATCATTTTTTCAGCTCAGCGTCGTTGAGTGTCAGTCTGGGTTTTTCTAACAAGACTCTGCTTCCGCACATACAGCTAATTAGTTATTAAATTTAATTCCCGATTTTTCTACTTTCTCTACTACGTATAGTAATTAGGGGAAGTTTTGCATTCCACCCAAAAATTCGATACCGAGATTTCACCGAAAATACATGTTTTGAGGTGCATCGAATGCATATAAAGCATTTTTGGAAACATGTCCGTGTGTGTGTGTGTGTGTGTGTGTGTGTGTGTGTGTGTGTGTGTGTGTCTGTGAACAGCATAACTCAGAAACGACAGTTGGATAAACAACAAACTTGGTATTTAGGTTTAGTATCTTCCAGAGATGCGACACGAAGGTTTTCAAGAAAATCCCCCCCATCCCACATTACCCTTTACATGGAAAAGTTTTCGAAAATTTTAATTTTCTCAAAAATGGCTCTGACGATTTTGATTAAAATATCATATATTTAAGATATATTCATGACAAATGAAATGTATGTCTGGAATTTTCTGGGAATGTCTCCAAAAGTATTCTTCATTGTGAACGACTTTTGCATAACTGGTAAACCATAAGAGATAGACAAAATTTTACTACACAAAAAATATAGATCGCGTTAAAAAACACAATTTATCTCATATACATTTTTTTTTGTTGAGGGAACCATTTTAGAGATATTGCTTGTTCTTTCCTTAAATTGTTCAATACTTATTTTCTCAAATTGGAATTCGTTATTCATTTTTTTGTCTTGAATATGCAAAGAGTATTAATCTGTGACAAAGAGAATGGTGCTGCACCTAGCAACCAGCTATTAAGAGATATGTATGTGCTTAAAGGCTACTGTATTTCTATATTGCCCTTGTAAATATATATTCCCCTTACATCTACAAGAAACTTAGCAATAAGATAGAGTCTGCAAATGTTTATCTCGATTAACATGAAGTAGATGGAGAATAAGCGTTTGTAAAAAAAGTTTGTACAAGAGTAGAGAAAGTCATGTGAGTGTGACACATCGGATTTTTTTAAAATAAGAGTAACTAGTAAAGATTGTGGCGCTTAGGATCCAGTGATTTAATTGTATAACTCAAAGAATAAAGTGTATGTAACAAGCCCCGATACATTGGAGGAACTAAAAGAAAACATCAGTCGAGAGTTTTACTGAATTTCAGATATTGAATCCTCGAATGTAAATACATATTTCCTAAGAAGATGCCAGAAATGTGTGGATAAAGGAGGACAGCATTTCCTTGGTAAGCTATTCGCTTATTATCATTGTAATTATAACTGTAACTATGACAGCATGCGGTGATTACGATAACGTTATAACGGATTCCGCGCAAGTTCGAGCTATAGTAGCCGCGTATGAGCTGATGTGCGGCGGCCACTGCGTGAAAGAAAGACACTGTCCATCAAACATATTGTAATTGTTTTATCTAATTGTCAATAACTATTTATTATTATTATTATTTTGTGGAATATAACATTATCTATTTGTAAGTTGTAACAATGGCACTATATATAAGTGTGCAATGCTATTATGAAAGCAATTCTTTCTCAAGGTCTAAAAGAATAAAGCTCCTAACAATTTATGAGCAGGTCATGTTTAATGAATAATTGTGGGGATTTAATAAGGAAGTTTGAGGACACTGGTTCGTTGCTAATTAGAACAAATCTAGAAGAGCAAAAGTAAGACGTCACTGCTGCCGAGGTACTTCACACAAATGACGAAATAAGTAGAAATAATTGTATGGAAATTTTAGATGTCCAGGAAATTTCAAATAAATTTATAGCACAGTTTGTAGAATTCTAAAAAAACTTGTTAGCCTGTATCCTTGTGAACAAAACCAACGATTGCTCTCAGAGAAAGTGGCAAGCGGAAAATGCCTGAATTTAACAGAGATTTAAGTTAATATTAGTTGGCTGAACGAGTTTTCTGGATACATGAAACAAATTTCTTAGTTTTTATTGGAGTTATTATACGTACTTTAAAACTGTGTTAATAAAATAACCCCCAAATAAACTTATACAATATCATGGTTTTAAAGCTAATCTATGGTGCGGTTTCACTTCGCAGTTCATCATTGGGCCATATTTCTTCGTGGAATACAATAATGGAATAAGAAACAGAGGGAACTAATTCAACTTTTTGCAGAACTTGTCATCCCTAAACTGAGAAAATACAAGGCAATCACAACCTACCTGCAAGACGACGCGCCGTCCCACATCGAAACTATTGCAAAACAACTGTACAGATCATGCTGTCAGTGTCTTTTTAAATAATGTTGCTTTCGAGATCTCTCTATCTCACTCCGACCAACTTTTATTTGTGAAGTTACTTTAAAAATGTAGTTTTCTGGAACACCAAAAACTCACCATAACTAAGATTTTATCGCGCAAAAAAGTGAAAGAATAAAGATACTTCTAAACGTTATCTTCAAAACTCTATGCATGGTGATGCAGAAATAATCGTGTATATTGGATAAGAGAACGGCGCACATACTCCCATTGTTGCAAAACTCTAACCCAATTGTTTGCTGACACAAGATTTTTTTTTTCACTCTTAAAAAATTATATATTTACGAGAAAGTTGGGAGTAAATTTTTAAATGCACTACATTTTTATAATGCAGTGAAGTGTTTTTAAACATTCCAACTTAGGCCTAGAATGTTTTTATTCAAATTTCTTTCCCAACTATAATTTTATTTCAAGCACCATCAGTGTTCACCGCTTGTAGTGTCCCATGCTTCAGAACGGTGTTGAGCATTACTAATACAAAATTAACCATGGTGAATAAAATATTAGCTGCTTCACGCATTGTTACCAACATAATTTTTAATGTGGTCTTATCAAACCATTCGATGTCAATAAAGGTAAGCTAAACTTACTGGAGTGGAAGTTTGAGCGATATTTGTTTCTGTACTACCCTATTTAAGGCATTTTGTTTATTTTCTATCTGGATAGAACCATTTTTGCTCTTTTCTGTAAAATTTTCCTTTATGGATATAATACAGTTTGACACCATACCCGATTCAGCAATTCCTCGACTTCATCTGAAAATCCTAACAATATACGTTTTCGATGGTCTAGGAATTGGTAGAAAATCAATTTCCCTGTGTTTAATGAACTTTTATGATTTTAATTCTACTTATTTGTTTTGCTATGTGTCATTACTTTCAGGGGAAGATGGTATGGCTTAACATGTTGTGAGGATGCACCACAAATACATTTAAAGTAGTTGCAAAAATTAAAGGCTTATGAACGCTGGCCAGCGCTCTCGCGGAACACATTAAAATCTTACTTTGATGGAGTTAACCAATGACATATGCTAAATCAAGAGAACAGCAAGCAGCTAAGGTATCTTCTCTTCGTGTTCGTTGAGAGCACTTAATTAGGAGTCATCATTTTCATCCCTTAAGTTACCGATAATTGTCTCCATAGTTCCGTCCCTGGCAATTTCTTTGCTTATATCCTTCTCCTCAAGCTGTTCTGCATACTTAACTCATGAAATTCAGTCGTCTTGAGTTACACTTTTTACTATCTCTACCACGTACATAATACGAGGGTAATCCAGAAAGGCCCAAACGTTTTGAAATAAACAATTAATGACATGCAAATGTCAACGTTTATTATCTACATTTGAAAGGTACACTATTAAGCTATTTTTCTACATAATCGCTATTCAAATTGAGGCATTTATCATACCGTGATATAGAGAGGGTTTTTCAATACCCTCTCTATAGAAATCTGCCGCCTGCGACTTCAACCACTGGTTTACACCGGCATGTAGTTCAGTGTCAGTATCAAAGCATCAATTTGATACACCAAACTCCGTGAAATTTGGGGAAAATATTCCGAAATTTCTGTAATCGTGAAACGACGATTTTCACGAATTTGTCATTGATTTGCATTGACAGATCACCAGTCATAAGGCTAGGCCTACCACTGCAATCCTCGTCGTGAACATTGGTACGGCCATTTTTAAAATCAATGCACCATTGCCTGACTCGGCTTTCACTCATTATTCCCTGCCCGTTAACGTCACAAAGTTGACGATACATTTCAATTGGTTTGTTCTTTTTGGCCAACCGCACTTCAAAGGTGGCGGGATTTTCTATTGCAGCGCACATTTTAACAACTCACAGAGAGCACAGTAAGGCAGCACAGTCCTCACGCTACCATAGCTGGATGCGTACTGAATGTAGGAACGTTCTGACACCAAGATGGCGGCTCTAGCCTACTCATCGCCACGATAGGCCAAAACGTCTGGGACTTTCTGGACTGCCCTGATAAGTAGAGAGGGTATTGCATTCCATCCAATTTCATTTTGATTTCATTGAGATTTCACCGGAAACATGCGTGTTCAGGTGCCTTGAATGTAAAAAATATCATTTTTGAAAAAGGTTCGTTCTATGTAGGAGAACAGCATAACTCAAAAACAATAAGTCGGATAAATATCAAACCTATATTTAGATTCAGCACCTTCGAAAGATGCGACACGAAGATTTTTAAGAATATCTCTGATCTCAACTACCCTTTATATGAAACATTTTTCGAATTTTTTTATTTTCTAAAAGTTGCTCTTTACGAGTTTGATTAAAATAAAATATGTTAAGAGTATGTACATAACAAATAAAATGCATATTTTGAAATTTCTGGTAATAGCCTGTGAAATCCTCTTCGTCCGGAAAGAGTTTTGTACAATACTGTATAACTGGTAAACGTTTAGAGATAGGCAAATACGTACTACTCAAAAACACGTGGATCTCTTCAAAACACACGGTTTATTTGAAATAACCTTTTTTGTGGCATCAGCTATTTCCGAGGGATCTGTTATTAATGGTTCGAATTATTTGCAATATTTAGCCATTCTTTTAAAATCTTGCCGATTTTCAGTTGTTTCTCGAGATTGCATGAAAATGGTATGGAATTTTAGGGCCAGCATATAGCGTTTTCAGTTTTAAACATTTGACTGTCACTATTCTCTCTGTATCTATAACGAAATGTATAATATAATTATTTCCGGAAAGGCTTATGTTTATTAAAATGAAGTAGAAAGAAAAATAAGCTTTCTTAAGAATAATTACTACAGAGGGTAGAGAAAGTCTTGAGAAAGTAGCACTCTAGAATTTTTTAAAAAAGTTGTATGTATTAAACCATTTTGCTGTCTCGAGCATGAATTCCTTCACGTTTGCTAATCGAATCACTTGTTCCAGCTTCGATGGACATGCTCACACTCGTAACACAACAAAACTGCGGTAAAGACAAATATTATAAACTAATTTATATTCTAACAATATTTCAGCTCGAGTTTGAAACACGACTTAATATATTTCGGTCACTTTAGTAATAAAATAACACACTACTACACTGAAAACGATCTGAACATCAACTAATTCCTTTTGAAACTGCGTAGTTTATATTTTCATAGTATATTGTATATTTATATTTGAGATAAGCTTGTAAGGAAGGAATGATTTGCATTTTCATAGATCTGTTTATGTTTGAGATAAGCGTTGTGAGGAAGGAATGGTTCCATTTTTATTAAATACTGTTTATACTTGAGATAAACGTTGTGAGGAAGGAATGGTTTGCATTTTCATAGAATACTGTATATATTTGAGATAAACGTTGTGAGGAAGGAATGGTTTGCATTTTCAAAGAATACTGTTTATATTTGAGATAAACGTTGTGAGGAAGGAATGGTTTGCATTTTCAAAGAGTACTGTTTATATTTGAGATAAACGTTGTGAGGAAGGAATGGTTTGCATTTTCAAAGAATACTGTTTATATTTGGGATAAACGTTGTGAGGAAGGAATGGTTTGCATTTTCAAAGAATACTGTTTATATTTGAGATAAACGTTGTGAGGAAGAAATGGTTTGCATTTTCAAAGAATACTGTTTATATTTGAGATAAACGTTGTGAGGAAGGAATGGTTTGCATTTTCAAAGAATACTGTTTATATTTGAGATAAACGTTGTGAGGAAGGAATGGTTTGCATTTTCAAAGAATACTGTTTATATTTGAGATAAACGTTGTGAGGAAGGAATGGTTTGCATTTTCATAGATCTGTTTATGTTTGAGATAAACGTTGTGAGGAAGGAATGGTTTGCATTTTCATAGATCTGTTTATATTTGAGATAAACGTTGTGAGGAAGAAGTGGTTTGTATTTTCTTAGAATGTTGCTTATACTTAGATAAGGTTTGTGAGGAAGGAATGGTAGAATTTTCATAGAATACTATTTATATTTGAAATAAGCGTTGTGAGGAAGAAGTGGTTTGTAATTTCTTAGAATGTTGCTTATACTTAGATAAGGTTTGTGAGGAAGGAATAGTAGAATTTTCATAGAATACTATTTATATTTGAAATAAGCGTTGTGAGGAAGGAGTGGTTTGCATTCTTCGGGCTTTTCAATCTTGAATGAATGTTGAGTGACGACAACCATGTGAAGATAAAAGGTGCATAGCTCCCGTTTGAAGTTGTATTTTCCTGCCCCACCTATGGAAAGCCAATTTGAGAAAGTAGATAATATTTTTACGTTATTTGCACCACGCTTTGGGCGTTAATTTGAAGTAGTTTGTATTATTGGAGTTGTATTATATTTCAACTGTTGGGATCCGAACTTGAAGTAGTTGCAACCGCACGTATGGTACCCGGTAGCCTTCGTCCCAAATTTAAAAATATTAACTTTGTAATTTGACTGTTTCTTTAAATATTACATTTTTGTTTGCCTCGGCTGCGTCAGTATTATTGTTAGAGACATGTTTCTCTTTGCAGGGTTGTGGTGCGACTGAAGAATGTAGGCTTACACAGATTATAATTTTACTTCATTCCTTTCATTAATGCTTGACACGATTTAAGTAACACTTCACTGATAGAGAGCTGTGATATTCTTTTGTTAATTACTTGCACTTTTTAACACGTAAGCTATTTTTGTCTCTCACAAATGCATATTAAATTTCTCGAGGACACATCTCGCGTCAGGAACACTGTCTTCTAGCAACGCGTCCAGTTATGAGCGCTGTCTACAAGCAACTGACTTCTAGATTTGTAAATTTTGCTATAATTCAGTTTCTGATTGGCTAATACTACTCCAATAGAATACCTTCATTTAACTAAAGATTTTTCTGGTTGTTGATTGGCTATTTTTAAACTGTCTCTAAAATTGCTTTATTGCTTCCAAGAATCACAAGTAGCATTAATAAACTTTCTTACTCATTATTGACTCAAGGTTATCTCATTATCTCATTGTTAGCAACTTTTAAACCTATTATTCTCACAGCTCCTACATTATTAAATTACGTAATACATTCAGATAACATTATTGAACGTGTATGCAATAATATAAACATATACAATGACTGTAATATACACTTTTTATATATTGTTACATACACATATTGTTTTAAGGCGGGCTGTTATTGAATTTATATTTATATAATTAGACTGAAATCATTTAAGTGTTAAAAATACTGCCTCACGTTCTACGTATCTTAGAGGCAGGACGTTTTTGTATAGCATTGATCAGAAAACAAAATTCTTCCTAATATCAGTTGCATCTATTGTTTTAAAATATTTATCGGAGCGCAAATAATGAAGATTGTGTTCTCGGTTCAGGCGCATAAGATGCTTTCGCCAACGCTGGTAGGAGGGGCAAGCATATGATTAGCTTGAGTATTTAGTACGACCCGCATTAAATGCATGGACGTTTTTATGTATTTTCATACCACCGTGTTTCTTTGAACGACGCGACTGGCAGTACGGCGCTCCCACAGCTCCAGTATACAAGTTGTACGAAGCGCTGACCAGCCTGACGTATTTCCCTTAGATAATGCTAACGATGCGAAATGACAGGAATATGTTACGGTTATAAGAGGTGTTTTCGAAATCAACCGTTCTGCGTCTCTGTTCTGGCACCTGTTGAACACGTTACTGATTACATCGCGAATTTCTCCAGTCTAATTACTGAAAATCTTTTCCGGGTACTGTCTTCTAATTCATCGATCGTAACCGTTGTATTTGGCGTTGAGGCAGCATTTTTAACATTTAAATGATTTCAGTCAAATTATATAATATGTAAATTCAATAAAAGCCCGCCTTGAAGCAACATGTGTATGTAATAATTTGTAAAATGTATGTAACAGTCATTGTATATGCTTATATTATTGTAAACATATTCAATAATGTTATGTGATTTAATAACGTAGGAGCTGTGAAAACAATAAGTTAAAAGTTGCTAACAATGAGGTAATAATGAGTAAACTTGAGTCAATAATGAGTAAGAAAGTTTAACAGTACTACTTGTGATTCTTGGAGTAACAATAAGTAATTTTAGTAACAGTTTATAAAATAGTCAATCAACAATCAGAAAAAGCTTTAGTATTCTATTGGACTAGGATTAGCCAATCAGAAACTTAAAAGGAGAAACATTTACAAATTCAGAAGTCAGTTGCCGGATACATGATGCGTCCTCGAGAAATATAATACGTATTCATGTGAGACGAAAATAGTTTACGTATTAAAAAGTGCAAGTATTAAATAAAAGAATCTCACAGCTCTCGATATCAGTGAAGTGCTATTTAATTTGTGTCAAGGATTAATAAAAAGGAGTGAATTAAAACTTAAAATCTGTGTAAGCCTACATTCTTGTCGCCCTGCCAATACTTCCATGTCTCTTAACAATAATACTGACGCAGCCGAGACAAATATAAATGTATATAATATTTAAAGAAATAGTCAAATTACAAAGTTAATTTTTTTTAAACTTGGGGCAAAGGGCACCTAAAAATACATTTTGGGGCGAAGGCTACCGGAAACTGTTCACTGTACCTGCTGTTGCAACTACTACAAGTTTGGCTCCCCAACAGTTGAAATACAATACAACTTCTTCAAATTGACGCCCAAAGCGTGGTGGAAACAACGTAAAAGGCAATAACTTCTTCAAATTGGCGTTCATACGTAGAGCTAAATAAATAAACAAGTTACAACAAACTACCTTCTTCAAATTGACTTCCATACGTGGGGCTGAAACATATCTTCTTCAGCGTATAAGCATTTCCACAGATAATAATCACATGAATACAGATCTGGAGACCGACAAGTTATTCTGCATTCAAAACAAGTAAGGTGATGGAGGGCTTTCTTGGATTTATTTCCACGACAGTCCATATAACGTCTAATGTTTCTCGATTAGGACCATTGGCTATCTGTGGTTATTTTTGTCTAACATGGAACTAGATTGCTTAGCTTTTTCTGACAATCATACAGTTGTGAATTCATTAGGATCGTTGACACCGTGAATTGCTGTATAAATTCAAGCCTACAGTCCACAAGTAACTCCTTTCGAGCAAAACGTAACACAATAACCATGCACTGCTCTGTAGTACACGTAACTACCAGTCAGCCACGATATGAGTACGTGCGATGGAGAGAACAATTACAGAACAAGTGGGCGTGGCATCGGAAGCACATTCAGGTAAAGTAAATTTCGGAGTTCGGAGTTGCATTTACTAGCGAGTCTGAAGCCTGCAAATGTACTGATTTCATTGTGCTAATATACATTCCACTATCGCCTTGCATCTCACTCCTCTCTGATTCCTAGCGTTGATGTTCACATTGTCAACAAAAACAGTGGCGCCCTCCTCCAGACGCATGCAAATTGTGATATCGTGACCAAGACCACCCACGGGGTTGGGGATTATGGCGCAAAATGAGCAAATTTAATACTTTTAAATGGGAACCTAGAATTACGGTCAATTTAAATTGATCCCAAAATACCCATCACAATGTCCTCCAAACAAAACATGACTAACCGCATATCTTTTCCCCATAATATCAAGCAACGTTTATTCAAGAATTTCTTTCTATAAGGTTTAGTTCTGGAGATATTATACAGTGTCAACTTAAATGGTCCACCCTGTATATTCAAGATTTTTGCATGACAAAGTGTATATATTGAATTTTCTGGGAATAGCCTATGAATTCCTCTTCATCCCGTATGACTTTAGTATAGACATAGATAGCTGGTAAAGGTTAAGCAATAGACGAAAACGTACTATAGAAATAATATAGACCCTAGACATTTGTGGCATAAACCATTTTCAAGATATCCGTCATTGAGGTTCGAATTATTCAATACTTTGTCATTATGTTTAAGTTCTGTCGATTTTTAGCTATTTCTCGCAATTGCATGGAAAGAATATGAATTTTAAGGCCAGCATATAGAAACCAATTCTTAAAAAATCTGTTCTCGCTCTTCCCTTTGCATCTATAACGAAACGTGTAACGTAGCTATTTCTGCAAAAGTTCATCGCGATTAGAATTAAATAGATAGGAAAAATAAACTTTCGTGAGAACAATTTGTATGGCCATTAATAAACGATAGATGGTGGAGAAAGTCATAACACATATTTCTAAATCAATGCTATAACATACAACTGGTTATATAAAGGTATAATGTACAAAGAAAGTCGTGACAGAGTGATGCATCGAAGTTTTACATTGCTCTAAGTGCTTAGTGACAATTCGTTCCTCACCTTAGCGTTGCCTATGCACTACATTGTGCAGTTTTGTTCTCATTACTGAAGCTTCCAAGAACATATTGAGAGAAGAGAGTCACGATATGACCTTCCCTTCCGGAAGATAGGATACCATTCTTCTCACGATACCGCCCACAACTGTTGTAACTCTTCAATACGATCAATAGCCTCGTTTCTGCGAACAACGTTCAGTAAATTGCAATATGTTCTTGTATCGCCTAATAGACTGCTTTGAAATAAAGAGACTGGAGGGCTTGTATCGTCTCTAATTCTGGGGAACTATGTGAGGTTCATTGCAGAAATTAACTTCTAAAGTCTATTGTCATCATAATCATCATCATCATCAGTAGCAACATGATCTAGGCTTGTTGGCCCGTAACAAATTGATTTATCCATCTCCTCGACGGACATACTCGTAGCCTCTTGTTTGTAGGTTTGCATATAAAAGCTTTTTTGTGAAGTCAATGGTCTTCCATTGATAGTGTTTTATTTTCTTATTATAGCCGAGTATCTTTTAACTCTATCATCATTTACAGTCTGTCTATTCTTTAATAGCCTCCCACCGTTCGTAATAATCTCATCTCAGCGGGCTCCATTTGTTTGATGTCTTTCTTTGTCAAAGTCTAGCATTCACATCTGTACAAGAGAGATGGGAGAGATATAATTTCATAAAATTTTAGGACTGTTTAGTTTCTAGCTTTGTTTAGCAAAGTTATGATTATTCTATATAAATAATTGAATCTTCTTCTTCTTACTCTTTTTAACCTCCTATTATGTAGGACTTACACCCCCAGGACTTACAGGCGGGTGCCTGGGGTCAGAGGCCCGTCGAGGAGCAGACACTCATGGATCAGACAGAATATCCAGGATGGGTGATCAGCTCGATGCCTGGTATGGGAGGAAGGAAGTAGATGAAACAAAATGATGGTGAAATGGATGAAAGGAAAGGTGATGATGGAGCAGTTGGTGGAATGAATGGCGGGGGAAACCGGAGAACCCAGAGAAAACCCGCCCAGATGCCGCTTTGTCCACCACAAATCCCACATACGGGTCCCTGGGATTGAACCCCCGGCCGCCTCGGTGAGAGGCGAGCGGTCTAACCACTAACCACGGCGCCGCCAAATAATTTAATCATTGAATTTTATTTTGTAAAGCTTTGTTTTTTTATATTTCCAGTTTCACATCCTAAATGAAATGCTTGTACCTATTCTATCGTAAAGTTTATTGTTATTTATTTCTGCTATTGCTACAGTTTCTAAGCTAATATTTTTATTTTATATGCCATTTCGTTAGATTACATATATTTCCGGTTTTAAAGTACACAAACATTTTTCCTGCTTGCAAGACTACAGATTTTTACACCACCTTGTCGCTTTTCTTCGTTCTTCTGTTGGGCCATAAATCTTCCTCAATTCCCAAAAGCATCATTACTCCTCTAATTCCTTGAATCCATGTGTTATGCAGTCTTCCTTTTCTCCTCTTCCTGGTGTTGTCCATCTATTATTTTCAGGGTAATCTTTCATCCTCTATTCTTTTAGCATGCCCATACCATTCTAGTTATTTCTGTTAAATAAAATCTAAAATTGAGGCTTGAACATTCATATTTCCTTTTATAATCCCATTTATAATTCATTCTTCCATATTTATTAGATATTTCCTGTAAATTTCATCTTCCAGTTGTCATCGTCCTTTTCCGTAGGCTTTTTCGAATATTTTTAAATCCGTTTGGCTGTTGGATTCTCTAACATTTCCTTTTTTTACGATGAACGGGGAGTTGGCCCGTCACATAAACTTTCAACCTGGAGGACCAGGTGATTTTTAATCAAGATTTTCTTCCTTTAGCCCTTAATAATCCAATATTTCTCTTCAAGGCAGTAGATGTTAGTTTTAGTCCGCTCGGCACCCGGCATATCTAGTGAGCGTTCCCCTATCCCAGATTATATTCTTTTGTAATTTTATTTAAATGGAAAATGAACAGTTACAAGTAGTTTTCTGATGCCGTAATTAAAACTTGATTATCTGTAAAGAGCAGTGCTCACAATGCACTTTATATACATACATATATATATATATTCATAAATTAGTTAGTCATTCATTAATTACATGATTCCAAGTATAACTTTTAACAATACTGGCTACATTTGCTAGCCCTGTATAATTCCTTGAATTATGAAACCTTTATTTTTACTAAATATTTCTCCATACTCTATATTAAATCTTGAATTGCTCGTATTAGTTTTTGGGAGAGATATTTAAAATCTTATTTTGCCTCGGAAAGTACGTGAAGCTCATTGAAGGTATTAACTTCTAAAGTTATTCTCAAACAGGGAAATCATTTATGGAGGACAGAGGGGGGCCAATTGCTCCTTTCCAGGTTACGAGATGACTACATGTTGTTAGTGCTCTACGGAAAGAAAAATTACAATTGCACTTTTAATACAAACATTTCACATTTTAAAACTAAAAGATGATTTTCTTTTAGGCTAATTGTTTTGTTGAAATTCACATGAAAATTAGGGAAACTACTTCAGGCAATGTTGTCCCCTCTAAGCAGAAACTGAAATTATGCTCCTGTCCTCAAAAGAGAAGAATCAATTATAATAAAGCTTTGGTAAGCTTAGCTCAAAAGTATGAAGAATTCTGTGCTTTATACGACAGTAATGATAAATATAGCGTTTGCATTCTGTTCTCTTTGGCCATTCTTACTTTTCATTTCTTTAGTGTGGTACCACCAGCACTGCTAGTTCCGCGCACCGGCGGCCGTTAGTGTAGAAAAACTTGAGTATACTAATTAGTTGGCCATGTCAGTCATTGTTACGCCTTGAGCGAGAGAGACAGACGCGTAATAATAATAATAATAATAATAATAATAATAATAACAACCAGGTATAGAAATTTCTCGATGTTAAAGCCAGGACGGAAGGAAATAAAGTTGAACTGTTGCTGGACTATAGGCAGAGACTTGTTTTGCATTCTTTGTGGCGATAATGATTTGAGTGTTGATAACTTAAAACGAACTGCTTAAGATCTCGTATGCCTAATACTTATAATAATGATTATAATAAATAATAATCTTTATTTTCAGACAGCAACAGCTGGTCAACACAATACAAAAAATATTATTAAACGTTAAGATATACGATGCTTTACCCATACTAAAACAACAATATATACATATGCAAGAAAGCATATAAAACATTAAAAATGTTCCGTGCATGAATGAGTGCAAATAATAATCTAGGTATGTATATAATTTCATATCTTATATAAAATATTATACTAAACATCATAACAAGTTTTTATTATATCTGGTATTGACATTATTTATGGTATTTTTAGAGAGTATTGTAATAAATGAGAACACCATTACTGCGAAACACAGTTTATTTGAGGCACTCAGCGCAGCAGGAATGTTACACCTGAGTCACTTTAGGCACACACTCGGAGCACAACACCACTGATCCACCGAATCAAATCACAACTGAACTGCTGAGTCACAACCCACAACTAAACTGCACTATCCACTTTTCACTTCGCCACTTCTTGTCTAACAGAACTACTGAATTGGCAATGGTGAGAGTAACCCCTTTTATAGTTCCCGCATACAAAGATTAACTTTCGAGAAAGAGGTGGTACTAGAATATGCCGAAAGGTTTGTTCTCGAACGTGCAAGTAGTTCACAATGGCTATTGTTACGCGCAGGCTATTGTTCCGCGCTAACTATTGTTTCGGCCGTCGGTCGAAGGCTCCACCCAGGTGCAGGGCCGACAAGCGCTTACCGGCGGCTCAAGGGTAACCTCGCATGCGCTAAAGGTACGCACCCGTGCCTCATTGTGCTTTGGTAGTTTTCTTTACATATACTACGAGTAAGCAAACAAGGAAGAAAAGAATTGGTGCAGTTAGCACCCTTAGTTCTTTAAAGTAATTTTTATTGGAATCTCTATAGAATCCCTGCCCTCGAACATATCCAGTTTATTTTACTTACTTTTATTCTTGTGTAAAACCTACAGGTATGACAAATCATAATTCTAATATGAGACTATATAGTCTCAGATTATTCTTTTCCCCCTCAGGCCTGGGAGCAGGTAGAAACATGCGATTTGGCTTAAAATATTCTAGCACTCTTGAATGCGAGACAGGGACGGTATCACCGTACGGTGCTCAGGACGCTAGTTGCTGCAGCTAGTGATGAGTGTTTTATACTCAAAATGGGGACGTTCTCATTACAATAACAGCGAAAAATCATCCGTTTTCTCCAATTTCGTGCTGTGAAACCCACTGAAAATCACCGCTAATTGAGACATGTGGTGATAGTGTTATGAATGTGAAAAATATGCATTCGTGAGCGCAACAGTTCAAAGAAGGCCGAACGTCGTGTGAAAACGAAACGACACAACCCAAACACGCACCAGCCGGGTTGCGCGAGTAGGAAAATATGCTTTGGTGGATTGTAAGTATGGAAAAATTCTGATGTGTTACACTCACATAACTCTCTACTCTTGTACAAACTATTTTTACAAAAGCTTATTCTCCATTTGCTTCATGTTAATCGAGATGTTAATCTTATTGCTAATTTTCTTGTAGGTGCAAGAGGAATTGGTAGGTTTTAAGCGATAGTCAAATGTTTTAAGAGCTGGTTGCTACGTGACGCATTCCATTCTCTTTGTATGTCCAGGACATAAAAAAATCTGATGTGTTACACTCACATGACTTTCTCTACTCTTGTACAAACTATTTATACAAACTCTTATTCTCCATCTACTTCATGTTAATCGAGATAAACATTTGCAGACTATCTTATTGCTAATTTTCTTGTAGATGTAAGGGGAATATATATTTACAAGGGCAATTTGGAAATAGCCTTTAAGCACATACATATCTCTTAATAGCTGATTGCTAGGTGCAGCACCATTCCCTTTCCCACAGATTAATACTCTCTGCATATCCAAGACAAAAAATCTGATGTGTTACACTCACATGACTTTCTCTACTCTTGTACAATCTAGTTTTACAAACGCCTATTCTCCATATCCTTCATGTTAATTGAGATGTCAATCTTATTGGTAATTTTCTTGTAGATGCAAGGGGAATATGGTAGCTTTTAAGCGATGGTCAAATATTTTAACGCTGGTTGCTATGTGGCGCATTTCATTCTCTTTGCATGTCCAGGACATAAAAAAAATGAATAACGAATTTGAGAAAAAGTATAAGTATTGAAATATTTAAGGAAATAACAAGCAATATCTCGAAAACGGTTCACTCAACAAAAGAAATGTATATGACATAAGTTGTGTATTTTAACGCGATCTACATTTTTTGTGTAGTAAAATTCTGTCTATCTCTTATGGTTTACCAGTTATGCAAAAGTCGTTCACAATGAAGAATACTTTTGGAGACATTCCCAGAAAATTCGAGATATAGATTTCATTTCCCATGACATTATCTTAAACATATGATATTTTCATTAAAATCGTTTGAGCCATTTTTGAGAAAATTAAAATTTTCGAAAAATGTTCCATGTAAAGGGTATTCTGGGGTGGGGGGATTTTCTTGAAAACCTTTGTGTCGCATCTCTGGAAGATACTGAACCTAAATACCAAGTTTGGTGTTTATCCGACTGTTCGTTTTTGAGTTATGCTGTTCACAGACACACACACACACACACACACACACACACACACACACACACAGACACACAGACACACAGACACACACACACACGGACATGTTTCCAAAAATGCTTTTTTTGGATTCAGTGGGTCTCAAAACATGTATTTCCGGTGAAATCTCGGTATCGAATTTTTGGGTGGAATACAATACTTCCCCTACTTACTGTACGTAGTAGAGAAAGTAAAAATGAATAACGAATTCCCATTTGAGAAAATAAGTATTGAAAAATTTAAGGGAATAACAAGTAATATCTCGAAAATGGTTCACTCAACAACAAAAATTTAGATGACATAAGTTGTGTATTTTAACGCGATCTACATTTTTTTGTGTAGTAAAATTTTGTCTATCTCTTATGGTTTACCAGTTATGCAAAAGTCGTTCAAAATGAAGAATACTTTTGGAGACATTCCCAGGAAATTCAAGATATACATTTTATTTGTCATAAAAATAATCTTTAACATATGTTATTTTAATCAAAATCGTTAGAGCCATTTTTGAGAAAATTAACATTTTCGAAAAATGTTCCATGTAAAGGGTACTCTGGGGTGGAGGGATTTTCTTGAAAACCTTCGTGTCGCATCCTTGGAAGACACACACACACACACACACACACACACACACACACACACACGGGCATGTTTCCAAAAATGTTGTTTTGGATTCAGGGGGTCTCAAAATATATATTTCCGGTGAAATCTCGGTATCGAACTAATGGGTGGAATACAATACTTCCCGTACTTACTATACGTAGTAGAGAAAGTAAAAATTTCGAGCATGCACTAATGCTAAAGGAAAATGACGGTGTCATGTTTAGGGACAGTACTCGTACGAGGTTGTGTTGATTCGTTTTCACACGAAATGCGGCCTTTGAACTGTCGCACCCACGAACGCACCCACATGTCTCACTCAACTAGCCATGAATGTCGTTGGACGTCACAGCACGCAACTGGAGAAAACTAATGATTTTTCACTGTTCTTGTATGAGAGTGTCCCCATTTTAAGTATAAACATATGATGTGATACATTGATATAATTTTGTTTATTCCATATCGTTTATTAGTCGTATAAAAACTATACTTACTAAAGCTAATTTTTACTTTCTCTACTACGTATAGTAATTAGGGGAAGTATTGTATTCCACCCACAAATTCGATACCGAGATTTTACCGGAAATATATGTTTTGAGACCCCCTGAATCCAAAAAAAGCATTTTTGGAAACATGTCCGTGTGTGTCTGTGTACAGCATAACTCAGAAACGACCAGTCTGATTGGAACTTGGTATTTAGGTTCAGTATCTTCCAGAGATGCGACACGTAGGTTTTCAAGAAAATCCCCCCACCCCAGATTACACTTTACATGGAAGATTTTTCGAAAATTTATTTCTCTCAAAAATGGCTCTAACGATTTTAATTAAAATATCATATTTTTCAGATATTTTCATGACAAACGAAATGTATATCTCGAATTTTCTGGGAATGTCTCCAAAAGTATTCTTCATTGTGAACTACTTTTGCATAACTGGTAAACCATAAGTGATAGACAAAATTTTACTACACAAAAAATGTAGATCGTATTAAAATACACAACTTATGTCATGCATTTTTTTGTAGAGTGTACCATTTTCGAGATATTGCTTGTTATTTCCTTAAATTTTTCAGTACTTATTTTCTCAAATGGGAATTCGTTATTCATTTTTTTTGTCTTGGACATGCAAAGAATATTAATCTGTGGCAAAGAGAATGGTGCTGCACCGAGCAACCAGCTATTGGGATATATTTCTATGCTTAAACGCTATTGTATTTCTATATTGCCCTTGCAAATACAAACAAGGGAAACATTGTACGCCTTAAGCGATAGTCAAATATTTTTAGAACTGATCTTTATGTGTAAAATGAAATTGTGTTTGCTTGTCAAAATATCGTTTCTGCAAATGTCTATCTCGATTAATATGAAATAGATGGAGAATAAGATTTTGTAAAAATAGTTTGTACAATAGTAGAGAAAGTCATGTAAGTGTAACACATCAGAGTTTTATTCTAATGCATTTTAAAGCAGAAATAGCTACCTTACACATTTCGTATACATACAAAGAGAACAGCTATAGTCAAATGTTTAGGAACTGTACGCTGTACGCTGGTCTAAAAATTCCATACTGTTTGCATGCAATCGCGAGAAGCAACTGAATGTTGAAGGGACTTTGAAGGGTGGCCAAGAAATGAACAATTCTAACCTTTAATCATGGAAATGGCTTATTCCACAAAAAAGCTTATTTGAGTTAATTGTGTGTTTTATAGAGATTTTTTATGTAGTACGTTTTCTTCTATCGGAATAAAGAGGATTTCACAGGCTATTTCCAGAAAATGTAAGATGTAAATTTTATATTTCATATAAACATCTTTAATATGTGGTATTTTAATAAAACTCGTTAGAACCATTTTTTATAAAATAAAATTTTTTTGAAAAGTGTTCCATGTGAAGGGCAGAATTGAAGAAGATACTGAACTGAAATACAAAGCTTGGTACTTAAAACTTTTCGTTTTTGAGTTATGCTGTTCATAGACACACGGACATGTTTCCTAAAATGGTTTATTTGGATTCAGGCCGCCTGAAATCTCGATATCGACTTTTTGGGTGGAAAGCAATACTTCCCCTACTTACTATATGTAGTAGGGAAAGTAAAATCCACTCAACACTCTAGCTGCAGTCACTAGGGCCCTGAGCAGTTTATGGTGATATCGTCTCTGTCACACATTTACAAGTGTCAGCGTATTTTAAGCCAAACCAATGTTTCTAACTGCTCCCAGTTCTGAGGAAATTGCAGACAGACCTCGAACACACTTCGTATTGGAGGTAGTATACTTGCCTAAACTCCATTTTTAAAATTCTATTTTGGCCTTTACTTGCGTTTCTTTTCCAAGCACTCGCAACGTGGAACAATATTTTAAAAGGTGTGCTATTAAATGGCGTTATTACTAGTTCTATATCAGAGTTAACTTTTACAACAGACAAGTTTAATGCCATAATGCCATATCGGTCAGTTAATGTTTTAAAGAAGGTAACGAGGAATTACAACAAGTGTTTTTGCTTTCTTTGCCTTTATAAGTAAATAATTTCGGCTAATTATACTCTAAGCGGTCACCTGGATTTATTTTTATTTTTCTTTAAGCATAGCTTAGTGGTTATATAGGGCCACATTAAACACACAAATCTAATACAGAGAACCAAACAGTATTTCAACATTTTAGAACACACAAGTTGAGGGTTGTAACATTAGACAGAATTGTTACATAACAATTAGAATTTTAAACAATTTGAGAATAACAATTATCATACACAGAAATGATAGTAAGGTAGCTGTTCGTTGTTTAAATACACTGTCTTTCATTTAGTGTTGTGAATCGGGATGGCTCAGGCGTTAAAGTCTGTGGCCCGCATTCGAGAGATCTTGGGTTCGATTCCCGTGGCCGACATTCCTGACCCATTGGTTTTTTGGGGTCGTCAGGCGAATGCTGGGTATGAGCATTACAACCTCCGAATTTCCTGTCCTTCCATTTCATCTCTGCTTCGTTTCATTCAGCGTTGCAAGTGTCGGCAGGAGGTCTCGGCGTGTACATGGCAGGGGAAAAGATGTTCTGAGGAAACCTTCGACCGCCGAACTGCGGTCTCCGGGTCCCGGGTATCCCAGGGAATGTGTAAGCCCAAAGCCCACAAGGGGAGAGGGGTCGGCTGCACCAGCCAGCATCTGGGTTGTTCAAAATATGTAAATAGTAGGAACCCGGCCTTCTGCCTGTCATGCCTCCTGGTCCAGCTGCCCTCTGCCTGCTCATCCTTCATCGCTCCCTCCCGGGGCCATCCTGTTAAATGCCTAGGTACAAAAGATCTGCGTAGGTCGAGGTGCTAATTTCCCCTCCGCTTCTAGTCTTATCCTATCTTATCTTAGTGCTGTGGATAGTTTATACGGTATGCAATTTTTGTTTCTAACTTAATTATATTGTGGACAATCCACAAGTATGTGTTTCACTGTTAGAATCACATGTGGAGGATTCCTCTCTTGGTGTAGTGGTTACCATGCTAGCCTCTAATTCCCGAGGTCGCGGGTTCAAACACTATGGAGGGGCGATGGATTTTTTTCGAGCGTAAAAATCCTTAGCATGGCTTCCTTCGGAAGGGAAGTAAACCCGGTGGTCCAGTGTCGTAGATTCACGGCACGTAAAAGAACCTCAAGCCTGATAAAGAGGACTCTGAGCAAAATTGCCGTCTTTACGCCCAATATAGAATGACACTAAGGACCATAGCAGTTAAAGAGTGTTCATAAATAAAGCTTAATTTAATTTCCGTTCTTGAAAGTATGTAGCAATGTTTTAATCCCGTATGACCAAGTAACTTTAATCTGATCTCTTCTTTCTAATGAGAGTGTCGTGTAGTTGGATTCTGCTATGGTAGTGTGAAGTTACCTAGGGAGGTTCTTGTCCAGTTATTGATATATTGTTATTTTATTCTCTTGTTACTTATTGGAATAAGATCTCGATGGGGCATTGGGATTTGACTAGTGTTAGTTCCACACGTAGTGCTTTTCTTGGCTGGAAGGTCGGCTTTTTCATTACCTCTTACAGTCTGAGGGAATCGAGTTAGTGATTATTCCTTTTCCGTTTGCTTCAAGAGTGTGGTATAGGATAAGAAAGGACTAGAAGCGAAGGCGGACTTAGTACATCCGCCTATGTAGATCTTTTGTGCCTAGGCCCCTGACGGGGCGCTCCCGGGAGGGAAGGTTTAGAAGGCATGACAGGCAGAGGACAGGGTCCCTACCAACGGTATGATATGATATTGCACTTCGAGTTTTACAAACAGCAAGCTGTAAGTTGTCTTTTCTGCATAAGGCAATGTCACACCGCTGCTATTCGCTAGTGTCTTATTAGTGGATACGTTCCAAACGTTAGGTGTTTTCGACCCGATAAGAAAGGGGCATAACTCGTCAATTTGGAATTGACTAGCTAGAAATTTGGAGATGATAAAAGAAGTCTATATAGGGGAAATTACAAAATATAATTTAAAGACAAATAATGCACTTTATCGTGAAATGTTGGTTACTCTGACCAGCTAGGTCCCTCCCTGGACAATCTAAGAATACTCGGCACTCCCTGGCATGAGCAATGCGCATTCGAAAGGTTCACTTACCAACGGACATTGCATTAAATAATGATAATAACAATAATAATAATAATAAATATCCTGAATGCTTACCCACATAATATACTATTACGATTAGTAGATATAATATTTTTGCATTACAGCTGGAGGACCTCTAACCTAATGACAAGATGAATTTTCTTCATTTGCAAACGGCATAAATTCATGAAGAATAACATTGTGTGAGGTACAGAAAATATTACATTAAATCCAGAATCTTTGCGTTATAAATTTCTCTGAAAATGTACGTATTGAGACCGCCACATTGTTTTTAGAAACAAATATACTATGAAGTCCTACGCTATCCTATTGAATTTTATATAACCGGTAACCAAAACGAAATGGACAAATGTATGAGTAAAATGGAGATTTTGTTAAAAAAAGTATTCTTGCCATTAAATATTAGTTGCGGCTTCTTTAAACTTCTTCACATTTTAAGTTCTACTTCTTATAAACGTTAAGTGAACCTTTTGATTCGGAGCTATAATAAGATGACAACCTTATTATATCGACATTCTGTTGAAACAGTGGGATGTTATCTCTTTCGTGAGGCAATTTAAAATTGTATTATACTATACAGGATCTCTCAGGACTCTACGACAAACTTTGAGGAACGATAGAACTCGCACAGGGGATATTTTTGTTAAGTAACTACCATCGTCCAACACATCATTTAAAGCGTATCCGGTAGGATAATTTTGAGAGGCACAGCCAGTATACTTTGACTTTGTTTATTTACAACCGCTGAATTAAGTGACATCACCTCTTTCCTGTCCCTAAGTCTCGTTAGGTTTGGTAGGTCGAAACTCTCAACCCAATTTAACCCAAACGGCAAGACGAAAGGTCCCAGCAGATGACCACCAACTATTCCAGCCCAGATGTTTACAGAATACTTTTGTTGGTGATGTCTAAAGAAAATTCCATGAGGATTGTCAACATCCCAGATGTGGCTGTTCTTGCTGTTGAAGTATTCGTGAAGCAGGGTTCATCGGTAAACAGGAAGAACGTGGGAGATGTAAGATCTGCGATACTTCGTTGCAGAAATCGCTGGACAAACTAAAAACGAGGTAGTGAAGTCGTTCGGCCCGAAGTCATTAGGCCCCAGTTTCTGTACTTTCTGGAGGTGGTATGCGTGGAGCTATTGTTCACAAACACTGAGTTAAATCAAGCTGTGCGTCTCAGACCTACCAAACCCAACCAGACGTAAGGGACAAGAACGAGGTGATGTCACTTGATTCAGCGGTTGTAAACAATCAGAATCAGTGTACTGGCTGTGCTTCAAAACCCTATCCTACCGGATACACTTCAAAGGGACAATAACTCCGTAACCATACGGAGGTTTCTTGACAAACAATGTTCCCCTCTGAGAGATCTATTGCTCCTCAGAGATGTCGCAGTGGTCTGAAACACCTTGTATAATTAGATACCTGAAGTTACTTTAGATAAATGTTCAACTGAATTAGGTGGAAGTGTACATTAAAACACTTAAGTTGGGTTCTTTTTGTTGAATACTTTGATATGTATTCACCTTTTAGAATTATGTGCTGCCTGTGGTTTCTATAAATCTTGCTCTTCTGATAATTTCGATAGTATTGTGTACTAGTGAATGTCGAACTTTTTTCTACATTAGCATTTTATTTAGCTCTTTAGAATATCCACACCTTTAATAGTTTCGTATCCTGCACGCCTATGAAGTTTTTGCAGTAATTTATAGGAAAACAAAGAACACCGTAACCTGACTTGTTTGGCTTTGAAATTAGTTACAAATAAGCCTAGATAGTGCATAGTTAAATGCATTAATACCCGAAAAGCACGTGAACGCATTCTGCATACGAGAAAAAATTACATCAATTACCTCAATACTGAAAATGCTAATGCCGACATCAAATCGTTCCACAATATCTGTGAAAGATTTCTCGCGTTACTTTAGTAACTTGTAATGTTCATGATAGAACGTCTCTGACTAATCGTGCAGACTCAAATATGCTTTACAACCCACATCGCACGCGAAGGCGCTATTAAACTAATGAAGTTATTTCCTGGAGCCATTCGTTTTGACTACACACAGAGCATCAGCTAATAGGATGAATACACTGGCCGCAATATTGCCAACATATGGACTTTTCTATATGTTTTTTTTCTGATGATCGGAGGGGACTGCTTCGACCTGACTGACTGTTCAGCGCGGCTCCAGTGAGAATGTCCTGTCAAGTGCCTAGGCACAAAAGATCTACATAGGTGGATGTGCTAAGCCCCCCTCCGCTTCTAGTCCTTTCTTATCCTATACCACACTCTTCAAGCAAATGGAAAAGGAATAATTACTACCTAGATTCCCTCAGACTGTAGGAGGTAATGAAAAAGCCGACCGTGCATCCAAGAAAAGCACTACGTGTGGAACTAACACTAGTCAAATTCCAATGTCCCATCGAGATCTTATTCCAATCATTAACAAGAGAATAAAATAACAATATATCAATAACTGGGCAGCGAACCTCCCTAGTCAACTTCACACTACCATAGCAGAATCCAACTACACGACACTCTCATTAGAAAGAAGAGATAATATTAAAATTACTCGTCTATGAATTGGTCATACAGGATTAAAACATTGCTACATACTTTCAAGACTGGAAAATAAACTAAATTGAGTTTTATTTATGAACGCTCTTAAACTGATATGGTCCTTAGCGCCCCATTCTATGCTGTTCGTGAAAGATGGCAATTTTGCTCAGAGGCCTCTTTATCAGGTTTGAGGTTCTTTATGTGCCGTGAATCTACAACACGGGGCCACCGGCTTTACTTCTCTTCCGAAGGAAGCCATGCTAAGGATTTTTACGCTCGAAAAAATCCATCGCCCCTCCGCAGGGTTTGAACCCGCGACCTCGGGAATTAGAGGCTAGCATGGTAACCTCTACACCAAGAGAGGAATCTGGGGGGGGGGCGCCCCTCCCTTTAGGGCGGTGGAGGAGGTGAGGGGAGACACCGGGCTGTTCGGAACCAGGAGTGACGTTACAGCAATGATAGTTTCCATATTGAGACGTCCCAATAGTGCGACAGGCAGACCACCACTCCATACAGAGTTTCCAATATCCCGCTCCGAGACGGCGGTCCGTTAACCCTAGTAACCCAGCCGAAAGCCGAGGAACGGAGAAAGCTCCACAGAGAACATGCTTTTTCCCTGCCACGCCGCACCGTAACTCGACACTTTCAACCCTGAAACAGACCTAAAGGGGGAGGATGAGTGAAATGATCAATGGAACGAAATTTAGGGACAGAAAATTGGTGGATTGAAAGAAACACCACCAGTATTCGCTTAACGACCCGGGAAATCTCCAGAAAAAACCCATGGGTCAGAGTGAGCAGTTGCCGGGATCTCCCGAATACGAGTCGTACTCGTTACCACGCTCGGTTCCTTGTATGCTTAGTAGCAAATAGATTTTTATAAAATGCTTTGGAAAGACAATAGCGAAAGTTTTATGTCATGCTCGTCGTGATCCTGTGATGGAACAATATAATTTGGCCATCCACCTACGCGTGAAGGAGTAGCTTGCCTGCGTCACATTCAAGAGGTTCCAAGTTTAAATTTCGGTTGGAATGTGTTGTCTGAATAAGAACTTTTCTATAGAAGACAAATTTTGGGTAACTCTGAAACTTTATGGAACTTAGGCTCATTTGAGTATCACATAAACTGCAGCACAGAACGGTCAGATTGCGTTTCGGCTGAGAGAGCGTAGGAGCGTATGCGTCGCGTTAGCGCCTGGCTCGCGGAAATTTATTGTGTAACGTCCCTCTAATAATTATTGAAGTATATGTTGCGGTTTTTTTGCCTATCACGTCACACTTAGGAGTGTATCCTGCTGCCCGTCGTTGAGCATCTGTCAGACGTTTACAAATGCTCCTCCTTTACTTTCGTCACTCATTCCTTTGGGCCAGGTAGAGTACTCGGGATCGGTCCAAACTTTCAACTTCGGCTTAGGCGTCGTACTGTACTGTAATGTTGTCGGCGAAGTGCTAACGTCGGGAAGAGAAAAAAAAACAAGCGTGGGAGAGAGATACTGAAATGAGCACACGCAGGTTGATTAACTTTGACACCGCTTCCTGGCTGCTATGCCCTCTGCAAGATTACAGTTCTGTTAATTAGTCCCACTCACGCGGTTGTACGTCTGAATATGGACTCTCAGCGGACACAATCGTTATTTCGATTACTCCCTACTCGGCTTTCCTTGCGACAATAGTCACTCCGACTCGTGCTTCTCGTTTACCGCTGCTAACTCACCGTTCCTTAGTTCACAGGTTCTCTTCAGCGCGTCACTTTTCTGTCCTTTTACTTCGTGATACCAGGTAACACTCGTGCCAAGTATTCATTCATGTATCGCAATTATTCCCTGCGCCATTAAACGTTATCTTTAGTTACCATGCCTCGCGCCTAAAATTGGCGGGACTTTCAGCGTCGCATTCTTGTGATGACAACGAGCCGCAAGTGGTCTGTGCAACTGGGACTGCCCGAGTACTCGCTAATGCTGAAAACATCCCCTTAAAAACTCAAAATCCACAGCCTTCAGTTTTCTGACATAGAGCCAAGTTTCTTTTCTATCGTTTGGTTACTTCCTTTCTGCTACCTTGGAGTGCTTCATCATTGGCTCCGGTTTAAATGTTTGAATCAACCGCACTTTTCCGCAGCTTTCGAGAGACGCTAACTACTGCATCTTTCGAGAATCTTCTCCCCCTCAAGTTTGAAGCGAACCGTCGTTTCTTCGCGTCTGTTTTGTGCAAATCTTACAAAAAATAATACGCAGCTGCGGCGTTGTTTATTTATTAATATTCACATGAATATGTTTTTGAATATTTTACTTAAATTATTTTTTGTACTAGGTGGTTTACTAATTTTGAAATTGATCCATGATTTTATTTTAATTTCGTTTATTGTATTGAGTTAATAAAGTTAAATGGAGGTGTAGAAAATGTAATCATTCTAACTCTTATATCAAATAACTTTTATTGAAATTAATTATGATTTTTTTTCCTTGAATTCGAAAGATTTAATTAAGTGTCTTGTTTCAAGAGGATACAAGTTTGATAGTAGGTACAAGTCTTCTATGATAAAAGGTAAAAAAAAGATACAAAAATATTTCTGAAACAATAAATAGAATTATTCTCATCGTAAGCCTATAATAACTATTTTGTATGACAAACTTGAGTACTATCTGGTCTACGTATGTTTCTAAGGGCTTTAAATTGGTGTTTTGAGGCGGAGGGACGAACAATGTAGATAATTATTAAGTTAGACATTGATTAATTTGCAATAACTCAGTATTCAACATTAGTTAACAATTTCTTTTTGTGCAGTTAGAATTATCACTACCATGTAAACATTTTAATTATTTTTTATTGTGAAATAATCCATTAGATGCAATTCCTGCACTACACTCATACCGTAATCTTTCAATTTTAACGGTTTAATTGGCCATGAACCTTTTGAAAGGTCTACTTTATGAAATAGACGATTCAGGGATATTCTTGGAGAGCATTCTAAAGGTGTTCCCAATTTTATCCAGTTATTCTTCCGTTAAAACCATTTCTTTTCCCATGTAAAGGTAAAGGTACTTATCACGGAGGGGTTTCCGGAACCGGGGCAGAGCACCGCACGCAGGCCAGTTGTCCTCTTGTACTTCCAACGAGATCCGAAGGATGGCCAGATCCGGATGCCGACAGACGCGTGCAGAAACGGGGTTCCTAACATTTTCAGACAGAACACATCCTATGCTGCACGGTCCCTGCTCACAAGCCACCAGCCTCCACGGTCCCCTGGAGTGGAGCCCCACGCTGAGGAGAGATTTAGCTGAGCGGTACCACAGAGACGTCAGGGAGTAATCCCCTACGGAGCACAAGCCACCGCCCAGCCGCAACCTGCCAAAGACCGTCGCCTGGTCCTACAACACTGACAAGGAAGATGATGGGTACAGGAAATAAGAGGAACGAGAGTCGTGGTAGAAGATGAACCACCTTAGCATTCGCCTGGCGATCTGGGAAAACCACGAAAAACGAATGGGCCAGAGTGGGTGGTCATCGGATTTTACCGTATAACAAATCAGTTTCTCTGTATCTAAGAACAAATCGCGTAACTGTCTCTCTGTTTAGAAGTTTAATGCCAACAAACTTGTATCAAAATTGCTTACAGACCTCTCGGCATGAGACGGGTTTCGTATGTGCTGTACAGCAAAATCCATTGTTCTAACCAGAATTTCTTTGGGATAAATATCCGTGTGTGCATGCACTGATATTATACCTCTGTGAAACAGACCATGCGACAGGAACAATCCAAAATAACGGGTTGGTATTTAAGTCATCTTAGATACATATGCAACAACATGATCCTTAAACCCTTGCGTCACACTCCCAGTGGTAAAAACGTATTTCAGGTCCGCATTAGCCCCTGTGCAAGGTCCCACGCTCTACCACCCGAAACATAAACCTAGCCGCTCAGTACTTCACTACAGAAGTGTCCACTGCTTGTCAAAAGGACAAAACTGGGGGCGTATTACTAATTTGTTGAAACATGTGCAAAGTTAAGGATGATTATATTTCTTCTTCTTCTCATTCTTCTTCTACTTCACGGTTTTAGGCCGTTTTAAGCCTGTGCCGGCTCTAAAATCTTGTTGTGTCCATCTCTTTTTTGGTCGTCCTGGGTTTCTGTATCCTTGGGGTCTGTAGTTATATGTTGCTCGGGGTATCCTATTTAATGACATTCATATGGATTCCTATTTCCAAGGATTAGAAGTTGCGCGAAGGGCAGGTAATCTATTCACGTAAAAAAAGTTTTACTCCTATGCTCCAAAATAAATGCCGGAATGATACACATGATTATATTTATAAACAGAAAATTAGGTAAATTCTAACAGGTAAGTTATGAAAGTTGTACTGTGTAGCAATCGGGTAAGGTCCTTGAAATAACATTTGATGATGTAATTTGTGTCATAAATTATTTAAATGTAAAGAATGATTATAGTATGAATATGCATTTTATGTGACATTGATTTGAGATATTTGTTGATTGTAATTATTGTTGAGAAGTAAGTTTATACTTCCTTACTGAAACTGACAATAATAGCGTGCAATAATGCAGCGAGGGGGTGAGCTGTTTATCATTAGCAGATACGAGGAAGTTACGTAATATTGGCGCGTTTTTCTTTAGAATTTGCTGGAACATTTTTCCTAAAGCATATGTATTCATAATTTTCATTGGATATAAAAATAGACGCTAATGTTGGCACGCTTTATTAGCCAATAGTAACTTAGTTATAATCTTTAGGCATATCGGGGTGTAGGAGTATAAAAAGTGCTAGGTTAGAGGTAAAGTCCTTCAGTCCGTCAGTTCACCAAAAATATTTGTATGCTACACGTCGCCTTCAGTCCGTCAGTTCGTAGAAAACATTTGTACGTTACACGTCGCCCTCAGTCCAGCAGAAATATTTGTACAGTACACATCGGCTATCGATTCGCAGGTTACGCGTAGCAGAGTTATGAAAAATCTCAAGTGTTGTAAAGTTAATCATACAAAATGTTGAAGTACGCGAATTAAGAATGATTATAATGAAGTTATTATAACAGTTTCAGTTTGGCGATTGTCAAGATCAATGTGTAAATGTGATCGTGAATGTGTTCGACAATAAAAAGTGTAAAACAAATTCTTTCATCAGTGTTATCTTTGGATAAATGACTCCTTTCCGTTTACACAACCTGTATAAAGAGAAGTGCTCGACCAAAAAGATCATAGCTAGCCGGAGGACAGTGGACAAAAATTAAATAAAATAACAGTAGCATTCTTTAAAACAAACATTAATACTGCCGCAAATTGCTAACACCAGATGGAACTAACAAACCTAACAAAGAATCACGTCACAAAATGGCTTCACCACGTGGAGTAAACACATACACAAACATTATAAGTAATACCGTCGCAAATTGTCTCCCAAACGTGGGGCTCAATAAATAAATAGAACATTACAAGAATACCACTTCAAAATGGCTCCCAAACGTGGGGCTAACAAAATAAATAAACACAAATGTATAAAAGAAAAGTAACATTTAAAGTATACCACTTCAAAATGGCACCCAGAACGTGGGGCAGAATGACCAGGAAAGGGGCAGAGTGACCAGGAAGGAGCAGAGTGACCAGGAAGGAGCAGAATAACCAGGAAGGGGCGAAGGAACCAGGACGTGGAACGAATGGAGCAGTGAACTGAACTACAAGACGCAGATTCCAGAAACAACTACAGGGACGACAGATGACGCGGATGAGTGGACATCGTAATTCCAAGATTACAAGGCAACAGGGGAATTCAACTACAGGACCCCAAGACGACGTAGATTCATCATAATACGATGCAGAAGCGACATATAAATCTAGGAGAGAGGGGTAGAAAGCTGGACATCAAAGCAGCATCAGCAGATAGCATCAGAAAGGTTAGAAAAGTGTTATTTTAATTCTAAAAAAAAGTGTAAAGATTTAAATGTACCTTAGGAGCGGTAGGATAAAGAAAACAATGGCCACTAATAATACAGAAGAAACAATGATGGAAAGGGATAGTGTAACAGTTAGCTGTAATTCAATACAGGTTACAGAAAATAGCTCAAACAATGTAGGATTTGAGGGAGAAAATGTTAGTGCAGAAAGTCAGAATGGAATAGCAGGAAATGTTAATTTTGATGCTAGTATGATGATGGAAATGCTGAGAAATATGAATGAAAATATGGAAAAGACAAATGAGAAATTAGAAAACCTAAGTCAGAATAATAGAGAATTAAGGGAAGATATGGAAAAGAATAAAGAATTAAGGGAAGATATGGAAAAGAATAAGAAAGAATTAAGGGAAGATATGGAAAAGAATAAGAAAGAATTAAGGGAAGATATTAGTAAGAGTTTAGAACAAAAACTAGATCAGAATAAGAAAGAATTAAGGGAAGATATTAGTAAGAGTTTAGAACAAAAACTAGATCAGAATAAGAAAGAATTGAGGGAAGATATTGGTAAGAGTAATGAGAAATTAGAAAGGAAAATAGATCAAAACAGGGAAGATATGCAAAAGAGTCATAGGGAATTAAGGGAAGATATTGGTATGAGCTTAGAACAAAACAGGGCAGAAATTGAAAAGAAATTCATGGAGCTAGATAGTAGTATGATGAGAATGAGAAATGAAAATCAAAAAGTAATAGCAAGTGAGATAGGATAAGTTTCAAAGAAAATGTTAGACATGAGCAGGAAAATAGGTAACAAAGAAAGTGAGGTTAATACTAAAAGTGAACAAGTTGATGTAAAACGTACAGAGTTAGGAAGTAGAATGAGTAACATTTCAAATGAGATAAGAGAGATGAAAGAGGTTATGAATGTAGATGTGAATCAGGCGCAAGTTAATTTCAGAGGGGAGATATCAGAAATACAGAACGAGTCAGTAATGCAAAGAAATAAATTGTATGAAGTAGTTAAAGTTTTGCCTGTAAATAATCAAAAGCTAACTTCTGAAATTAACACGTACCAAGCTGTTCAGAATGAAAACTCCAATCCAGTACAGTTTATGACAGACTTGTCAGAGTATTCTCAGATTAAAGAGATAGTAGAAGAATTGAAAATGACAGTTGTTAAAAGATGTGTTGTCCAGGAAACTTTAGATTGTTTTCAAATGTTATCAGGGAACGAAATATCATATGAATCCTTTAAGAGGTTATTCATGAACAAATTTTTGAAGGTTAGGATACGGCTACGAGTAATGTTTAGCCACAGACAATTTGATCCAGGAGGGTGAATAGCAATGAGATGTAAAGTAAATGCTGGATAGTTAAAGATGACCTGCAGAGAAATGTATTGGAACGTAAGAGGGTTAATTATGTATGTATGTCATAAGAAAGGAGAAACAAATTTTGGACATAACTAAATGTTAAAAAAAAAATTCTTAGTAACTGTAACAGCATTTGAAATGAAACTTAATGTTATATTAAAGTAAAAGTACGTAGATATAATTCCAAGAGTATTGTGAATCTAAATTACAAAATAACAAAAATGGGGTAAAAATAATTAAAAAAAACAAATATTTATGTAGCAAACAGAAAATGTAAAACAGTGTCTAGATTTAAGAGATGTAAATATATTTGTGTAGAGGGTGAATATTTTTGGTAAATATGTTTAATAATTACAAAAATTCTTGAATGCATAAGTTTTGTCAACAATCTAAGAAAGTAAACCAATTTTATAACAGTAATTAAATACTTCAGGGTACAGTATTTGCTATAAAAAATTTGATGTCAGATTAATGTCTAAACACATTAAACCAGAGCCAGTAAATAGTGACGAGATAAAGGAAAAACATATGTTGTGTGTTAAATGCGTGTGAAGTGTTAAGTGAAAGTGATAAATAGCGTGTGTTCCAAGATTCAGGAGACTAAAAACCCAATTATAAAATTTCCAAACAAGTTGTAAATATTTATAATTATGTTTCTAGTGGGGCATATGATGCAGTAATTTGTGTCATAAATTATTTAAATGTAAAGAATGATTATAGTATGAATATGCATTTTTATGTGACATTGATTTGAGATATTTGTTGATTGTAATTATTGTTGAGAAGTAAGTTTATACTTCCTTACTGAAACTGACAATAATAGCGTGCAATAATGCAGCGAGGGGGTGAGCTGTTTATCATTATCAGATACGAGGAAGTTACGTAATATTGGCGCGTTTTTCTTTAGAATTTGCTGGAACATTTTTCCTAAAGCATATGTATTCATAATTTTCATTGGATATAAAAATAGACGCTAATGTTGGCGCGTTTTATTAGCCAATAGCAACTTAGTTATAATCTTTAGGCATATCGGGGTGTAGGAGTATAAAAAGGGCTAGATTAGAAGTAAAGTCTTTCAGTCCGTCAGTTCCCCAAAAATATTTGTATGCTACACGTCGCCTTCAGTCCGTCAGTTCGTAGAAAACATTTGTACGTTACACGTCGCCCTCAGTCCAGCAGAAATATTTGTACAGTACACATCGGCTATCGATTCGCAGGTTACGCGTAGCAGAGTTATGACAAATCTCAAGTGTTGTAAAGTTAATTATACAAAAAGTTGAAGTACGCGAATTAAGAATGATTATAATGAAGTTGTTATAACAGTTTCATTTTGGCGATTGTCAAGATCAATGTGTAAATGTGATAGTGAATGTGTTCGACAATAAAAAGTGTAAAACAAATTCTTTCATCAGTGTTATCTTTGGATAAATGACTCCTTTCCGTTTACATAACCTGTATAAAGAGAAGTGCTCGACCAAAAAGATCATAGCTAGCCGGAGGACAGTGAACAAAAATTAAATAAAATAGCAGTAGCATTCTTTAAAACAAACACTAATACTGCCGCAAATTGCTAACACCAGATGGAGCTAACAAATCTAACAAAGAATCACGTCACAAAATGGCTTCACCACGTGGAGTAAACACATACACAAGCATTATAAGTAATACCGTCGCAAATTGGCTCCCAAACTTGGGGCTCAATAAATAAATAGAACATTACAAGAATACCACTTCAACATGGCTGCCAAACGTGGGGCTAACAAAATAAATAAACACAAATGTTTAACAGGAAAATAACATTTAAAGTATACCACTTCACATTACGGTTTTTTCTTTCTTCTATATAAGTCTGAATAAGTAGTAATAAGCTTTGTACAGTACCTTCGTTTTAAGTCAAGGCCACAATCGCCTTATTTGCGTATCTGCTGAGTCGGCAGTGATCATGATGTTATGCGCAGAAACGGCGCAGAACGTGTCAATGGTACGTTTATCAGTTGCGAGCTGTCTCAGTTGTTGCTTTGTGTTCGTGTTGTGAAGTGATTCGACAATACGTGTGTTGTGTGTGAAGTAGAAACGTTCTTTACGTTGTTTGCTGCTGCGTATGAAAAGGCTATTTGAAGAAAATGGTTTGTTACGTTATGTTTTACCACGCTTTGGGCGTCAATTTGAAGTAGTTTGTATTGAAGGACTTGTATTGTATTTCAACTGTTGGGGAGCCGAACTTGAAATTCGTTGCAATCGCACGTATAGTACCCGGTTTCCGGTAGCCTTCGCCCCAAGTTTAAAAATATTAGCTTTGTAATTTGACTGTTTCTTTAGATATTATATTTATGTTTGCTTCGGCTGTGTCAGTATTATTGTTAGAGACATGTTTCTCTTGGTGGTGCGACTGAAGTATGTAGGCTTACACAGATTTTAAGTTTTAATTCACTCCTTTTTATTAATCCTTGACACAAATTAAATAGCAGTTCACTGATATAGAGAGCTGTGATATTCCTTTATTTAATACTTGCACTTTTTAACACGTAACCTATTTTCGTCTCTCACGAATACATATTTAATTTCTCGAGGACGCACCTCGCGTCTGGTTATGAGCACTGTGTAGAAGCAACTGAATTCATTTGAACCGTCCAAACTTGTAAATTTTTGTATTTCATTTCTGTGATAGGCTATTCCTAAACCAATAGAATACCTTCATTTAACTAAAGATTTTTCTGGTTGTTGATTGGCTATTTTATAAACTGTAACTTAAATTGCATTATTGTTGATCAAATAATGATAGTAGCATTTAAACTTCCTTACTCATTCTTTCCTCAAGGTTATCACATTGTTTACAACTTTAAACCTATTTTTCTCACAGTTCCTATATTATTAAATTACTAATGCATTCACATAACATTATTGAACATGTTTGCAATAATATAAGCATATGCAATGACTGTTACATACATTTTACAAATTATTATATACACATATTGCTTCAAGGCGGGCTGTTATTAAATTTACATATTATATAATTTGACTGAAATCATTTAAGTGTTACATATACTGCCTCGTGTGCGATTTACCTAGGAATGCTATTCCCTTATTAGTCCACGGAAATGCCTGCCAACAAATTCACGCTTGAACAGCGTATGTTTATATCGATACATACGTGAAAACTGAATCATGTAGATGGTTGTGACAAATTTCAGCAGCAGTTTCCTGGTTATCCAGTTTCGTGTAGAGAACTGTAAGATGTTTGGTGAATAAATTTAGAACAACGGTATCGGTAAACTCTAAATAATAGTTTATAGCAACAATCCTACATCATAGACGAACTTAAGGACAATATAAAAGCAGAAATTATGAACATTAATCAAGAGGAACTTGTGCGAGTGAATGGTAATTTCACCCGACGATGTCAAGAATGTCTTCGTGCAGATGGACACCACTTTCAACACTTATAGCAAGATTAGTACTCATTACATATATGTTACTAACACTCGCGAGTAAATAACGCGGGAGTAGAATGGAATGGAAAACCTCGTAGTGTAGTAGATTGTGCGGAGCACGCATTCTCGCGATCCACGGCCTCGGCATAAAACGAAACCACTGTATTTCTGCAAGTCCCTGATTGTAGGCTCTATCTCTATGTGCCAATTTCAGCCGCTTTTCTCCGAAAGAAACGATTTTTCGGTGATGCAACAAATATTAAATGCATTTATTTAAAAAAAATTAAATGTATTTGTTAGGGGTCATAATATATTCATGTTGAAAGTTGACCTTACGAGTATTAGCATGTAAATAATTGCTGAACTGTTTGAAAAACTACTTAATCTACTGGTGTGACTATTCCAACTTAATCACATTTTCCAGTATGGACCAATCATCCGTAGAATGTGTCAGGTTAAAACCAATTAGAGCTGCAATTCACTGCATATTTATCGCTTATTAGAAAGCGATTATAGCATGAAAATAACAATCTTCTTTCCTTAACTCTTAATCAAGTTGGAGAATCTGTCGGTATGAGTTAGGTTAAAATTAAGTCTGGATAAGCTACACAACATTGTCATTATTCTCTCCAAAGAAGGCGCTATTTAAATAGGGTAAATAATAAAAGTTTTAAACATCTCGCCTATTAGTGCTTTTAAAATGTTATATGGAAGACGTTTATTTGCATAATGTTTCTTAAAGATTCTGTTATTTCCAACATTTCCAAATGATAAATATTTAAAAAGTTATTAAAATGTTCATTACTATTATTCGTGCACGTAAGCTGGTTGACACGGGTGTAGTTCCTATAGCATTAGAAGCATAAGGAAAAGTCATAAGTTTATGTACCGTTAAATATTTTATGTTGCATAGTATCCCAGAAAAAGCAGATTTACTACCACTTTTCTAAAATCAGATAACATATACACTCAAACTAATAGCGACCGGTCCCTCGAGTTAATTCTTTTTGAAAAGTTTCTTCGAATGAGCCCACGATTTACAGATGTCAACTTCTTTGCGCCGCTTTGGCTAACTCTATAATAGTGACCTGTATGCCACGACGACAAGCTGCTGGCAGGCTAAGTTTTAGCCCGAGTGAACTTTTGCTGCGTGCCCCCCTCAACAGGGTTTAACCGCAGGATCATCATTTTCAATAGGAAATGATGGTTAAGGATGACGTTTATTTTTAGGTAGTAATGAAAGAAGGGAGGAAGCATGTAGCTCCTCGAGCTGCCTGTTAGGATGCAGCAGCACTTCTGCACCATGGTGTGTGTGTATTTATCAATTTCTTTGGCTGGGATTGTATTTTGAGACCTATCATCTCTTGGGTAGGATTACTATGGAGTTCAACTTTAGCCCTTGAAGTTATTTTGTTGTATAGTATTTCGACTGTCGGGGAGCCGAACTTGAAGTAGTTGCAACCGCACATATGGTAAAAAGATTCCGGGAGCCCTCGCCCCAAAATGTACTTTCCGGTGGCCTTTATCCCAAATTTTTTTAAAAAATATTAACTTTGTAATTTTGTAACCGTTTCATTAAATATTATATATTTATGTTTGCCTCGGCTGCGTCAGTATTTATATCTTTTTAGAGACATGAATGTCTTAACAGGGAGTGGTGCGACTGAAGAATGTAGGCTTACACAGATTATAATTTTACTTCACTCCTTTTATTAATACTTGATACGATTTAAATAACACTTCACTGATATAGAGAGAGAGCTTTGAGGTGTTTTTATTAATTAATTGCACTTTTTAACAAGTAAACTATTTTCGTCTCACACGAATACGTATTAAATTTCTCGAGGACACATCTCGCGTCCGGTTAGGAACATTGTCTACAACCAATGCGTCCAGTTATGAGCGCTGTCTACAAGCAACGGCATAATTTGTACCCCTAAATTTGTAAATTTCTGTATTTCAAGTCTCTGATTGACTAATCCTAGTCCAAAAGAATACCTTCATTTAACTAATGCTTTTTTTCTGGTTGTTGATTGGCTATTTTTATAAACTGTCACTAAAATTACATATTGTTGCTCCAAGAATCACTAGTAGTATTATTAAACATTCTAATTCATTATTACCTCAAGGTTACCTCATTATTAGCAGCTTTTAACCTATTATTCTCACAGCTCCCACATTATTAAATTACGTAATACATTCACATAGCATTATGACACATGTATACAATAATATAGCATATACAATGACTGTAATATACACTTTGTATATCTTGTTACATACACATATTGCTTTAAGGTGGGCTGATATTGAATTTATATATTATATATTTAGACTGAAATCATTTAAGTGTTAAAAATACTGCCTCACTCTGTATGCCCTGTATGCCAAGACCACAAACACCTTATATGCCTATCGGCCGAGATCTTTGTATTACGCCACAGCACAGAAGCGACGCAGGATGTGTCAAGGGTACGTTTATGAGCTGTAGCTGTCTCAGTCGTTGCTTTGTCTTCGTGTTGTGAAGTGATTCGACAATACGTGTGTTGTGTGTGATTTCCATAGGAATGTTATTCTCTTATTAGACCACGGAAATGCCTGCCAACCTATTCACGACTGAACAGCGCATTTTTATGTAGGATACATACCTGAAAACCGAATCGTGTAGACAATCTCGGCAGCAATTTCCTGGTTATCCAGTTCCAGATAGAGACACGTGAAATGTTTGGCCATTAAATTTAGAACAACGGAATCGCTAAATTCTAAAAAAAAAAGTTTATAGGAACAATCTCCACACATAGACAACCTTAAGGACAATATAAAAGCAGAAATTACGACCATTACGGGAAAACAACTTGTGTGTGTGTGTGTGTGCGTGCGTGCGTGCGTGCGTGTGGTAATTTCATCTGGCATGTCTTCGGGCAGGATACACACTACTTTCAACAAGCCTATAACGAGGTTAGTACTCATTGCATATATGCAACTAACACTTGTAAGTAACGCGGGAGTTACGGAACGGAAAACCCCGCAGTATAGCACGCATTCGCGCGATCCGCGGCCTTGGCATAAAACGAAAGCACTGTACAAGCTTCAAGCTACGTTCACACCGTGCTTTGCGTGGAAATTAACTTATACGCAAGTTGCTCGAGTTCGATTCTCCGTAGTGGGTTGTTGTTGTTATGTTTTGTTTTTGCAACGCGTTTTACTTTAATACTGTTAAATTGCTTGTGTTACTTCAGTTTACGTGCAATTATAATTACAATAATTGTGAAATTTGTGGTTATACAATTAAATAAATAAATGCCACATACATAAAAATGAAGAAAACCTGTTATATTCTTACTCGTGTATTTAAAATGAAAGGGATAAAAATTTGAATATCTCCAGGGAGATTTGAGCTTGTAACCTCAGGAAAGGTAAGCTAATTCTCTACCGCTCAGCTAAGAGTACTGCAGTAAGCGTGGCAGTGTAACGAGTGTTGGTCATACTGCACTTTAGACCCATAGATCAATAAAATACGTTTTAGTTACAAATAGTTAGTGTTGAAACACTCTGAGACGTCTGTCTGTTTGAAATCTCGTATATGAATTATTTTCTCGGAAGAATTTTGTGATTATAGTTGTATTCCCCAGTATAACAACTACAAGAATATGTTATGTATTCTTGTGAACTATGCCTAACAGAAGTATTCAATTCGAGCTCTGGTTCTTAGGTTTAAACTGAGTGTACATAAATTACAGAGAAGAGAGGATGGAGATTAAGATGTTAAGAGGGTGAGGGAATGGAAACGAAGCGGTAGGAAGAGAGACAGAGAGACAAGGAGAAATATAGAGAAGTATCCCTATATTTATGGAAATAACCGAATGGAGTAGCGGTTTCTACTAGTTGTAATATAGAATAATAACTATGAAACATTGTATAACCACTCAAAAATTCATCGCGTCGAAGGCATGATGCTTATAACATTTTATTGCGTTTTTTATAAAAGCAATAACAGTAGAGAATAGATTTTGATTTTTTGACTTCGTACTTCTCTCATAACTTCCCTTTAGGGGAGAGTAATTAAGATCTTACACTCTATATCCTCAAAACAGAACATAAGGTTGGAAGGATAGAATCACACGACTGAAAAATTCAATGCCATAGCCGGGATTTTAACCACGGATCTCCCAATTGCTCTAACCAACTAAGCTACCTAGACAACACGCCGGTAGGACACTAAATTCTCCAGCTGACTAGCATATAGACAATTTAGTGTTATACCGGGGTGTTGCCATTGTAGCTGAATTAGAGCAACCGGACAGAAACCGAAGCTCCATGGTTCAAATCCTGGCTATGGCATTGAGGCTTTTAGTCGTCTGGTTCCACCCTTCCAACCTTTTCCTACACATCGCTTGTGTGGAAGAACAATTAATTCCAGAACCTATGGTTTAAGTTTTATAACATCGAGTCCTGGGTAAAAAGTATTATACACAAGTACAAAAGTTGAAAAACTTATATACGCCCTACTATTAAGCCCAAATTCGAAAATGACCCGAAAACCTTCGATTAAGTTTCATCCATGTATAGATATTAAATCTGCATATTTAAATATCACAAGTAATATTTCTATATTGTTTTACGTGGTTGTAGGATTTTATAGCGAATTGTTCGAATCACCTTTTCCGGAAATAAGCTGACATCCTTTCTATGCATTCACGATTCTTTCTCGCTCACCTGAACGTCTCGCGTCGTTTATTCTGAGGTTTTCCGCCTTCACTTCAACTTTCAGCATTCTTTTGTTTATCATGACACTGGCAGTAAGGTTGCGTAGGTGAGATCAGAAAGCTTTCTTTCCTTTTTGTGGTTATCCCAGGGATATTCACACCATCTTATTATCTAAAACTTAATTTCAGCGCACCAGTCACAACACACTTATATAACTTATGTAACTTATGTTAATTTGAATAATTTGGACATGATACAGGCCTACAACAAATTACAGTACACATCACTTCTTTTATGTTGAAACTGTCTGCCTTCTTCATCAAGTTGAAGTTTACCTGTAACATTCTGACACACATACCATGCAGCTGAACATTGTTGTCCAGATTATGGAAGTCGTCCTCAATGTAACCAGTCAGCTCTTCAAGTTGGTGGTTTTCTTCCATAGACTTCGTGTGTAACCAGAAATCCATTGGGGTAATATCGGGGGATCGTGGTGGAAATTCAATCGCAGCACGACATCCAAGCAACTTTTCTTTGAAAACGTTATCAAGGTACGTTATACAAGCTAATGCGTAATGCGCAGGAGCTTCATCATGCTGGAAGTACAATAGAGTGTGTACTGACTTTTGCACCATCCTGTATAATTCCTGGAGCATGTACTATAATTTGGCTGAAGAGGAATGGGTTTGATGGTTAGTAACGTTACTAAATCCATATGTGCCCTTGCTTAAAAACTTAGACATTTCTGAAATATCATAATGTGTTGGTTTATAAATATTTTGTGCTCTTAAAATTACTGCATTTAATGTGAAGTGTGTCTAAATGTCGTGTTGGAGTCCTAAACCGTAATATTTAATACTTTGTTTAATACCAGAATGAATTTTTTACGTTCAACACCTTTAAAAGAACGAGGTAAATGGAGCTTTTCTAAATTTGCATTTACTACTTTTACTAGTGTAAAAACATACTCTCACAAACGCTTTAAATTCATGAAAACAGTTGCTTATCTTATCCTGGTGAACGGAGGGGACTCGACACCAATCTAGAGGGAATATTGTACCTACGCCCCACGAGGGGGCGTCCCCGGGAGGAAAGATGAAGCGAGAGGAGACACCCGGCGGCCGGAACCAGGAGTCAGGTACAGCAATGACAGGGTCCCTACGTTTCCAGAACTAGACACCCCTTCAGACGGACAGACAGACAGGGGTACCCGCCCCTCAAGAAATTTCGGATACCCCGTCAGCCGAAAGCCGAGATAGCTTACAGAGAGCATCCTTTTTTTCTGCCCCGCTGCACCGAAACACCATCGCTGACATTTCCGACCTTGAAAGAGACCAAAGGGTTGAATGATGAATGGAATGAAATGGAAGAAACTACCGAAAGAAACTACATTCGCCTGATGATCCGGGAAAACCCCAAAAAAAACCTATGGGACAGAGTGGTCGCCGTCGTTGCCGCCTGAGAGGGGCTCAGTTACTTATCTGGAAAGGTAGAATCAGACCGGTAAGTACAATGCTATAGGTATAGGATATACAACAGAGGGCGAACCTCGCGCACCGCGGCCTACACCCCGCAGGAGGAGAGGCTGAAGCGAAGGAACCATATGAAGCAGCAGGCAGTCAGGTCACAGAGACGCGCAGAAGTTCTTAACAATTCCAGCTCGAAGACCCGACCCACTGTCGGAGCTGTCCAAAGTAAACAATTAACGATCCATGCAACCACAACCCTCTGGTGTCCACAGGGAAAACTCTGTGTGTCTGCAACTGCTTCACACCGCGAAACCTCAAATCACATCTAAAACATGAGTAGGAAACAGAATGAAAGGGAAATGAAAGAAAGTAAATCGTTGCAGAGGAGAAACCTCTCCAACATTCAAGGAAACCCACAAAAACTCGGTCAGAGTGGGCGGCCGACGGGAATTGAACCCGAGATCTCCCGAATGCGAGCCTCTCACGCTACCGTAGAGTCAATTCGCTCGGAAATTCAATAATAGCTGTAATTTGAACCACGGATCTTTGGCTTACCGTGCCCTGCTCTAAACACCTGACCTATCTTGACAACATACTGCCACGATATTAAATTCTCCAACTGACTCAGAATTTTTCGGTAAATCTCAATGTGTTCTTAAATTCAATTGGAGATAGGCATACTCCATTGGCGACTTACAACTTCGTATGTCCCCAGTTTCATAGTTAGGGCAGATTTCAAGCACTATTAGGGCCGCTTTCACCAATCAATGTTAAAAATATTCTAACATCTTGTTTGTTAACAGTGTGTTCAAAGCTTAACGTAGTAATCGGACGATACCACTATACGTCGATACTCGATATCGAACTGATTTTGGAGCTCCGATACTCGATACTCACTTTTTAAAAATATGTAACGGCGATAGCTTGTTTAAAAATAACGTTATGATTAGTAGCTTTTTGTGTAAAAATGCATGTAACCAATTTTGTATTGTGTGCTAATTCCTGAAGTAATTTATTTCTTTAAATTTTTGTTATTTTTTTTACGTTATTATTTGCTCTCCGTTTTGGGAGCCAATCTGAAGTAGGAGTAACCGCACATATGGTAAGTCAGTTTGAAGTAGTTGTATTGTTGTACAAAGTTTAAAGGTGGATTTAATTTTAATTTTATGAAGTTTGTTAAAATGATTTACTCCTGTAAGACCGATTTTTGGTTAAAATGCCCATGTTGGGGAGCTGAATTTGAAGTTGGTTGCAACTGCACGTATGGTACCTGGTAGCCTTTGTCCCAAACAAATTTAAAAATGTTAACTTCGTAATTTTGAGTGTTTCTTTAAATACATTTATGTTTGCCACGGCTGCGTCAGTATATTTGTTAGAGACATGTTTCTCTTTGCAGGGAGGTGGTGCGACTGAGGAATGTAGGCTTACACAGATTATAATTTAAATTCACTCCTTTTTATTAATTCTTGACACGATTTTAATAACACTTCACTGATATTGAGAGCTGTGAGATTCTTTTGTTAATTACTTGCACAATTTTCCACTCTCACGAATACGTATAAAATTTCTCGACAACGCATCTCGAGGACAACCAATGCGTCCAGTTATGAGCACTGTCTACAAGGAACTGACTTGATTTTAACCGCCTAAAATTTGTAAATTTCTGTATTTCAAGTCTCTGATTGGCTGATCCTAGTCCAATAGAATACCTTCATTTAACTAAAGCTTTTTCTGGTTATTGATTGGCTATTTTATAAACTGTCACAAAATTGACATAATTGTTGCTCCAATTATACTAGTAGCATTATTAACTTTCTTACTCTTTATTGCCTAAAGGTTACCTCATTTTTAGCAACTTTTAACCTATTATTCTCACAGCTCCTACATTATTAAATTACGTAATACATTCACATGACATTATTGCACATGTATACAATAATATAAACATATACAAGGACTTAATATACACTTTTTATATATTGTTACATACACATATTGCTTTAAGGCGGGCTGTTACTGATTTTTTTTATATAATTTGACTGAAATCAAAGATTTAAGAATATTGCCTCATTCCGAAATTGTTCTTGTTCGACATTCTACAATTAGCAGCAATTTTTTTTCTTGATAATACCACGGGTTATATGTCCCCTATTGGCAGTCAATAATAATAATAATAATAATAATAATAATAATAATAATAATAATTTATTTGCCTCTCTTTTTAGTAACTATATTTTGTGCTGAAAACTATCTTTAAAGGATTTTCTATCCACAGAAAATCAAATACTAGCAATTCTTCTTTATTCTGCAACCTTAAAAATATAAACTAATGTATACTTTATATTAATTTCAAACAACTAAAAATAACAAATATTTCCATTGGTTGTATTATCTCACATCTTGAGTTCTGATTTGTTACTCTTGGATTCACAGAGTTTGGTCACCGGAATAGGTAAAAGTAATGGCTGAGGGTGAGCGAGCGAGCAAGCAAGCAAGCCTATTACAGAAACGTGATTTAGTGCGTCAACTATATCAGCTTCATTCACAACACAGTTAACGCTGCATCTAACATGAGTATCTCTACTCTTTTCCCCATTGTTTTGCATGTTTTCATTTAGAAGCAAGGGTCAATGGAGTGTTGCACTCACCTACAGGTAACGCAGTTAAGGTCTATCAAGGACTATAATCCACCAACTCTTTGGGAACGTGTGCGAGACAATAACGTGGTCTCTCATTCCTTAACTAGAATAAAGGTAAACGCAACAACTTTCAATAACGCGTAACTTAAAAATTTAAAAGTATCGAAGGTTTATCTCCAAGTGTTAGACATACTTCGATACTACCGAGTATCGAGAGTATAGAAGTATCGACGCTATTGAGGTTCCATCCCTAGTTTAACATAATGTTAAAATTTCTGAGTTTCATCGAGCATTTCCAGCAACTTGTTAACTAAGATATTTTTAACGTCAAAGACAACTACGAACGCTAGCTTTCGAGAAGGCGGTGACCGAGCTATACTCCAATGCACTTTTGTCTACGTATCACAGCACTCTCCGTGTCAGTAGCAGACAACTGTGTACATTCATGGCAATTGCCATGTGATGTTACCGATTTTTGTAGGTTAGAATTGGGATGTCAACTGAAACAAATGTTTCACCGTTTGAGACGCGTTAATTAAGAACTAGTTAATAAGTATAGACGTATTATCATGTTCGGAAAAGCCGACGGTCTTGCGGTACAGAATAACATTGCAGCCTGGTAGAAAATCCGCGAGTAGTTTAATTGCAATAAGTAACTGTGGCAATTTTATGCTAACAAAGTGCAGCACCAGAAATATTAGGTGCGAAGAGAATTTAGGGCGGTTTAAAACTGGTGGTGGACACTTAATTGAAGCTAAAGTGGACGAAAGCGTGTGATCAAGCAGGCTTAAGAAAAGCACTGTTTGCTTCTTGAAGCAATTGCTTCGGAAACCTCGCAGATAAACCAACAAACGGTGGTTTTTGAAATACTAACATCTCCTACCAAGTAAATGAAAAATGACAGTAGCATAAAATCTCAAAATAATTAACACCTGTGGCGTAGAAGGAAGAGGCATGCTTTTGTTGGTAGTATGCTAATCTCTCGTATTTCCGAAAAAACCATGCTGATGACTCCTTACACAATCTGTATCGCTTTAAGAATTACTACTTTTGCAGGTTTGAGGTTTATTATGACGCATATCTGACCTTCCGTTAGGAATGACATTAAAATGACAAATGTAACAAACTGCATGAACAGCTTGGTTTCCAAACTTCTAATATTTGTTAAATGCCTTAACACAGGGGTATGGCGATGTTAACTTAACACCGAGTTTAACACATTGTTAAAGTTAACGTTGTTTGATGAAACAGAATTTGCGTTAACTTTAGTGTTAAATCAGTTTAATATTGTGTTAAAATTTAGTATATGTTGCTGAAACCGGCCCTTAAGCTTCTTGTGCATGGTCAAATTTGTTTTTCAACTCGAGTTTGCAACAAAAATTTTCAAATATTTTTCAGTATTTGACAAGTTGGACAAGACTTGACAATGTCATAAATGTGTATTTACACGTTGTCTCTTTGCCAAACTTAACCTTTTCAGAACACACTGATAATTTATCATGTGCAAAGTAAATTACTATTAGCGTCACGATATAAAAATTTGCAATTTAAGTTTGCTCTCTATGCTAATATTGCATATTCACGTATTATAGCTCATGAAATCAGATTACGATTAAAGCATACCATGGAAATAGTACGACTTGATAGATTAACTACACTATATAACATTGCATTAATGTATTATTGTACTTTCGGATATATGCCCGGCAATTTCTTCATTCACTCTCGCCTTTCATCTTGTGGTAATCCACGAAGCCTACGACGTACAGACATGGCCAGTTTTAGTATAATCTAATCAGCTGCCAGGTAACCATTTTTGTTTACTTTTCTCTTTCAGTCATGTTGCAGATTTCGTGACGCAGTGTTAAATAGTCGCGTTTCGTTGGCGAAAGCCATCAACTCATTGCAAAACCTTTGATCGTTTAGAGCAATTTGCTTTCAAGACTTTTAAAAGTATTGCAGGCAATTTGACAAAAAAGGTTTTGAAGTTGTGACAACTCTTGGAAAGTCTTATAAAGCATTGAATTTGACAAAAATTTGATAGTGTACATTGAGCTTCAGTAAATCAGTTGGGAAATTTAATGTCGTTTCGGCATGTTGCCATGACAGCTCAGTTGGTTTGAGCAGCGGCACGGTAAGTTAAAGATCCGTAGTTCATATGTCGTCTATGTCATTGAATTTTTCAGTCTGATTCTACCTTTCGAACTTTAGCCTAGACATGCTTGTGTGGAAGAACAATGAATTACCAGTTACTTAGTTATGTTCCAGATGTACGTATAACTTGTGTACATTGTCGTGACACTCCATAAGCGCAAGAGAGGAGAAATGAGGAGTAATGGTGAGAGTGGTGGGCAGCAAGTGATATCAGAACTCGGAGGCAGCCACATACACAACGCATTTTAACAAATGTGAAAGGTTACCTTGCGTTTGAGCTCACATCAGGTGGAACACTGACCCCCACCTGTCTTATTATGCAAGTGGACTGGTCAGTGCTATTGCGCATATATGCTTCTGGAGTGGGGGACTGTCACGACGATTTACACAAACTGCACTGCGTCGTGTGGAAGATTCACATTTATTTAGCTTTGTCCTAGTGTTTTATTGTTGTGAGGGCCTCGACAATGGTTATCACCAAATCCAACGTACAGGCTACAGTGCTCCCCGTTTGTATTTACCGTTATAATAACTGCCTCATTTTCGAAATGCCAAAGGTTCAAATGCCCTTTTTTCCTAGACTGTAGTTTCCAAAGTCATATTTCCGAAATACCCTTATTGTAAGATTCCAGGGACAGGAAAAACATGTTCGGCTATGAGGCCTATACAATTGTTGAATTTTACAAATGTAGGCCGAAAACAGATCACAATAAAAGGCTTTCTAGTACTATTACTTGTTTACGGAATCATAAATTTAACAAATTAGATGTGTTGCACTCGCATTGTTTCATCTGTTTATTCTTCTATGAACTATTCTTACTAAAACTTATTCTTCCATCTAATTCTTGTTCATCTAGGTAAACTATGATTGCACATATACAGATTTCCTTGTAGGTATAAGAAGAATCCCTTAGGCTAAAGGATTAGTCAGATTTTTAAAAGACAGAAAATTACTCATGGCTTTGAAATTCATCTTTACAATGTCCACGAGAAAAAACTAACAGCGATTAATCACTTAAAAGTGTTTAGAAATTCAAAACAATAACAAATAATATATCGGAAATCGTTAACACCATAATTTATTTAACATAATTTGCGTGCTTTAATTAAATCTAGATGATTTTGTCTATCTCTTACGATTTACCAAATATGCAAAAGTCATTTGGAATGAAGAGGACTTCAGAGACTATTCCCAGAAAATTCCAGATGAACTTATTTTTGTGAAGAAAATGTTTAAAGTATGTGGTATTTTAATAAAAATCGTTTCAGCCATTTTTGAGAAAATAAAAAATAACGATAAATTTTCCCTGTAAAAGGTAGTTTGGGGTGGGGTGATTTTCTTGAGGTCTCGAGTTCGAATCTCGGTTAGGGTGAGTTATCCGGATAAGATTTTCTAAGGCTCTTCCCTTATCCTAAGACGACGAATGTCGGGCAACTCTAAGCTCTAAGGATCCGGGCTCGTTTGAATACCATTTCACCCATTTCTTTCATTTATTCATCGTTTGTAAGAGCAGTAGAAGAATGTGCAGAGTAAGCCATGCGAATTCAATACATCCGATTTATTCTCGTGATAATGCAAAGTGTATGGGGTTTCAAAGCCGTCACGTAGTGAACCGCTTTTTAAAAATCTGACTTTTGCTGTATTCTTCTATTATCTGCAACGACTAACAAGAATTAACTAGAAGAAAAAGCTTTTATAACAATGTTTTACAGAAGGGTGAATACAAATATTAATGCAACACATTAACTCTTTTTAAATATAAATAAAATTACTTTGCTTTGATAACTGATAATTATGTGTTATAATAAAAACATTTTAGTAGTATTCAATCATTTAATAAGCCGGTAATTTCTATAAAAATAAAAGTAATAATTTCTGTTCTTTTTCCGTGATGGCCACCTCCTCCTTGTAGTGAAGATTAGCAGAAAGAGAAAAAAACATTTCTTAAGTATTCATTTTATGGTGTAAAATTATGACAAACAAGTACAGAATAAATACAAGATTAGTCGTTGTACTTTGCGGATGAAGTGAATGGACTTTGAGCTTCCTTGTATGCGACCCAATATTAGTGAAATACAATGTACTTAACAATATGTTTAAAGGGATGTTGACATGTTGGCAGATATTTTTCAATACTTCCAAAGTTTCTATATCAAACAAAAGCACAAGAATCATTCAGTGGTAAGAACGCAAAGCAACAAGAGCAACGAACGAGCATTCCTATTCGGACAAGAAAGTATAATTGACCCTATTACAATTTATTTGCTTATATGAAATGAATCCTTGTTCATAAGTCTAAGTTGCAGGAACTATCGCAATGTATCTGTTTCGGAGACTGTCAACTGTTGCTTTGCATAAAGTATATGTACATAAGAAACAAATTTTATTTTTACCTTAAATTGTATTCCACAGGTTTAGCACGTAGCAAGGCATTCAAGAGTTACAAGCGCGCGCTAACTCTCTCTCTCTCTCTCTCTCTTCCCCGCCCTCCCTTCCTCCTACAGTATTTTGTCGAGTGCAATAAACGAATTCAACGTAAAATTATTTTTATCCACCTTTAGAAAAACGTTTTCTGGTTCTCTCTATTTTATTTCAAATTCCTTATTGCTACTAAAAAAATCGCGGGTTGCCCTTCCTAATACGAAACCTTATTCAATTATTTCCAGGCTTTCTATTTTCCTTTGTCTATAAAGTTATGAAACATATTCTTCTCTTATATTCTCGTATATTTTTAAACATATATAGGTACTAATCGATACCTACCGGCTTTTTTTGTGAACCATTAAGTTGCCAAAATAATTTGATTGCTTACAAGGAGCTTTAGAAATTCCTAAGTACCAAATAAGTACATTTAATAGTAGTTGTTTTTACCTTTAAATTCAATGGGCAATATTGTTTCATAAATTTACCATCAGTATTGTGGCCATGATGAAGTTCAAAAGGATACAAAATGGCACAATAGTGCCAATGAAACTCGTTAATATTTGTGCAGGAATTTGAACCATCCAAACTCCTGGAAGCTAATGCCTTAGTTCGTGGTGATCGCAAAAGCCAAAGATGACTTAAAGCTTAAATTTTATGTCTTCGCATGCCTGGTAATAAAACTTTAAATTTGTTTGTTTATCCAATATTTGGCTACATCTACGTTTGCAGAAGCATAGTACCAGAAATGTGTAGAATTAATGTTGCAAAGAGGTTCTTATCCTTAAGAGTAATAATAGGCAAGCAGGAATACCAACTGATGTCATAAATAATGAGATGAATGCATGTAGCCATCCAGAACTGCCCAGCGTTAAAATGATTATCGGGAATTTTAACATACAACCCTGATACGCACAGGTGTTTTTTGTGCTGAAAATGAGAGAATATTCAGTACTATTCTACCTTTTACTGTACTTAGAATCAATATTTGGGATCTTTGATGGTGGAAATGGTTTAAAAAGTTGGAGGATTTGGAAGAGGAGATAAATATAGTTAATAAGTGCAAAGATGTTCATATAAAACATTGAGCTTTATTACAAAAATCACAAATCTACATATTATGCTTACATTAATCACTGGCATAGCAAACGAAAAATAAATATCTAATACAACGAGAGCTTATACACATACAAAGAACAGTCTCTCTCATTATTTGAACATTGCTATTTACACAGGCAAAACGTTTAGCTATGGTCGTCATCAGGTTAATCCAGTACGCAAATGCAATAAAATTATAATATCACCCTGTATTTATAATATCACCACAAACGTCACATAAATAGTTAAGTCTGTGAACATAGTGTGCACTTTGAAATGCACAGGTGCTCGTGAAAGACTGGAAATAGAATAGAAAGGCAATAGAAATAGGTTACACGCTTAACGCGCGTTGAAATCTCCAAGAGTAAGTAAGAATCGTATTTAGACTACACGCTTAATCGTGCGTTGAAATCTCCAAGAACAGGTAAGAAAGTAATAGCGGTAGAGCAAGTGGAACGTAAGTTAGAAAGGACAGCAGAGTATCTCGTCGTAGCCGTTAGAGGCATGCAGATTCGGCACGCTGCTAACGGCCTTTGGCAGTACGATACGTCGTTGGTAGTAGATTTATTTTCCTGGGTTGGGGTAGGAGTAGCCAGACTGAGGGGAGTAGCTAGGTAGACGTCCAGCGCCACCAGCACCACCAGCACCTCCAAATCCAGGTCGGCCACCGAAACCACCAGTTGCTCCACCAAATCCAGGACGGTATCCACCAGCTCCTATAGAAAAACGGAAATTTAATTTAAATGTCTTAATATTGTCTATATAAAACACAAAACAAAACTTTGTATTGATACAGGCTTAAGGCATTTGAAATTTTGATGAATAAAAGAAAATGGAAATGGCACTTGATATAAATTTAATTAGTAATAGTAATGCTGTGTATTAACATTTGCATTAGATGTTTGTTGAAAAACTTTTCTTTAGATTGTCTTTAGAGTTTATGGGAAAGCTGAATTGTTGAAAACACCTGCATTTATTGCAGGAAATTCTAACATCATTGTTACTTATTCTGTGGATAGGCAACACAATAGGAGTGGAACTACAGGTGTGTTATTCCTTGCAATTTTGCTGGTTGCGAGGAATGTAAGAGGCATTGAATAAGAATGTGTTTATGGTGGTTTTGAACTTATAGTTGTCAGTATTTTAAAATAATTTTAACTGCATATGATTACGAGTTTCCAATTGTGGTAAGTCAATGGTATTCGAGAGTGTATTAGTACAAATACTGCTTTAATTTGAGGAAATTTAACGGTTGCAAGCTACAGTGAATTTTACCATTTGTGTACATGTTGAGATAAGCAAACATTGACAGACTACCATAAGATGTTTAATTTGAAGCACATAAAAACTCATTTGCATTAAGGGAAATAGAGAAGAGAGCAATCTAAATGCACTTTCCAAAGCAATCCAGAGAGACATCATGTTCAGAGTTATCAAGTTTGATGAACCACTTACCGCCAGTAGCTCCGGAATATCCACCCTGTCCGGCACCTCCGGAGTATCCACCTTGTCCAGCACCTCCGGAGTATCCACCCTGTCCAGCACCTCCGGAGTATCCACCCTGTCCGGCACCACCAAATCCTCCCTGACCTCTTGCTGCGGCAGCCTCCTCAGCGGCGTTCTGTTCCAGAGACTTGAGGATTTCTGGGGGGATGGGAGGAGGGGTGGGAAGATGATCGCCCTGTGGGATGAAACCGTTCTCGTCGGCAGTGTAAGTGAGAGAGATTGTAACACCATCAGGGCCAGTGTAAGAGTAAGATCCCTGAGCAGTTTGAGCTTCAGCACCCTCTCCAGCTCCTGCGTTCTTCAAGTAACCCTGTTCCTGAGCGCTGATGCCATTGCCGGTCTGGTAACTGGAAGCACGAAACTCAGTGTTGAAGACTGCTCTTGAATAAAGCTTAATTTCTAATAGAACGAAAATTAGTAGAATACATTTAGGAGATACCAGCTTAAAGACAGAGCTGATGACAAGTAATGAAGATAATATTAGTTTGAAGGGGATAGCAATTAACCATCGACGAATTGTAATTTTCTAAATAGCTAGGGGTATTAGTAAAAAGTAGGATATAAGCAACAAAATTAGGGATCCCAACACACGTGGAAGAATAAAAATACGATACTCAGTATCGAAATGATTTGTGGTTCATAAACCATCATGATGAAACAAATTAATTATATTGCGTACAAGAGAAGGTTATTGCCCATTGAATTGATTAAGTAGTTGGATGGAAACGACGAATGCATAAAACAAAATCTGGCAGCAAGATTAGATGGAAATAAACACGTTTTCTGTTATACCACCAATGCTGGCGTAAGCTACAATAAACTCTCAATCGGTTGATAGGATAGAATATAAGCTGAAAGCTAGAACTGTTAGATTATAGACAGCCATAGTGTCTCCACAGTTTGCACTTAACATTTTACCTAACCCTGATTTAGTGTGCTGTATCAAATTTGAAAACTGCAGGATGTTAGCGATAAAGAATAATGTTATGTTGATGTAAGGCGCTACACAGACTAAAGTAGCATAAAAGACTTGAACTCCACATGCCTGTTTTTATCTTAATGGTGTTATTTTGTCTTTCATAAATTAATTGCAAAACGCCGGAAGTTGCTCCAGCATATCAGGCAGTTACAGCGCATCGAGATGTGTTTGTAAGACTGCATTCCAAGAGACATCTGTTGCAGCACATCTCGCAAATACCAATTAAGTTACTTCCTTGCTCTGAGCGGTGAGGATTAACCCATATGCTCTCTTACGTCACAATATTACTTCACATGTTGCTGGGAAACAAACTGTAGCTGCGTCTTTCTGAATTGTTCTCATACGAGAAGAATCGGTGGCGCGTTGAAATATTAAAATGGTAACCTAATTGCTGTTTTAACGTTTAGAGTATAACCTAAAAATTCAGGTGTAATTCGGTTACAGATATTACTTGATACCCTGTAGAAAACATAAGAGTGTTTGAAACCCTTCTTATGATATAGATGTCTGCCTTTTGATTACGATTCCCTTAGATCGTTTTTGCATCAATGTCTTTGGTCCGAAATGCAGCAAAATGATTGAAACTTTATACCTTGTGTTGAGATAATTTGCGATTCACAAGAAAGAAACGCAGTTATCCATTAGCTTCGACCTGTTGGAAGACGCTAGACTTCTGCTAGGTAAAAGAAAGAGCAAAAAAGAGTAATAACAACTTGGAGTGACACATGAATGGCCTGTTGGGAAGTTATGGTTTGAAGGATGGTATTCTAGAAAGATTGCTGTATCATTTGAATTCAGTGTCCGACTATGCACTGGAATGCGGGTGATGATTTATGCTCCACTCTTTTGTCGCCAGAGGTCTCCTCCTCAAAACAACACAGGAAAATTAGAGAGTTAAAGGAGAATTCTGGACTAAGTATGGGAGAATATAATACTTGAAATATCTTCATAGTTTTATGTAAAGAAGTAGTTTCATTCGAGTGAGGGTGCCATGTTAGAATCTACTATTATCTGATTTCCTTGGAAATACACTGAATTATCAGTTCATGTTAGAAATTAAGTCGTTTTACGTTGTCTACGCATATGATGTTATGTAGTAAAAGTATAAGTCAAAGGGTAATTTCTGGCCATCCCCTATAACAATTTTCAAGCACATGGGAAACTTTCAGCAGCGTCTGATAATGTCTTTCTATGGATAACATCCACGATATATAAACAGGACATTTTAATTCAGCAATGGAGAAGTTTTTCGTTCTGGTGAGTAAGGGCCAATTATTAATTGCAACGCATTTATATTAGGAGAAGTTGTAGTAAATTATGTTATTCAGAACGTCAGTATTCAAAAAACTTCAACGCCAAAGTTTCATAGTTAAGGTTGTCTTTGGCGTACAATAATCCGTTTCAAAAACATGAAAGTAGTATTCCAGACCTTAGGGATCTTCAATCCTACATTTTGATGAAATCGGTTGACAGAGAGCATTCATTGTTTAGCAATTGCTTGGGACTTACTATAAGGTTTTGCCCGAAATTCAATATATAAATTCTTCAGTAGTATACCTTTGTTGCATCCAATAATCTATATGAATTAGATTGTAGGAATCTATAACTTGTGTTTGTGGATTACTAAATAAGTGGATATCCTACCTGTATCTGTAGCTGCCATCACCGTTGTTCTCGTTTTCGTAGCTGATGATGGGGATCACGGGGCCAGAAGGAGCACCGCCGAAACCTCCTCCGCCAGCACCGCCTGCGAAACCGCTACCGCGTCCTCCAGCACCGCCACCGAAACCACCGGCACCAGCACCACCTCCGAAACCACCAGCTCCACCACCTCCGCTATAGCCGGGAGCACCACCGAAGGCTCCACCAGGACCTCCAGCGCCGCCACCGAAAGCTCCACCAGGTCCTCCAGCGCCGCCGCCGAAAGCTCCACCGGGTCTTCCGGCGCCACCTCCAAAGCCGCCGCTACCGCGTCCTCCGAAGCCACCGGCACCGCCGCCTCCGAAGGGTGCTGCTATAGCTCCAGGAGAACCACCAGATCCTGCAGCCCCGGAGGGTGGCAAGTAAGAATTGTCGAGTCTGGCGGCAGTGGCCATGCTCACCAGTGCGGCCACGAGGATCTGTGAAGGATAAGAAGGCTGTGAGTGGTAAGTACTGTCGACAACATATTGCCTAAGACACATGAACACTTGTGAATTAGTCATGTTATCACAGATAAAGCTGATGCTGTAACTGGTATTCATATACGAGAAATATTAATAGAAGTTAACACAAAAACATGGTTTTGAGTTTGTTTCGAGGAAACGCAAGCGATGATTTTGATTATTGCAGTTCAGAATTATAATTCAAGAACTATCGGGATAGGGAAATGTTCTAAAGTCATAAATTGCTAAAGAAATGTTTATTTTTTAAAAATTAATTCCATTTTTGCAATTTAAACATAACTAGTTGAACTCAAGCTTCATGTTCACGAAAAAAATTAGATACAAGGTTGACATTCATATTTTAGTGGTAACTATTTCATAAAAAATATGCAGAAATAACACCAAAGATTGGAGGGGAATAGCGCGTGTAGCATACGTTGAAATGTATAAAGAATTTTCCTGGCGAAAACCTGGTCGCTCCACTTCCCATCCCACCAACTTGCCGAGTCTGGCACAAATCTATACGGCGAGCATGTTGGGAGGTGTTTTCCCAAGGAGTATGAACAATGACCGCCTCACATTAACCCAAACCGATGACGTAATGTAGTACGCACATCATTCACCTCCTCCTTTCACCTCAGGCAAGAGCATACCGTAACATTCTCGCTGGAGTACGCAAATTGATATAGTAAACAGAATGGTTTTCCCGGGAGCAGTGCTGGAATATCCTCATATACACTTTCGCTTATATGTTCTATTTCAGAAATGAAATTATTTTCCATTCTGTTGATCCCTCCTTGTCGGCATAAGACTTTAGGATTTATAAATCATTGCGGATTCTCAAAACTGATGTTGTAATTCCATTTTGCCTGTCCAAAATTTCCTTAGTGAGTTACTGTGTCTGTTAATTATGCTTTATAGCTTATTTTTCTTTAAGTCTCAGGGAAATTGTGGCATTTTATTTCTCTTCAATCGGGCTTTCTTGATGCCCTTTTAATGTGCTTTAGAAGTATAGTATTCTCATAAATAATATTTGAGAATTTATTCTGTACTGATTTTGTTTTCAAGCAATATTTAAAATCTTTCTGCCCATATTTTTTAACACGAGCCTTGTTTTCTGTGTAGAAATTTTTAGGAAGCAATACTAAACTATTTTAATTTCGTTTTCAAAAAGCAAGTTTAGATCATCCTCTCAAACATACTTGTTGTGCTTAAAGTTATCCATTAAACTTACCAACCTACTTAACCACGCTCTTTTTAGATCCTCTAGATGTATAGTTCAACTCTCTGTTACGATTCTATATTTATACTGTCTATGAAGATTCTTACATCTCTATCTTTGTATTTAAATTTAATAAGATATTAAGTGAGATACACGGAGCTAAATGTATTAAAGAAAATGAGGCTTAGTACATCTGTAACATGGTTGTTTTTACCGACAGTAATATTTGATGTAGAGACAGTAAAAGGGGTGGATTATTTCTGAGAACTTCTCAGAGGTGGTACTACTAAATATAGGATAACTTAGCTTTTTAAATTAAAACATAGATTGCTTTTAACTGTTTTTATTCCATACAAATTGAAGAGAAAGCACATAGTACTCGCTTTAATCCTTTATAGTTCTCAAGATTCGCTCTACTCGTAGTAATGCTCTAGTAGTGAATTTTTTAAACCGAATGTGGTCTGAATTCAATAAGCTAAAGAATTAGAATCCATGATCTATTAAAGGAACGTGGGAAAATGTTTCAATGTCCCTTGTAACCACCAAAGCACTACGAAATTAGTTTTCAGTGGAAAATATGCCCGAATGAACATTATAGCTCGGAACCCTTGACGTTCAAATTTTCAGAATAAAGAAAAAGCGTTAGAAAAATACTTATCAAGCCAAATTTGGGATCTGTAATCACAAATACTGGCCATAAAACACGAAGGTTTATATTTGTAATCCAGTTATTCTCTCCAAGAAATAGAACTTTATGTACTTCAAGACCCATAAGTTCAAACTCTTTGAATACAGCCGCTCATGGTTATATAGCACACATATTGATATTACAATCATCTAGGTGGGTTTTCCATTACACATCCCCTTAGAAGTGAAGTAACTATTCCGCCCACTGCCACGGTGCGTCAGTTAAGTGACTTTGTAGTGAGGTGCTTAAACACCTAACAAAGGTGAAGATGTCACGGTTTAACCGTCGTGGCTCGTTTGCATTGTCAGTCGAGCACGAACAAGATCAGTGATTAATGAACGCGACGCTTTAGAGCTTAATTAATTGCCCTTCAACCACGGTCGTGGAAGGATTGAAATCTGCTACACCTCGCACTATGTGTTATACATTATTTGACCTTGCTATCTCCCACAAAAGAGGGATTGCAACCGAAGGGCATCGAGGTAATGCTTTCTTTAAAATATTTCAACTCGGTAAGTTTTTACAAATGCAAGAATATCTTAAAACAGTAAAGATATAGCATGATCCTAAATATTCAGAATTCATTATTAGCCACGATGATAACATATTGATGGATGTTATCGTTCCAGTTAGGTTAAGTTGGTTTTATAGTTAGTCTGTAGAGTTAATATCAAGTAACTTCAGTACTTTAAGACTCTAGCGCATTCATTCTTTAAGTGCATGAATCTATTTTTAGAACATCATGAACAAAGATTCTAGGTGATTTTAAATACAAAATCATCCTTCTAAGACAAGTTCTAATACGATTTTTAGATAGAATACTTCTATAGATAGATTATTCTTCTAATGGTGAATAGTATAAATGAATAAAATGAAACCAGAATGATATTAGCACTTGAAAGTTTACGAAGTAATGGTGTTAAAAGGTCTGAAAGGGATGTATGAATTACAAAGAATACTTAACGTACTATAGTTAATTTGGAATATATAGCAATTTAGTAATGAATTAAAATAAATATATTTATATGAATGATGCTGTATGTCTTTACTCTGGAAGCTATCTATGGATGAAGAAAACTACCCCCTAGTGATCAGTATAACTAATGAAGTTTATTGAAGGTAGGTTCTAGTGCGGGTATAAGCCACTAAAAACATGCCCTAATGACGGTGATATAAAGCGTATGCAGAAATCACCACTCACCAGCTTCATGGTTGCTGTTTTCTCTTCGGTGTTACCACAATCCAGGGAACTTCCCGTTTGCTCCACTTAATGTTTGTTGTTGGCTGTCCTGATGGACGTTTCAGAAGCTTGTGATGCTAAACCCATCTCCTTGCCCGGTATTTATAGTTAAAAACGGTTGCAATTCTCTATGCTCCCCACTACCAGACATTCACATGTCGAAACCAGAGCAGGTACCCCCTCTATCTGGACCGCTTTGCCCCGAGCCGAGGTCGAGGCAGCCGCTTCTAGCTCATCTCATCATCATAGCCGATATGGTGTCGATCCTTCACATAGGGCCATTGCGGCTCCTTTAGGAACAATTGTGCAACTTCAAAAAATGCATAATGAGTTGGTAGTTTTGCGCAAACCCTAACAAGGAGTTCGAAAGAGCGCCCGAAGAATCGTAATTTACATTCCATACGCAGCAGCATTTGTCCAAATTAAATCAGACCTCATTATGGAGATATATTCCAATATGATGACTGATTGGTTACAATTCATCCTCATTACAATACTTTCTCGCTATTAAGTATGCGAAAGGATATTTTTTGTATGTTCATTATGTTGAAAGCTTTCGTTTTTAAAACGTAGCAGGTATAGCTTCTAATATGGCCTTTATTCACATCTACAAGTCTAACTTGTAAAATATTTATTGTTTTTAAAGCTACTTATATACCAAATTTACTTATAAGACATGCCATGAAATAATTTTTGCCTATTCCATAACTGTAAGCTCCAAGAAACAGCATTTTTGTTTTAGGTACAATAAGATTCTTAATTTAAAAATTTAAATGCCTTTATTTTTAAAACAAAATGCTTTATTAACAATACTGGCATTATTTTGTAGTACTAAATTGTTTTTCATTATTTTTAATCACTCAATTTTTCTGTATAGTATAATTTTAAAAAATAAGTTGGACAACAGTTATGTGACATCTGTGATCAAACTAAAAATACAGCAGGAGTAAAACATTTATTGAATATGTGTGTAAATGACTTTAATAATTTTGATAATGAGAAAATAAAACCATTATGATTTAGAATCGGGAAGATATTTTTAAAGTTTACGTTAGGGCATATGAAATAAGTTCACCATGTTGTTAAGTTTCATTAAACACGCCTATATTAATAATTGACATAGAAGTTTTAATTTTTTCTGATATAATAAATTTAATTTTGCAAAGACAGATTCTACTTTGATTAATATGGTAGGAGTTAAATATGATTTCATTATGAAGCTTTTAATCCTCAAAATAGTAAAAATGTAGCGTAAGTGGCAAGGCTCCAAAGCTAATTCTGATTTGTTTCTAAGTTTTGGATACAATAACTTTAAATGTGCCACTAAACGTTAATTCTGTGTTTAAACGTTCCTCGTAAACGTTTCATCATAGTCGCTATTCTTTCTTCTCTTTCTTTTCTGTTTGCCTTGTAATTTGCTAATCTTAAACTACTCCCTCATCCACGTGACTAAGGTGTTATTTACTTTATTTTACCATAAACTCATTGAACCTTAGAAAGTTAACGAAGCCATGTAAACAATTTTATTCGGGTAGTCACGGTAACGCAGAAACCAAGCGGAAAACGCGGGAGAAAATTGAGTGATGAAATTTATGGTGAAATGACTTGGGTACACTATGGCAGAGTCCAGAGATCGAGTACCAATATTTCTGGCTGGGTCTTAGAATTTCGTTCCCTGTAATTCATGGACAGCTCGAGGACCATAATGCCACACCTCTCTCCGGTGTCTGACTAAGCCGATGAAACCAAAGGAGTTTTCAGTACAAGTTAATTTTGTTGTTTTGTTTTCGAAGTTCCCCGCGGACCATTGCAGGTGTTCGTAGAGATAGCCGGCTCCGGGTGCGGGTTCGCAATGTCGTGAATGTTGAGGTCTATCGATTTAAATGCTCAGTAAATTTATTGCCTGGGTTCTCTAGTCCTTAAGATTATCAGGTAAGCTCCGGAAGCTGAAGACGCAATGAAAATTGGCTACCCATTTATCCGTTATCTACACATTTTCACTTTTTCTACCACGTACATAGTAGACAGGTATTGCATTCCAAACAAAACTTTGATATCAAGATTTCACCAGAAATATATGTCTTGAGTCTCCTTGAACACAAACCAAGAAGTTTTAGAAAAAAGTCTGTATGTATAGTATATCTCAAAAAGGAAAAGTCGAATTAATACCAAACTTTGTATCTAAGTTCAATATTTTCCAAAGATGCGACACGAAGATTTTAAAGAAAATACTCCACTCCGAACTACTCCTTATATGGAAGGTTTTTCGACGTTTTATTTTCTCAAAAATATCTCCAACAGTTTTTATATTAACGATGTTTAGATGAAAAATAAAATATATATCTTGAATTTGATGAGAATAGCCTATGAAATCCACTTTATTCGGGAATTTTGTATTATCTTGTATAACTGGTAACGTTAAACCATAGAATTTATTTCAGATAACGTTTTTGTCGCATTAGACATTAGATATCCTTTATTAATGGTTTGAATTATTCAATACTTAATCATACTTTTAAAGTCCTGTTGGTTTTCAGTTGTTTCTCGTTATATCGTGGAAAGAGTATTGAATTTCATGGCCAGCATATAGCGTGCAGTTCTAAAACATTTGACTATCGCTATTCCCTTTTTATCTATAATAAAATACAAATACAGGTTTACCTGGATTAAAATGAAATAAATAGGCAAATAAACTTTCGTAAGAATAATTTGCATACACAATAATAAGCGACAGAGGTAGAGAAAGTAATATGATCTAACACAGATTTACATATTTGCTTCTCATTATCACCTTAAATCATACACTTCTCTCTCTCTCCCCCTCTCTCTCTACCCATTCCTCCGCTTATATTTGTCCCGAAGCGATTATAAAATCCATAATAAATATGTTTCTATGAGAGAGTAGTACAAATTTAAAGAATTTGCGTTAATGCTATACAGAGCGTGCATATACATACTGGAAGGGAATTTTCTAAATATATACGTAAAAAGTTCGGGATCGTTAACATACAAAATCGTGATGTAGTATTCCCCTATTTGTTATGGGTTATAAATCAAATTGTGGTCTTCTAGTATGCTAATTGTCACGACCTTCGAATGTCTCCTCTTGCTCGAACACATCACAGTATCTATCAGTTTATGTTCCCAATAAGTAGGATTATTCAAAACCTCGGCGTTTCAAAATTCACCACTCTGTACAAATATGTATTTTACGGTGTTATGGCATGCTCCACCGAAATTCGAAAGTGAAGCTACTTTGATTCAGAAAAACCTACTTATTTTCCAATCTCATACGTAATATTCTGTGAACATTCAATAATGTTATAATTTATTTGAAGGCGCTGTGTGAAAAAAAAAGAAAGGAAAAAAAATGTTGTTTGGTAACACATTTTTCCCGTATAACTAGTACGCAAAGCTTTTATTCTTTACATTTTTTTCATCGATAAGGAAAGAAAGAGAAAGCCTAACATTTATACCAGATTTGCACTTAGAGCTGTATTGATTTTAATGTAAACTGGTCAACTTTTTTATGGATGTAAATTTCTAAAGTTAGTTTCACTCAATAATTGCTTCTCTTAAGAGAACTTTAGGTAGAAGCATTTGCATAAAAACTGAGAGTTTTAGTCATCTGTAATTGCTGAAAAACAGGATATTCCAATAACTCCAAGATAGGTTTTCCCCTACATATGTGGAGGACAAATACAGAAATTAAAAATAAATTGAATCTATAGCTATAATTGGAAGTTATTGCCTAATTTTCTCTATGAAACGTGATTTTGACATATTTTATACTGCCATTTTTACTTTCTCTACTACGTATAGTAAGTAGGGGAAGTATTGCATTCCACCCAAAAATTCGATACCGAGATTTCACCGGAAATACATGTTTTGAGACCTCCTGAATCCAAAAAAAGCATTTTTGGAAACATCTCCGTGTGTGTGTCTGTGTGTGTGTGTGTCTGTGTCTGTGTGTGTGTGTGTCTGTGTGTGTGTGTGTGTCTGTGAACAGCATAACTCAAAAACTAACAGTCAGATAAACACCAAACTTGGTATTTACGTTCAGTATCTTCCAGAGATGCGACACGAAGATTTTCAAGAAAATCCCCCCACCCCAGACTACCCTTTACATGGAAAATGTTTCGAAAACTTTAATTTTCTCAAAAATGGCTCTAACGATTTTGATGAAAATATCATATGTTTAAGATAATTTCATGAGAAATGAAATGTATATCTCGAAATTTCTGGGAATGTCTCCAAAAGTATTCTTCATTATGAACGACTTTTGCATAACTGGTAAACCATAAGAGATAGACAAACTTTTACTACACAAAAAATGTAGATCGCGTTAAAATACACAACTTATATCATATACATTTTTTTTGTTGAGTGAACCGTTTTCGAGATATTGCTTGTTATTTCCTTAAATTTTCCAATACTTATACTTTTTCTCAAATTCGTTATTCATTTTTACTTTCTCTACTACGTATAGTAAGTAGGGGAAGTATTGCATTCCACCCAAAAATTCGATACCGAGATTTCACCGGAAATACATGTTTTGAGACCTCCTGAATCCAAAAAAAGCATTTTTGGAAACATGTCCGTGTGTGTGTCTGTGTGTGTGTCTGTGTGTGTGTGTGTGTGTGTGTGTGTGTCTGTGAACAGCATAACTCAAAAACTAACAGTCGGATAAGCACCAAACTTGGTATTTAGGTTCAGTATCTTCCAGAGATGCGACACGAAGGTTTTCAAGAAAATCCCCCCACCCCAGACTACCCTTTACATGGAAGATTTTTCGAAAATTTTAATTTTCTCAAAAATGGCTCTAACGATTTTGATAAAAATATCATATGTTTAAGATATTGTCATGAGAAATGAAATGTATATTTCGAATTTTCTGGGAATGTCTCCCAAAGTATTCTTCATTGTGAACGACTTTTTCATAACTGGTAAACCATAAGAGATAGACAAAATTTTACTACACAAAAAATGTAGATCGCGTTAAAATACACAACTTATGTCATATACATTTCTTTTGTTGAGTGAACCGTTTTCGAGATATTGCTTGTTATTTCCTTAAATTTTCCAATACTTATACTTTTTCTCAAATTCGTTATTCATTTTTTTATGTCCTGGACATGCAAAGAGAATGGAATGCGCCACATAGCAACCAGGGTTAAAATATTTGACTATCGCTTAAAAGCTACCATAATTCCCTTGCATCTACAAGAAAATTACCAATAAGATTGACATCTCGATGTCTCGATTAACATGAAGCATATGGAGAATAGGCGTTTGTAAAATTAGATTGTACAAGAGTAGAGAAAGTCATGTGAGTGTAACACATCAGATTTTTAACCTAGTTATTCCAACATATGTTTTCTTTGGTTTTCCTAGCAAATACCGGTTTTACATCGAACATTTCTACCCACTGTTTCTGTTGATAATTTCCCTACCTTCCTACAAGTTTAAGTTATTTTTTCAGTCTTGTTTCCCACAGTCATGTATGTGTTATTTATTAACATTTGTTTTACATATTAGACGCTTGCTTATTCTTACGCGGCTTCCTACTCAAGTGCAAGTAACTTCTGTCGAAATTTGCTTTCATCATAATTTCCACTTAAAGATCTCCTGTCTTTAAATTCTGCCTCTTTTATTAAAGCTACAATCTGTTGAATTTCATTATTGTTAAACAACATCCATCCAGGTTTCTTTAAGGCCTCTCTCCTTTTCTTTTTAAACCTCCACCTTTGTTTTAGGTATCCAGGCTAAGTACGTAATTTAAGCTTAATTAGGATTATAATTTGTACGTATATTCTGGTAAAAGGAAACTTTAACAACAAATTCCTTTCGTCTAATCTTCCAGTCCTATTTAGGCACTTTAGAACTCTTTTTCACACTTCTTGATATAAGGAATATTTTGAGGTTTCCCTGCAGTGACGTGGAGTATGAAGTATTTGCCTTCCGAGCTGTAAAACCCGATTCGATTCCCGGTAACTGGTTGGGGGGTTTCCGGAATTGATCACACTGTGCGGATGATTGTCAGGTATATTCCTGTCCCAAGGACTCCGAGAGTAATAATCTGCACTATCACTTGTCTTAGAAGCAATTTCATTCACCGCCTGCATATATTAACAATAAAAGCTAGCGGCACTGTCACATAAACGAATAGTTATATCTCCTCGAAAAACTTAAAGGATCGGATCAAACTTTAATCCCTCATTATCCTTAAAACTCTTTAGAAAGTCCGGTCATATGTGCTTTAAGCTTAGATTCTTGAGGATTCTTACTTAAAAGTCTTTCATTAAACAGAAAAGAATTTTCGAAAGGTTTTGGCTATTATAAATTCAGAGCTACATACCTTGCAGAAATTATGCCATGTAAAATAAATAAAAATTTATCGTTTCAATACTTACAACGTAATCACTTTGGAAAAGAAAACACAGCTCACAGTAGCAGAATTAAACATTGCAAATACAAAATATATTTTATATTTATTTATATATTGTCCTACTGTTTTATTTTACAGCATTCATTTAAAATTTATTCTTCTAACCAATTTGTTACGATATACATATTTTTACTTTCTCTACTACGTATAGTAAGTAGGGGAAGTATTCTATTTCCACCCAAAAATTCGATACCGAGATTTCACCGGAAATACATGTTTTGAGACCCCTGAATACAAAAAAAGCATTTTTGGAAACATGTCCCCGTGTGTGTGTGTGTGTGTGTCTGTCTGTGTGTGTTTATGAACAGCATAATTCAGAAACGAACATTCGGATAAACACCAAACTTGGTTTTTTGGTTCAGTATCTTCCAGAGATGCGACACGAAGGTTTTCAAGAAAATCCCCCACCCCAGATTACCCTTTACGTGGAACATATTTCGAAAATTTTAATTTTCTCAAAAATGGTTCTAACGATTTTGATTAAAATATATGTGTAAGATATTTTCATGACAAATGAAATCTATCTATATCTCGAATTTTCTGGGAATGTCTCGAAAAGTATTCTTCATTGTGAACGACTTTTGCATAACTGGTAAACCATAAGTGATAGACAAAGTTTTACTACACAAAAAAATGTATATCGCGTTAAAATACACAATTTATGTCATATACATTTTTGTTGTTGAGTGAACTATTTTCGAGATATTGCTTTTTATTCCCTTAAATTTTTGAATACTTATTTTCTCAAATGGGAATTCGTTATTCATTTTTTGTCTTGGGTATGCAAAGAGTATTAATCTGTGGCAAAGAGAATGGTACAGCACATAGCAACCAGCTATTAAGAGATATGTCTGTGCTTATATTGCCGTTGTAAATACAAAACAAGGGGAACATAGTAGGCCTTAAGCGATAGTCAAATATTTTTAGAACTGGTTCGCTATGTATAAAATGTAATTCTCTTTGCATGTCAAAAGATCAATCTGCAAATGTTTATCTCGATTAATATGAAATATTTGGAGAATAAGAGGTTGTAAAAATAGTTTGTACAAGAGTTGAGAAAGTCATGTGAGTTTAACACCACAGATATTTTAACTTGGAATTGTTGAAAATTAGGTAAGAAGTGCTTAGTTACAATATTTTGCAAACAACATTCAAATCTTTTTTTGTAGCAAGAAGCTCTTGCAATGGAAAAGAAAGAAAAAAAATCAAGAATCTCAAGGACTACCTATGTGGTCGAGGGGTCAGCTTTCCGGCTGCTGAACTCAGAGTTCCCGGGTTAGATTTCCGTTTGGGGCGTAGAGGTTTTCTCTATCCAGAATCATGTCCTATCCTGCGTAGAGCCTGGCATTATGAATGCGGATGTGAATGTGTGTGTATGTGTCTGCTCAACGTAAAAGTTAATGAAAACCAAAGTTAAAAAATCCTAAAGTTCATAGAGAAAAACCACAAAGCTCTTCTCAAGTCAAAGCACCGATATGACAATAGAAGTTAAAGGAGGCTATTCAAATAAAACAAAATAATAAAAAAAACTATCTCAAATTTTCAAAACTCTCACTTACATTTGTGAAAAGTGTAAACTCGCTACATGGATTACTTCGGAAACACCTAGTGCTATGAAAAATATTGACCAAATTGTGTGTATTAATGAGTTTGACATTTTCCCAGCGTAAGGTTTTATCTATTGGTGTTTCCTAGTTATACAAAATTACACAAAAATTAATTAAATAATTTTATATAAAGTTCAAGATATACTTTGGAAGAACCAATATATTAAACTTGTGTTATTTAAATAAAGTTATTAAAAGATATTTCAAAGAATAAATAATGGTTTTCCATTTACAGGATAGTAGGGATCAGCGAATTTTCTCTGGAATTTGCTTAACTTAAATTCAATTTTGTTATCTGTTCGACTTTAGGTTTTTTATTAACGATGTTCTCACTCGCGCACACACACACGCACACACACAAATGGATCTTTTGTTTCTCTCTCTCTCTCACTCACTACTACTTATCTGTAGTAAGTAGAAGTATTGCATTCCACCCAAAAATTAGATACGGAGGTTTCATTGGAAATAGAATTTTGAGGTCCACTGAATCCAAAAAAAAACAACATATTTTTAGAAAAAATCTCCTTGTGTTTGTGTGAACAGCTAAACTTAAATAATAAAAGTTGGTTAAATACCAAACTTGGTACTTAAGTATATTCCAAGAATGCAACATGAAAACTTTCAGGATAATTCCGTCACTCCAAACTACCCTTTACTATGAAAAGTTTTCCTTAGTTTTAATTTTCTCAAAAATATCTTTAACGGTTTTGATTAAAATTCCATATGTGCAAGATATTTGCATTACAAAATGCAGATCTACATCATCTTGAATTTTCAGCGAATACTATATGAGATTCACTTCTGAATGACTTTTATATAACTGGTAAACCGTAAGAGAGAGAGAAAATCTCACTACACAAAAAATTAGACCTCTTTAAATCACGAAATTTGTGTCAGATATTTTGTGGCTTACTTATTTGCGAGATTCTCTGATTATTTCTTTAAATTTTCTAGTATTTTTAACTTTCACTTTCTCTGCCACCTATCAATAGTAGGTATGAGGAGCTAATGTACGCCATCCAAAAATTCATGTCAGATTTCATTATTAATATGAGTTTTAAAATTTGTGAATCGAATAAAATACTTTTTGGATAAGGTCCGTGTGTGTGCTGGACACAAAACTGGTTTTGAAAATAAACTTAAAAATAAAGTTAGAATTAAACTTCCTTAAAGAAAGTAAAATAAATTTTATAATTGGGCTCAAATATTCTTTCAATCCAAAATCTTAATAAGTTTTAAAATTATTAATTTTCAAAATATAAAATTATGGGTATATGCAAAATGCAACACATGATGCATTTTTAAAAAACAAAGAGTCTTATTTTGCTTCTATGTCAAGGAACTACAAATTTGTTATATAGTTTTTTTCTACCATTCTTAGTTTAAAAGAGAAAAAGTTTTGCAGTTTTTATTTGTATTTTTTTCGTTTTTTGTATACATTGTTACTTTCAAACATTAGTAGCGCAAAAGCTATTTATTACACAGAAAAATTAAATGACAGTTTTGTTTATTTGGGTTTTTGAAATAAGCATAAAGATGCCAATATAAATGGATGAAAGCTACATCGTGTGGAACATTTTGAATTTGCAGAAATGCTGAAAATACGCCTTAAAGTCAAGTTTTAAAAATATAAACAGCTAGCAACCAAATGCGCAAAAGGGTATTTAAAAAGTCTCGTAACGATCCTGAAGCGTTCGCTAGGTCAAAAATAAAAATGGATTCTAAAACTACAAGCAATGGAAAACGTTTTGGGAACATGTATATATATATATTTAGATTTTTGTAGATTTTGGTTTAATTTCAGTTGTGCATTCCCTTAACTAATTCAACGATTTCTCTTTCCTCTATTCTGAATTATTCAACTACAAACAAGTACATCAAATTATCACGCATCAAAAGCAGGATAAAACATGAAGCTGTTGTACTTCAAGACATTAAGGATTTCCACATTTTTAAAAGTAAGTCGTTTCTATTAGGAGATAGAATGTCTTTGTAGAGGATAAAGCTTCTTTAAACATCCACAGAAACCAGTGAAGCAAACCATGTATTCACTCAGAATGGCAACTCTACAGATGTGGCGAATTCCTCAATGTCTGGATTCTTCTGAAGACTAGATTCAAGTTTGTCTTTGGCAAAGCCATCTACCTGCTCCCTCACGGAAATAAAAATATCCTATTGTTTTTCCTTTTCCAGACCTTGTCCTTCCAATCGTTTAATAGCTGCGGCAGGTACATGTAACTATGGACACAATATAGTTCTGTCTGTAAATTATGTCTCTTCTCCGGTAACAGAAGTTGCTGTGCCTTGGAAATTGCACCTGCGTCGGATGGATCCAAAGAAGCACAAACTCTTTAATTCTGTCAAATTTCTCACACAACATAGCAGCACACTCAGTCCAAGATGCCCAGCGAGTAATGACCGGGAAATTTGGAAGGGGCAGGCCAGTGATTTCCCTGTAGTAAACAACACGGCTCGGAGCTTTCAGTAGAATCTTCTTCAGGGCAGAGATGAATTGATTTGCGATGTCGTATTCGTTCCTTATGGATTCACAAACCCTGTGAAGGGCATGGGCCAAGCATGTCACATGCTTCAAGTTAGGAAATAAAAGTTTCAATTGGTTAACAGCTGAAGCCATGTATGGAGTCTGCTCCGTAACCATAAGGAGAAGTTTTTCAAACTCGATACCAGTAGGCCAGACTTTTTGGCAGAAGCCCATAATGGATTGCATTACTGTATTGGCATTGGCTTTCTGCAGCTCGCACATTTTTAACAACATGGGCTTAACTTTCTCTCCTGCTAAGGGAAAAACTAAAATGTTCAAAACATATCTTTCCATTGAGTCTATGGTTTCATCCACAATGATTCCCACATCTCTATCAGACACTTTCTCCTTGATTCTTTCTATAGTTTCTTGATAAAACAGGCTCCATGTAGTTTTTTCTTAAAGTACTCTCATCGGGCATTGACATCTTTGTGTATTTTTCAAGAAATGTTTGGTTCACCTTATTGAATAGAATTCCTGCTTGTGTAAGAGCTGCACACAAATAAATTTTAGTTCCTTCAAATTTTGGCTTTTTGAAGAACTCGTAACAGAAGTTACCGTGACTTGTTTGCTTGAAGAATCTTGTTCTTTTGATGCTTAGAGCTGGAAATGTGTTGTTTGATGCGATCTGGCTGGAGTTTTGCATCTAACAAAATTCCTGAATCACAAATAGTACATCGCATAACAGTTCAATCAGTATCTATGAAATCTTGTTTGAATTCCTCAGCCAGAACAACAAATCGAGCACTGGACACCTTTGGCATGGTAAAATCTAGTACTAGTACACTCGTTTGGTAATGTAACAGCTAACACTAGTTCACTTGCTAACACAATGCGATTGTCACACAACTCTCTTGCACCCATTCGCTATCCATATTCTCTTATAACACCGGAACAATTACCAGAATGTTCTCATTCATGCTGGAACTTCAGTCTCAGCGACTTCTAGTAGTTTCGAGCAGAACCCAGTCTTCATAATTCTCTGAACTGCGCGGGTGAGGTTACTGACGTCCCTGCGTGCCCAGCCTTCCCCTCTATGCATACAGATGACGTCTCTCACAGTAACAAACTCGCATTCACGAAAAGTAGTGCACTGATTCTGGTGGGATAGAATCACTCATTGTCAATTACATTACTGCGGGCTACTTTCTATCGGTAAAGCGAGAGAAAGAGCTTTTCGTCGAGCACGCAATTATTTTCCATTGCTGCGGGTGTGCTTTCAATTCCCGCGCGGTGTTTACTGAAAGAGGTAGACTTACTATTTGCACGTACCCAGCAAGCTGAGGAGACGTTAATTGAATCTTAAAGAATAAATTGGAATGGAATTTAAAAGAAACAAGGGGGATTATGGGCATGGTTGGGGGAAAATGGGATAAAGGTGCCAAAAAGGTGTAAAGGTCCCAAAAAAGGGAAAAAGGTGCGAGAAAAAAATGCCGCTTTTCACAACTAGAAACAAAATTTCCGCACAGCTTTAATTTACCCAAAGAAAAAAGATGCGCACCTAATAATCCTAACCCTGGTTATGATATTCTCAAAAATGACTAATAATTTTGATTAAAATATAAACATTTAGGATATTCACATGACAAATAAAATTTATATTATGAATTTTTTGAGAATAGCGTTTGAAGTTCTTGTCTTTTACAAGAAATTTTATATAATTTTGTATAATGGTTAAAAGATAACGTGTGTGACCCGCATTCAGAAGGTCCTGCATTCAAATCTCCGAACATCTGACCGAAGGTTTTTGCGCGATTTCCCTCGGTCGCTAAGTGAATGCTGGCTTGGATACTTTGATCCGCGAATTTTCCTATCATCCCCTCCATCAGTGCATTTCATTTCCTTCTTCACCAATATACCAGACATTGGGCTGATCACCCATCCTGGATATGCTATGATCCACAGTTTGCTTGCTCCTAAACAGGCTATTGACCCAAGGCATTGGCTTGCAAGGCTTACGAGGAGGGTAATTTGTTGAAGAAGAGTAAGAACAGCATTAAACTATAAGGCATAGATAAAAAGTTACTACATGAAAAACATAGATCTTTTTAAAACACACAGTTCAGTTCAAAAATCTATTTTTGTGGCATCAGTCAATTCCGAGATATACACTATTGTTGGTTTGAGCTGCTCAAGCTTTGTCATTTTTTCAAGTGTTGATGCTATTCAGTTGTTTCTTCCAATGTTATATACAGTGTATGATATTTAAACCTCAGCATTTAGTGACCCACTTTTGAGCATCTGACTATCGATTCGGTATTATCTATCCCCTTTGTACACATTCCACAAGAAGTAATCTACATTCCATTTCTGTAAGGGATTAATAGGGCGTGACTAAAGCTATTCGCCGGCTTCTCCTTCACCTTTAGGGTATTGAAGGAGAAAGGGGCGATTAAGAAAATGTAAATAGCTGGAAGTGCAATTTATATGATGTCCTATAACTGATGTTTGGGAACTAAAATGCTAATATCTCAAGAACTGACTCATATTCAACAGCATTTCCAAACAGACATTTGTTGTACATTTGCTGTACAAAATCGCTCGCCATTCCTTACCTATACTTATTCGTAATTTGCCAATGAGTTGATATAACTGCATAGGTATGCTTATTGGTGCGATACACAGCACAAGGCACGATAGTACCTACAAGTTGACACCGCCACCATATAAAATGAAGTCATGACGTTATGACGTACCCTAGAATCGGTAACAAGTGCGATTTGTCCAGGGAAACCGTGTTGATTTCATCCTGCCATTTCTGTTCCTACAACGAAATGTGTAATTCCTACAGAGGTTTATCTCGAACATGAAGTAGACAGAAAAATGGATATTTGTAGGAGTAGTGTGTAGAAGCTATATAAGAGTAAACAATAGTGGTAAGAAAAAATATTTGAATGTAATACATCAGATTTTACTTTCAGTGCATGTTATAAAATAATTCCTATTACAGCATAATTTCCACAGTTACGGTATGAATTATTCTACACTAATTTCAGTTCCATTCTGGGCTAAATGCATGTCAAAGAATTTCCTCACTTGTTCCAGACTCTGCATTGTAATAAACACAAGGCTCGCCCAACGGAGTTTATAAGCATTAATAATGAACAATAATTATGTACATCCTGTTATTACCTCTCATTTAAAATTCCCCTTGGGCTCTAATAAAACTATTAATTCTTTAAGCGATTAGTTCCCCTTAATAAACGTATACTTAGTAACCGAGACATTGGCTAACGAAAAACTTTATTTATAATACGATTACCATGTCATTTGGGTACAGTAATGAGAAAATTCTAGGTTTAAATTGAGCCTTCATAATTGTATTTAGTTCTTATTTATAGTAGGAATGGAGATATGCTTGAGTAAAAATTAAAAAAATCTGATGTGTTTCACTCACATGACTTTCTCTACTCTTGTACAAACTATTTTTACAAATACTTATTCTCCATATGCTTCATGTTGATCGAGATGTTAATCTTATTGCTAATTTTCTTGTAGATGCAAGGGGAATTGGTAGGCTTTAAGCGATAATCAAATATTTTAAAAGCTGGTTGCTATTTGGAGTACTCCATTATCTTTGTACGTTCAGGACAAAAACAATGAAAAATGAATTTGAGAAAAAGTATAAGTATTGGAAAATTTAAGGGAATAACAAGCAAGATCTCGAAAATGGTTCACCCAAGAAAAAAATGTATGATATAAATTGTGTATTTTAACACGATCTACATTTTTTGTGTAATAAAATTTTGTCTATCTCTTATGGTTTACAGGTTATGCAAAAGTCGTTCACAATGAAGAATACTTTGGAGACATTCCCAGAAAATTCGAGATATACATTTCATTTTTTATGAAAGTATCTTAAACATATGATATTTTAATCAAAATCGTTAGAGCCATTTTTGAGAAAATTAAAATTTTCGAAAAATGTTCCATGTAAAGGGTAATCTGGGGTGAGAGGATTTTCTTGAAAACCTTCGTGTCGCATCTCTGGAAGATACTGAACCTAAATACCAACTTTGGTGTTTATCCAACTGTTCGTTTCTGAGTTATGCTGTTCAGAGACACACATACACACACGCACAGACACGGACATGTTTCCAAAAATGCTTTTTTGGATTCAGGAGGTATCAAAACATGTATTTCCGGTGAAATCTCAGCATCGAATTTTTGGGTGGAATACAATACTTACCCTACTTACTATACGTAGTAGAGAAAGTGAAAAATAGTTATTAACGCTACTATAAAAGTCTGAGGTATTACATTCACACGACTTTCTCTACCCTCTATCGCTTATTAGTGGGAATAGAAATTATTCTTAAATACGAAGCTTTATCTTTCTAGCTACTTAATCTTAATCCAGATAAACTTAATGGAAATAACTGCATTACATATTTCGTTACAGATACAAACAGAATAACGATGGTCAAATGTTTAAGAACTGGACGCTATATGCTGGCCTTTAAAATCTTATTCCCTTTGCGTGCAATCGCAAGAAATAACTGAATATCGAAAGCACTGAATATATAAAAAAATATTCCAAATAGTATAGGCTGCGCGGATTTCCTTGAAAATCTTCTTGTTGCATCTTTGAAAGGTACTGAACCTAAGTACCAACTTCGGTATTTATTCGAGTTCCTTTTTTAGTTATGCTGTTCAGACAAACACAAACAAACACACGAACCTTTTTCTAAAAATGCCTGTTGGATCCAGGGGGCCTTAAAACATGTACTTTCGGTAAAACATCCATATCAAATTTTTGGGTGAATGCAATATCTTCTCTTCTTATTTACGTGGTAAAAAAGTAAAAAAGGGAAATCATTAAAGATGTACATGTCTTAAGTATAATACTGTGAATCAGCAGTTATGGTCCAAGGTTATCGGGAGGTCAGCGCCAAGCGGTCCACGTAAACAACGATAACGCTGCAAACACCGGGCGCGGTACCTGGAGATAACTAGAACTTTCTGGAAGCATTACCTCTCCCCTCCAGAAAGTGTGTCAAAATATTTCTAGCATGTTCGAGAATCTCTGTGGAAGATCCGACTGCCTATATAAGGGAGCGCTCTCGCGGGCAGTGAGACAGTCGCGAGTTGATAGTCAGTACGTGTGGAGTTGCGAGTGGAGTGCGACAAAGTGGAGCTGTGTCAGTCAGTGTGCGAGTTGGCGACTGCGTTTCTGATGCTACAGAAATTCTCCGAGCGAGTTGGTAACGGCTTCTATGACGCGCAGCGAGTGCTACGCGGAGCGACGGTTGTGAAGGTCTTATATTCGAGATAACTCCGGAGTGAAGTGAAGCGTCCGGCGAAGAGGCTTCGTAACTAAGTAAAGTGACGGAGAATTGAAGTAGTTCACTTCGTGAAGTGACAGTGAAAGAGTGACAGTGAGAACTGGACAAAAGTAACAATATTTAATGGTATAAGAATTATTAAACTGAAAGAAAGCAGTTTATGAATTAATGAATATCCGCTAAAGAAAGTAACATATGTATTTCGTATTGATATGTTTGCACCCTCCTAGAAAAAATATGTAATATGCTTGTGAAGTTCTCCTAATTATTGCTCATTATGAGAGTCAAACTGAAAAAGCATATGCAATGATGGCGAAAGCAACAAAATGATTTTTAAAAACCTTCCGATTAAATGACAAGGAATGAATGTTAGAGAATTATGCAGAGAAGGTTCGTATGAAGTTTGTCTTAAGTTTATCTTAATACCAATGCAATCAAAACAATAATGTTTAATATGTTTTATAATTGTATGTACTTAAAGGTAGATAGTCTTTATTGCATTTAGCAAATGCTGAAGCCGTTTTATTGATGATTGCTGTATTATTACCATATATAGACGTAATAATTGCAAGGGAAAACTGAGGGCCAAAATATTTCCGGATTTTCGCATCAAAGAATGACAGTGCAGACTTTGTGCACTTCGTCAAATTGCTATAATGAACCCTTTACATTTACGTATTTCAGAAAAAGCGTTTAACACTGTCCGAAATTTTTATATTTTATCGTAATGCCTTGTAGATATTTAATTTATAAAACATAATAAACTGCATATACTTTATAAACTGTAAAAGCAATCGTCACAAATATGGCAATGAGTATGCTTTTATGGGAACGTTTTTATTATAAGCCATTTTTAGACAGCATGGCATTAAGGTAGAACTTTTAGAATTTTTAATGTAGTGCACGCCAACTAAACGATAAAAATTATATACCACTCCATTGTTACCAACTTTGGTTTCAAGTCCAATCACATGGTAATTATCCTTTGTATTTAAACATGTTTAATAATTTGACTTAGATTAGGTTTTACCTTTCATTATGTTTTTTACATGATTAATTTTTCATGGCGCTCGCATTATCTGTTCACAATACAAATCGTCATACTTCAATTTACCGCAGCCTTATGCTTTCTTTGATCTAAAACATTATTCTTTTATCTAGTATAACTTACATAAAGATTAAATGGCGGCAGTTATGAATTCGGAAGAAACTGAATTGGAAGAGCCAGATGAAATTACAGAAGCAGCAGAGAGAATAACACTAGAACTACTTACCCACAAAGAATTCAGAAAACAATATGATATAGGATTTAATCGCTTCATTACTTGGTGTAAGGCAAAACATTTTGGAAATAATTTTACTGAAAATGACTGCTAGCGAATCAACAAAACATGAAAACATCTGACACGAGAGTTGATCTCGTTTTTAACTACTCATTTCTCTTGTTTCAGGAATCTCTCTACACACGTTCTAAACGGAATTTCTCTTAGTTTCAGAATCAATATAAAATTATTTTATTGATATTTTATAAATTCGAGCGCTGTCTAAAGAATACTATATGCTACACCTGTTAAAGGTGATTCTATTTTGCTCGTAGAATTACGAAACGAAGGCTTAAAAATTTTGACTTATCCTAGCAAGCACCTCGTCCCAGATTTTCGTCGCCAGCTCGTCTAAAAATGTAGGTATTTCTGAAGTAAATTTTATCTGTATTGAAAATAAGCTGTGATAAACATATATGGTCATGTACGAAAGCTTCTTGAAGGACATAAATAATGAGTCGTTTGTTTTGGCTAACATCATATTGACTTGCAGATTTACAATTGTTTCCTTTCAGCTACTCTGTGATAAAGATCTGACTTCCGGACCACTAGATTCAATCCCTATCTCCTGAGACCAACGATAACATAATGTAATTTCTTCTACTATGAAATCTTAGCCCAGAAAAATGTTCTTAAAAACTTTACAATTGTTTTATGGACTGCTGCGATCTTCTAATAGGATCAGCACTAAAAGTTATTCTACACCAGAATGAGAATTTAATTGATTGTGACAGCTGCGTGGAAAGAAAGCTTAAGTTATATAGAATGGAATAAAAAATTTGTTAACCAAAATATTCACTATACCTTTTTCACTATAAGCTGAAAGAAGTAAACAAAACCACGTGACAAGACAGCACCTCATTGGCTGGTGGGCAAACTAGCATGTCGTCTCTTCCTCTACAAAAAACAGTTCGGTTCATACAGTAACATTTTGTGGTTATTCTCGTGCAGAGAAATTAAAAAAACTTATTATTGTAACAGTTCAATTTATGAAACTAAATGTGTTTGTTCAGATTTACTTATAACTAAATGAGGGTTGAAGAGGTTATGCGCAGACGCTGCTATTTGTTTCTGGTTTCCGGCTGATAATCTTCTGTCACTGTGGAAAACACACGCGAAAAATGGAAAGAAGACAGTTGTGTTAAATGCTTTTAACAAATTCAGTGAAAAGTACCCACCTTTAATTGACAATGAATATGGTTGACCATTGTTTACAATAATTGAAGTTCTTAGTGATGCAGAATTGTTGCTGGGATAGTTTGGGTCGCGTTTGTTTTCTGTTGTGTTTTAACCTATGGTGCTAATATTATTTAACTTATTGACTCATGAAAGGTTAAAGCAAAGGTGGTATACTGATATTAGTCATTAAATGAATGATTTCTAAAGCCTGAAGCTAAGAACAGTTTAATCCAGTACCTTTTATCACAGAAGCCGTACTGTTCAGGTACAAACTTTTATTTGTCTACTTTTAGCATTATATGTTAGAAGTTTAGGATGTAAGGCAAAATATAGGAATAAGACATACAATATTTAAAAGCTAATGATCCCCAAGTTGCACAATATACTGTATTTGCATTCTGTCTGAAACAATTTCCTCTCATAGGTCTTAGTACCCGTCATCCTCCACGTGGTGCTGCCATGTGCTCGGCGGAGTGATACATTTAAGTTTTGTTTACTTCTCCTTTCAGCTTATAGTGAGAAAGGTATATTTTATTGAATAAAGGACCCTACTTTAAAAACATCGCTCGTATTATCTCAAAAATATTTTGTAATCCAAGATCTTAATGTTATACAGGGTGGTGCACGATTAATTGATACATTTAATATTGTCACAACACTTTTACTTCTGAAATGAAAACTTTCAAATTTTACACACAGGTAGTTATGGTTTATGGAAATGTATGTTTCACCCCATGTTCCATATGTGCTTCGACGTGTTTTGTTTCATGGAAATGTCGGTAGAGGTCGTGTTGCTGCAACATCGCCAGTCCCTTGTTTCGCAGTTAGCGTCTCGCTATGGCCGAGCATGGACGTCAAAATGTCGCAGCAACGCAGAGAAGATTTAGTGCAATATCTCACACGCGTTGGGCTCCATTAAGGAACACAATTCTCCCATTAACAGAAAATTTGAAGAAGAAGAAAGGTTTGTTGGAAAGGAAACGACCTCGGGCACCGACTGTTCGTTCTACAGAAAACATTGCGGCGCTAGGGGTCGCCATGCAACGAAGTCCTAACAAGTCAACTCTTGGGGATATTTGTAGGGATATTTGAAAGAGAAACTATTCCCTCATGGAAATGCATGCCCAGATAGCGCAATTGTACAACGAGATAAATGAAAACTTGTGCTGCAAAGTTGTAAGAAATATATGTACTCTCCTTCGCGAAGTTGTCCGCTGCAATGGAGCTCATATTGAACACGTGATGAAGTGAAATGCATTTCCATGGGCTATACTACCTGTGTGCAAAATTAAAAGGTTTTAAAGAGTTGTGACAATATTAAATGTGTCAACCATTGTGCGCCACTCTGTATATTACGAGGATGTTTAAAGGTTACAATACTGGTTACAATGTGTATACTTACTAGTTCACTCAAAACATTCCAACTTGTCTCTCAAAATAACTCTGATTTTTCATCTTCAATTTTTGCGTAATAATACTCCCAATATCATTCCAAAAATGTTTATCCGTCTGTTCATTGGCTTGGTTTGCATTTATTTCCTATTCAAGGTTTGTTTTCTCGATAAAATTGGTTTGAAAAGGTTGTAAACTCTAGCTAAATGTGTTTTCAGATTTATATTCACATATTTATTTACAGCTTTGCTATTTCTGGACGGATTCAATATTATTGGTACTGAACTAAAATCTGATTTTGCTTTCTATTTGTCCCTTACGACTTTCCTTTGCTTGCTATAATTATTATTGTATTAATTAGTAATAATAATGCAAGTTCATACCAAATAAAGAATTATGACACCAATTAAACCAGAGTGCATCCACGGAGGTGAAACATTACGTTTTAACAGAAAATCAGATATCAAAAATATTAAAAAATGATGCAAAATTATAAGAAAAAGTTTAGTTGAACAAGAAACAAACAAAGATTAATATTTTATGAACATATTAAACGAATGAACCCAAACAAGCTCAAAAAGCAAATAATGGAATTCTACGAAAATAGAAGTGAAGCACAAGCAGATACTTTGTAGTGGATTAGATAAATAAAAATACCTTAAAGTTGGCAGGAATTACGCAAGAAAATATCCTAAAGAGAGAGGGAACTTTATAATCCAAGTGCATAAGTGGCACGTTGACCAAGAGGATAAACCGAATAAAAAAACTGGAACATGGACAAACGAGAGAGAGAAAACCCACAGCCAAAGAATGAGAGAACTGTGGTTTCAAAGGAAAACAAAGAAACGTTCCTAATTATTTTGTGTAATTCTACATGGGCTCATTTGCAAATAAAAAACGGAAATTTGGTTATCTTTTTACTATTCCATATAGAATAGTCTCAAGCGTTATAAAATTAACCCCTATTTCATGTGAATGTGCGTATCAAAACAGAGGCAAACACACTGCACTTGCGGCTGGTCTTGATTATAGACGTGGTTTTACTCCGGTGATTTACAACGCATCAGGTACTAAAATATTTTTACCCACTTAGGAGTAAGTAGATGGGTAAAGCAAAAACGTAAATGGGATATATTGTACCCCATTAACTTTTCATCAGCAACAAATGAAAAATATTGATAGATATATTCGGATTAAAGTACGTTATTACAGGTTAGTTAATTTTCTAGATAACTGCTTTAGTGTGCAAAGGAAAATCATGAAACTAAGTGCAAAATGTACTCAAGGCTATAAGCTTAATGAGGAAGCAACGTCAAGTTTCACATACTTTCTTATATCCTATTTCTTGGACAGTTTAACTACTCCTATGTATTATACATCAGAAGAAAGATATCACTATGTTAAGTGCAGCCCTCTAATGTTAGCATGTAATTGGCTCTCTCCATTTTCCGTTCTCTAGTTCTCCCTCCATTTTCATCTCCTTTTCTCTCCTCTCTTGTATTTTCATTTCCAATTACAAACTTCCTCGTCTCCTCTGACCTTCTGATGTTTTATGCAGCAACCTATAGACCATAACTTAGTGGAATATTGTCTTTCTTTTTCGTTTCATTATCCCTCTTGTTTCTATACTTTTAACGACAAAGTAACATGGAAAAACGAAGGAAGGGGAATATGTGCATTGGCTTTTGTAAGGCATCTATTAGTTTTTTACGTCGAAGTGAAATTGAAATCGGTAAAAAAAATTAGTGCATGGAGTGTTTTCATGAAGTTAAAATTTTGATGTGAAACGCCATATGCATGGAGGTGAAATTTTATTTATAAGACATTAAAGAAAAATCTGATGTGATACATACACATCACATTCTCTACCCTTTATCGTTTATTAGTGGGTATTCAAACCATTCTTAGTAAAGCTCATTTTACTGTCTACTACATTTTAATCCAAATAAATTTTTGCAGAAATAGCTACACTACCATTTCGTTATAGATACAAAGTTAACAACAATACTCAAGTGCTCAATAACTGGACGCTGTACGTTGGCCTTACTATTTTCAAACAAGTGAATGTTGACAGGACTTAAGAGGATGACAAAGAAATGCACAAATCTAACCTTCAGTTTTTAGAAAATAAAAAAATTCGAAAAATCTTCCATGTGAAGGGTAGTCTGGAGTGGGGGATTTTCTTGAACATCTTGTTTTCGCTTCTTTGGAAGGTACCGAACCTAAATGCCAAGTTTGGTATTTATACGACTTTTTGTTTTTGAGTTATACTGTTCACAGACAGACACACCAAACAAACACACACACACACACGGATCTTCTTCTAAACATGTTTTGTTTTATTCAGGGGGTCTTAAAACATGTATTTCCGGTGAAATCTCGGTATCGAATTTTTGGGTGGAATGTGACATCTTCTGTACCTACTATGTACATTGTGGAGAAAGGAAACATATATGACAAACCTTTCATTTTGTTGAAATTGCATCGAAATAAGGATACTTTGTATGGAGACTATTTTCTATGTTATCCCCAATAAATCCTTCCAGTGCTAATACTGTACCACAAAGAATTGAAAAGTACTTTGACAGTCCTGAAATTATCATAAGATACCTTCTTGTTATTGTTATCTAACAATTTAAATCAAAATGAATATACAATTATTAACCCGCTTGGATTAACTTAAAATACAGCCGCGTTTTACTTTGGAGCTCCCTATCTTTACTCCTACATAATATTTGCAGATTGATTATCATGGAATGCTAAACGCTGTTTACTTCATGTGGATCCATCCCGTTCCTTAGCATAGATCTAGTAGTGATTGTTTAGCGACGATTTAGCTAAGGGTGGGGATGCCCTTCAAGTAAGCAGGCTTTAGCTAGCTAAAGGAGGCAGTGTGTACTTACTGTTGAGCAAGTGAGAGGTAAAGACATGTGACAGAGGAAAGATGTTGACTGTGTTCTGTTATAAGTGTCACGCGCGGCACAAGTTCAGCACACTGTGTACTGATCCCATCAGCTGAAGCTTTACCTGAGAGATAAACGACCCCACCCCCTAGCTTAAGCGTTGCTGAACAGACAGTAGTGGTTGCGGTTCAGCAAGGATTCGAACCTAGCTAACTTGCGACATTAAAATCTTGGCTAATAAATTTATTAATTTAGGTAATTGCTGTAAAGTGGTAAATTTTTAAGGGAACAAGTATTGAAAATGCCTTGATTTGAAAACTGGCCTGGACGGAAATAGATCGGATCTGAAAAAGCTAACATAGAATTACTGGACAGCGAAGTCTGCATATAGGGTTTTGTTTTCGCAACAGGTAGTTACACCTCATAGATTTGCAGTTTTATTTTATTAAATTAATTATAAATGGGGTATTAAACGAACTGAACTTCTAATCTTGAAAAATAATTTAGTACGTTTATTAAACCACCTTTATGCTGAATTACTCCGATGTGTGTAGCCTAATTTTGAGAAAATGTAGTTGAAAGTGAAAATGGCATTTTTACCACAGTGAAGACATTTGTCAATCCAAAAGGCTAACAAGCTACAATAATTTAACGTTGAAATACCAAGCCTTACTTTATATTCCAAATAACAGTAATGGGAATATACGTAATGATGAATCTTATACTCTTCTAATGTTAACATAATATTAATCTAACTCGGAAGAAAACTGAATCTACGTGAATACCTGTTTTTAAAAGTTTTGGAAAAGCCTTATGGAACAGTTATATTGTGCACATGCACAGTTATTTACAATAGGTTACTTGTGCAACGCTTAAAAACTGAACAGTATTTTTAGGACCTTTATGAGTATATTTCTACGCAGTTTTGATTAAATTTCCCATTCACATAACATAGAATTGATATTTTTACTTTCTCTATCATCTACCTATACTAGGTAGAGGAATCATAGCATTCCATCTAAGTTCGAGATCGAGATTTCATTGGAAATACACATTTAAAAATACATGTATCCAGGAAAGTGTTTTTAGAAAAAGATCCACGTGGGATATGTGTATCAGTATCAAACTTCTTTAATGTCAGTATATTCCAAGAATGTAAAGATAAGATTTTTCAGGAAAATTTCCAAATCTTTAGATGGAAAAGTTTTCGCCATTTTGTGTTTATGAAAAAATATCCCTAACGATGTTCAATAAAATATCTTCCACTCTCTTTATACAGCATGTTGAAAATTAAATTGAGTTTTATTTATGGACGCTGTTTAGCTGCTATGGTTCTTAACGTCCCATTCTGCCTAATTGGACGTGAAAGACCAGAAATTTTGCTGAGGCCTCCTTGTCAGGCTTGAGGTTCTTTTTCGTGCCGTAAATCTACGACAAGGAATCACTGGCTTTACTTTCCGAATGAATCCATGTTAAGGACTTTTAGCCCATTTAGCATGTGAAGTTGTCTTCCGAATATATTACTGGTAAACTATAAGAGATAGACGAAGTGTAGGCGTTATAAAAACCCACAATTTATGCCAAATACAGTGTGTTCCATTTAAAACAGGGAAGAGCTTGTTTTATTGAAGCATAACATTTCCTGATACGCTATGAGTTACATTTTTAATCTTGGAACAGATTTCAATACCAGTAGGTACCATTTGCAACACGTTCAACATCTGTCACAATATTTCTCAGTATAGAATTAATGATATTTTGTTTTACTACGGCTTCAAATCATTATCCCCCTATACCTAATTGCGAATTCTCATTAGAAACGGTACTAAAGAATAGATTTTCTTGAGCAACTTGTAAAATAGATTCGAATGCCCTCGTTAGAATTGTTTTTCTTAGAATATTTTGACAAAAAGCTTGAATTTTATACACAAACTCGGAATTTTTGTACTCAGAAATAGGATCACGTCCTCGAATATTGATTTCTTACAAAATTAGTAATGCACATCCTTCACAAATTTTGTTTCTGCTAACTGAAGAAGACAGGATTTCTCGCTCAATTGTACACCTTTACAGAATTGTCACTTTGTTATTATACATTGCATTTCATAAATTCCGCATATTTTCTGCTACAGCTAAATGCAAATGTTATTTTTCAAACACGCTCGGACACGTCAAATAGTCTGATTTAAAATACAATTTTTCGCAGAAACAAATCATTCTTAATATCATTATTGTGCACGTTGTGACGTTATCCGAAACATTTTTAAATTCATTTTAAATTAATTCATTAACTCTTCAGCCCGTCACATACCTCTTGTGCTAACAAAGAAATTTATAATGAACATGTTTTGCAAATATTTATCTGGATTGACTTTAAGTAGATAGAAACATAAACTTTCGTAAGAAAGTTTGAAGAAGTTAAATAGAAATAAATGAAGTTTTAAAGAATATCAGTCATTAATATCCTGTACTCGATTAAGCTTTGCAATACGTTTGTCTGCATGTGCATTAAGTGCATTGTTGCGTGCTATCGTTACCTTTGTGGTAGTATATTCTCTGTCAGAAATGTTCATTGTCGTCAAGTTGGTATGCTCACGTCAGCAGTTATATTTTCAATGTGGGTTTGAAAGGAGCCACACCTGAGGCAACGGCACCAGCAGATACACCATGAGCACCCATGCTTTTATAATGTACCTGACAATTAATTTACCACATAGGCAAAGGTACGAGTATGACACGTGACATTCATTGTCCTGTTATGGTAGTGTTTCCAAATTACAGCTAAATGGTGATTCAGTAACACCTTTATTTAGTTGCTTGTAGCAATGCAAGTGGTTGAATGGACGAAAGCTTAGATTCGCCTTTATACAAGGTTACTCAAAAAGAAGGAAGAGATTTTAAATATTAATTTCTAATCAACGACAAAGGATAGCAAAACTTGCATTACACCACTGGATAGAGAAAAGTTCAAAGTTTTAAGCTCCACCTTTTAGTTTAATGACGGGGGCACTATGGTTTGTCGTTTTGTGTGCTGCAGTATCCAAAGAATGAATCCATTTTTCAGTTTAACCTCAATTACGTTGTAAGTTCAACAAAGAGCCACCTTCTCATAAGCAGACTTACTATTGATACAAGAAATTTGAAGTAGAATATTTTTTTGTAGTTGGAAGATGCTCCATGTTTATCTGCACCACGGATGGGAGCCAATTTGTCGCGGTCACTTCGTGTTATCTTATTGCTGAGCGCCTGTTATTGTTTTACTACTTTGAATGTTGGGTTCATTGTCCTCCGGCTAGCTATTATTACTACTCAGTCGAGCATATCTCTTGAACAGGGTGTGTAAACGGAAAGGGTTTGTTACTGAAAGATAATACTTATAAAAGAATTTGTTTTTACACTTTTATTACCGTCACAATTAATTAATTTCACATATTGACTCTTGATACACGCCAGACTGAAACTGTTATATTTTCTAATATCACTATAATCACTTATTTGCTGCACACTATTAATTCGCGTATTTCACATTTATAACTAACTTTACAACGCGAGAGATTTTGTAGAATTGCGCGACGTATAACGCGTGAACGATTCTCTCAAACTGTGCGACGTATAACCTTTGTATGATTCTGTTGGACTGAACGACGTATTACCCGCGAATCCTTATGTTGGACTGAACGACGTTTGCCTTGTGAATTATTCTGTCAAACTGCGCGTTACCCATCTCTGGCACGGAATTTATACTCCCTCACCTGATATGCCTAAAGATTATAACCGAGCTGCTATTGGTTAATAAAGCGCGCCAACATTAGCGTCTATTTTTATATCCAATCAAAATTACGAACACATATGCTCTAGGGAAGATATTCCCTCCATTTCTACAGAAAAGCGCGCTAATCTGACGTCATTTGTTTGTCTCTTCTAATTGATAAACAACTCACCCCCTCGCTACATTGTTATCCGCTCCTATTGTCAGTTTCAGTGAGGCCGTGTAAACGTATTTCCTAACAATGCTTATAATTAACAAACATCTCAAATCATTGTCATACAATAATGCTTATTTACACTACAATCACTCTGGCATTCACAGTGTTGTGATATAAAATACTGCGTCAAATTACATATGCAAAAGTAAAAGCACTGGTTGTCCTCATTCATATTGAATGCATAAAATAAAATTTCGAACTTTCGTCTATCCAATGATGTACTGTATGTGTGTATCTATTGTTGTTAATTAGAAATAAATATTTAAACTCTTTCCCTTAGTTTTCAATAATCCCCTATATTAAACTGTTCTAAATGTGGTGTCATTTTTTAAATTGTTTGTTTAAAATACAGTTGATCATTACGCATTACTTCAGTGATAAGCACATCTGCAAACTGATTTTATAATTCGTTGTATGTTATTACTACATTTTCACAGTGTTTCAATAATTTATTCACTCTTTTATTTATTTTTCGCTCGCATCGATCCACACTTAGAAATCTTATCCAGTTACTTGCCGATTTAAGAAATTATCTGTACTATCGGTTGGACCAATTTAATGGGAAAGGTGCTGAAAGCAATTATTCAATAGAGACATGCTATTTTAACAGCAGTTAGCATGCTTAGCCTCTAGCAACAGAGTAGCATATTTTCTTGAGAAAGGTGGCAACATATTTTCAATTTTGTTTCTACCTACGCTTGTGTCTTTCCATTTTTCTTCTCTTTTAAGGTATTTTCTCAATATATACTATTACCATTTTTTAATAGATTTTGTTCTTTTACAATATATTTTATGCTAACTACTTAAGGCAATTACATCTTATTTATAGGATTAGCTTTTCCAAAAAATTTGGTATGCAAATTTAATTCTCTTGTTTTCTTTCTTCCTTTCCTTCCAATAAATTATTTTAGATCACTTTAACGATAAATTAAATTGAGTTTTATTTATGGACGCTCATTAACTACTATGGTCCTTAGCGTTCCATTCTATATTGGGCGTGAAAGACCAATAATTTTGTTCAGATGCCTCTTTATCAGGCTAGAGTTCTTTTACGTGCCGGCTTTACTTCCCTACCGAAGGAAGCCATGCTAAGGGTTTTTGCGCCCAAAAAAATCCATCCCCCTCCGCCGGGTCTGAACCCGTGACCTTGGGAACTAGAGGCTAGCACGGTACCACCAGTCCACGGAAGACAACTACTCTGTAGTCTTATCGCGAGCATAACAACTTAAGAATATCATGACATTAAATTACAATATAATCTCACAAGGCGCTGACATTATAAGTGGATCAAAATAAAATTGATTACATACGGGATTTGGCCTTTACTGCATTTTCTTTAAGTTTACGTTTGGGAATGGCTCAGGCGTTAAAGTCTTTGGTCCGTATTCGAGAGGTCGCGGGTTCAATTCCCGTAGCCGACTTTCCTGACCCATGGGTTTTTTTCGGGGATTTCCCCGGTAATGTTGGGAAGAATCATTAAGTCCCCAGAATTTCCTGTCCCTCTATTTCATATCCATTCTTTCACCCACTTCACTTTTCATCCGCTTGGTTTCTTTCAGTATTGTACAATGAGGTGCAAAAAAAAAAAAAAGTGTGCCAGTATTAGGAACCGCAGTTTAAGCTGGAAATCAATAATTAACACGCCTCTGCCGCGCCTTTCATCCCTCATTCGGTTACAGAGGTTAATACTTGAATGCCGAACCAATAAGAGCCGGGCTCATTCAGGGGCTAGTATGGACAGTCTGTGGGAGGCATATTGTTTCCAACCATTCATGTGACATATACGGATTCTCCACCTCTTTCATCGCCCAGCTAGGCCTGACCTCCCATCATAGATTAAGCTAGGTATCGGACTTCAGGTATAATCAATTAGAGGATAGCTCACTTAAGGCAGACGCGCAACACAAAAGATGTGATTCTGCCAACATTCAAGAATGGAAAACACAAAGCAATCAAAGGCATCGTTACGCTTTTTGCACTTGACTGTACGTGTCGGCGGGATACACCGGAAGGGAAAAAGGATGCTCTATGGAAACCTTCGTCTCTCGGAATGGGATCACTCTCCGGTTCCGGCCCTAGGGGATGTATAAGACCGCAGGGGGAGGGAGAGCCGGGTGCACCAGTGCCCATCCGAGGAGTTTAAATCTTTAAATGGTAAGGACCCTGCCCTCTGGCTGTCGTGCCCCCTGATCCGGTCGGCCTGTGTCTCTTCTCACCTCATCCCTCCCTCTTGGGGGCACAGTTACAAAAGATCTCCTAGGTCGACATGCTAAGTTCCCTCCGTGCTGAATCCTAATGCTACTATTTTTAAGCACCAGGGCTATGAGAGGTTGTGTAGGTCGGTAATCCCAACTTGTTTCCATTTGGTGTAAGCAAATGTACAGAGAAAGGGTAGACCATGGGTAAGTATAATAACATACATAAAAGCTGGCACATAATGGAACTCAACTATTTTTGTTGGTAATGACAAACATAGCCCCACCCTCTCCCAGCATGAACTGCTCTATTCTTTAGCTATAACTCTAGCCACTGGATTGGTCGGGTACTTTACCTCCCCCAAAATATGACCGAACAGCCGAAGAGTAATACTACACTCCACATGTTCTCAATAGCGTGTACCATTAAGGGAATGCTTCGTTAAGTAATAAAAACGTGGAAATAAAGATGAAAAAAGGATAGCTCAGGTGCAACGTCTGTGGTCCGCATTCAGAGGTTCTGGGTTCGATCCCACTGTGACCCATGGGTTTTTCGTGGTTTTTTTTTTCGTGGTTTCCTCGAGTCAACGAAGGCTGGGGCGGTTATCTTCTATCCAACTCTTCTTCCTCTCATTTCTATACCCATCGTCTTCCTTGTCATGTGTTTCAGGGTTGTACACCAGGCCCGGGGTAGGTATCTTCTTCTAGTGGACTCCGCATCGGGGACGCTGGAGGTTCGTTGCTTGTGGGTAAGATATGGCGGATCGGATGCGTTCTATTTCGAAACATTAGGGACCCCTTCCATACTTGCGCCGTCATCCGGAACTGGTCGCCCAGAGGATCTCTGACCTCCTCCCTCCCGTTGGAAACAAATAGGCCTTTACGACCTACTTGCGATGCTCTGCCTCGGTTTTGGACACCTTCGTGCTATGTACTCTTACCTTTACCTTGTTCAGTAATGACACATACACATAATTCTTCACACCTTCCTCTAGAAGACTGAAATATATTGTACTGGTCTACCATTTCCTTGTGTACCAATCGTAGCAAAACTCTTTCATAGAAGCGGTACTTGAACCACCCCTTCGTTTCGTATCGACTATGACATCATCGCTGGTTCGTTTTTGTATCTCTCGATTGTTTCTTTTATGCTAGCCTCACAGAGAACTGATACCTGCTGGATGGGATCACAGGTTGGTTATCTGAAGGCAGAAAACTTACAAGGGAAAACACCGTTGCAAACTGAGAATAGACCACTTTTTATGTCTGTCAGTATACATAGATAGGAATGAGTTTACAATGACCAGTTCTATACTGCAAAAGAACCACTTGATTTCTTGGCCGGAATATCCAGGTATGCTTATGGATCCTTGTGGAGCCACAGTAGACATCATAGTCCGTGGTATAGTGGTTACCATGCTGGTCTCTAGTTCCCGAGTTCGCGGGTTCATACCCGGTAGAGGGAGATGGATCTTTATGGGCGTAAAAAATCCTTAGCATGTCTTCCTTCGGAAGGGAAGTAAAGCCGGTGGTCTCGTGTCATAGTTTTACGGCACGTAAAAGAAACTCAAGCTGATAATGAGACCTCTGAGCAAAATTATCGGTCTTTCACGCCCAATATAGAATGGGACGCTAAGGACCGCAGCAGTTAAAGGGCGTCCATAAATAAAACCCAGTTTATTTAATAGACATCATGGAGTTTTCCGTTTAATGTCAGCTTTTCTCTTCAATTTCTCAGTAATATCGTTTGGCAAATGTTATAACATCTTGATATGGTAATGTCATTTTGGGGTGGCGTAGAAGTTTGGGTAGCTTCCTTCCTTCTTCCTTTTTGTTTTGTTTGCATTGTTTCAGTCAGCTTCCAGAATTCTGCTCTGTGCATACAGTTTTCAATCATCATGTTATATATTTATTTGTATATTTAATGTAATGTCTTATTACATACAATCCAAAAGGACTTTTTGTTTGTGTGTAGGCAATCTATTTCTCCCAAAAAGAGGTAGTTTATAGATTTTTTACGCGCATCGAAAACTATTGGGCAGTTTTGAGTCAAAGACTGCTACCATGAATTACAAGCATTCAAACAAGCCTAGAATCTTGATATACGTTATGTCAAGAATATAAATATAATGTATAAAGAACTCTAAAAGTTAAATAAGTATTAGAAAAATATTGATATTCATATTCACTCACTATTCTATTAAATAAGCCAATTTCTCCTAATAAATTTAATGAAGGAAGGGCTGCTATATTAGAGGACGAAAGTAAAAATCATCATAACGTTATTCTTGGTATTAAATTTAATAAACCTTTATTCATTAATAATCTTCGTCTTCCTAAACGGATTAAAATTCGTGTTAATACATTTACGGGCAATGAGGTTCGATTGTTTACTTCAACCAAACGAATATTATATGAATATAATTCATTTTGTGGAATTATATAAGAATTAAATTCAATGTTAGTGAAATCTGAATATTCATAACCTCAATATCATTGGTGTCCAATTGTTTTAGGGTTAATGTTGGGTTTATATTTGCGTCAATTAAACATAAAATTCGTAAAGAAGGTAGAGCAATAAAGATTAATACTCCAGCAGGTAGAACTGTTCAAAGAATTTCTAAATATTGTCCATTTATTACATATTGATCTATAAATTTGTTTATTATTAAAGTTATAATTATATAACTTACTGTTATTACAATTATGGTAATATTAAATATAGAATGATCATGAAAATATATAAGTTGTTTTGGAGCATGAATAGGATTAGAAATTAAGTTACTCTCCTTTATTCCTCTTATTCCTTCCAGAAAAAATATATTTTCAATAGAAGTTCACTCAAATGTTTTATTATTCAATCTATTTCTTTATCAACTCTTCTGTAAAATTATTTTGTAAACAATATATAAATCCTTTATTTATTATATTATGTATGTCCAGTATTTTCTTTATTTTTATCTTTAATTTTAAATACTATTTCCTTATATAAAAGGTTTATTTACTGTAGTTTCCTCTTTGCTAGCATGAATTACAAGCATTCAAACAAGCCTAGAATCTTGATATACGTTATAAATATTCTTTCCTGAAAGAATAATAATGAAATGTGTATGTACATTGAATAATCCGTAGTACATTGCCGCTTCAAAGCTTGGAGAATTATGGCATTTATCAAATTTGTACATACTCCCGTCTCAGCATCGCAATAAAGATGAACTTAGAAATCTTGTACCCTACAAGTGTACAACAAGCGTTTATTCGTTAACACTACAAAGTAGTTGTTAGAGCTATTAGCAGTATGTCAGTGTCTTAACCAACAAGTGTATGCCTCAGGTTTCCGGGTTGGGCAACGAAAGATGAATCTTACTTCTTTCTTCTGCTATACGTAATCTTTTGCGGAGTATTAAATGTCTTCTGGATTATAATACATGCATATGCAATTGAGTTGATGTTATTCATTACCTTAATGCATATCTTCAATCCTGGTTTCGAATATTGCTATTTGAAGTATTATGAAAGTTTTCACAATCATGTGGTTTTCAGCGTCGAACTCTCCAACTCGAGAGGTAACCACACTTAATGGTGTCGAAATGAGTACATCAAAGTATTATACTGCAAACAGTAAAAGGAAATATATATCGTGTAATAGTCACACAATACTGGTTGCAATTGATTACATTTTGTACCATAATATACATTTTGTGAACCCATAAAACCAAAAAAGGACTTTAAACAAAGGTTTGTGTGCATCTTCGAAGGATGTGAGACGAGGAATTTTAAGAAATTGTTCCCTTCCCATAACACCCTTTACAAGGAAAATATTTAGTTATTTTATTTTATCAAAAAGAGCTCTAAGGATTGTTATTAGTATATATGTTTAATATACTGACATTAAATAAAATGCATATCCTGATTTCTCTGTGAATAACCTTTATTTTGTATAAATAAGTAACCATAAGGGATGAGCAAAACTTACCACAGGACTTACACTTTCTGTCAATTTTTTTCATAGGGTTAGCCGTTTTCGAATTATTTTATCTTGCAAATTCCCAAGTATGACTGCGTCATCTATCGTGCACGCTTCAAAGTTTGGCATTTTACTGTTTTATTTTTCCTCATTTTTACCACAAATTGAAGTAGGTTTGTTGCTGCTACGTATGGAAAGTAGATGATGTATTATATTTCGACTGTTTCTTTAAATATTATATATTTATGTTTGCCTGGGCTGAGTCAGTATTATTTTTAGAGACATGAATTTCTTAACAGGGCGTGATGCGGCTGAAGAATGTAGGCTTACACAGACTATAATGTTTAATTCACTCCTTTTTATTAAAGCTTGACACGATTTAAATAACACTTCACTGATATAGAGAGCTGTCAGATTCATTTTTTAATTACTTGCACTTTTTAACACGTAAACTATTTTCGTCTCGGAAGAATACGTATTAAACTTCTTTGAGGACGCATCTCGCGTCCTGTTAGCAACACTGTCTGCAACCAACGCGTCCAGTTATGAGCGCTGTCTACAAGCAACTGAGTTGATTTCAACCGCCTAAATTTGGAAATTTCTGTGTTTCAAGTCTCTTATTGGCTATTCCTAATCCAATAGAATATCTTCATTTAACTATTTATAAACCGTCTCAAAATTTACATTATTGTTGGTCCAATAATGACTAGTAGCATTATTAAACCTTTTAATTTATTATTGCCTCAAGGCTACCTCATTTTTAGCAACTTTTAACCTATTATTCTCACAGCTCCTACATTATTAAATTACGTAATACATTCACATAACATTGTTACACATGTATACTATAATATAAACATATACAATGACTGTTACATTCATTTTACACATTATAACATACACATATTGCTTTAAGGTGGGCTGTTATTGAATTTACATATTATATAATTAGACTGAAATCATTTAAGTATTAAAAATGCTGCCTCAAAATAAACATTTTTATACTGTTTTAATATGTTTTACGGTTGATACTAAGTATTTCTTGTTTATTTTTGAGTCGTTCCCAAGAAAAATTATGAATGCTGTGAGTAACGTAACGTGAATAGAGGAATCGCTTCTTATGAATGCTAGAATATGTAACGGATATATCTAGATTTATCATTATAGAGAAAAATATTTGAATTAATGATGTCAGACTTTTTAAATTAATTTCGAAAAATTTCCTTTCCATAGTTGTGAATATGTGTACCATGGAGCATCAATCAGAGCAAGTAGATCATTTCATTACAGAGAGAAAATTGATTCGCAAACGTCAAAAGTTACAGGATGGTATATCGAGCAAGATGTCTCAGCAAAGACGTGTGAGGCTCGCATTCGTGGGAGGTCTCGGATTCGATAACCGTCGACAACCCACTCTGATCTTGCCATTTTCGTGGTTTTTCCTGATCGTATGCGAATCCTGGGATGTTCTCTCATCTACCACGTTCTGCTTTTCGTAATTTTCCTTTAATTCCATCTTCTAATATTAAAGGTGTTCTTCTAGGTTTTGTGGCGTATGGCGGTGCCACAAGATGCCTCGGATGCTCGCGCAAAGGAAAGAGTACTCCCCATGGACACTAGAGGGCGTATTGGTTGATGGATTGTTCATTGTCCTCTCTAGGCAGCTCCAGCAGTGGAAGAGGTCTTTGAGCCTGAAATTGTCTCTGCCTGTGGTCTGTAGTCTCCTGTGGTTCCTTCACTGCATCCCTCCCTCCTGGGAGTTGCTAGCCACAGTAGGTCTACGTGGTTCGCAGTACTTGGAAGTCCACCTCCGTTATATAACCTAAAAAAGACGGTATTCAATAAGAATATCCACGTGATCAACAAAAACAAAGCACTTGCTCACAGAATAAATATTGCGGTTATACAACCTCTGATTAACTAATTTATTAAAAGTAAATGCCCTTGCTGACCTAGGCAACATATTATACTATTTAAAATACAGTAAACAAAAGTTATTCTGGGTCGTTTTGAAATTAAGAAGTTAGGTCCATAATCTGTTTCCGGTATTTAATTATAGAAATCATAATAAAATTTGAACTAGTCATGATGCAACTTGACAAAGAATAAGCATTGCAAGACATAAAGAGAATATGGCATGAAGTCCGTTCTTTAGAGTTTGTAGTCTTAGGATTGGTGATGAAGGAAATCCCGAGACAGCACAACCATTTCTTCGGGAGTCGAATGAGAGAATTGTTATTGGGGAACAAGATAAATCTGAATTTTCAAGTTGTTTTATGGATATTATAACACTTCCTGGTACCCTCGTTTTATGGAGCAATGGTCACTTATCTAGAATATAGTTTAAAGGCGACACAGCCAGGGTTTTAGAATTTTTGTCAGTTACAATAACCGAATTGTGATCTACATCGATGAATCTAAGTTCCACCAACGGTTTGAATGTGCCTATGTTCATGGAACCAAACTCCATACATTCATGCTAGCACTTTTGTTTATAGTGCAGAGCTGTATGCCATTTTGTATGTGCGCCATCGAAATTTGGATGACACTCTAATTTTGAGTGACTCTCGTATTGCACTTCAGAATTTCGTGAGCTGCACAGCTACCATCCCATTGTAGAGTGCATATATGATGATCTCCACGTTTTACATGCCTCTGGCTTTAATGTATGGTGTGTGTGGATTCCTAGTCACGTTGGCTTGCCGGGGAATGAATTGGCGGATTTAGCAGCAAAGGCTGCAACCACAGAACCTAATACTGCAATTCTCGTGGACATCAGAAGACTTTAGGCTTGTTGTGCGGAGAGCGGTGCTATTGTGCTGGCACGAGGAGTGGTTAGCTCTCCGCGGAAATAAGCTTAGAGTAGTGAAGCCCATTCGATAAACTGGGTAACTTCCTCTCGTGTATCTGTGTTTGTTGAGGAAGTGATTCTGGCGTATTGGCCACTGCAATTTTATGCACGGTTACCTTTTTAAGGGGACCCTTGCTCCTCTTTTTCCGATGTATAGCGATAATCTGTCGGCCCGTCATGTTTTCCTTGAGTGTATTGCTCTAGCATGTCTAGACTCTCCGGCTGGTCTTGCAGGCGTCTTAACGGACCATAAACAAGAAGTTGAAATGGGTTTTACATTAGTGTCAAAGGTAAATTTTGAAATGTGGATTTAGCCACATTAATATTAGGTGTTTTTCCTACTTCTCGGTTTAGTTTTATATATTCATATTTATTTCTGGCTTTTAACCATGATCTGTTTTTCGAAGGACGCTAATTACCTTGAAGTTGAGCGCCCTTAAACATAAATCATTCAATCAACGGTTAGAAACAGAGCTCCTATGGAAATTCTCTCAGTGATGTAATTTTATGAGCTGGAGTTATATGTACGCCGAAATACATATAGAAGTAGCAAAATATGTAAGCAATAAACATTCAGCACATGAGGAAAGAAGCAGAAAGTTCTCTTATTGGCTAACAATGTTTGAGATGATATCGCTACTGCAGTCCGGCCCCCATCGATGCAGCCATGATTGAAAAACTGATTTCAGTTGCATTGACAATGAGCAAGACGAGTTATGTGTAATTATTAAACCTTAGAGCTGGATACAATAGTTGAAGCATTAAGGATCTTAATCGGATTTGTGTACAGCTAGGTACTATTAAACATAATATTACTAATATAAACGACATTTTTAAAAATCTTGATATCAGATGAATGGATGGCACTAACACATAATAATGCTGACGCCAGAAATAACATTTTCACGCAAGAATGGCTCAAGCCATTGTAATAAAACGTTTATTAGTATACAGGGTGTACCATTTAAGTTGAGACTACAATATCTCCAAAATTAAGCATAGTGGAAATAAGTATTTTTAGTAAACGTTGCTTGATAGGGAACCTACATATATGTTGTTTCTCATTAGAAAATGGTTTATAAAAAGGATCAGGAATAATGAAGGAAAAATGAAAGATGTTGGTTCCCTATTAAACGTCATTTAAACCTCAAATTTCCATCCATGGATGGTTCAACCATTAATTTCGCTTTTTGTACACAGCCATTAAAAATTTTAGTTCGTGTGGGAACATTTGCAAAGTGTTTTATACAAACGTTGTTTACTTTTTATGAGTGATAAAACAACATAAAAAACCAGGTTCCCATTTAAAGAATTAAATTAATACTAAAATTACCATGGCATTTACTTTCCCCCATAATATCAAGCAACTTTTATTAAAGACACTTCTTTCTACAACGCTTAGTTTTGGAGATATTGTACATTATCTACTTAAATGCTCCACCCTGTATACTTTAGATCACACTTAGAAAATAGTACATATGGCAACTTGTTTACTTTACTCAAGAGTCAGGGATTATAATGGGGGCGCAAATTAAAAAAAAACAAATATATAGCTTTATTATTATTTTTTTGAAAAATGGTACAGAAAATGCTTTAAGTATAATGGAAAGGTAGAATCAGACTGAAAAATGCAATTCCATAGCCAGCAATCTTCCGGTTTCAGTCCGATTGCACTAACGAACTGTGCTACCATGGCAGCATGCCGGTATGACTATAAATTCGCCAACTGACTTGCATTTTTTTCCGGTAAACATCAAGGAGATCGATCTCAAATTCATTTTTAAATGTCATACCCCAACTGTATGGACTTTTAAATCCCGGTCTTCATAGTTTATCCCACTATTAGGCTAATCAATGCTAACTAATTGTTCTTTCACCCAAGCCGTGAAGATAATTACTTATAACATTGTAAGTCGCCATTGGAATATCATCTCAAAATGACTACCCTCTTGGGGTGGGGGATTTTAGTTAGATTTTATTTTCTCAAAAACGGAGCCAAGGATTTTGTTTAAAATATTTGTATGAGAGAATGTTTATTTTAAATTTTCTCTCAATACCTTGGAAACTCCTTTACATTCTAAATAAATAAATGTGTACCACACAAAATATATTTTTCGATAGAACATGCAATTTATGTCTCTTACGTATTGATCATTATAGAATATTTGTTTTTATTGGACTGAACTTTCAAATACTTTTCTGAAGTGGTTCTTACCGTTCAGTTATTTCCTATGATGTCATACAAAGAGTAAGAAATTTCGTGGCCAGCATTTAGCCACCTGTGTTTAAACATTTGAACATCACATTAGTCTCTTTGTGTCTACAATGAAATATATAATGAAACTGTTGCTGCAAACTTTTTCTCGATTAACATAAAATGGGTAGAAAGTAAGTTTTTGCAAGAGTAGTTTGTAGGAATTTTTTTATGAAATCTGCTTACCCTTACCCCATAGGACCATTTACACTGAAGTTTTTGTTGTTTTGTATTTACTCTTAAATGACTTAACGATTTTTATTAAAATACCCTGTTTTTAAGATACTCGTATGAATAATAAAATGTATATTGTGAATTTTCTTCAAGCGGTGTATGAAGTGCTCTTCATTTAGAATATATTTTTGAATTATTTGTATAACCGATAAGCTATAAGGGATAAACAAAAGCTTTCTACACACAATATGTAAACCTCGTGAAAACACGCATCTTGAATGAAATAAATGCTTTCACAGCATTAGCTGTTTTCGAATTTTCAATGTTGAATTTTGAACCCCTGTCAAATATGAGTTTGATATCTCACGGTCATGCTCGAAAGCTTGCGGTACTTTTCTAGTTCTTCAAAAAATCTTGTTGCTGCGAATGAGCATTGCTAGCTATTTCTGCATGTTGTAACCATTCGTAACAATTTTCTTGCTTAAATTCCGATCATTGTAAGTAAATATTACAGAAATATTTCTAAGGAAATTGAAAAAGGAATAGAATCCAAAAGCAAAAAGTGTATTCGTTGTTTATTTGAGAGAATATGATAATATTTTTATTAATTCTTTGCATCATTAATTTTGTTTCATTATCTTAAACCATGACTCACAACAAGTTTGTAACAAATGAGAATCATTGTATGAAACTCTGATTATGGTGATTTACATTACTCATATCTGTCATAGAAAGTAACTGACGCTGCTAACACTGTAATGTATCATTTCTGATAAAAAGGATTAGTAAATAAAAAAATATTTTTAACGTTTTGTTCTAATTCGTTTTTAACTCTTATTACAAGACTAGTAAGGAATTTTCTTGTAAATGTGGCTTTATTATTGTCAGAGAAAGTCATGTGAATGTATTACATAAGATTCTTTAATGCAAGAAAGATGTAAATATTGTAGAAAAAACCCTCTTAATTCCCACTTCACGATTCTGATAATACAGTTTAAGGATGTTTTTAAGAACCTTGAGAATTTGCAGTTAATGACAGGGAAATATTCTTAAGTAATGAAAAAATGTGACCGAATGCTGGAAGAGATGCATATAATTACCAAGAGAGAATTTATGTGAGGTAAATTTTATTCACGCAGTAAATAAGCGTTTTATAAATAAATCATAGTTTATATTTGAATGACCCCAGTAATTATGTAATTATGTACCGTATGGAAAATGATGCCATGAAATTGGCATCTCAAGGATGCCCTGCTGGTAATATCCTCCTCGCCTAGCGCCGGTAAGTATCTTTGTAAGGAGTTACAGATGAACTTGAACATCAATTAAGCCTTCAAACTGGACTGGAAGAGCAAGCATCATTTATGTAACCTTACTTGCCCATTCTGTTCTTGAAAGAATCGCGCAATATCTGTTAGTAAATTCCTACGTGTTTCTAATGCAAAAGCTTCGATAGTTAACCTTTAAATGGACTCGTTGCGAAATGCTAATCGAGAAACCAGCTTAATGAGTCCTAGTTTATCCCATCACCTGAATACTTATCTACAATCGCGCTAATAGAGCATGTGAAGGTCTAGTTTGCGTTTAGGTATAGTTTTTTTCTGAGGAAACATTGTAACTGTGACTAATACGTCTCGTATTGTTACACCATAGTTTATGTAAAACTTGATTAACCAATAACGTAAGTAAAAGATCTAATAAATACAATCATACGACTTTCTCTACCTAATAAGATCCCACATAGATTCTATAAACTATTTGCATAAAACTCTAATAACTTCGAAAATGTAAATGCAGATATATTACACATAATTAATGCAGACCTTGTATCTAATGGGGTTTTCAATCAACTCTTTGTAAAACAAGTTCATGCTTATATTTTAGCCAAGAGCTCAGGAGGTCTCAAAAATTTCACAAGAAATAATGAAGACTTGAGGGAATGCTGTAATGAAAATTCTTAATTCTACGAATTTAACTGGATTTAATTGGAAATTGCTATAGTTTTAACTAGTGTGTATTAAAAAGAAAGATTTGAGAAATGGAAATGTTAAACATTTGAAAGACCGTTTGTAGGTTTTAAGATGGGCAAAGCGCTCCACACACTAGATAGAATAATAAATCAATTCATTACAAGTGAAACAAAGTTTTACACATTAAAGGATAAAGTATATGAAAATGGAAAGAGCATATTCAAAGTGTAGAATTTCCAAGACAGGAAAAAGATGCTTGGGACTTCCAAGGTAAAGATAGCAGGACTTTCAAAGCGGGAACAGGCAGTACGACTTATTCCATGAAGAGCAGAAGAAGAAGAAGAAGAAAAGTTTTCAAGCTCTTTTTTATAACTATGTATTCTTTTATTATTGAGTACAGTTTTTCAGAAACAAATATAAAGTACGCCGTTGTACCATAATTTATCTGCTGACGAATATATTTGACGAAGCCTGTTGTATGCATGTGTTTGTCCCATCCTAAGTACTGGTTCATTATGATTTCTGAATACTTTGCTTGAGGTAATTAGTTTGTAACGGGACATTTAGACTTATTAAGGCAACAAATGTTGTGTGTTTTAGTGCTCAATGTGGAATGAGGGTTATTTAAGACCAAATGAAAAGGAAATGGTTATTGTTTTTCAGGCATTTAAGGAGAGAAAAGTTGAAGACATCATAGGTTATTAGAAAATGATTCTAATTAAGCTACACAAATGTAATATTTCTGTAACTTTAATTCTTTTCATTCCGCTTTTGTGTTAATACAGGCATAATTCCAAGATTTTTCTCCAAGCAATAAAAGTGTCGTAACATATGAGAATAATGATTCTTTATACAGTCCTACTGGATGCTAATTTTGGCGTACTTATTTATAAACTGTAAATTTATTAGGTAAGAAAGGTGAGTGCAGCCTTAGAATTACTTTCATTCACAATCATGCTTCACGCATAGACACGGAATTTTCTCCCAACTTACCTAAACAAATTTGCTATAGTTTAGGTCGAGTTGTTCAGAAACGGCGAATTAAACGCGAAAATATCACGGTGTCAAAAGTCGCTACTTTCTTCAGGAAAATAATCGTGACAGAATGTACACGACTTTTGGCCTTTTTTGTTGGGCAAAATCGCATATCAGGTTGCTCAAGGGAGAAGATTGCGAACATTCGTCATCCTATGTGTGTACCGACCCACGCTGGAGTTACAGAGGTAGCTATTACACCGTAACAAAGGACGGCAGATGGGAACGTGACAGTTTTAAGGAAATTGCTGCTGGCATCTTCTCTCCAACCAGTCCGAAGTTCGTGACCCTTATATGACTATATTAGATGGAGGTGCGGTCCATGTTTTTCAATTGTAATACCACTAATGGGAAGCCTGTGTTTTTAACACACTCTTCAGAGTATACTTACTAAGTTGTACTGAACTGTGTTCTATTAAACTTGAATGGATGATTTATTATCCGCTTTAAACTTTACATGCAATCTATACAATGTTTGCAATACAATGGAATTGCTTATTATTTCTCTTCCCTTATATTAAACCTTCTGTTGTATGTATAATGGAAAAGTATACTTTATCCACTATGTACATCTTTGTCTTTGTTACCCCCTTTTCTCCAATTTGCTTCACGTTCCTTTTAAGCATTTAAACCTTTTCCTGCTTTCTTCATATATTCATTTGATATTTATTAAAAAATCTTCCTAACTTTTAGCTCTATTGGTAAATTTTTCCATTTCTCTAGTACTAAATTGTCTCTTCCTTTATCCGCATCATCAAATTCCAGGATAGAACGCCCATTGTCATGTAGTATATTACATTTAGTACATCTTTCCCCCTTCTCCCTATTAAACCACTTAAATTTATTACACCTAACCGCGCCTTATACTACTAATAATTCCTTGCATTTCAATATCCTCCACTCTTGTTCCAATTTAAATCCTTACATTTGTTGTTTCTTTCTGCCCATGTTTCCCTCATTCCTATTTCTTCCAATGCTGTCTGTATCTTGAGCATCCAAGTTTCTTTTATCCCCATTTTCTCCTGTACAACCAACCATTGTTTTAGTATATCATTTTCCTCTAGTAATCTTTTGTTAGAAGCATTCTGAAAATGGCAATGAGTGAAATAGACTCTTACGTGGACAAAAAGGGCCCTGAATTAATAACATAAACAAAATAACAACACTGACGCCTATTTTTATTTTAAGGGAACCTTCCAATATGAAAACTAACGCTTCTTGCAATTAACAATTAAAATTGTAGTTAACGATTTTGTTCACAATTGGGCTGGAGAATACTAAACTCCCTAAGAGAAAAGAACAATTTTATAGAATTCTTTAAATTCCCATTAACTTAAGATTTATTCATTTATATAAATATAATTTTCCAAGAAACCATTCAATAAAATGCTTTTAATTTTTTCGACTCTTCTTCATTTCAGTTGAAAAAAACATGAATTATTTATACCTTTAATATTCAGCACATGTTCCTTAAAAACAATTATCAACGAATAACATCGACAAAATTATTTTTTTACGAAATATTGTGTTCACCCAAAAATTCCATATCGGGATTTCACAGAAAATGCACATTTAAAAATTATTTGAAACTAAATGAAACACACTTAAAAAAATAATGTGCGTGCGCGTCCTCAAAATAAAAAGTCAATTAAATACCAAACTTGTTACGCCTCAGAGCCTTCTAAAATTGTAACACAAAGATTTTAAGGGAAATCTCCCTACCCCAAACTACCCTTTATATGGAAAAATGTTAGTTATTTTTATTTTTTTAAAATGCTGTAACAATTTTAATGGAAACTAAAATGTTTAGCTTAAATTGTCTACAAACAGAATAACTTTGTCTATGAAAAATCTTACCCAAAAACCGAATGGGAGGCACAGATTTTTAGAACTCTTCTAACCTTAAACATCCTTTACAACGGAGACATCCTCGAGAGATTTTAACTATCAAAATGGTTATAATAGTTTTGTTTAAAACAACGTATTTGAGATATTAGTATAAAGAATAACATATATTTAAGTTTCTGAAACTTTTGGTTACGTCATATTGATTCTATTGAACTTTGTGCCATTGTTACCTTGCCCCAAACGTGCACTAGTCTTCTCTCATTTTGCTCGCATAAAACGGTACACCTGTAAAGTGAAAAGAAGTTGATTTCTTCAGAAGGAGTCTTTAACAAAAACTCGAATCTTTTGGCGACATTTAGACATAGTCGATACTGTGCTAATGCATATTTTTATCTGAATAGTTCCATGAAATAAAATTTGGAAATAATAATTACATCTCGCTTACAGCACAATAATCACAAAGGATTATAAGCCAAAATGTGTTTCTTATTTGTTATGCTGACAGAAGTGAAGTTTGCCCTATAACATTGTTGCAGTTTTCTACTAGGTAATGTATAATTATCATTAAATTATTGCAAAATAGTGCTCAATAGTTCATAGACTGTAAAATGATGTTTATTTGAATTTGTGCAAGTTAAGGTTTAAAAGTTCTATCTCTAATTTTGGATTATGTACTTAATATTTTGAAAAAGATTCTTTATATTTTTACTTTCTCTACTACGTATAGTAAGCAGGGGAAGTATTGTATTCCACCCAAAATTTCGATATCACCGGAAATATATGTTTTGAGACCCCCTGAATCCAAAAAAAGCATTTTTGGAAACATGTCCGTGTGTGTCTGTGAACAGCATAACTAGAAACGAACAGTCGGATAAACACCAAACTTGGTATTTTGGTTCAGTATCTTCCAGAGATGCGACACGAAGGTTTTCAAGAAAATCCCCCATCACAGATTACCCATTACTTGGAACATTTTTCGAAAATTTTAATTTTCTCAAAAATGGCTCTAAGGACTTTGATTAAAATATCATATCTTTAAGATATTTTCATGACAAACGAAATGTATATCTCGAATTTTCTGGGAATGTCTCCAAAAGTATTCTTCATTGTCAACGACTTTTGCATAACTGGTAAACCATAAGAGATAGACAAAATTTTACTACACAAACAATGTAGATCGCGTTAAAATATACAATTTGTCATAAACATTTTTTTTTGTTGAGTGAACCATGTTCGAGATATTGCCTGTTATTCCTTTAAATTTTCCAATAATTATACTTCTTCTCAAATTCGTTATTCATTGTGTTTTGCCCTGGTAATGCCAAGAGAATGGAATACTCCGCATAGCAACCAGCTCTTAAAATATTTGACTATCGCTTAAAGCCTAGCAATTCCCCTTGCATCTACAAGAAAATTAGCACTAAGAATAACATCTCGATTAACATGAAGCCACATATACCTAGCCAAAACTAAAATGAATATCAAAGAAGCCCTTAAACTTAGAATTAATTTAACATAAATTTCTATTTTTGTATTAAATCTTTCTCAAAGAAGATCCTTGCCTGAGATGCCCTTTAGAATTCTGTTGACTGAAAACCTCGCTTGAACATCTGCACACTTGTGCCCTGTGAACCTTCGGGGATAAATCATTCTTCTCTCAATGCTTCGTAGATAATTATTATTGTGTTCCGGAAACCATTGTGAAGCTATTGTTATCTCTATAAAGTTCAGATTCTACCAGGGGCAAAACTCTTGCGGTCACACCCCCTCTTTTTGACTTGCCGAGCAATTACAGTCGGATCTCATGGTCGGGAGGTTAATAAAATTCAAATGAGATCATAACATTTTACGTCATTAATTGAGTCTATTTTAAGAAAAATCCTGGATCAATGAGCAGGCTTTGTAACGAGAGAGAGAGATAGAAAGAACATCATAGGATATGCATTAGTACTACTTTTCAAAGCAATATTAGTCTGTCATTTGATGAGCTTTTCGTTTTGATTGTTCCAAACAGTATACAATATATGCACATAAGAAGAACAGAAGTCAATAATTTAATATACTTTCACAGAGCTACGAACATTCTGGTTTTAGCAAAAGTAACAATGAAGTGAAATAGAAACAAACATTTTCAACTCGGACAAGGCTCTAAATTATTTGAGGAAATAATTCATTGGGACATGGAAAATTATATATATATATATTAAAACTGATGTCACATATTAAATATTTCAAATTAGATGCTTGCTCTAAACTTTGACCCTATAAAAATTTTATATCGCACTGAAATTTTGCTTTTAAAGCCATATTCTTTGTTTTTATTATTGTTATTCTAAAATCAGCACTTAAATAATCACTTATATAATTTAATTTAATTCCTACAGGAAATTATAATTAAATAGTTTAAAACCAAACAAAATATATATTTATAAATATAAATATATATTTTGTTTGGTTTTAAACTATTTAATTATAATTTCCTGTAGAAATTAAATTAAATTATATAAGTGATTATTTAAGTGCTGATTTTAGAATAACAATAATAAAAACAAAGAATATGGCTTTAAAAGCAAAATTTCAGTGCGATATAAAATTTTTATAGGGTCAAAGTTTAGAGCAAGCATCTAATTTGAAATATTTAATATGTGACATCAGTTTTAATGTAAAACGGGATATTAGTTCTAGAATAAATAAATTTCAGACAGTATGTGGAATTATACAGATAACGTTTAACTAAAAAGTAAAGAATGAAAAAAATTCTAGGAGTTACGGTAATCCCAAAAATATTTTATATCCATGAAACTTGGGTTTCAACGAAGAAATTAAAAGATGGAAATCAGACGATTAATTAACGGGGATTAAATTCCTTAGGCAAAATGAGGCAGTATTTTTAACACTTAAATTATTTCAGTCAAATTATATAATATGTAAATTCAATAACAGCCCATCCTGAAGCAATATGTGTATGCAATAATTTGTAAAATGTATGTAACAGTCATTGCATATGCTTATATTGTTGTATCCATGTATAATAATGTTATGTGAATATATTACGTAATTTAATAATGTAGAGCTGTGAGAATAAGTTAAACGTTGCTAACAATGAGGCAACAATGACGTAACCTTGAGGTAATAATGAGTTTGAGAGTTTAAATGTTACTTGTGATTCTTGGAGTAACAATAATGTAATTTTAGTAACAGTTTAACAAATAGCCAATCAACAACCAGAAAAAGCTTTAGTTAAATGAAGGTATTCTATTGGAGTAAAAATAGCCAATCAGAGACTTGAAATACAGAAATTTACAAGTTTAGACGGTTGAAATCTAGTCAGTTGCCTGCAGACAGTAATAGTAACCGGAGCATGATGCGTCCTCGAGAAATTAAATACGTATTCGTGTGACACAAAAGTAGTATATGTATTAAAAAGTGCAAGTATTAAATAAAAGAATATCATAGCTCTAGATATCAGTGAAGTGCTATTTAATTTGTGTCAAGGATTAATAAAAAGGAGTGAATTAAAAATACAAATCTGTGTAAGCCTACATTCTTGTCGCATCACGGCCTGCCAAGACTTCCATGTCTCTAACAATAATACTGACGCGGCCGAGGTAAACATAATTATTTAATACTTAAAGAAACAGTTTAATTACAAAGTTAATATTTTTAAAACTTAGGGCAAAGGCTACCGGAAACTGTTTATTATACATGTTGTAGTAACTACTCACGTTTGGCTCCCCAACAATTGAAATACGATACAGCTCCTTCAATACAACCTACTTTAAATAGGCTTTCCAATACGTAGCAGCAAACAATGTAAAGAACAATCTTTCTCAAAAATAAAGGGTTGTACCAAACTCGATAAGGTACAGAAATGCAATAAGAGATGAATTAAAAGTAGAAGCTTTATATATGAAGTAAGCGAATTATGAACATAATTGAAGCGACCATATGATGGGATTAAGTGAGGAGAGATACCCACTACTAGCGAGAAACTACCAAGCAAGACGAGATGATGTTGGATGTCCTAGAAAGTTTTGGGCTGATGCTTTGTGATAGCCGGAACGGGGATTTGCCGATCCTTGAAGTGATGATGGTGATGATGATATTGGCATTTTATCACTGAGAATCCACAGCTGCATTAACTGCTGAGATTCTTCTCTGCTTTTTCCCTTCTTGTTGATTTGATAAAGAAGTTTTCAAGCTTGTCACCATTGAGCATACATGGACGGTGTTTATGCATCTCTGGTTTTGTAGGATAATATTGTAATCATGCGTCTAAAATTTTCAGATAGTTATTAATTTATCTAGTCGAATTTCACTGGCGCTAGATAGTTTACTTTGATAACGTAATTTTGCTTTTAAACTCCTGTTTCTGGTGATAAGTAAATATTTACACTCAATTAAATTACCTAAACCATCAGAATATGATGTTACGGTTGAAAGTAATGAAAGTGTATATAACTTTTTTCTCCGTATTTTTCGTCGCTCTAAGTATGTTCATATCCCGACGGACCTGTTAGGAGATACCTCATGGACCGGTGTGTGACGGACACTTAACCTTCTAGATCTCATCCCTGTACCATACTAACTTACTTCGTCACATATACACAGATGCTTTCGCACAGCAACTGTACCTCTGCTTGTGTGACGGGCAGATGTCAGTTTCGACACGTGTCCGCATACACCTTAGAGTATAACCACTGTATCTCTGCTTCTATATATGTCTATCTGCTTTCATTATCTATTAAACATTCGCTATTAGCATATATTACTTTCTCTACTACGTATAGTAAGTAGGGGAAGTATTGTATTCCAACCAAAAATTCGATACCGAGATTTCACAGAAATATATGTTTTGAGACCCCCTGAATCAAAAAAAAGCATTTTTGGAAACATGTCCGTGTGTGTGTGTCAGTGAACAGCATAACTCAGAAACGAACAGTCGGATAAACACCAAACTTGGTATTTAGGTTCTGTATCTTCCAGAGATGCGACATGAAGGTTTTCAAGAAAATCCCCCACCCCAGGTTACCCTTTACATGGAACATTTTTCCAAAATTGTAATTTTCTCAAAAATGGCTAACAATTTTGATTAAAATATCATATGTTTAAGATAGGTATTTTCATGACAAATGAAATGTATATCTCGAATTTTCTGGGAATGTCTCCAAAAGTATTCTTCATTGTGAACGACTTTTGCATAACTGGTAAACCATAAGAGATAGACAAAGTTTTACTGCACAAAGAATGTAGATACACAATTTTTGTCATATGCATTTTTTATGTTGAGTGAACCATTTTCGAGATATTGCTTGTTATTCCCTTAAATTTTCCAATACTTATACTTTTTCTTAAATTCGTTATTCATTTTTTTTGTCCTGGAAATGCAAAGAGAATGGAATGCTCCATATAGCAGCCAGCTCTTAAAATATTTCACTATCGCTTAAAGCCTAGCAATTCCTCTTGCATCTACAAGAAAATTTGCAATAAGATCAACAGTAAGCATATGAAGAATAAGTGTTTGCAAAAATAGTTTGTACAAGAGTAGAAAAAGTCATGTGAGTGTAACACTTCAGATTGTTTTTAATTTGCCTTATCCACGATAATCCTGAGAACCAAGAATTAGTTATATAGGAATAGCTTAGGAATGGAAAATATAGCAGCCGGCGAGCATCCATAGCTGAGGAAGAGAACACTGCAGCAGATAGCATCAACCCCAAGGATCGACGCTTTCCAGATGCTACTGACAAACGATTTCCCCGCTACAAATGTCGCCCAAAAACCGTTTCCCGCTTCACTTTCTTTGTTTTTTTGTTTTGCATTACCGCTGAATACCGCAATTACCCACACACACACCCATTCCCATGGCGGGACTTGACACTCGCGACCTTCTGCATGGCGGATCGCCCAAGCTACAATCTTCAGCGACCACGGCTACGAGGGTCGGCAATACTAACGCTGCAACATGTTGCGAAACTACTGCAGGGTTAGTAATAAGTGAGATATATCCGTGCTTTTATCTGCAGCCTATAAATTCTATTTTGGAAAAAGTAATTAAGCAATGGTACATTTTCTTAATGGAACTTAGGGTACGTTGTATACCATGCTTCAGAATAATCGGTTTGGGAATTTAGGCTTGGAAATCCTCTACCCCAATAAAAGAAAACTCTGAGTTTCTTCTTTTCTCCTCATTTTTACTTTCTCTATTACGTGTCTATCTGTCTGTCTGTCTGTATATGAACCGCATACTCAAAAACAAAACGTCTGATAAATACTAAACTTGGTATCTATGTTTAGGTATCTTCCAAAGATGGGACACGAAGATTTAAAAGAAAAATCCCCCACCCTCAACTACATTCTACCTCGAACATATTCCACAATTTTTTTATTTCATAAAAATGGCTCTAAGGATTTTGATTAAAATTGATGCAGTAATTTGTATCATAAATTATTTAAATGTAAAGAGTGATTATGATATGAATATGCATTAGTATGTGACATTGATTTGAGATGTTTGTTGATTGTAATTATTGTTGAGAAGTAAGTTTATACGGCCTTACTGAAACTGACAATAATAGCGTGCAATAATGCAGCGAGGGGGTGAGCTGTTTATCATTATTAGAGACGAGGAAGTTACGTAATGTTGGCGCGTTTTTCTTTAGAATTTGCTGGAACATTTTACCTAGAGCATATGTATTCATAATTTTCATTGGATATAAAAATAGACGCTAATTTTGGCGCGTTTTATTAGTCAATAGCAACTCAGTTATAATCTTTAGGCATATCGGGGTGTAGGAGTATAAAAAGGGCTAGATTAGAGGTAGACTCCGTCAGTTCACCGAAAATATTTGTATGCTACACGTCACCTTCCGTCAGTTCATCAAAAATCTTTGTACATTACACGTCGCCTTCAGTCCGTCAGTTCACCGAAAATATTTGTATGCTACATGTCGCCTTCAGTCCGTCAGTTCGTCGAAAACATTTGTACGTTACACGTCGTCTTCAGTCCAGCAGAAATATTTGTACAGTACACGTCGGCTATGGATTCGCAAGTTACGCGTAGCAGAGTTATGAAAAATCTAAAGTGTTGTAAAGTTAATTATACAAAAAGTTGAAGTACGCGAATTAGGAATGATCAGTAATGAAGTTATTATAACAGTTTCAGTTTGGCGAGTGTCAAGATCAAAGTGTAAATGTGATAGTGAATGTGTTCGACAATAAAAAGTGTAAAACAAATTCTTTCATCAGTGTTATCTTTGGATAAAAGACTCCTTTCCGTTTACACAACCTGTATAAAGAGAAGTGCTCGACCAAAAAGATCATAGCTAGCCGGAGGACAGTGAACCAAAATTAAATAAAATAAAAGTAGCATTCTTTCAAACAAACACTAATACTACCGCAAATTGCTAACACCAGATGGAGCTACAAACCTAACAAAGAATCACGTCACAAAATGGCTTCACCACATGGAGTAAACACAAATACACAAATAACATTAATAATACCATCGCAAAATAACGTATATTAAATATATTTACGTGACAAATAAAACGGTATCTCGAATTTTCTGGAAATAACCTGTGAAATCCACTGCATTTGGAAGACATTTTATATAATGTTGTATAACTGGTAACGTTATGCGATACTACATAAAAAGAATGTAGATCTCTTTAAAACACACATTTATTTAAAATAAATCTTTTATGGCCAAAGCTATTTCTGACATATCAGTTATTAAAGGTAGGGATTGATCATTTCTTGGTCATTCTTTTAAAGTCTTGCCAACATTCCGTTGTTTCTCGTGATTGAATGGAAACAGTATGAAAGTTTGAAATGTAGAAGACAGAAGAATAAGCTTTAGTAAGAATGTAATGTATACCCACTAATAAATGATAGAGGGCAGAGAAAGTCATGTGAATGTATCACTCAGAGAATGTTTTTAATTTTTTTTGCCTTCATTGTACTCCATTATGGACGTAGGTATCAATTACTTATCCGAAACCTAAAGTCAACACAAATTTTTCGTTTACACTTTCATTACCTATATTGCCAATGTACAAATTCATAACTTTACGCAAGCATTAATTATTGGCCTATACTGTCCCAAATTTCCCTACATTTACGCAAGGGGAGGTCGAAAGTAAAGTCGCCACACCTTTGATAATCTGTAGGTGATTATTACGTGCAACAGATTGCGTTTCACGCTGCTTTGAATTTTTTACACCATGATTAATTCCCTCTGGTATTAAAATATTTTCAATGCTCCATATCAAAGATCCTTTAAAGGAGCAAGGATAGGTGATTATTGCTGTTATATTGTGCAATAAAATGCAATCAGAAGTACATCCATTGCACATGAAGACCTTCCCTTGCTGATGAACAGCGCCGGGATATTTACGATTATAATCGTGCGGAACAGCAGCAATAAAACATCGGCGCAGCGATGCCGTATGTTTATGCCGTAAACTGTGAACAGACCTCATTGTACGAGTAGTACATTTGTAAAATAACCTTTGCCTCAACTATAAAAACAGATAGTGTCTCTGTAACGTCCTTATGTGGATGAACTATCTGGCACATTCACCTTTGTAATGCAGTATGTGTTTCAAACCATACCGATGACATTTTAAATAACCTTTCCAGTGTTGAAGATATTCTTTGAACAATAAGTAGAACCGGAATTTCTATTTTTGTAGCATGCTTTGTAACGAAGTGGACGTCAATGAAAATGTTATATTTCTAATCTCTGTTTTCTTCACATATATAAATCTGAAGAAGTTGTTATTTTGTATAAGTTGTATTGTTATTTGACCCACGCTTTGGGAGCCAATTTGAAGAAGGTTTGTAATGTTGCTGCTACGTATGGAAAGTCAGTTTGAAGCTGATGTATTATATTTCGACTGTTGGGGAGCCAAACTTGAAGTAGTAGCAACCGCACGTATGGTACCCGGTAGCCATCGTCCCAAATTTTAAAAATATTAACTTTGTAATTTGACTGTTTCGTTAAATATTGTATATTTATGTTTGCCTCAGCTGCCTCAGTATTATTGTTAGAGATATGTTTCTCTTTGCAGGGTTGTGGTGCGACTGAATAATATAGGTTTACACAGATTATAATTTTACTTCACTCTATTTATTAATGCTTGACACGATTTAAATAACACTTCACTAATATAGCGAGAGAGAGCTGTGAGATTTTTTTATTAATTACTTGCACTTTTTAACACGTAAACTATTTTTCGTCTCTCACTGAATACGTATTAAATTTCTCGAGGGCACATCTCGCGTCTTTTTAGGAACACTGTCGGCTAGCAACACCTCCAGTTATGAGCGTTGTCTACAAGCAACTGAACTCTAAATTTGTAAATTTTGCTATATTTCAGTTTCTGATTGGCTAATCACAAAAATTACATTATTGCTTCCAAGAATTGCAAGTAGTATTGTTAAACTTTCAAATTCATTATTGCCTCAAGGTTAACTCATTGTTACCTCATTGTTAGTAACTGTTAACCTATTATTTTCACAGCTCCTACATTATTAAATTACGTATTACATTCACATAACATTATTACATGTATACAATAATATAAACATATACAATGACTGTAATATATCTACACCTTTTATATATTGTTACATACACATATTGCTTTAAGGCGGGCTGTTATTGAATTATATATATATTATATAATTAGACTGAAATTATTTAAGTGTTAAAAATACTGCCTCAAATCTGATGAAAAAATCCACACGATTTTCTCTATCCATTAAGTATTCAAATTATCCTTCCTACCTTATCACTTGTCTTGTCTCTTGGGATACAGATTTTCATCAGAATCACTTCAGATTGAGTTTATTGTGTTACCTGTATCGTTTTAAAGCCAATTCATATGCCTGCACCCTTTACTAAGGAGTAGGGTCTCATGACACGTATGGTTTCAAATGCTTCTGGTTCTAAAATAAATTCCCCAAAAGCAATACATATATATTCTACTAGCCAAGACGTCACAGGAGCACATAATGTGCTGGGCTGTTTTAGTTTCTTTCTTGCACAATCTTCAATCTAAGTTACACTGGAATACTCCTATTGTTACTCCTATGTTTTTTCACAGAAGCATTTCCTGTGAGAAATGCAATAATTATTCTCAGCTGAAGTGTGTTACATTTAAGTAAACCTAGAGCTTTTTTTACATGGTTTTCTAATAAATATTTTACCATGTTTGCTTCCTAGAGCTTTAAGCCAGGTTTTATGAACTAATTAATATCTTCTCTTACTAAACATCGAGATGTTCCTAGAGCCGGCTCTTGCGCCCAATAAATTGTGAAGCTGCTCGTTGTCCTATAAGTACATCAGCTGTTTCATTTCCCTTTATGCCACTATGACCCGCCATCCAGATGAGTTGAACTTCATCCTGTTCTGCCAAGCTGTGAGCATGTTTAGACCGTTTGAAACCAGCCCTGACGTTACCTTATAACTACTAGAGCCTTAAGTGCACCCTGGCTATCCAGAAGTTAAGACCTGTTTACGTGTTACCTCTCCTAGTGTTTTGATGTATGCATTGAATAGTAGTATAAATTTCTGTTTCAAAAACAATAGAATATTCGCCCAAGAGACAAAACTTTTTGCACCTGAGCCACATCTTCCGGATCCTGGTCCTGAGCCATCCTCTGAACCATCTGCAAATCACATAAAAGTTTTCTCAGGAGTTTCCAGAGTTTTATTCGTCCAACGTTCAGGATCAACAATGATCCTGAAGTTCTTTATAAAGTTTTTAATTGGCTGACGGCATTTCTAAAGATGTATGTGCTATGTATTTTCTAATCCTTAGAAACCTGAGTCTATTTCAGGAATTCTCAGTTGATTAGCGTGTTGCAGTCTATAGAGTGCTATTCTTACCTCTTTCATTGCAACTAAATGCAATGGAGTTCGGTTCAAGTATGTCTCCATTGCTGCATCACTTTATCTCAATCAGGACAAATGTTTGCCAAATATGCTTTCAAGCTTGGATAAAAAGACTTGGTCCCATACAGAATGCAGAAGCAACAACCGTTGTTACTAAGCTAGATGGCGCTGTGATAACGTCTGCGACTCGCATTCGGGAATTCCCGGGTTAGATCCTGGCGAACGCCCACTCTGACACCTGGGCTTTTTGTCTTTTCCGGGTCGACAGGCGAATACTGGGGTCGTTCTTCTTCTACCACGACTTTCCTACCTTTCATTTACTGTATCCAACATCTCCTTCATTGTCATCCGTTTCAAGGTTGTAGGACCAGGAGACGGTGTTCGGCGGGTTGCAGCTGGCCGTTGGATGTGTGCTTAGTAGAGGTTCGCACGGACAGCTCAGTCAGGGAACGTTAAGGATCTCTTCCATGCGTGTAACCATCGTCATCCGGATCTGGTCAGCCCTATGGTCTCTCCCCTCATCCCTCCTTCCCAGGGGTGACATTAGAGACACAAAAAGCACACATGGTTTACGTGCGGTACTTTGCCACGGATGCGGGGCTCCTCTGTAAACATTACCGTTTAATTTATCATCCATTTCTTATATTATAAATAAAGGTTTGCCACTCATAACTGGTGCACCAAACTACTTCTTTTCTAACGGATCAACATCGTCATTGCAGAACTTACAAGCCCAAGCATCGAGTCAGTAGCCTGTCGAGGAGCAAGCGAACTCTGGGTCACAGCCGGATGGGTGATCAACCCAAAACTTGGTATGGCACTGAAGGACCGGAAATATAGTAATGAAAGGGATAATAGGAAAATTCGCAGATAAAATCACCCAACCCAGCATTCATCTAGGAAAAAGGAAAATGCGAAAAAACTTTTCGGTTCTGGGGTCTGAACAGGGTCACAGACGTTACTGCATCAGCCATCCTGCCCGGTACCGAAGTAAACTTTAAGTTGGCAAAAGTGTAGCATGCAATAACGAATGTTTCGAAAATGCTAATGTTTAATTTATGACAAACTGTAACAATGCTGGTGCCCCATTGTCGCGCTCCTTTAAGTGCCTAGCTTTGGTGCTTTCTGGCTAGGGGATTTCAGGTTCGAGTCCAGCCTCGAGCATGGGTGTTGTGTGTGTCTGGTAAATAAATCGGAAAATAGGAAGAAAGAAAAAAAGGTTAATGAACATATTAATAGACATGTGCACACCTTAATGAGGTTTTTTATGCAGCGAGCTTTAGTCTCTTGTGATTCACCGGTTGCCTAACATATAGTAAAACTGAAGAGACGCATCTCAATAGTGTAGGGCCCCGTATATGATTCTGGGTTATGCTAGGTTACCTAAATAGAGGGTTTTCCGGTTTATTTTCCTTAACAGGAGGTAAACTAAGCTGTATATACCCGGACTCGTTGGAGCATAACTTCACCCACTTCATTCATTCGCCTACTCGGTTAAAGAGCCTATTTCTCAAAGAAGGGGGGTGGTTAAGCCTCTTAAGGTTTGTTCTAATCCCGTAGGCTTTCAGTCAAAAAGTTGAATCCGTCGCTTCTTCTATCTACCAACATTCTTTTCACCTTGCGGTTTATAATCCAATATGGCCTTTGGTATGCCATGTTCTTTCATTCTTTGGACATGTTCTGTACATTTATTTCTAAATCTAAATTGATTTATTTTATCCGTCAACTTAAACTTCATACGAGTAATATCTTTTTTCTGATATCCAAGAGTGTACAGCCTGCCACATTTCTTAAGAATCCCATTTTGGCTAACTCTATACTGTTTTTGCTCTTCTAGTTAAAACCCAAAACTCGCAAACATGCAATAATACAGGGACTGCCGTCATCTTGTAAAACTTTATTTTAGTTTCTTTCTTCTAACATTCTCGTAATTGCCCCTTATTTGTAGTTCAATTAGCTAAGTTTATTAAGAATATCCTGTTTTTAAAATAGGAGATATTGTAACCCAGGTAATGAAAGCTATTTATCTGTTCAGTGGGCTTAAAATACTCGTAGTGTATTTAAACATAACTAAAAAATGTGGTTTACTAAGAAGATCGTTAAAGGCTATTAATGGGAAAAGCATTTTCCCCTATAAGGGTTTGTTTGAAGTGTGAAAAGCTCCAAAAGCGTCTTCTCGTTCTTCATTTTGAGGTTTTCTGTTTACATGGCCACTATCCTTTCTCTTTTTACATACAAGAAGCCTCAAAATGTGCATTTCCGGCTAATTTGCGACATCGAATATTTGAATGAAATACATGAATTAGGATTAGTTGACGGATGGGACATCTAGCATCTCGATCCGCATGGAACTTTTGTGCATACATCCCCGAGAGGAACGGATGGGATGAAGGAACTGCAAGTGACGTATGGGCTGCAGGACCAGCCGATGCAGACGACAGAAACGCGTAGAGTTCCTAAGAATTACGGGCATGATCAAACGGCCAGAGAGCGCTCAACGGCGGCCCTCCCAAGCCACAGGAGGGTGCTGCTCCACCCAGCAGCGGAAGCTCGAACGGCCGCTATCTGACGGGACCGAAAAGAAGTTCCAACGTGCAAGCCACTACGCCATCTGCTCGCAGTCAATCGACACACAGCCCCGGAGTCAACCTGAAACGTGAAAGAGGAAGATGAAATGAGAGGAAATGAGGGAGAGAGCAATTCGGGGGAGGTAATGATCCTTCCGAGCATTCCCCTAGCGACCCGGGGAAACCCCTGAAAATAAACCATGGGCAGGAAGGTTGCGGGAATCGAAACCAAGATCTCCCGAATGCAGGTCACAGAAGTTACCACCTGAGCTATCTCGCTATAAATACATAGATTTTTTCCCCCTAAGGATTTGAAGAACTGTATTAAAATATACAGAAATAACAAGTCCTATAGTAAACGAAACGATCAAAAGTCCCATGACATTGTCTAACCAGTATCCCTCTTCATAGTTACTCTCTAAAATATTCATACAATAACTAATTTTATACTTTATTAATGTTAAACGTGAAATGTAATAATAAAAGCTGTATTAGATAGGTAATACACAATATTCAACCTTTTGAAACGTCTACGGTCATTATATGCTCGCAATGATGTAAAGTTTGTCAGCATAGGGGAATTGTTATTTCTGTATTTATTATTTAAAATGTTGCTTTTTAGAAGATTAATTTACAAATGGATCTTTCCCAATACTTAGGTTGTTTAGATAAAGTCCGCAATACATCATTACGGGCTTTCTGTTATGATTGCAATGTTGAAGCAGACCTGCGTACTTTTGCCTTTTTCCTTCTGTATTTTTAGGAATATTATAGTTTTTCTGTATCGCTAATCAATTAGCAAGAACAAAAACAGATCAGTAATACTGTTATTCTCTCCTCCCTTACAGTCCTGCTTTGTACTTGCCTGCGCTTCAGCGATAAGTCGATCTTTAGCCAAGTAGTCGGACCAGCCCGCATGTGTGTAGGTAGCAGCAGACTGACAAACGTACAGCACTAATTTGTTATGTGATATCGTACCTTTTGGTTAGTTAACGATTAAAGTCATATCTTGCAATCAAAATGACATTTTGGTGCCCAACATATCCCTAACATCCTGCAAAACTAATACACGAAATCTTGGATGTATTTTGATGATGTGGTCGTAGTGCTGAGAAAGCGCTGTCAGCTTTGTTGATATTGGCATGATTAATATTAATTTAAGATTACTAGTTAAATCATATGCAGTTATTTGGCAGTGTTGCATTTCACCCGTCTTTGCAGATGGCGTAACAACTTGTCTATCAGGTGGCTAAAAGTAAGCAGAGAGGGCGGAGTTACACATTTCAGTACCAACTTAAATCCCCTCGTTCATGAAAGAGCCACTTTTTGTTTTCTCTACCGCTTACCTAGTAGGTATAGAAGGTATTGCATTCCATCCAAAAATTCCACATTCACGTTTCATCAGAAATTGGTACTTTGAGGCCCCCTGAATGCAAAAATTAGCAGTTTTTGGAGAAAGGTCCGTGTGTGTGTGTGTGTGTGTGTGTGTGTGTGTGTGTGTGTGTGTGTTGAAAGCATAACTACACAACGAAAACTTGGATAAATACCAAACTTGGTACTTAAGTTCAGCATCATCCAAAGATACAATGTGTGGATTTTTAAAAAATCCCTCCATGCAGACTATCCTTTACATGAAACACCTTTGGAATTTTTTCTCAAAAATTGCTTCAAAATTTTTTATTAAGTTACTGTATATTATATGACAAAACAGATGTATTTATTATCTTGAATTTTTAGGAATGCCGGAAAGTTCTCTTCTTTCAGAAGAAATTTTGTATTATTTGGTTTAAATGATAAACAGTAAGATGTAAATAAAAATCTACTAGACAAAGCATGTTGATATCTTTATAGCAATAACTTGTCGTAGTTCTCGTGGCTTGTGTTATCTTATTTACTGGGCGCCTCTTGCTTTATTATTTTAAATTTGGGTTCATTGTCCTCCGGTTAGCTGTTATAACTCAGTCGAGCAAGTATCTCTAAGCATGGCGTGTAACGAAAAAGAGTTGTTGCTAAAAGATAACACTGATAAAAAAATTGTTTCTACACCTTTATTGCCGTACACTTAATTAATAATTCACATATTTAATCTTTATACACGCCTGACTGAAACTGTGATATTTACGAATGTAACTACAGTCGTTTAGTTGCCGCGCACCAATTAGTTCGCGTACTTCACATTTTTGTAACTAACTTTGCGACGCGCACCTTGCAAAAGATTCTTCAGGACTACGTGACGTGCACCTCATGAAAGACTCTTCAAGAGCTGTGATATTTCCGAATGTAACTATAGTCGGTTTAGTTGCCGCGCACCAATCACTTCGCGTACTTTACATTTTTGTAACTATGCGACGTGCACCTCGTGAGAGATTCCTTAGAACTGCGTGACGTGCACCTCGTGAAAGACTCTTCAAGACTGCGTGACACTTGCTTATGGCTCGAGAGCTGCTATTGGTTACCAAATCTCGCCCACTTTAGCGTGTGTTTTGGTCTGCCAATCACTACTACTAACATATACACTCTAGAAAGATATTCCCTCCATTTCTAAAAAAGGCACGCTATCCTGACATTTTTTATCTCTTCATAGTGATAAACAACTCACCCCCTTGGTTTATTGTTACCCACTTCTATTGTCAGTTTCAGTGAGGCCGTGTAAACTTATTTCCTAGCAATACTTATGGCTAACAAACATCTACAATTCTGTACATACAATAATATTAATTTACACTACAAGCACTTTGGCATTCACAGCATGTTATGATATAAAATGTTGCCTCAAACTTATTTTAAATAACTTTTCTGACTTGAGCCATTTCTGAGATATCCATTACTATTGGTTTGAATTTTTCAATACTTATTCTCTTTTCAAAGCACTGTCGCTGTTTCGCTTTTTCTCCCAATGTCATGGAAAGGGTGTTGAATTCAAAGTTCAGCATATAGTGTCTCGCTTTTAAGCATCTGACTATGATTTCGTTACCTTCAACCCCCTTATACATACAAAGAAATGTGTAACGAAATATTTCTGCAAATGTTTATCTCGATTAACTGATGAAGGTAAATAAGAATAAAGGATACTGGGTAGAGAATGTAATGTAAATGTAACATATAAGAGTTTTGTAATCCCAAGTATGTTGTCTTGTTCGATACAGATTTCTGTCATTTCTGTTGTGCTATCTGTATCGTTTTAAAACCAATTCATTACGCCTGCACCCTTTACCAAAGAATACAGAGTCATAACATATATGGTTTCAAATTTTTCTGGTTCTAAAAACATTTTCCTAGTAAGCTAAAGCCTCTCAAACAGGCTTAAATATTGTCTGTTCTCTGCAATCAGTCCATAGCGTTTTTCATAATACTGAGAACTTCTGGAAGTATTATAACTGTCTGTTTACCATGCAAAAATAGTAAGCTAATACTATTTTAACATTAGAACACCACGAGGTCAAAAAGACTTTTTTTTGTTTTTAAGTGATAGCTGTGTTTCACAGAATGATTGAAGCAACATTTACTTTTATGAGTTTTGTTCATTTGAAACTATTTTCATTATACTGAAGAATAGCGCATTTCGCAAATTGATTATGGCATTTTGCAGGTTTTACCTTAACGCCCATAGTGATCATATTGACTCCTATAAGATAATACTACTATTTTGTTTATTGATATGCACATGTATTTATGCGCTCCCATACTTCAGTATTTTATCTATGATGAATTAACTTTTGTTCATATTATTGTGGTATAAATGGACAACAATGGACTCAATACGATTTATCTTTGTCACTACCTTGTAAAAGTCTGTTTATTTCATGAACTCCCTTACTGAAGCCATTTTTATTTTATGATTTAATTAACCTTTATTCATATTATTGTGGTATGAACTAACAACAATGGCCACTTTAAAACTACTTTTTTTAAATTAAAGGTTTATTTAAGGTCGCTTTGACTACATGGTCTTATGACCTTTTATCATAAAAGTACATTATGATATACATTAATTTACAATTGCAGAAACATAGAATCAGACAAACATTTACAGTAAATCAGAGTTTTGCATCCATTTGAAGCTGTAGCGTCTTCTTGAGCATGTTGGGTCTGTTAACTGCACTGGGAAGATTAGAAATGTCGGCTTGTTGTCTATATCTACTATACTGTGAAACAGTCTATAAGGATATGCAAGATAATTAGAGCAATGTTACAGATGGTACAGTTTGGAGGTTGGTCTTTAGTGAGAAGATAACAGTGCGTTAGTTTGGAGTGCCAAATTCTACTGTCCATTCCAAACCAGAGTGCCTTTCACTGAGAACAAACTGTTTGTATTATCCGCGCAAAAGTAGTTCGCAATCCCCGCCCATAATGGCTGCTTGTTCCCTTCCCACGTGCTTGTTGAACACTATTTAATCTATATAAAGGCGCCCTGCGTGAGAATCATAGTTCAAAATGCAACCTGAGGTAACAATCGATTTTATAAGTAGGCGGCAATGAACATTTTACTTACGTTAATCACAATCCTCGGGCAAAGATGCAACACCCAAATCCTCCAAAGGTGACTCAGCTGCCATATCAGAATCAGAACTACTCTCCAAATAATGACAAGCTTATCCACAATTCCGCAGCACTGTCGCACTTAAAACAAGTTCCCACATTTTATCCTCTTCTATGTTGCATTATGTCTGTTTATACTCGCTGCTAGCTTTCGTTACACTTCTCACTGAAACGCCTGTAAAATGTGATATTAGTTTCGTAATATGCAATAATGCAAGGGTATTTTTGTAATAGTGAGTTGAATATATGAAATATTGTTTGTTTTTAGCCACCTTTTAACTGTTTCCCGCTTCTGTGCTTGGAAAGTTTATTCGCACTACATGCACCTTCCTCTGCCATGTGAGCTCAAATACCAACTGACTAAATCACAAGATTTGACCTGAGCTGAGCATATGTGTGTTAGTGTATTATGAATGACTGTTCGCTTATCATATATCCTGTGTTACGCAAAGTGTTTATTCGGTACTAAGATAGCGCCTCTGGGAATTCATTGCTGCATTTCTTGTGTATGTAAGAGTGGCAGTCATGCAAACGGTTGGTATTAACAAGCAAGATGCTCTCGGCATTAGCGCAAAAGCAGGCGAAAATCATATTTTGTAATCTCCATACAGCTAGTATATATCCATTCTCTTTAACGATGAGTTCTTATGATAATCGTAATAAAATGTGCAGTTCTATACCTTTCCTGCTCTAATATTTCATAATACAATACATGTATTAAGGAACTATTTACGTTGGCGTAAGAGTATATTCTTGGGTTCGTGACAAGCCGAAGCACGTGCTTCTGTTTACATCAGAGGGAACTCTGCTTTGGAATGGACAGTAAGCCAGGTAATGATAACTTGATCTGTTCTTTTGAGAGTTCGGTAATGCAGAAAAGGTTGTGTGCAGCCTGGGCGAGCTTCACTTTTGTTTGTCATTCCCTTGCAAGAACCAGTGTTACAAAGGTGAGGTGAAGGTTGAAATGTATCGGAAACCTTATCTACGTGAAGATGAGCTACTTTCAGAGTTACAAAGATTTCTGGAGTGGAGAACTTTTTTTCTGGCGACTCATAAGAAGAGTTCATACCGCAGACAACTAGAGAAGATGAATCATCTAATATTCTTAACAACTTGCAGAGAAACTACACTCTATGTGCAGAGTCTCTCGCGTGGGACCACAGACCTATATGAAATGAATGAACTTGAAAATGAAGACAAAATAGCACAGAAACATCGTAAACGTCATGATCATAAATTTTGTAAGTGTAATAAAACTACTTCTAAGTGCACTGTTTATAAAAGATGCTTTGTGGAAAATACACATAGAAAACTGAATACAAAGAATAATGTAGAAGAATGAAATAGCTAAAATTGTTATAAACACGAATAATTCAATTTTCCTATGCATTTAAAACTAAATAAAGAAACTCATTTCTTACCCTTGTTTAGGTTTTATTGGTTTCAGTGAAATTTGTTTATTTTTTAATAATTGATTTATTTGTGTTTTCTTGTATATTTATTCACCATTTTGTATCTTAAGTGGCATATAAATCACGTAAAACATTAAAACATAATAAATCAATACAAATATAGTTTAAAAATAATAATGTAGAACATTAACATTAATATTATATAGTAGGGGTCAAAATGAGAGAGGAGGGAAAGGCAAGGCGTCCCAGTGTTAAACTTAGTTTTTAAGCTTTGTAGAAACCAGTAGTAACGTAACCAGAAAAAATATAAACGGAGGTTAAGTGTATGGATCCATTCCTTAAACGATTCAAATTCAAATGACTAACAGTAATTAATCCTGATTTGAAATATTCAAATACATAAATTTTATATTCACATATTAAAGTACCCAGCGGGATGGCTCAGGCGGTTTCATCTGTAGCCTGCATTCGGGAGGTCGTGGGTTCGATTCTTGTAGTAGATCTTCCTGACTCGTGGGTTTTTTGAGGGGGTTTTCCCGGATCGGCAGACGAATGCTAGGAAGGATTCTCAAATCCCCCAAATTTTCTTTTCCTCCATTTCATCTCATTTCTCATTTTATTTCATATTTCATCCATTGGTCTGTCTCAGGGTTGGAAGTGTCGGTGATGGTGTTTAGGTGCAATGTGGCAGGGGAAAAGGATATTCTTTTTTACTCTCTCCGCCCTCGGATTTCGGCTGGCTGCAGGGGGTATCCGAACACCCTTGAGGGATATTGGACCCCCTCTATGCCGAGTGAGGTCCCCAGTCTGCCTGGCCGTCTGCCGGGGAGTCTCTATCTGAAATTTAGGGACCCTGCCATTCCTATGCAGTCACTCCTGGTTCCGGGCGCCCGGTGTCCCCTCTCGTCTCTCCGTCCTCCTGGAGACATATTCTTGTTGGGAATATGTACAATATCTCCTATGTGGATCAGTGCCAAGTCCCCTCAGTGGCCAATCCAATCCACATATTAAGGTGCAGCGATTGGAATAGAAATTAGGATAGGAAGTTTTGCACATTCTAAGTGGCAACTGTGTTGTGACATGACCACAGTGAAGTAGTATTTTATATATGCGCTGCAAACCATATATTTTCACTACAAACTAATATTTCTATTTTGTTCTAAACTGGAAGATTTGCACTCATTTGGAAACCACTCAAATTTATCACCGGAACGAAAACATGTCTCCGATATCTTAACATGGTTGTACCCAAGTCATCTAGAGTAAAGTTGCTGTTGCTGTCACCTTTGGCGATATGGTCTAAGACCTGCGGCGTAAATATAAACCTACCAGTGATACGATTAAGAAGCAACTCGTTCCCGCCAACGTAAAATGTGCTATTATTTTAACAGAGCTATTAGGTTGTCTCATAAGAAATGTCAGTTTTTAAGTTTTGTGTTTTATAAATAGAATTGGTTTAGTTCATCAATGCTATTTACAGGATGCCATGCCTATATCGCTTATATTGCGAGAATGTGTTAGTCGTCAGTTGTTAATACACAATCACAAAATGCAAGTTACAAAGTTTGAGTTTAGAGTCCTTCTAAAGCATTACTGGAAACAAGATCACAAAGCTGCTGCCGCGGCTCGAAAAATATGTGAAGTGGAAGAAGAATATGTCTGCTAAAGTCGGTGTTAAGTTAACATCCCCATACCCCTGTGTTAAGGCGTTAACAAATATTAGAAACTGGAAAATGCCTGCCGCAAACCAAGCTGTTGTTGCGAATTTGCTACAATTGGCATTTTTGAATGTCATTCCTCACAGAAGAGTATTTGTACGTCATAATAAATTTGAAACCCTTAAAAAAGAGGAATTTTTAAAGAAATATAGACAGTCCAAGGGGACATAAACATGTTTTTATGGGAAATACGAGAGGTTAGAATACTACCAACAGAAGCATGCCTCTTTCTTCTATGCTAAGTGTTAATTAGGTACTTAGTTTTTATGCTACTAACATTTTTCATTTACTTGTGATAATGTTGGAATTTCCAAAGCTACCGTTTGTGGGTTTATCCGAAAGATTTCCAAAGCAATTGATTCAAGAAGCAAACAGTATTTTTCGGGTCTGCTTGATTAATCAGCGATAACACTTTCCTCCACTTCAGTTTCAATGCAGTGTCCACCACGAGTTATAAACCGTCTTAAACGCTCTTCGCACCTAACGTTTCTTGTGCTGCACTTTATGTTAGCTGAAATTGTCGTAGTTGCTTACAGGACTTAAGGGAAACGCGTTTGCTCCAATTAAATTACGTGTGGATTTTATTCCAGGCTGTAACCTTATTCTTTAATGTAAGAACGTCAGTTTTTCCGCACTTGGCAATACGTCTGTACTTGCTAACCAGATGTTCATTAACGCGTTTCAAACGGTGAAACATTTATTACAGTTGACATGAGTCACATGGCCGGGAATATCACATGGCCATTGCCATGAATGTAAATAGTTGTGGGCTACTTACACAGAGAGCGCGGCAATACGTAGACAAAAGTGCATCGGAGTACGTTCAGAAGCATTGCAGTTCGGCCACCTCCTTCTCGAAAGTTGGCGTTCGCAGTTGTCTTTGACGTTAAAAACATGTTAGCTAACAATTTGCTGTAAAAGCTTGATGTAACGCAATAGTTTTAACCTGATGTTAAACTTTGAACAACTAGTTACAAACAAGAAGTTAAGTATTTTTAACATCGGTTGGTGAAACCGACCCTGAATATCTAACACGTTCTGGAAGACCTAAATTATGGCATATTGAGAATACACACAGACTTTTGGAAGAAAATCCGCAAAAAAGTACTCGTAAACTGTCAGAAGAAATTGGTCAATCAAAAGATGCCATACATCGGAGATTAAGAAACTTGGAAAATCAAACAGAAGCTGTAGATCTGTACCTCATGAATTGACACATCATCGGGGACAACGTGGAGTAGATATGTTTTCAGCCTATCAGTAATCCCAGGATGATAGATTTATCAGGAGAATTGTCACGTGTGATGAAAACTGGGTTTATTATTGCAATTCTGACACCTCGAAACAGTGGCTCAGTCCCTCAACCTGCCAAAGTCATCGTAAAAATATCGGTTCGGCTTCAAAGTAATGTTGTGTGTCTGGTGGAATTTTGAAGAAGTGATTTACTGGGAGTATGTTCCAAACGGGCGAGAAGTCAATTCGGATCTTTATTCTCAACAACTGAAACGAGTTCATGCAGTTTCGATACCCAACAGTATGAAAGTGGATATATTATACATATATAGAGGAATTGCGCATATGAAAGGGGAACCATACATATAAGGATTGTATAGTAATACTTTAATTCACTAACATGTTACAATATTCAATATCTAACATTTGTACACAGCTGATTATAAGACACGGGCGAGCTACCAGAATTCCAAGAAATCATAAAGATCGTACATGTCACCAAGCGGTACAATGTGCGGTGGTATTTATTAATTTCATATTTAATTTGTTGTTTATTGAGCCCCACGTTTGGGAGCCAATTTGCGATGGTAAATTTATAATGTTTGTGATGTGTGTTTACTCCACGTTGTGAAGCCATTTTGTGACGTGATTCTTTGTTAGGTGTGTTAGCTCCATCTGGTGTTAGCAATTTGCGGCAGTATTAATGTTTGTTTTAAAGAATGCTACTGTTATTTTATTTAATTTTGGTTCTCTGTCCTCCGGCTAGCTATGATCTTTTTGGTCGAGCACTTCTCTTTATACAGGTTGTGTAAACGGAAAGGAATCTTTCATCCAAAGATAACACTGATGAGTGAATTTGTTTTACACTTTTTATTGTCGAACACATTCACTATCAAATTTACACATTGATCTTGACACTCGCCAAACTGAAACTGTTATAATAACTTCATTACTGACCATTCTTAATTCGAGTACTTCAACATTCTGTGTAATTAACTTTACAGCACTTGAGATTTTTCATAACTCTGCTGGACTGAAGGCGACGTGTAACGTACAAATATTTTCGATGAACTGACGGGCTGAAGGCGACGTGTAGCATACAAATATTTTCGGTGAACTGACGGGTTTTACCTCTAACCTAGCCCTTTTTATACTCCTACACCCCGATATGCCTAAAGATTATAACTGAGCTGCTATTGGCTAATAAAACGCGCCAACATTAGCGTCTATTTTTATATCCAATGAAAATTACGAATACATATGCTTTAGGTATAATGTTCCAGCAAATTCTAAAGGAAAACGCGCCAACATTACGTAACTTCCTCGTCTCTAATAATGATAAACAGCTCACCCCCTCGCTGCATTATTGCACGCTATTATTGTCAGTTTCAGTAAGGCCGTATAAACTTACTTCTCAACAATAATTACAATCAACAAACATCTCAAATCAATGTCACACCAAAATGCATATTCATACTATAATCATTCTTTACATTTAAATAATTTATGATACAAATTACTGCATCATATGCCCCCCTAGAAACATAATTATAAATATTTACAACTTGTTTGGAAATTTTATAATTGGGTTTTTAGTCTCCTAAATCTTGGAACTCACACTATTTATCCCTTTCACTTAACACTTCACACGCATTTAACACATGACATATGTTTTTCCTTTATCTCGCCAGTATTTACTGGCTCTGGTCTAATGTGTTTAGACATTAATCTGACATCACAAATTTTTTTTATAGCCAATACTGTACCCTGAATTATTTAGTTACTGTTACAAAATTGGTTTACTCTCTTATATTGTTGACAAAAATTTATGCATTCAAGAATTTTTTTAATTATTAAACATATTTACCAAAAATATTCACCCTCTGCACAAATATATTTACATCTCTTAAATCTAGACACTGTTTCACATTTTTCTGTTTGCTACATAAGTATTTGTTTTTAATTATTTTTACCCCATTTTTGTTGTTTTATACATTATATTCACAATACTCTTGGAATGATATTTACGTACTTTTACTTTAATATCATATTAAGTTTCAATCTTTACATTCTTAATTTCAAATACTGTTACAGTTACTAAAAATATGTTATTTTCCTTTTAAACATTTAGTTATGTCCAAAATTTTATTTCTCCATTATCATGACGTACATATTTATTTAACCCTCTTACAATCCAATACGTTGCTCTGCATTTCATCTTTAACTTTTCCAGCATTTACTTTACATCTAATATTCTATTCACCCTCCTGGATCAAATTGTCTGTGGCTAAACATTACTCGTAGCCATATCCTAACCTTCAAAAATTTGTTCATGAATAACCTCTTAAAGGATTCATATGATATTTCGTTCCCTGATAACATTTGAAAACAATCTAGAGTTTCCTGAACAACACATCTTTTAACAACTGACATTTTCAATTCTTCTACTATCTCTTTAATCTGAGAGTACTCTGACAAATCTGTCATAAATTGTACTGGATTGGAGTTTTCATTTTGAACATCTTGGTACTTGTTAATTTTAGAATTTAGCTTTTGATTATTTACAGGCAATACTTTAACTTCTTCGTACAATTTATTTCTCTGTGTTTCGGACTCCTTCTGAATTTCAGATATTTCCCCTCTGAAATTAACTTGCACCTGAGTTAAATCTGCATTTGTAGCCTCCATCATCTCTCTTAACTCATTTGAAATGCTACTCATTCGGCTACCTAACTCTGTACATTTTACATCAACATGCTCTATTTTATTATTAACCTCACTTCTTTGGTTAGATATTTCCCTGCTCATGTCTAACATTTTCTTTTAAACTTCACCTATTTCATTTGCTATCATTTCCTGATTTTCATTTCCCATTCTCATCATACTACTATCTAGTTCCATGAATTTCTTTTCAATTTCTTCCCTATTTTGATCTAATTTATGCTCTAATTTCTCATTACTCTTACCAATTTCTTCTCTTAATTCTTTCTTATTCTGATCTAGTTTTTGTTCTAAACTCTTACTAATAACTTCCCTCAATTCCCTATTATTCTTTTCCATATCCTGATTTCGTTTCTCTAATTTCTCATTATTCTTTTGCATATCTTCCCTTAATTTCTCATTATTCTTTTGCACATCTTCCCTGTTTTGATCTATTTTCTTTTCTAATTTTTCACCAAAATTTCTCAAAATTTCCATAATCATACTAGCATCAAAATTAACATTTCCTGCTATTCTATTCCGACTTTCTGCACTAACATTTTCTCCCTCAAATCCTACATTGTTTGAGCTATTTTCTGTAACCTGTATTGAATTACAGCTGTTACATTATCTCCCTCCATAATTATGTCTTCTATATTATTAGTGGACATTGTTTTCTTTATCCTACCGCTCCTAAGGTACATTTAAATTTTTTACACTTTTTTTTAGAATTAACATAACACTTTTCTAACCTTTCTGATGCTATCTGCTGATGTTGCTTTGATGTCCAGCTTTCTGCCCCTCTCTCCTAGATTATATGTTGCTTCTGCGTCGTTTTATGATGAATCCACATCGTCTTGGTGTCCTGTAGTTGAATTTCCCTGTTGCCTTTTAATCTCGGAATTATGATGTCCACTCATCCGCGTCGTCTGTCGTCCCTGTATTTGTTTCTGGAATCTGCGTCTTGTAGTTCAGTTCACTGCTCCATTCGTTCCACGTCCTGGTTCCTTCGCCCCTTCCTGGTTATTCTGCTCCTTTCCTGGTCATCGTGCCCCACGTTCTGGGTGCCAATTTGCGGTGGTATACTTTTTAAGTTATATTTAATTTGTTGAGCCCCACGTTGGGCGCCAAATTGCGGTGGTATTTGTTAATTTCATATTTAATTTGTTGTTTATTGAGCCCCACGTTTGGGAGCCAATTTGCGATGGTAAATTTATAATGTTTGTGATGTGTGTTTACTCCACGTTGTGAAGCCATTTTGTGACGTGATTCTTTGTTAGGTGTGTTAGCTCCATCTGGTGTTAGCAATTTGCGGCAGTATTAATGTTTGTTTTAAAGAATGCTACTGTTATTTTATTTAATTTTGGTTCTCTGTCCTCCGGCTAGCTATGATCTTTTTGGTCGAGCACTTCTCTTTATACAGGTTGTGTAAACGGAAAGGAATCTCTTATCCAAAGATAACACTGATGAGTGAATTTGTTTTACACTTTTTATTGTCGAACACATTCACTATCAAATTTACACATTGATCTTGACACTCACCAAACTGAAACTGTTATAATAACTTCATTACTGATCATTCCTAATTCGCGTACTTCAACTTTTTGTATAATTAACTTTACAACACTTTAGATTTTTCATAACTCTGCTACGCGTAACTTGTGAATCGATAGCCGACGTGTACTTTACAAATATTTTCGGTGAACTGACGGGGTCTATCTCTAACCTAGCCCTTTTTATACTCCTACACCCCGATATGCCTAAAGATTATAACTGAGTTGCTATTGGCTAATAAAACGCGCCAACATTAGCGTCTATTTTTATATCCAATGAAAATTATGAATACATATGCTTTAGGTATAATGTTCCAGCAAATTCTAAAGGAAAACGCGCCAACATTACGTAACTTCCTCGTCTCTAATAATGATAAACAGCTCACCGCCTCGCTGCATTATTGCACGCTATTATTGTCAGTTTCAGTAAGGCCGTATAAACTTACTTCTCAACAATAATTACAATCAACAAACATCTCAAATCAATGTCGCACAAAAATGCATATTCATACTATAATCATTCTTTACATTTAAATAATTTATGATACAAATTACTGCATCAAATGCTACATGATGGCGCCTAAGCGCAAGGATCTGAAGCCACACATTCTCATACAGGTCAGGGTAACGCGACTTGAGGGCCAATAGGAAACGTCTTCATTTTCAAACGCGGAGGTGAGCGTCACTAGGCTCCCGTATATAAGGGCAGAAAAAGCCCCAGAGCCCGCTCTTATTCTAAATCTAACTCATCGAGAAGTCACGTTGACACAAGGTGCTACATATGCACGTGCGTACACAAGGGTGGGGTGCGTGTGAATATGGCTAGGCTCCTGACTAAGTTAAAGTGGTGGGATTATAACAATAATGGAAAAGCTAACCGCCCATAATTATTCAAACTGTGAAATAAACTTCATTGATTAAGGGAAACTTGCAGTGTATTTTTAACTTACCTCACCCAGTCGAACCTGAGATTTAATAATTAGAGATAGTTAGGAATGGAGTACTCAACAACCGTCGAGCACCAGTAGCCGAGGAAGAAAAACACTGCAACAGGCAACAACAACAACCCAATGATAATCGATTTCCCACTACAAGTAGTTAACCGAAATGAGATCTCTAGCAGTAGGACCTTGCAACACCCCATCCTGCGCGAACAACCAGGAAAGAATTCAGGAATTGGAATGAGTCGAACCTCATACAGCCCCTGATCTTGCGTCTTCAGCTTACCATCTGTTTAGAACCATGGCCCATTTCTTGCTTGGAAGAGATTTCGAAAGCATTTAAGCTGTGGGTCTCACCGAATTCTTTGCATAAAAAACCAGAGGTTGGTTTATCCCGTCGCGGGATAATAAACTTCCCTGAAGATTGGCTAAAAATCTGATGGTCTTTATTTTAAAGACAAGTTTAATTTGTTGTCGGAAAACGTTCTTAAAAACCAACATTACTTATGAGAGACAATCTATATTTTTGCTATTACTTTTACATTTGTTTAGCAAGGGGGTTGGAACCTTCCCATCCCCTAGCTACGCCTGTAAATGTGTTACATTTAGCTACATGCTGCTGGGACTGCATTCCAAGATTACAAAAAGCTATATTCTGCAGAAACTAATACATCTTCTTCGCCAAAAATGTATTATTCCTCGAGCTATTGTCTCTTTAATATAGTGAAATTATATCCTCGTTTAAATCTCGTCGGTTCGTTGTATACTCGTATTTAAATTGCAACACCTCACACAAAAGATGTGCCTAGTCATGCAGCACATGTGTTTTGGAAGCCAACTTAAGCCCGTAATTGCTCATACAGAACAAGAATGGTGGCCTAGAGGAGCGAAGAGGACAGTAATTAGGTTTGGATAATAGCCTGACCGTCTTCAACAAGCATCTCCGTCATTACTGTAGGTTATGTAAGGCACAAGTGGTCGTTATGTGGAAACAAATCACATTTGCTCTATTGAACACCTTCCAACTTGAGTGTTAATAACATGTTATTTTATACGGGACTATGTGGACAATGAATTATGGCACTGCAAGTCGACTGTTCTCTATTTGAAAAACGAACCTCTAACCATATCAGCTCTCAACAAGAAGGTATTTTAAAACTATTTTAAACTATACTAATATTAAAAAGAGGGAAAGCTTGTGTGTGTTGGTGTAAAAAGTAATGACAAAAACCACTCAACAGATTTTCAAAAGCCCTATTCTTTCTGACAGACATGAGCTGTAAAACATCTAATTTGAATTCATAAACTACTAAAAGAGTAAAATGGATCTACAAAGCCTTCGTTGAGAAGTCAATGGAGTATAAACTAGTTGATAATTATAAAGAATGTGTGTAGTTGCTGTACTCCGCAGAGAATGCATGCGAAAACAAAAGCCGGTTAAATTAAAAATCAAATGGAGTTTTATTTATGCACGCTCTTTAACAACTATACTTCTGTACGGGCGTAAAAGACCAGAAATTTCGCTCAGAGGCCTCTTTATCAGGCTTAAGATCCTTTTAACTGCCGTAAATCTACTACACGTGACCGCAGGCTTTACCTCCCTTCGAATGGAAGCCATGCTAAGGATTTTACGTCCCCCAAAAAATCCATCGTCCTCTACCGGGCATGAACCCGCGACCCCGGAACTAGAGGCAGTCATGGTACCCCTATACAATCTAGGATGACAAACAAAACCGATTATGTTTTATTTCAAGCAATATACATAGTTGGCCGTGATGTAACTTTCATAAATCAGAAAAAATACCTAAAAAGCGACAATCGATACTGTTTTTAACGGTGTGAATTGTATATTATATTTATTTAATTGCCATTTATCAAATGCTGCAGATGTGTTTGTAATGAAGCTGTGAAAACGTTTGACTAGTTTTATTGTAACTCTATAAATGTATGCAGTGAAGTTTCTAATAGCATTTACGTAAAAGTTTCGCTTTATTTTGAGGCAGTATTTTATATCACAACACTGTGAATGCCAGAGTGATTGTAGTGTAAATTAACATTATTGTATGACATTGATTTGAGATGTTTGTTAATTATAAGCATTGTTATGAAATAAGTTTACACCGCCTCACTGAAACTGACAATAGGAGCGGGTAACAATGAAACGAGGGGGTGAGTTGTTTATCAATTAGAAGAGACAAACAAATGACGTCAGAGTAGCGCGCTTTTCTTTAGAAATGGAGGGAATATCTTCCCTAGAGCACACGTGTTCGTAATTTTGATTGGATATAGAAATAGACGCTAATGTTGGCGCGCTTTATTAACCAATAGCAGCTGTGTTATAATCTTCAGGCATATCGGGGTGAGGGAGTATAAATTCTAAAGCCAGAGACAAGTATCGCACAGTTCAACAGAATCATTCACGGGTTACACGTCGCGCAGTTCAACAGAATCATTCACGAAGTACACGTTACGTAATTCTACAGAATCTCTCGCGTCGTAAAGTTAGTTACAAAAATGTGAAATACTCGAATTAATAATGTGCGGCAAATAAGTGCTTATAGTTACATTCGAAAATATAACAGCTTCAGTCTGGCGTGTATTAAGAGTAAATAGGTGAAATTAATTAAGTGTGACGTCAATAAAAGTGTAAAAACAAATTCTTTTATCAGTGTTATCTTTAGTAACAACTCCTTTACGTTTACACACCCTGTTCAAGAGATTTGCTCGACTGAGTAATAATAGCTAGCCGGAGGGCAAAGAACCCGAAATTCAAAATAGTAAAACAATAACAGGCTCTCAGCAAATAAGATAACACGAACGATACCGCGACAATTTCCTTTGTACTTGTGCTGTATTAACGTTCGTTAAGAGCGATTACCAAATAAGTGTATAACGAGAGAAAACAATTTCTAACCGATATTTTATAGAAGATTATTTTTCTAGGTGGTTGCCGACTATGTTTGTTTTCCAAAGAGGTTAACTTGGTGGCCTGGGAGTGCAGAATCCTCATATTCACCATCCTATCCCTATTTCGTTGTATGTGTTAAGAATTTCTGCATTAAGTTAAAACTTTGTAGGTTTTATATTATTAGAGTAGAGTAGAGTGGTGTATTTATTGGTCTTAAACATTTTACATGTTCAAAATCATACATCGCACGGTTCAGATAGACCTACGTGCTTATATAATACACGATAGTTCATATTCATTACACTGAACTTTAAAGTTAATCATACTTACAAGAAATGAAACAAAAGAAAAACACATAAACTGATCACACAAACAAAACCGAAGAAGAAGAGAAAACTTATTCACAACACACGCTATTGTGTACAAAACAAATACCCACCCGTAAGCCACTAACCATCCCAATTCCACCCTTGACCCTCTTCCTTACACTCCGATCTGAGCTGCATAGCCTTTTGTAAAATGTACCAATTGCTTCCTCCTCGAACAAGCTTGTAACCCTATCCTTGAGGTAACAAAGGAACCTGGCAGATACATTCTGTTCTGTCCTAGTACAATGTCTAGTCAGGGGAAGGTTATGCAAGTCAGACCTTCCGCCGATGTTTCACATCCTTTTGCGCGAATATCGGATTTTTTATTTATTAGGAATAGACGGAACTGTACAGAATTAAAGTTATAAGGGATAAAGTAGAGGATTAACCATAAAAATGTCTAGATCATTGTGCAAAAATTGCTTAAATAATGGAGAAGTTACATTAATTCATCATTCGAGTTTAACCGCGCAAACCGTGAAACGTCGAGTAAGTCAGCTAGTGTATTATATGCATCTCTGTCTAAAGACGGGATTGCGATGAACTTAACGTAACGTGATTTAACTTAACGCAACGCAACGTAAACGCCTAACACATTTTATAAATAGAGCTATGTAGAGTTAACTTAACGTGACTCAGTTTAACGCGATACAACTTAAAGAATATGGTAATGTCAAACGTTTCCTTGCTGTTACGTTAATTCTATATTTGCTATAGATTAAGGTAGTTGAATTGAGGGAGACATTTCGTGAATCGTGATCTGCATAAACGCTCACTGAACTGACTGGCTTACTCGCGAGAACATCGCTTATATAGTCAATACAATCTTCCACCGAACATTCTAACTCCAACTCGTGTTCTGGAGACGGGGGAAGGAAACCTCCAGAGTATTCTGATTATTTGAAGATAGCGCTTCCGGGGTTTATCCTAGCGAGAGCGCCACTTATCTTTATTCATCTCCGACTGCCCGATGTCACCTAACGATAACCTGGAGCTATTAATGTAGCTGCTGCTTTACGATAAGATAAAGGGTAGATTTTTAGTTATAAGGCAGGTAGCCTTTAATTTTTCCAGCTCAAGTTTTGTATCTAAGGGATGGAAAATAAACAATAAGCGTAATTTTTCGCAAACTGTGAAAGAAACACGTTTTAGTTAGACGAGCAGACAAATTTTAAATTTGCGTTCAATCGAATCAATTATAATTGAACACACTGTAGCTTTTGGTGATAAGTTGTTTATATGGGGTTTTGTGAAATTTCAAACTCCTAAAACCAATTTTTACTTTCTCTACTACGTATAGTAAGTAGGGGAAGTATTGCATTCCACACAAAATTTCGATATCGAGATTTCACCGGAAATACATGTTTTGAGGCCTCCTGAATCCAAAACAAGTATTTTTGGAAACATGTTCGTGTGTGTGTCTGCGAACAGCATAACTCAGAAACGAACAGTCAGATAAACAACAAACTTGGTATTTAGGTACAGTATCTTTCAGAGATGCGACAGGAAGGTTTTCAAGAAAATGCCCCCGCCCCAGATTACCCTTTACATGGAAACTTGTTCGAAAATTTCTACTTTCTCAAAAACGGCTCTAACGGATTTGATTAAAGTATCATATGTTTAAGACACTTTTATGGCAAATAAAATGTATATCTTGACTCCAAAAGTATTCTTCATTCTGAACGACTTTTGCATAACTGCTAAACCATAAGACATAGACAAAATTTAACTACATAAAAAATGTAGATCGCATTGAAATGCACAATTTATGTCATATACATTTTTTTGTTGAGTGAACCATTTTCGAGATATTGCTTGTTATTCTCTTAAATTTTCCAATACTTGTACTTTTTCCAAGTGGGAATTCGTTATTCATTTTTTGTCTTGGATATGCAAAGAGTATTAATCTGTGTGACCATTCGGTGCTGCACATAGCAACCAGCTATTAAGATATATGTCTATGCTTAAAGGCTACTGTATTTCTATATTGCCCTTGCAAATACAAAACAAGGGGAACATAGTACGCCTTAAGCGATACTCAAATATTTTTAGAACTGGTCGCTATGTGTAAAATGTAATTCTTTTTGCATGTCAAGATCATAAAAAAGGAACAACGAATTCTCAGTTGAGAGAAACTAAGTATTGGAAAATTCAAAAAAATAACAAGGAATATCTCGAAAATGGTTCACTTTACAAAAAAAAATATTCGACATATATTGTGTGTTTTAACGAGATCAACATTTTTATGTAGTAAAATTTTGTCTATCTCTTGCGGTTTACCTGTTATGCCAAAAGTCGTTTAGAATGAAGAAGACTTTTGGGACATCCCCAGAAAAATGTTGGGGACATCCCCACAAAATTGAAGATATACATTTTATTTGCCATAAAATGTCTTTAACATATGAGACTTTAATCAAAATTGTCAGAGCCATTTTTTCGAAAATAAATATTTTCGAAAAATATTCCACGTAAGGGGTGGTTTGGAGTAGGGGTTTTTTCTTGAAAACTTTGTCGCATCCCTGGAACATATTGAACTTAAATACCAAGTTTGGTGTTTATCCGACTTTTTGTTTTTCAGTTATGCTGTTCACAGTCAGATAGACAAACAAGACATACACACGGACATTTTTCCAAAAATGCTCCACATAGCAACCAGCTCTTAAAAGATTTGACTATCGCTTAAAGCCTACCATATTCCCATTGTACCTATAAGATAATTAGCAATAAGATGGAGTCTGCAAACGTTAATCTCGATTAACATGAAGACGATAGAGAACAAGTGGTTGTAAAAATAGTTTGTCCAAGAGTAGAGAAAGTCATGCGAGTGTAACACATCAGAATTTTTAAATAAGAAAATTATATTTAATTATAACGTTTAAAAGTTATATAAAGTATCAGGAATCCGGAGACACTTAAATGGCTGTCTGTGTATGGAGGTCAGTGTGGGTGACGAAAATTGATTTTGTCATTTAAAGGTAATTATGTAGACAATTTCCTTATACTATACCCAGACAAACAAAATGGGCACAAAGGGTTACAAACGTTTGAGTCATTTACGTTTTGTTTTGCCTAAGTATTTTAGTAGCACTTTAACAGTGGTTCTGTTTTTATTTTCGGGAATCGTCGGGCTTGTCGCACTCCACAATTTGTACCTGTCAGTAATGTGTAAAATTGAGGACCATAATTTTGCAGTGGTAGAATTAATGTTTGTAATTGAAAATGCTACTGTTTATTTGCCGCACGTATAAAAGACAATTTGTCGCGGTCACTTCGTGTTATCTTTTGCTGAGCGCCTGTTATTGTATTTAATTTTGGGTTCACTGTCCTCCGGCTAGCTATGATTTTTCGGTCAAGCACTTATCTTGTACAGGTGTGTAAACGGAAAGGAGTTTTTATCCAAAGATAACACTGATGAAAGAATTTGTTTTAGATTTTTATTGTCGTAACATTATTCACTTTCACCTATTAATCTTAACACTCGCCAAACTGAAACTGTTATAATAACTTCTTTACTGCACATTATTAATTCGCGTACTTCAACTTTTTGTGTAATTAACTTTACGACACGAGAGATTTTTCACAAATTTGTTCCGCGTAACCTTGATGAACTTCGTGCGATGCATACTCCATGAATGCCTCCGTTGAACTACGTGAAACTTGATTCTGACACTGAATTTATACTTCCTCGGCCCAATATGCCTAAAGATTATAACCGAGCTGCTATTGGTTAATAAAACGCGCCAACATTAGCGTCTATATTTATATCCAATGAACAATTACGAAAACATATGCTCTGGGGAAAATATTCCCGAAAATTCTAAGAAAAACACGCCACTCTGACGTCATTTGCTCGTCTCTAATAATCATAAACAGCTCACCCCCTCGCTACATTATTGCACGCTATTATTGTCAGTTTCAGTAAGGCCGTATAAACCCACTTCTCGACAATGATTACAATCAACAAACATCTCAAATCAATGTCACACAACAATGCATATTCACACTACAATCACTCTGACATTTACATTTTTATGATACAAATTACTGCGTCAATTTGAGGAACATCAGAGGATTTCCGCTTACTGACACAGAAAAGGTAGTGTTAATTTCAGGAACATAAATCTTCTTCCTCCACAAGATACAGGCCAGTATCTTGACCTATTCGGTCTTCAGTTCAATATATCCTGCATCTAATTCTTAGTCTTTCAACTTGGCGGTATTCTCTACGTGTGTAATTTAATACATACCTGCTATTTGTTTCTCTATTCCCTTAGGATAGGATAGGATTAGAAGCGGAGGGGGACTCAAAACCTCGACCTAACAGATCTTTTGTACCAAGGGCCCTGAAGGGGTGCCCCGGGAGGGAGAGATGAGATGAGGAGACAGAGCGGCCAGGACCAGGAGGCACGATAAGCAAAGGGCAGGGTCCCTACCGTTTACAGATTTGAACTCCCCGGGGTGATGGCTGGTGCAGCTGACTCTCCTCCCCTGTGGGCTTATATATCAACTAGGGACCCGGAGATCATTCGCAGTCCGGGAGACGAAAGATTAAACAGAGCACCCTTTTCCCCTGAAATGCAAATGCCGAGACCTCCTGCCGCCACCCGCAACTCTGAAAGAAACCAAGCTGATGAAAGGTGAAGTGGGATATAATAATCCTACCTAGCATGAGACTGGCGACCTGGGGAAACCCCCGAAAAAACCATGGATCAGGAAGTTTCGGCCACGGAATCGAACCCACTACCTCTTGAATACGGGCTACAGACGTTACCACCTGAGCCATCCGGCTCAGTGTTTTCATCATTCTTATATGCTGGAACCATTACTTTTATTTTGTTGATTTTTTCATTTAAGTTATACAGGGTGTTTCAGAAATACTTTTACAAACTTCTTTCTTACACCAGAAGAAGGAAAAAAGTTCATAGGAACATATATCATTTTCAAATTCGTTTTCTCTTTAGGAGGTGTTCAACACAGTGGTACACTTATAACACACAAAACTCAAATGTCCTCCTCTTGCTTCTATGCATGCCTGTACTTGTCGAATCATGGAATGTCGCACCCTGTCAAAAACTCCAGGTGGTGTCGAATGGTTTCGCAGGCTTCCATGACACGTCGATGAAGATTTTCTGCATCCGGGATGGCTGCTCCATAAACCAATGATTTAAGATGCCCCCAGAGGTAAACCTCCACAGAATTGAGGTCGGGAGAACGTGTAGATCATGGAACTGGTCCTCCTCTGCCTATCAATCGGTCATGGTAGATACTAGTCAGTGCATCTCGAACAATGCGACTAAAATATGCCGGAGGCAGGCATTTATCACATTTATTAGCAAGGCGACGATAAACAGCGACAAAGGTTGGATGACTCGATTGTCTTCGGTCTGGAAACTCCATCTGATAAAGCCGTGCAGCCTCGCGTCCATTACCATTCACGCGACTTACCATTCACGCGACCATACATAAAAATCATGTCTGCCTATTCACGAAATGAATATCCAGCAATGGTGGAACGAAACACGTGCAGTTAACTCACTACATGTACACAATTGAAACGTTGAAAACAGACTAATGACAAACGTAAACAAGTGTCCATGGCAACACTTCGCCATCTACCGTATGTAGTACAAAGGTTCAATGCCTTCTATGAATGCATAGAGAAATGAAGTTTTGAGGTTGAACCCGAAAGCCGTTAAACCCACACTTTCATTGTGGCAGGAATAACGCGAAAACCAAGGATTATGGGACATATGTTCATATGCAATTTTTTCCTTCTTTTGGTGTGTGGAACCCATACCCGAAGTTTGTAAAAGTATTTCTGAAACATCCGGTATAAAGTTAACTGTTTGCGAATTTCTTCATTTCTTTGTTTATCTAAAATGATAAATCTGCTACTGGTCTTAGAAATCTCATCTCTGCTATATACTGTCTCTCCTATTGCTATTGAGGAACATAAATACATATATGCATTTACCACGTCAGTTTCCCATACTGCGAGGATCTGTGAAAATCATTTGTTTTTGAGTAAATAGTGTTCGGCTAGTCTTGGCCGTATTTGTACAATTTAGACATGGACGCCAGGCTGACAGCTTCGACAGAAAGGAAAAATGGATTCAACTACAGAAAAATCTGGTGTATTAAATTTACATGGTTCCTCTACTGAGGTTAAATATTTACCCAATTAAATATAAAAACAATGAACATATTCAAGAAAATGTAAAGCGAACTTAGTAACGATTTAGAATACAAACTCATAATACATTCTGTATGCACTAAATGTTCTGAATAGGAAAGCAAATCTATTAAGTTTGAAGCAATATTCAATTGGGGAAGACAGGTGTACAGGCATTGAATGACTTTACAGGTCTTGTCTGGTCTTATACGATACAGACTTCCGTCATTGCTCCGGATGCACTTCAGGCTTGGTATGACTTGCAGGTAGCCAGGAACAAAAGGTTACAAGCTAGGAGACGGAAACACAAAAAAAAATACGTGGAAAATCCATGCATTCTAAAAGTCAGCCAAGCACATAGAAAATGTAATCTAGCCAGATTAATGTGATAATTCCAGCCGCATGAAGCAAAGACTTTCTAAAATAAGGTAGCCAACAAATTTGCTTTGGAATTTATCACGGAGGCGAATAACATCAATAAAAGCCACGTGACTAGAAAAGAAACTCGGGAAAACTAGAAAATACTTGTGAAATAGAAATGTATCTAGGCATGAACTCGGTTTCGAACGATGAACAGCATCGTATCATAGTGTTGTCATGACGGTTCACAATTTCGTGTTCTAGCGTTGGCAAGCGACAGAAGTCAAGCAAAAAATCTTATGTGTTACTCTCACATGACTTTCTCTACTCTTGTAACACTATTTTTACAAACGCTTATTCTCCATATGCTTCATGTTAATCGAGATATCGAGATTTTAATCATATTGATAATTTTCTGGTAGATTCAAGGGGAATTGGTAGGCTTTAAGCCATAGTCAAATATTTTAAGAGCTGGTTGCTATGTAGAGTATTCCATTCTCTTAGCATTACCAGGACAAAAAATGAATAACGAATTTGAGAAAAAGTTTAAGTATTAGAAAATTTAAGGAAATAACAAGCAATATCTCGAAAATGGTTCACTCAACAAAAAAATGTATACGACATAAATTGTGTATTTTAACGCGATCTACATTTTTTGTGTAGAAAACGTTTGTCTATCTCTTATGGTTCACCAGTTATGTAAAAGTCGTTCACAATGAAGAATACTTTTGGAGACATTCCCAGAAAATTCGAGATATACATTTCATTTGTCAAGAAAATATCTTAAACATATAATATTTTAATCAAAATCGTTAGTCATTTTTGAGAAAATTAAAATTTTCGAAAAATGTTCCATGAAAAGGGTAATCTGGGGTGGGGGGATTTTCTTGAAAACCTTCCTGTTGCATCCCTGAAAGATACTGAACCTCAATTCCAAGTTTCGTGTTTATCCGACTGTATGTTTCTGAGTTATGCTGTTCACACACACGGACATGTTTCCAAAAATGCTTTTTTGGATTCAGGGGGTCTCAAGGCATGTCTTTCCTGTGAAATTTGGGTATAGATTTTTTGGGTGGAATACAATACTTCCCCTACTTACTATACGTAGTAGAGAAAGTAAAAATGTAAGCGGTGCGAACTTCACTGACGATTAATTTGAGTACGGGGGAAATGGTTAAGATACAGGGATTAGAGTTGAAAGGTTTTAAAGCACAGGATATAGAAATAACTTCAACAATTTTAGTTTTATCGTGGGCTTGCGTTATAATCTTGTGTGAAGGGAGCGAGGGAAAAATTGTTTTTGGTGTGGAGCAACACAAAAGTGTCAGTGAAGCAATAAACTCGAAATATTCATTTATCTCCTCACCACACCCCCTGAGAAGCCTCTCTTTCCCAAGGAGTTACCCGTTTCTCTAGAGCTAGCCGATAGAGAATCGCCTTTTCCTCTCATAACGCCCTCACCACACCAAACGACCAAAAATCCCACATCACTATTCATAGCTTTTACAAACTATTCATACAAAGGCTTACTTTCCTATCTACTTCATGTTATTCAAAAGGAACACTAATAAACTTGTCCTCCGTGGTGTAGTGGTTACCATGCTAGCCTTTAGTTTTCGAGGTCGCAGGTTCAAACCCGGTAGAGGACGATGAATTTTTTCGGTGTAAAAATCCTTAGCATGAATTCCTTCGGAAGGGAAGTAAAGTTGGTGGTCCCGTGTCGCAGATTTACGCACGTAAAAGAACCTCAAGTTTGTTAAAGAGGCCTCTGATTAAAATTACCGGTCTTTCACGCTTTCACCAAGCCAACAAGCAGGGAACCGGTAACGATACTGAGAAATAGAAAGAGAAGGAGACATTGCACCCGCTCCAAAACGCGCCAGGGTGACGCTTAAGCGCACGGATTTGAAAAAACATATTCTCATATAAGTTAAGGTAACGCGGTCGGAGGACCAATTGGAAACGTCGTTACATTTTTAAACGCAGAGGTGAGCGTCACTAGGCTCAGGTATATAAGGTTAAGCAAGGCCCCAGAACCCACTCTCTCTCTCTCTCTCTCTCTCTCTCTTGAACTCATCTAGAATTTCGTCGACGCGAGGTGCTACACTCTTAGCATATGCACGTGTGTGCATACGGGTGGGAGTGCGTGTGCAGATAGCTAGGCTCTTGACTTATTTAAAGTGGTAGGATTATAATAATGGGAAGAGCTAGCCGCCCATAATTATTTCAATTGTGAATAAACTTCATTGATTAAGGGAAAATTGTGTATTTTTTAACTTGCCACACCCACAGTAACCTGAGAATTAAGAATTAGATATAAGTAGGAAAAGTTATGAATGGAATACGTAACAACCGACAAGTATCCATAGCCGAGGAAGAACACTGCAACAGACATCAACCCAAGGATCGACGATTTCGCGCTATAAATAGCGCACAGCTATTGATGCTTTTTAACTAGGAATTGGAGGAGACGTTCAGAATTCCTTGGATGGAAATAAGAACAAATAGATCAATGCTGGAAGAAATAAAATCCATTAATTTTTCAGAGGTCACAATGATGAAGTTGACGCCAAAATGTGTTGGACATATCAGGCCGAAAGTTTCTCTGGAACATGATATCATTCTAGGACTAGTGTAGGGATCAAGAAAGCGATGGAAACTCAGAATACGCTGGTTCAATAAAATTAACCGAGCTCAGGTGGCCAGAATTGAAAGAAATAATGCAGGATAGTGAGGGATGACGGATGAAAAGACCAGAGGTGGAGACCGAATCAGTTTACACTAAATTACAGGAGAAGACGGTGAACTCTTCCAGAGTTCATGTCTATAAAATCCAGGATTGGATCATCAGGAATCTGCATGATTCGAAGGGCTACCACCACCGCCACCACCACCACCACCACCACCACCAATTTAAAACATAATAGTAAGTTTGCAACATCTACATACCGAGTCACCAGAACTGAGGATAAAACAATCGGATGTGTACATTCACATGACTTTCTTCACCCATTCTTCAAAAGCATTCTTAGTAAGCTATCTACTTCATACTATTCGAGATAAGCATTTGCAGAAATGGTTTTATTGGAATATTTCTTTGCAACACACTTAAGGAATAGAAGATTTTTTTCGCGGTTTTCCTCGGTCGCTAGGTGAAAACTGGGTTGACTAATTCGATCCTATCATCCTTTTCATCAATATATTTCAGTTCCTTCTTCACCGCCACACCAGCCATTGGAATGATCACCCATCATGGATGTGCTATGATTCAGAGTTTGCTTGCTCCTCTACGGGCTACCGATCCAAGGTATTGGCTTATAAGTGCTTGAGCGTGGAAGTTCTAAAACGAGGAGGGTAATCCGTTTAAGAAGAAGAATATTAAGAAGTTTTGTCTATCTCTTACAGTTTACAAGTTATAAAAAATTCATTCAGAATGAAGAAGACTTTACAGGCTAGTCCCATAAAATTCAAGATAAGGTATTTGTCAGGAAAATATCTTGAATATGTGATACTTTAAACAAATTAATTAGAACCAGCTTTGATAAAATAAAAAAATAGCAAACATATTTCCGTATAAAGCGTAGTTTGGGATAAGGAAATATTCTTGAAAATCTTTCATTCTTGGAGGACCTTGAACTTAAATTCCAAGCTTGTTCTTTAACCAACTTTTCATCTTTGAGTTGTGTTGTTCATAGACACACCAACACACACATACACACATGGACCATTTTCTAAAAATACTATTCTTTTATTTCCGAGAAACTCAAAACCTATATTTGCAGTGAAATCTCTGTATCGAATTTTTTGACAGAATGGAATAATTCCTCTACTTACTATAGGTAAGGAGTAGAGAAGGTAAAAAGAGAGACAATGGGGAATTTTTGGGACCTTTGGTTATCCCAGTTTAGAGGCTTTCAGTGATTGTATTTGGAACAAAGCTAAATTGGACGATTCTATCCGAGCTTGTACCAACATTGGAGTAAAGGACGTTTGTGCTCTAAAACTGTTTACACGCTAAGAGCAAATTTCTTTTGTGTACATTTAGGTACCTGGATACAAATTCTGTGCAGTGTCACCGAATTATAAGAAAATCTGATGTGTTACACTCACATGACTTTCTCTACTCTTGTACAAACTATTTTTACAAACGCTTCTTCTCCATATGCTTCATGTTAATCGAGATGTTAATCTTATTGCTAATTTTCTTGTAGGTACAAGGGAAATGTGGTAATATTTAAGTGATAGTCAAATCTTTTATGAACTGTTTGCTATGTGGCGCATTCCATTCCCTTTGTATGTCCAGGATATAAAAAATGAATAACGAATTCCCGTTTGAGAAAAAGTATTGAAAAATTTAAGGGAATAACAAGCAATATCTCAAAAATGGTTCACTAAAAAAATGTATATGACATAAATTGTGTAGTTTAACGCGATCTACATTTTTTGTGTAGTAAAATTTTGTCTATCTCTTATGGTTTACCAGTTATGCAAAAGTCGTTCACAATGAAGAATACTTTTGGAGACATTCCCAGAAAATTCCAGATATACATTCCATGTGTCATGAAAATATCTTAAACATCTGATATTTTAATCAAAATCGTTAGAGCTATTTTTGATAAAATTAAAATTTTCGAAAAGTGTTCTATGTAAAGGGTAATCTGCGGTGGGGGATTTTCTTGAAAACCTTCGTGTCGCATCTCTGTAAGAATCTGAACCTAAATGCCAAGTTTGGTGTTTATCCGACTGTTTGTTTCTGAGTTATGGTGTTCACAGACATACACACACATGTTTCCAAAAATGCTTTCTTTGGAATCAGGGGGTCTCAAAACATATATTTCCGGTGAAATCGTGGTATGAAATTTTGGGTGGAATACAATACTTCCCCTACTTGCTATACGTAGTAGAGGAAGTAAAAAATGTGGTAATACAGCATTACACACAACAGTATGAAAACAGCTATTTACAGTTCAGCTGTGTTGAATGACAATGGTGTTATTGTTGCAGCACTTCCGCTAATGGCATTGAGAGACACAAGAGCGTCTGTTGCCTTTCAGTGTTGATTTGTTTCGGAAGATGAAGAGACCCTTGTTGGGTGGAACATTCCCAAAAAGGAAGGACATTTTTAGATATTGTATTCTAGCAGGAAAAACTACAACCGACCGCCTCCGATGCCTTCTAGCGGTATTTTACCACAGCGATGACACTGGTGATACATGAAATGAAATCATAATTGGGAAAGGACATCTGGTAAGGAAACGTTCCAGGCCTAACTTTCGGATACCTCCACCGGCATTTGCCACTTACGACAACTGAGAAAAATGTGGAAAAATCCTTGGTCTCGGAGGTCGAGATTTCAGCACAGCGGAAGGGCCGTAGGAAAATTAATTCTTAATTTTAATATTGATCAGATAGAACGCGAATTAAGAATACTACCATTTTTGAGATTACCTAGATCCGTGTCTGATGTGGTAGTTTAAGAAGCTAGTGGGCCAACTTGTTAATCTGGAGCTTAGTTTTGCTGCTTCATTACAGTCTGTAAAATATGCCAAGCAATGGCTGTGAACGAAGGATTTCCTCACAGATTAATGATAGAATAATGAAGTGTTGTTGATAAAATTTAAGGTGAATAGGTATAACACTTGTTTCACTAAGTGAAGTCTTTAATATTATTTAAATTTTAAGAGTTAAATGAAGCAAATTAAATAGTTACATGAATATGTAAGAAGTATATTGGTGGAAATTCTTAATGAGAGGTTTTCATTTACAGGCTAAAACTTTGGCCATTGACTTGATTCTATCCTTCTGTTAAAAATTACCAGTGAATAATAATAATAATAATTATTATTATTATTGTTGTTGTTGTTGGCTGGAATAATAAACCAGCATGACTAGAGAGATCAACACCTGATTACCTGGCATTCTGACTATAAGTTTCTTTAAACATTTTATGCATTTATTCTATTTTATACCAGAAATTAATTAATCTATGGCTTTGGATAAGGTGAGGTTAATATAAGTTTTTACCAGCTGAACCTGTTTTGGTTCGAAGTAATTAAACAGGTATGAACTACACTCAATTGTCAACACGTTCAAATTTTCCCACTTTAGTCAAAAGTTGTCTTCATATGCATGATTGGCTGAAACATGGTGGTCATAACCTCCAATATAATCTGTAGAGTTTAATTATCGTAATTCATTGAACATAGTCCCTCCATATAAGCTTTAATACATCTCTGAGCTAACGTTTCCACATCACTATAAAGCAGTTCAGCCGTCTGACAGATCACGGACATCAAAGAAATCTACGTTCACTACGAGGAAGAACTTGATGCATATGACATTGAACCTTGAAGCGTGACAAAACAATGAATCTTCATTGATTCGCAGTCGGCTAGAAATAATAATAGCTCCCCCTTTGTTCTTCAGATGCGCTTGAAACATGTGGTGGGTTCTCAAACCCAGATCCGCCTGTTGATCTCATCAAACCGAGGTCACCCCTCGCCTATTGACTTGAGCGTATCAGATAGTATCTTTTCCGTATCGCGCTTGTTTCGACCTTGATACTGATTTTTATGCACCATTCACTTGATGGGGATCTTCTCGAGAGCATATATTCCCGTAGATCCGTCTCTCAACCGCCCACAGTGCTATCCTTGTGATGTCTCTCTTAGTCATCGCGTGACGTAATGATGGGCGGTGGTGCAAAATTACCTTTCCGTTTTATTGCGAGCTATTACAAACATACGTGTGTGAGTTCAAGCAGGGGTTATTTTGTTACCCGCTCTGAGAGGTTGCCAAGTGAATCTTAAGTTAGAATCCATAAAGGTCTTTGAGCCGCCGTTACTGGTGGGTCCGGGCGCTTAGGACGTCCTATTGCTTTAGAAGTTTGCTGTTGGCTTTTCTTACTTTTAAGGAAGAATAAAAGCCAATGTATGCTAAATTCACGACCCATTATCTCAGATACTGTTTCAGACATCACACTTGAATTTTACAGGATAAAGACACATGCCTTCTAAGTACTCTGATATACTTCCTTACAATAGTTTCTGTATTAAGGAAGATAGGATTATTTCTTTAAGTACACTATCTTTTGATTAACATTTATCAGCAATTATTTTGTTTTTAGAAATAACCAAACACATTACTAACACCAAAATAGTTCCAAAAGGCACATAGTGGTTGTTTTATCATTCCAAAATCTAATTTACCTGTCTTCAATAGTTTCTGTGAAAGCGGGTAAGTTGTACTAGACAGAAAAACCTCTTCAAAACAAAGAAGGATAAAACAAACTAGCATATATTTACAAAGAAAGGAACCTCGTAGTTTGATCATACAGAAGCGGTTATACACAACAGTGGTACGAATTTGTATAACAAAACTTGCCCTAAAAGATGGGCTAAGGTTTACCTCTCTACTCCAAAGTGTTTAAGAGGTAAGATTGTTTTTCTTTGGATGGTATGGAATTGAGAGTACAAAATGACGGATGCAATAATATATTTAAAATATAAGTATTGTGTCTACAATGGTAATACATGCATACAAATATACATAAAATCAAACATCAAATTCCAATCAACAAGAGTGCACAAAAAGCTAAAACTCTCATCTTTTGGCAATTTTTTCCCATTTAGTATCCCCTTAGAGTGGAGGGTAGCTCCGGACTACCTAGTTGTACAGTTTGTTGCTAGATGGAGATACAAATCAGATGTCTTGTGGTACCTCTTGTCTGTAGACCGTTAGTTTTATGGGAAGTTGTATGTTCAGGTGTTTGTTTTCTTCTACCTGTGTAACTTTCTTTGATCTTCATACAAGTTACTAAGGTAAGCATCTGATAGAAATATTTATCTAGTCTGGCAATTGTGTTATTCAAAGGATATTAGCATAATATCATATGTGTAATATTAACAAAGAATCGATCAGAACGCTTCAATTAATCTCCTCTGCTGAGGGTAGCCCCGGAAAAGAATTCTGGGCAACCTTGGACAAGCGCAGGAACAAATTTGTGTGCCCAGGGCTTGGAATTTTGTCTGAATTTAAAGGAAAAAAGAAATAGAAGTTCTTGGGGTGAAAATAGTATGAAGATAAGTTTGGACGTGGTGGTCCTGAAAAACAACCGTCAGAGAGGCGGCAATCGGTTCTGGTGTACGAAACAACTGAACCTGGGCTCTAAAGTCTGGCTCACAAAATCAACCTTGGTAGATTTAACAAAACATTCCCTTATGATTATGAAGATCTATTGTAAGATATGTTAAGGATTTGGATAACCACTAATGCCCCTATCAGAAAAGAAAATTCTACAAGTCTCGAGAAAAAACAGCATCAAGATCAACGAATGATGGGCACAGGTCAAAGTATAAGAGGATATTGTGCAGAGATGTTTCAAACTGTCCAAAGAAGAACGGTGCCGAGAAATGTGCAGGTAAAGGTTCAGCTGCAGCATATAAGAAGATGAAGAAACAACCACTTGCATTGTTTGTGAAGGAAACTTTGACGAAGATAGGATCCAATGCAAAGACTGTAGTAGCTTGTGCGAACATCGTTTCCATTGATGGTTTCTATCATTGTGACCACTGCAGAAACACGTCGAAGTGATTTTTCTTATGTTTGTACTCAATCTGTGATGTGAGTATTGCTTCTCCGGTGCTCTTCATAGCAGTTGCCTATGACAACCACACACAATGAATTTTTCATAATATATTATTGAATGTGTTTCATAATGCTCAGAATTAAAGTAAATAGTATATCTAATTTCAAACTATATATCACATTTTGTAATCCTATAATTTTTTCTGAAATACAGGCTTATTTGTGGTTAAGTTTACAGAACCACCCACCTCTCCCCAAATATTAAAAGGTTTTTTCATGGATTGCAGATTTGTGTGAATGTATGATTCTAAAAGGTATTTCAATAGTATAATTATATCATAGTGGCATTTATCAATAATTAATATTAAAGCTGGTTACCTTTCCACTTGCATGTCATACCCACACAGCTGGAAGGCACCGAACCCCTCAACACCGCCGTTCTTCTAGTCAGTGCACTATGGTTTTACTTAGATAAAGCTAATGAAGTAAAACAAGTTAAACCCCTTGTTACCTGTTTTTATCACCCACACTATCTTCCATAAAGAACCCATTGAAGTGTCTCAAGATTCCCAACATCCTACAAAATTTTCTAAACCTACCTTCTCTCTCTGTCTCGTTTCTTCTTTGCCCATACGTGTGTGAGTGTTTTTATAAAAAAGAAATTTCAAAATGCTTTTAGGTGCTTTAAATTTTTATGTTTTAGTACCAATAATACGAACCCGTGGAAATACTTATTTTAATTTGTTTAGTTATTACAATCTTCTTCAATGGATTACCCTCCTCACTGTAGAACTTACAGCCCCAAGGACTTAGAAGCTAATGCCTTGGATCAGTAGTCCCTCGAGAAGCAAGTAAACTCTGGATCATCAGCCCAATGCTGATATGGCGGTGAAGAAGGACAAGAAATGTAGTGACGAAAGGGGTGATAAAAATATGTATCAAATTACCGAACAATTCACCTGCGACCACTAAAAAACGTTGTTAGATTGGTCCGCCCCGGCGGTTTGAACTTAGGACCTCTCAAATATGGGTCACAGACGTTACCGTCTGAGCCATCACACTCGTTAGTTACTATAGTAAGTTATATTTTATTTATAATATTTTTAATCCCTTTATTTTTATAAATAGAGGTATTGCAACTAACTTTTGTTGAGGAATGTTCTAGCTTGGAAAGGCTCCTTTGACTTCACAAGGAGAGATCACCTATTTCACTTAGGTGAGGTAATATATTTTTGATTTTTGCCTGACAGATAAACTTAGAGCTCACTATTGCACTATTTTGCAGAGTTTCATAGTCTCTTAACTAGTACGTTGGCTTTAAAGCTCGTGGAAAGTTATAACAACTCTGTGGAAATTCTTGAGAAGTTCTACGCATGGGCAGATTGAACTGTGCAAGTATTTTAAACTAAATTCTTTCAAACACGAGCCTCTGGGTCGCTATGTTTTCGAAATTCAACTCTATGAACAAAACATACTCATTGTGCACTGACTACTTCTTCTTGTTTACTTTCTCTACAACGTATAGTGAGTAGGGGAAGTATTCTATTCCACCCAAAAATTCGATACCGAGATTTCACCGGAAATACATGTTTTGAGACCCCCTGAATGCAAAAAAAGCATCTTTGGAAATATGTCCCGTCTGTGTGTGTGTGTGTGTGTGTGTGTGTAAACAGCATAACTCAGAAACTAACAGTCGGATAAACACCAAACTTGGTATTTAGGTTCAGTATCTTCCAGAGATGCGACACGAAGGTCTTCAAGAAAATTCCCCCACCACAGATTACCCTTTACATGGAACATTTTTCGTAAATTTTAATTTTCTCAAAAATGGCTCTAACGATTTTGATTAAAATATCACATGTTTCAGATATTTTCATGACAAATAAAATGTATATCTTGAGTTTTCTGGGAATATCTCCAAAAGTATTCTTCATTTTGAACGACTTTTGCATAACTGATAAACCATAAGAGATAGGCAAAATTTTACAACAGCAAAATGTAGATAGCGTTAAAATACACAATTTTTGTCATATACGCTTTTGTTGTTCAGTGAACCATTTTAGAGATATTGCTTGTTATTCCCTTAAATTTTTCAATACTTATTTTCTCAAATGGGAATTCGTTATTCATTTTTTTGTCTTGGATATGCAAAGAGTATTAATCTGTGGCAAACAGAGTGGTGCTGCACCTAGCAACCAGCTATTAAGATATATGTCGATGCTTAAAGGCTACTGTATTTCTATATTGCCCTTGCAAATACAAAACAAGGGTAACATAGTACCTTAAGCGATAGTCAAATATTTTTAGAACTGGTTGCTATGTGCAAAATGTAATTCTCTTTGCATGTCAAAAGATCGTTTCTGCAAAGGTTTATCTCGATTAATATGAAATAGGTGGAGAATAAGAGACTAGAGAAAGACATGCGAGTGTAACACATCAGATTTTTTTAATCTCTGAACTCCATTTTAGAGAGTTATAAAGCAGCTCCATCAGTTGTTATTTTGCTGCTACTGTCACCAACGGGCAGCTTACACTCAGTTTTATTTATGGGCGCTCTTTAACTACTATGGCTCTTAGGTTTCACTCTATATTGGGCGTGAAATGCCGGAAATTTTGCTCAGGTTTAGGTGCTTTAACGTGCCGTAAATACACGACACGGGACACCGGCTTTACTTCCATTCCCAAGGAAGCATGCCTAGGATTGCTACCCTCGAAAAAATCCGTCGCCCTCCGTCGGGTTTGAAACCACTACCTCGGGAACTAGAGGAACATGGTACCCTTAGACCACGCAGGATGACAACGGCAGTTCACTCACTACTTTGCATTGGATTTATTGCATATTCCAAGAGAATTGGCTCTCCCTTACTTGAGAACTGTGGACACCGTTTGGGTTGTAAAGGATGAATTTTTGTAACAAATTATTTTACATAATCTGTTAATTTTGGTTGGAACTCATAATTTTGTACAATGTTGTATAGTAGTTTTGTCTTAAATTCTGTTAGTTTACTTCGAAACTGTGTGTCACTTTGAAAGGTGAAAAATTGCCAAACTGACATTCTAGCTACCAAATACAGACTTCGATTCCCGGCTGGAGGATGTGAATTTCTCTTTAGTCAGGATTATTTTCATTCCCCTGGAGTCTGGAAGTATGAGTGAGAGCGTAAATGTGTGTGAGGCACTGATATTTAAATAGAAAACCCAAAGTAAATAAACCCATAGATTAATCCATAGTAAACGACTGCACATCAGTGCCGATAAGCAGTTGTTCCAAAGGTACAGCCGCCGTTATGACCTTAGGTATTATACGCGGTATATAAAAGAAATAAACGCGTTGCATTCACATGAATTTCTCTAACTTCCATCGCTTTTATATACAAACTATTCTTAATAAAGTTTATTTTTCTATTTACTACATTTTAATCTAAATAAACCTTTGCAGAAATTGCTACATTACACATTTCGTTATAGATACAAAGGAAACAGTGATATTCAAATGTATAAGAACTGGACTCTATATATTGACCTTAAAATTCCATACTGTTTCCATGCAATCGCGAGAAACAACTAAGCGTTGAAAGGACTTTAAAGAATAACGAAGTAATGAAAAATTCGAACCATTAATAACGGATGGTTTGTAAATGGCTGATACCAGAAAAAAATTATGTGAAATAAATTGTGTTTTTAAATTTAAAGAGCTCTACGTTTCTTCTGTAGAATGTTTTCTTCTATCGCTTAATGCTTACTAGTTGTACAAGATTATACGAAATTGCTTCCGAATGAAGAGAAATTCAGAGGCTATTCCCAGAAAATTCATGGTATACATTTTATTTGACCCTTAAATATAATTAATATAAGGTACTTTAATCAAATACGTTAAAGCCATAAATAAAAAACTTCGAAAAATGTTCCCTATAAACAAAAGTTTGGGGTGAGGGGATTTTCTTGAAAATTTTCGTGTCGCATGTTCAGAGGATACTAAACCAAAATACCAAGTTTGGTGTTTATCCGAATTTTCGTTATTGAGTTATGCTTTCACAGAGGCGCACGCGCAAACACACAAACACACAAACACAAAACAGTAGAGAAAGTATAAAAGATCCATTAAAGAATAAGGCATATATAATGCCTTCAAGAGACAACATTAAGCTATCCATTGAAGATAAAGAATCCAAATGTTTATTAGTCTGAGAAAAACAGAGCAACTGAAGGAAATACAAACAATTCAATGGAGAATTCAAAATTTTTCTAAATCTGTAATCGATGTACGCTGTAAGAGAAATACCATTTTCCAAGTATACGCACTCTTATATGCAAATGTTTCTATATTGGGGTTTAAATTTGTTGTACCATCTGTTTTAAATTTTGCGTAGGTAGTACTATGACAGGTAGAGGAAGTATTATCTTCCACCCAAAAATTCGATATCGAGATTTCACCGGAAATACATGTTTTGAGCCCCCTGAATCCAAAAAAAGAATTTTTGGAAACATGTCGTTTGTGTGTGTGTGTCTGTCTGTCTGTCTGTCTGTATGTCTGTCTGTGAACAGCATAACTCAGAAACGAACAAAAGGATAAACACCAAACTTTGTATTTAGGTTCAGTATCTTCCAGAGATGTGACAGGAAGGTTTTCAAGAAAATCCCCCCACCCCAGATTACACTTTACATGGAACATTTTTCCAAAATGTTTATTTTCTCAAAGACAGCTCTAACGATTTTGATTAAAATATCATATGTTTAAGATATTTTCATGACAAATGAAATGTATATCTCGAATTTTCTGGGAATGTCTCCAAAAGTATTCTTCATTGTGAACGACTTTTACATAACTGGTAAACTATAAGAGATGGACAAAGTTTTACATCACAAAAAATGTAGATCGTGTTAAAATACACAATTTTTGTCTTATACATTTTTTTGTTGAGTGAACCATTTTCGAGATATTGCTTGTTATTCCCTTAAATTTTCCAATACTTATGCTTTTTCCCAAATGGGAATTCGTTATTCATTTTTTGTCCTGGTAATACAAACAGAATAAAATATTCCACATAGCAACCAACTCTTAAAATATTTGACTATCGCTTAAAGCCTAGGAATTTCCCTTGCATCTACAAGAAAATTAGCAATAAGATTAACATCTGGATTAACATGAAGTAGATGGAGAATAAGCGTTTGTAAAAATAGTTTGTACAAGAATAGAGAAAATCATGTGAGTGTAACACATCAGAATTTTTTAACGTTCTATTTTGTCAAACGCTTTGCAACTATACAACTAAAATTTCATATACCAGGGATGTTTTCAAAGTATGGTTCCTATGCTGAATATTTTGGTTAACTCATCTTTTATTGTACTGTATGTGCCTTAAGCTTTCTTTACACATAGTTTTCTCTTCCTTTTTCTGTTTACTCTCCCGGTTAGTAGGGCTTACACCCCCTGGGGTGTCTGGGGTCAGACGCCTATCGGGAAGCACAAACTATGGATGTGAAAGAACATCTAAGATAGGTGATCAGCCCGATATGAGAGCGAGAAAGATTTTGATATGAACTGATGGCGATATGAATGAAAGGAACGGTGAGGATGGTGGAATGGATGGCGGGGGAAACCGGGAAACCCGGAGAAAACCCGCCCAGACGGCGCCGCTGTCACATGGTTTTTACAATCAATTAAATTCTCATTCTGATGTAGAATAAACTTTAGTGGCCCCTCTTTACACAAGTTCGCTGTCATCCTTGAAACAATCTAGTTGCTCAGATGTATTTTGTACCTACATTCGATTGCAGAAGAGTTGCGTTGTTGGTATCATTGGTTTCAGGGGATGGGGATTCAAACTAGTGGTCCGCAAGTCAGATCTTTATCACAGAGTAGCTGCAAGAAAACAACTGTGAATCTGTAAGTTAATATGAAGTTAACCAAAACAGAGGATTCATTATTTATGTCCTTGAAGAAGCTTCCTAAAATATGTCCCCTAAGAGATTATTACAGCTCATTCTAAATACACAGAAAATTTAAATCGACAAACAGCTACACTTTTCCTAGACGAACTAGCGCTGGAAGTCTGTGACGAGGTTCTAAACGTTTTGTGCTACGTTACGGTAAACGTTCGAAAAACATTGATAACCTGTAGAGAAACGTAGTGTGTGTTCGAAGGCTTAGGTAAAAATCTTATGTGTTACACTCACATGACTTTCTCTACTCTTGTACAAATTATTTTTACAAATGCTTATTCTCCATCTACTTCATCTTAATCGAGATAAACATTTGAAGACTATCTTATTGCTAATGTTCTTGTAGATGTAAGGAGAACATATATTTAAAAGGGCAATATACAAATACAGTAGCCTTTAAGCATAGACATATCTCTTAATAGATGGTTGCTATGTGCAGCACCATTCTCTTTGCCACAAATTAATACTCTTTGCATATCCAAGACAAAAAATGAATAACGAATTCCCATTGGAGAAAATAAACATTGAAAAATTTAAGGGAATAACAAGCAATATCTCGAAAATGGTTCACTCAATAAAAAAATGTATATGAAATAAATTGTGTATTTTAACGCGATCTAAATTTTTGTGTAGTAAAATTTTGTCTATCTCTTATGGTTTACCAGTTTACCAAAAGTCGTTCACAATGAAGAATACTTTTGGAGACATTCCCCGAAAATTCAAGATATACATTTTATTTGTCATGAAAATATCTTAAACATTTGATGTTTTAACCAAAATTGTTAGAGCCATTTTTGAGAAAATTAAAATTTTCGAAAAATTTTCCATGAAAATGGTAATCTGGGGTAGGGGGATTTTCTTGAAAACTTTCGTATCGCATCTCTGGAAGATACTGAACCTAAATGCCAAGTTTGGTGTTTATCCTTCTGTTCGTTTCTGAATTATGCTGTTCACAGACACACACGGACGTGTTTCCAAAAATGCTTTTTTTGGATTCAGGGGGTCTCTAAACATGTCTTTTCGGTGAAATCTCGGTATCGAATTTTTGGGTGGAATACAATACTTCCCCTACTTGCTATACGTAGTAGAGAAAGTAAAAATTGATTGCTTAAATGTAAATAAAGATTGTAATATGAATATGCATTTTTATGTGACATTAATTTGAGATATTTGTTTATTGTAATTATTGCTGAGAAGTAAGTTTTGAATGCCTTACTGAAACTGTCAATAATAGCGTGCAATAATGCAGCGAGGGGGTGAGCTGTTTATCATTATTGGAAACGAGGAAGTTACGTAATGTTGGCGCGTTTTTTCTTGAGAATCTTCTGGAACGTTTCCCTAGAGCATATGTATTCATAATTTTCATTGGATATAAAAATAGACGCTAATGTTGGCGCGTTTTATTAGCCAATTGCAGTTCAGTTATAATCTTTAGGCATATCTGGGTGAAGGGGTATAAAAAGAGTAGGTTAGAGGTAGACCCCGTCAGTTCATCAAAATTCTTTGTACATTACACGTCGCCTTCGGTCGGTCAGTTCATCAAAATTTTTTGTACATTATACGTCGCCTTCGGTCGGTCAGTTCATCAAAATTCTTTGTACACTACACGTCGCATTCCCGCCAGTTCGTCGAAAGTATTTGTACGGCACACTTCGGATATCAATTTGCAGGTTACGCGTAACAGAGTTATGAAAAATCTTAAGTGTTATAAAGTTAATTATACAAAAACTTGAAGTACGCGAATTAAGAATTATCAGTAATGAAGTTATTATAACAGTTTCAGTTTGGCGAGTGTCAAGATCAAGGTGTAAATGTGATAGTTAACGTGTTCGACAATAAAAGTGTAAAACAAATTTCTTCATCAGTGTTATCTTTGGATAAAAGATTCCTTTCCGTTTACACAACCTGTATATAGAGAAGTGCTTGACCAAAAGGATAATAGCTAGCCGGAGGACAAAGAATCAAAATTAAATAAAATAACAGTAGCATTTTTTTAAACAAAAAAAATAATACTGCCGCAAATTGCTAACAACAGATGGAGCTAACAAACCTAACAAATGAATGACGTCACAAGATGGCTTCCACGCGTGAAGTAAACACAAATACACAAACATTATAAGTAATACCATCGCAAATTGGCTCCCAAATGTGGGGCTAACAAATACAAACATATACAAATAATGTTACTTCAAATTGGCTCCCAAACGTGGGGCTACAGTAATGTTAAATAAACAACATAAAAAGCACCTACAAATTGGCGCCCAACGTGGGGCAGTTAAAATTATGTAACCAAACAAAACAAAAGCAGTACAATATAAGATCTTCAAGTTCTAATAATTTACGTAAAAACATATTACGTAAGCACTAAAACATAAAATTACCATCGCAAAATGTGATAGCGTGTTCGACAATAAAAGTGTAAAACAAATTTCTTCATCAGTGTTCTCTTTGGATAAAAGATTCCTTACGTTTACACAACCTGTATATAGAGAAGTGCTTGACCAAAAGGATAATAGCTAGCCGGAGGACAAAGAATCAAAATTAAATAAAATAACAGTAGCATTTTTTTAAACAAAAAAATTAATACTGCCGCAAATTGCTAACACCAGATGGAGCTAACAAACCTAACAAATGAATGACGTCACAAGATGGCTTCCACGCGTGAAGTAAACACAAATACACAAACATTATAAGTAATACCATCGCAAATTGGCTCCCAAATGTGGGGCTAACAAATACAAACATATACAAATAATGTTACTTCAAATTGGCTCCCAAACGTGGGGCTACAGTAATGTTAAATAAACAACATAAAAAGCACCTACAAATTGGCGCCCAACGTGGGGCAGTTAAAATTATGTAACCAAACAAAACAAAAGCAGTACAATATAAGATCTTCAAGTTCTAATAATTTACGTAAAAACATATTACGTAAGCACTAAAACATAAAATTACCATCGCAAAATGTGATAGCGTGTTCGACAATAAAAGTGTAAAACAAATTTCTTCATCAGTGTTCTCTTTGGATAAAAGATTCCTTACGTTTACACAACCTGTATTAAGAGAAGTGCTTGACCCAAAAGATCAGAGCTAGCCGGAGGACAGTGAAACAGAATTAAATAAAAAATAAAAGTAAAATTCTTTCAAACAAAAACTAATACTGCCGCAAATTTCTAACACCAGATGGAGCTAACAAACCTAACAAATGAATCACGTCACAAGATGGCTTCAACGCGTGAAGTAAACACATACACAAATAACATTATAAATTTACCATCGCAAATTGGCTACCACAACGTGGGGCTAACAAATACAAACATTTACAAATAATACTATTACAAAATGGACTATCGAAAAACAAGTAGTAGTTCGTACTTTGCAAAATGAAACTTACTTTTAAAACACCCCTTGTATTTGATATGGGGACATGGAGTAAAATGTATATCCTGAATTTTCCAGGAAGTCCTCTTCATTCGGATTAAATCCTGCTACACTTTTTTATCATCAGAAAATTATAAGAGATGACTTTAGGAAAACTGTGGAGCTCAAATTTGTGTTAAATAATTTTTATCTGTAGCTTCAGCTATTGTGATTACATTTTATTCACATACAACTTCAGCAGGAACTTCTTGGAAGTTTTAATTTTTCATTTGCCTTTCCTTTCGCAAGAGTTCGTTGTAACTTTATTACTTCGTACTTCCAATAAATATTTAAACGATGTATCATGCTGCATATAACTAAGTGCTTATTGCTGAATTTAAAACAATTTCTAGAAAAAAATGTATCGTGAAATGTGAAGTCGATAAAAAAATAATATTTTAATCAATGCCACAGTGTATGCGAGTTTTTAATGTTGTTTCAGTGCACCGCATTTGTATGTGGTTAATACTTAGAAACTTCAAGATCAGAACAATTCGTTATCATCTCTGCATAATACGAGGACAGTCCCAGAAGTAACCGACCTGACATATAGATAGCGTTTTTTGTTTCAAACAAATGCCTATGGTACAAAACACCAACCATATAAAGCTTAAATTTCAAGTTTAACAACGCTACATTGTTTAGTACTTGTTTGGCAGCCATCAATAGTGAACGCTCTTGGAAAATTTGTAAACATGGATAAAGCTGGTCATTTTTATGTGATACAATACTTTAATTTGAAAGATCTTAATCCAACTAATATTAAAGCTGAGCTAGATGCTACTCTGGGGGAGTCTGCTCCTTCGTTCACAATAGTAAAATATTGGGTGGCAGAGCTTAAGCGAGGTCGTACGAGTTGCCAATACGAACATAGCAGTGGTCGATCAAATGAGTTGACCACGCCAGAAATTGTGAAGAAAATTCACAAAACGTTATTGGATGACCGTCGACTGAAAGTGCGCAAGCTAGCAGACATCGTAGGCATTTCAAAAACTGTTGTACATTGCATACTGACTGCAAATTTGGACATGAGAAAGCTGTGCACAAGATGGGTGCACAATGGAACAAAAACAGCTTCGTGAGGATGTTTCAGTCGAGTGTTTGGCTATATTTTGTTGCAATAAAGCTGAGTGTTTGCGTCTATCCATAACCATGAATGAAACATGGGTCCATCACTTCACACTTGAGACGAAGGAACAGCCAAAATAGTGGATTGGAAGGGGAGAATCAGCTCCATCTGCAGGCGATATCATGGCGTCAGTTTTTGCGATGCGCGTGGGATAATTTTCACTGATTATCTTCAAAAAAGGAAAAGCAGTCTATGGTGAGTATTATGCAAAATTATTGCAGCATTGGAATAATGAACTCAAACAAAAACGGCTGCATTTAGCGAAAAAGAAAACTTGTTATGATCAAGACAATGCATCAGTTCACACATCCATTATCGCCATGGACAAAATCAGTGAGTTAACTTCGAATTGCTTCCTCATGCACCTTATTAACCCCACTGATTATTTTCTGTTTCCAAAGTTGAAGAAATGGCGTGGTGGTAAAAGATTTGCCAACAATGAAGAGGTTGAGTCTGCAGCTGATGGCTATTATGCAGAACTCGACGGTTCTCACTATATCAGTGTATCGAAGTGATTGAGCATCACTGGGAAAAGTGTATCGAGCTGAAAGGAGACTATGAAGAGAAATAAAGATGTTATTTCCCAAAATTTTTGTGTTTTCTTTTGTTAAGTCGGGGACAGCCCTCGTACATTTAATAAATACAATATTTATGTTTTCAAAGAGTTTCTAGGTAAAACTGTATTATTGCACACATTAATTGGTTGAGGTTTTGTCCGATCCTTTTTAGTGGACCCTCTGAGAGTAGTAAAAGTCGTTGCGCAGCATTTTTCAGCCTCTATTTATATTCGCTAAGTTTTTTTAAAGATTGAATGCGTCCCGTCGCAGTTTCTAAAGCACATAGTACCAACAGATGGTATATGTTCTAAGGGGAGCAACTGTTTGAATTAAAAATCTGTTTAACACTCGCTCTGTACCCAAGGTCTCGTTGAAAGTTTTTTTTCCGTCTGGTGTCCCCCATAGCTGAACCCTAAAAGGAATTTATGTTACAGACAAGGCTACGAGAGCTATTTCTCATTTCTCCCACTCCTATTGCAGTTTCTGTCGGTGTGTTTGCCTAATCAGTTCTATCATAAAAACGCATAATGCAGTAATGCTTGTAGTTAGCTAATATTTCTTTAATATGCATGTCTTCACGCCTCGCTAAGCGTTTCCAACGCCTTCTCTGTTCAGTGTTTCTTTCTCACACACATTTTCTACCTCCCACTGATTATTATCTCTTTCTTGCAAATATCTTGTGTTTTTTATTTTAGATAATTTAATTCTCTATGAAGAAATCGAAGAAGATTGGTTTTTAATTCATGTCTTCTATTTTTCTATCGATTTATTTTTGTGTATTTTGTATCGAACTTTCAGTTCTTAAGTTATTGCATTCATAAAGGATATAGTGTTACCGTCATAACCATCTAGAGGCTGCTTCAAGCATTAAAACCGTCCTCATCTTCTGCAGCGGAGATTCTATTGCTGAAGCTGGATCTCTTGAATTCTCTCTTACATTATGCAAAAGGAATGGCGAGATAAATTTATGTGCTGTAATAACACACTTTTCTTGTGTAATATAATATACCTGTCTAATTTCCTTTAATGGGTATAATGAAACGCCTCATTAAAATAATCAAAGCTTAATATTGTTTACTTTTTCAGAGGTCCAGTTTACAACAGTTTGCCTTTAATTTTTGTTTCCCAGGCTTGTCTATCTCATCTTTCCCATTACTTTTTCTTACCATCCATAGTCCAGTTGATAGAATGTATAAGGCAGTATTCTTCTCCCTTCTAACATTCCATGCGTTCTTCTTCTCTCACGAGTATCCATTCTATTTATGGTGCAAATATTTTTGTATATAAAACACTAGATCAGAGCCAGCCACCTCAGTTGCATATGACCTATCACAGTCGTGCGATGTAACGCCGTTTCGGCGATTCATAGGCAAGGAGCATGGAGGAATGGAAAGGCAGGCGTTGTGTTTTAGGTATGCAAAGTGGAACATACATTCCGCCTCCCGCTTACAGTAACTTCGCATTTTCCGTTACCTCTCCTCTCAGTTTCTCACTGAGAACCTAGGTGGGCGCTGGGAGCAAGAAGAGACTGCTCGATGACGTTGCGGAGCATCCCGTTGAGTGACAATGCTCTGTAAAGGTTCTAATTTTTCTTCTAAGCCCTCCGTTTCTGTCGCCAATACTTTCTTCATTTTTACTTTCTCTGCTGTTTAAGTTAGTAACAGGAAGAAGTGTATTCCATCAAAGAATTATACATCCCAAATTTCACCGTATATTCATGTGTTGTATTCCCCTAAAGTCATACTGTGTCGAATACCACTTCATGATGCTAAGCGAAGATTTAAATAATATATTTTCCACCCCAAGTAACTCTCTGAATGGAAAATATGTAAGTAGAGGAAGTATTGCATTCTATCCAAGAATTCGATATCATATTTCACCGGAAATACACGTTTTGCGGTCTCCTGAATCCAAAAAGGAAGATTTTTTAGAAAAAGGTCCATGTGTGTGTACGTCTGTGAAAGCATAACCCAAAAACGAAGAGTCGGATAAATACCAAACTTGGTATTTAGGTTCAGTAGCTTTCAAATGTGCGACACAAAGATTTTCAAGAAAATCCCTCAACCCAGACTACCCTTGACATCGAACATTTTTCGACATTTTTTATTTTCTCAAAAATGGCTGTAACGATTTTGATTAAAATGTCATATGCTTAGGAAACTTTTATGGCAAATGAAATATATATCATGAATTTTCCGTGAATGTCCTAAAAAGTCCTCTTTATTCAGAATTACTTTTGCATAACTGGTAAACCGTAAGAGACAGACCACATTTTAAGATGTTAGCGAGAAAATGAAATGTATACCTCGAAATGTTCTGAACTTCCTATGAAGTTCTTATTATTGTCAGAAATTATTTAACTTAGGTACCATAAGAAAAAGGCAGGTTTAATTCATAAATAATATAAATAAGCAATCCATTTCAAATTATGTTTTACTTGTAATTAACCCTTTCCAAATTTGCGTAGGCATGGGTCATTAAAAAGACTGCCTTGCTATATCAACAACTGCTTTGTCTTGACATCGTACTTGCAAACAAATGCATATTAGCAATTAAAGATAATTTTAGATATACATGTTTCATGAATCACGTAACATGGTTAGTCATTAGTTTTATGTAAAATATGAAACCCACAAGAGTTAGTCATGTGAATTTGTTTTGGGTAGAGATTGCATTCTTGCAATTCAGAGCAAAGTAACCGCGTCTCTACTGCATTGAGGCAGTATTTTTAACACTTGAGTAATTTCAATTAAATTATATAATATGTAAATTCAATAACAGCCCGCCTGGAAGCAATATTTATGTAATAATTTATAAATATTTATGTAGCAGTCATTGCAAATACTTATATTATTGTAAACATGTTCAATAATGTTATGTGAATGAAGTATGTAGTTTAATAGTGTAAGAGCTGTGAGCATAATAAGTTTAAGGTTACTAACAATGAGGTAACCTTGAGTCAATAATGAGTTTGAGAGTTTGAATACTACTAGTCATGATTAGGGCAGCAATAACGTAAATTTTGTGACAGTTTAAAATTAGCTAATCAACAGGCAGAAAAAACTTTAATTAAATGCAGGTATTCTCTTGGACTAGGATTAGCCAATCAGAGACTTGAAATACAGAAGCTTACGGGTTTAGACGGTTGAAAAATGTTCAGTTGCCTGCAGATCTTGGTAGTGACCGAATGGAAGATGTGTTCTCTAAAGAAATGTTACGTATTCGTGTGAAACGAAAAATTCAGTATACGCGTTAACAAAGTGCAAGTATAAAATAAAAAGAATCTCACAGCTCTTAATATCAGTGTAGTGGTATTTAATTTGTGTCGAGGATTAATAAACTGAAGTGAATTTAAACTTAAAATCTGTGTAAGCCTACATTTTTGTCGCACCACGCCCTGATTAAGAGAAACGGGTCTCTAAAACAATACTGCCGCAGCCGAGGCAAAAACATAAATAATATCTATAGAAGCAGCTTAATAACAAAGTTAATATTATTTTTTAAACTTGGAGCGTAACAACAAAAATACATCTTCAAATCGGTTTCTCATACTTAACAAACAATCTTTCTCAAATTGACGCCCAAAGCGTGGTGAAAAACTTAAACAACAAAACACTTTTTCAAATTGGTTTTCCAAGTATGGAAATAAATAAACAACTCCAAGCTAAAGACAATAACTTCATCAGCATATGGCGTAAAAGTTGTCTAATGTAATTCTCTCAAGAGTGCACTTCAACTTTCTCCTCATGCTTTTACCATTGCATTAATAACGTAATCTGTAATAACTTACATGCATTATGTACCATAATATGACAACAATTGGAATTTTTCGCTTGAAATTATTAACAACTCTGTGTTTGATTTATTGTGCAATTTTGTAAAATATATACACATTTTGTTACACGGGTTAACACAAGTGCATAGTAATTTTAACGCACATAATTTCGAAAGTGAATGCCTGTTTTCAGGGACATATGATTATAATTACGTTAGATTACAATATACTTTGTAAATTACACAGAATACTGTGTAGAATTTTATTCATATACGATGTATTATTATATATTATACCATTAATAATAACTATACACTTGAGGTATAAAACAAACAAGTCGCTAATGCAGGCAAATGCAGCTTCTCTCGCTCCATAATAAAATCGAAGCAAAGATGATGGGATATAAATCAATATATCGCAACACAATTATCACTCAGTAGTTTCAAAATAACATGCTATTTACTGTCGTATGCAATCACACAGTTTACAAATTATCAGATTAAGCTCAAAACCTCAACTGATATGAAGTTGAGGTTGGGTTTCTTGTTGACTGAATTCGCCGGAACACTAATTGTCTTAACTACTGTGACTTCTAACTAATTGCTGTCTCTCAACCCGTAGATACTTTGCCTAGTAATGACTTCTTATCCACTGGTAGAATTGTAACCAGTTCTTATTGTAGTATGCATTGATTTTAATATATGGAAATTATTTATTGCAATTATTTATCTATCTCCCTATCACGTATTTATAAATTATTTATCGTACAAGCCAATATTCTGGTATCAATATTATTAGACATGTTACTGAGTTTTAAACTTGAGATGCGCTCGGAAGTTCTCCATATGCAATTCACAGATCTAGAAACCTGTACCAAGTTCTTGAGGTACGTATATGGCTGTATTGTGAATGGTCTTACCTCACACCTGCGCTTATGCTGCGTTATATTAAGTTACGTCTCCATTGTAAATGGGACCTTACAGGTGGGTTCCTAAACGGTTAAGAGCTGCAAATGACCCAGGCATTCAAAGACCTGTTACACCGCTTTAGGCGCTCGCACGAATGGACCAGCACACGTCTCTATCATTGTCCTCTTGAATCTTAGGGCGGGAGAAAGACTGCTGTTGAACAATAGCAATGACGAGTACAATAAATTTTAAACGGAATACATTGCCACCACCGTCATCCTCAGTTGATCGTGACATAGCTAGAGGTATGTTAGTAAACATATGGGAGTATATGAATAAAAATGAGTATATAGTAAATGCTTAACTTTTTCAAGTAAATACTCGGTTTGGTAAGAATAAAATCTACCTAGTACTTCATTTTGAGAACATACTCGAGTAATGGAAGCAGAGTAGAACATACTCAGCCATCTATCTTACAAGAATATGTACTCTTATTTGGTATGAATAAAAGCTAGTAAATTCTCAGCTTTATGAGTTCATTCTCCTCTCATGCTGAGCATAGTTAGATGCATACTCACTTCTGAGTATATATTGATTTTCTAACTTTGCCATGAACATTCAAGGAATTTCAAAATCCTGTATTGCTTCATGAAAACATAACCTAGAAATATCACTGAAAGTCAGATTTATTAATTAAGCTTAACCCCAAAATTTAGTTGCTAAATAAGTTAGGTTACTTATAAATAAAACTGTTTTTTAGAATAGTGTAAACATCCCAGGATTCAAGAAACAGTCTGATTTGAATGTGCATCCGGCACCTTATAATTGTGATTTTAGAGTCCATGAAAATTTTCTTTTTGCCTGATTTATTGATAATAGACTTCTGCCTATTTAATTTTATTTATTGGTTTGCTAATTTAATTTACAACTATGCTTTTGTGTCTGTTGCTTCAATTAATTTTTATTTCTTGAAGACAACATTTCTCCTGAAACTTGTCATAAAACACAGGATAAATTCTGAGCAGTTTGGATGGGACAGAACCAAATACCACGTAACCTACTCCTCTAATTCAGGATGCCAAACAATACAACACCACACATTCAATGAAGCTATATATGGTCAAAGAGAGTAGATAATACGAGGATATATCAATATCAATTTATTTTTATTAAAACTACTTACATTTAAGTGAACAAGATGTCTGTGAGGTAGTATGATTTTATTCTGATGAAAACGAGTATGTTCTTATTGAGCTGAGTATGTACTCACAGAAAGTGTTCATACTTATGAGTACAAACTTTGAGTAAGTACTTGCTTTTTATTCATATGGACCATGGTCCCAATTTTACTATGTTTGTACTGAATTTCCGTGAACTGAATGTGACCCCAGACAGCTTGGAGACGGTTCTGTTAATGCCAGTAAGACTGATCAGTCGTTCTGGCGGAGATTATCAGGGAACTGTCTGAAAACATTGTTAAGAATTTGAATTAATTTTTCTTCCACACAAGTCGTGTGTTGGACAAGGTTGGAAAGGTAGAACAAGACACTGAAAAATTCATTGCAATGGTCGGGATTTGAACCACGGATCACCCGGTTTCTGTCCGGTTGCTCTTTAAAGTACTTACAGCATTGTAAGTCGCCATTGGCGTATGCCATCTCAATACAATTTGTTATCTCCTTGTGGTTTACCGAAAAAAATGCAAATGAGTTGGGAATTTAATGTCGTAACGGCATATTGCTATGCTAGCTCTGTGGTTAGCGCAATCGAACGGAAACCGAGAGATCCGTGGTTCAAATCCTGGTGATGTTTAATTTTTCAGTCGTCTGATACAACCTTTCTATTGTTAAGAATTCTTGATAAACACAATGAGGAGAGGAGGGAGGGAATCACAAGGTTTTAATGCGAACAACAAACGCATTGAAACCGATCAACCTAGGAAGTTGAGAAACTTTAGAGCTATGGCTTCATAACCTTTTCAGACAAACTAATATGTAGTTCACTAACAATAGCAACAATTTATTATTACTACTATTATTATTTTGCCTAACAACAAATATTTCGTTTAGGCAAACTGGCCTTACACTGCATCGATATCATATCGTAGGTGACGACATTCGCTGCACGGATTCATGCAGCCTGTTCATTGGACTTGGGTGATTTCTGGATCTTAATTCCCAAGGGAAGCACTTTTTGATAGTAAAAGATGTGAGATAGGAGATCTGGTAGGATATCGAAAAGAAAAGATTAGAAATGAGAGTGTTGTAGGTCCACGTATGGGAACCAAACTTGAGAAGGCTGATGCTGTTTGCACCACATATTGCGGGAGATATATTTCTTGGAGTGTTCGCCCCCACGTAGGGTACAAAGTTTCCGGTGGCCTTCACCCCACGTTCACGAATCAAGTTTTTACGTTAAATATTTATTTAAATATTATATATTTATGCCACGGCTGCGTCAGTAGTACTTTTTTTAGAACACCTATCTCTTAGCAGGGGTAGTGCGACTAAAGAATGAAGGCTTACACAAATTATAATTTGTATTCCACTAATTTTATTATTACTTCACACGATTAAATATCACTTTTATGAATATCTCCTACTATAGAGCTGTGAGATTATTTTGTTAATTGCACTTTTATACACGTAAACTTTTTAATTTATTCTCGCCGTAACGAATTTTCGTGTATCACACTGAATACGTATAAAATGGAACTGCTCGGGAACGCTGCCTTATATCGTCTGGCGTCTACCGCCTAAATTCATATATTTCCAGTATTTTAATTTCTGATTGTCTAATTCCACTCCGATACAATACTTTTATTCAATTTTTAGCCTTTCTAGTTGTTGATTGGCTATTTATTAATTGTCTTATATATTACATTACTGTTCCAAGAATTATTGGTAGCCTTTATTAAACTTTCCAATTTATTGTTGTCTCAAGGTTACTTCATTGTTATCTCATTGTTAGCAACTTTCAGCTTCTATTCTCACAGCTCCTACATTGTTAATTTACGTAATGCAGTCACATAACATTACTAGACAAGTACATAATAATGTAAACATAATACAATGACTGTTACATACACTTTATATTTTATTATACACATCTTGCTTTAAGGCGGGCTGTTATTATATTTTATATTATATAATTAGACTGATACTATTTAAGTGTTAAAAATACTGCCTCAGAAATCACATTATAAAAGAAAATATGAAAGTTCAACATTCAATTTTACATTTTATCCAACAGAAACAATTAGAATAGTATGGACATGCTAAAGGAATGGAAAATGTAGGATTACCCAAAAGAATACCGGAATGGATGCCACCAGGAAGGGGGAGATAAGGAAGACTACATAGGACGTGGATTCAAGGAATTACAGGGGCAATGATGATTGGGAAATTGAGGAAGATTTATTGGCCAACAGGCAAGAATGGAGAAAAGTAATAAGAAGGTGTTAAAAGCTGTAGTCTTTTGTGCCAGAAAAACGTTTGTAGATTCAAACTTGGAGACCTTCAAACTTATCGCTCTATAAAATAACTGCTTCTTTGGAAGCTGATTGTGTTATAACGGTTTGAAAATTTGAAAATACCCAGATTAGATTTCAAAGAGGGTAAAAAAAATGACGCCTGTTAAGGTGATTTAGGTTAACATAATTGTAATCGGTAAAGCTGGACTCAAGACTTTTATTCGCCGCGTTTCTAGGATATGTAAAAATATTTATGCGCACTACTAGGCATTAGAACTTATTTTTTTAGCCTAACAGTTAACAAGGACCGCTTGCTGTTCATACCGCTTGGTTTTCTATCATGTTTAAAGTTAAATTTGTACTTATTTTATTATCTAAAATAACTAGTGCTTATCTTATCAGCAGGTAAGATTAGTATTAATCCATTACTTTCGTGTTTATAATGTACTATTAATATGGAAGACATCTCATGAAGCTACGTAAACTTCAGTCCTCGTGATTAATTGCATTACACAAAGATGGAGTAAAATGTACTATTTGGGGGAGAGAAATCAAATAAATAGCACTCATGTTGGGATCAAATGTACTCCAAATAGAGTGATAAAGCCAGCCATGAAATACTTGAGAATTTAAACAGAACACATTGATTTATATGTACGAAAACTGATTTGCTGAAATGTTTTGATGCAACACTGACCAGCCAATCTTCGAACCATTTCTTGGCTTGTACTGTTTTTGTATACGTACTTTGAAGAAGCTATTGTTCTTGAACTTGTAGATAGGTTACGTAATTATTTGGAGGAGTTTGCCCCACAGTTGTACACCAATTTGAAGAAGGCAAATTAGCGATATTTTTGGTTACGTAAATATTATTAAGGTTACGTAATGAAGATACACTTTGATGTTGTTTGATTTTTTTTAGGACGCGAAACTTTATAGGGAAGATGATGCTTGTTTTTACGTAATATTACTAAAGTTATTTGCCTCGGCTGCTTTCAGTCGCACTATATAAACACGAGTTCTTGTAGGGTTGTGATAAGACTCAAATTATAAGACGCCACACAATTTACTTTTTTAATTCTTACTTCCTTTTATTTCACTTTATATATGCACATTTTTATAAACACAACACTTTATAAATAAAACTGTGAGCACTTAATACATTTTTGGCGGAGAACAAATTTTATCATTTATAAAATTTACAACATTTTTACCCACGACTTTCACGTCTGCTCTGTCTAATATCTTGCCCGAGACCCTTACGTCTGTTGTGTACTACATCTTGCCCGCGACTGACTAGATTCAACGGTAAAAACCTTTAGCGTCGGTAATGCTATTCTCTTATTGGCTAATTTCTGGTCCAATAGAATTTAAGTATTCAAACTAAAATCTTTTCTTTACTTTTGATTGGCTAACTCCAAACTGTAAGCGAAATTAGGTTATTACCGATCTTTTTCATAAGCAGTACTTTTAAAATTCCAAACACATTATTGTCATCAAAATTACATTATTGCCTCATTATTAACATACTAAACATAATATTCTCACAGTTTTTGCACTATTAGAGTATATAAACATTTACATATCACTAATAAATACGTTTACAATAAAAATAAGTATTTACAATGACTTTATATAATAATTATATACATATTGTTTTCTAGGCGGGCTGTTATTGAATTTAATTAATCAAAAATACAATTAATATCATTTAGACATTAAAATACTGCCTCGACTTCATTCGTGGCTTATCATGAAAAAGAAGAGGTTATAGAGAGATGGGACTTAGCTAAAGCATCTTACTGTCTTTCTACTAGTTCCAAATTCTTTATGCCATACTAAACAGGAACTCTGCGTATAATGATAGCATTAATTGTAAAGTAACTCCCTGTCTTACTGCGTATAAAACGGAATATTCTCTTACGACTTAGGTGAAAAAGACGCATGTATATTTACTCAGGCTTCAACAATCGAAATTTTCCTCCCACTTATAGTAAAAGCAGAATTAGCCCATTTAGGAAGTAACAGGGGCAAACTCCTTAACGGTGAAATTAAATGCGGCGAAAGAGGCATTCCCTAATGGACTTAATGTGTACAGAAGTTGGATCATAAGCTTAAGGATGCCAGTCTCATAATTGATCTTGCCGTACGAGATGTTGGTAAGCTCTGCAGGCATTTTAATTACTCCTAAGCTCCAAAAGAATTTCCAGAGATTCCAACCCGTCAAAAATACGGAAAGAGGAAAGGATCAGTGAACAACAGCTCATAAGGAAGTAGATCAATTAGAAGGCCAACAAAAAGATTGCAGAATCAATTTGATGGAGGGGAAACAGCTCTATAGGTCTGTATCACCAAGACGAAAATGATGGTGATGACCGGGGCCCTTTACCAACGTCAACATCAACTACCCTCCTACATAATTCTATCACTTGACTGCCTACTGGCAAGAAATATGATGATGGACGGAGTGAATTGTGTTATGTCCTTACTACTTGAGTGTGGTTAATATTCCCATATATGTGATAATATTTAATCATACTCAAGATTAATACAGCTCAATGTTTATTATAATTATTACCTAATTGCCTATGGGTTTCGGTCAATTACTGAAAATGATAAAATTCCTATCTCTAAAAGCCAAAAGAATGCGGTTTTTCAGGTATGTCACAATTCAGCAGCCCGCATAGCGCTATATCCTACTAGATGGTGGCAGCATCTTTGAAACTTATGTCTATTTCAAAGATACAAATATCCTTTTCTGCTCTAATGATGCAACTCTACTTCTACAAAGTGTACGTACTCTCTCAAGCATAAATAAGGTTTCTTTATTGGTGCCAAATTATTACGGTTATTACAGAAATCTTAGTGTAAGGGTCATTGACTGTACATCATATTTAAAATACATGTTAAAGGTGCAACCGCAGTGGATTCGATTACCTTGGCCGACCTTCCTGACCTATGGATTTTTTCTGGGGGTTTTCTTAATCGCTAGGCGAATGCTAAGAAGCTTCATTACATCCCCCGAATTTCCTGTCCCTCCATTTCACCTCCATTCTGATTTAACTTCAGCTTTCATCTGCTTGGTCTCTTTCAGGTTTGCAAGTGTTGGCGGGAGGTCTCTGCGTGTGCATGGCACGGGAAAAGGATGCTCTGAGTAAACCTTCGTCTTCGGAATGGGGGCAGTCTCCGGGTCCCGGGTACCCCAGGGGATGTGTAAACCCACAGGGAGAGGAGAGTCTGCTGCACCAATGCCATTCGGGGAGTTTCAATCTCTCCCTGTCATGTCTCCTAGTTCGGCTGCCCTCTGTCTCCTCTCATCTCATATCTTCCTCCCGGGTCGTCCCTTTAGGGGCCTAGGTACAAACGATCTATGTAAGTCAAAGTGCTAAGTGCCCGTTCGCTTCGTGGCCTATCCTATCCTATCCTATCCTATCCTAAAGGTGCCAAAAAGTGAGAAAACAAAAGAAACAAAATACATAAACTGCTTCTGACTAAATGAAAGAATTCGATATCGCTTCAAAAACTTTATTGAAGAAATTGGCCATGGTTTGCCAGTTCCTATGGTCAACCAGTAGATTCAATATGCCAATCTCCTTCCCGTTGGACTAAAGAATCTTTTTGTGAATTTAATTTTGTGTTGATTCTTCCACGTGCCCATTCCTCCATAATATGTACCCAGTCTTCATCTCACTTCGGAATGGACAGATTCTTCTGCCAGAATCTTCAGTTATTTCCTGTGCTCTCCAGCCTCCCAATCTAAACTATGCCATTTCTGATCTTTAATTTCTTCCTAAGTTATGTATATATGTATGTTTCTTTACCCTAATTCACATTTATCTTATTTTCTAGGCTTGGAGAAGGTTTAATTTTACAATGCTAACCATTTCCTCTCGACTGATATCTACAAATCTTCTTTTGATACCTTTCAATATGCTTTTATCGTGTATTTTACCTCTTTGCCATACTGACCCCATTCCTATTTCTTTCAAACCTCTTTGGCAAGCCCACATCTTTTTACTTTCTCTACTACGTAGTAAGTAGGGGAAGTTTGTATTCCACCCAAAAATTCGATACCGAGATTTCACCGGAAATACATGTTTTGAGACCCCCTGAATCCAAAAAAAGCATTTTTGAAAACATGTCCGTGTGTGTGTGTCTGTGAACAGCATAACTCACAAACGAACAGTCGGATAAACACCAAACTTGGTATTTAGGTTCAGTATCGTCCAGAGGTGCGACACGAAAGTTTTCAAGAAAATCTCCCCACCCCAGATTACCCTTTACATGGAAGATTTTTCGAAAATTTTAATTTTCTCAAAAATGGCTCAAACGATTTTGATTAAAATATCATATGTTTAAGATATTTTTATGACAAATAAAGTGTATATCTTGAATTTTCTGGGAATGTCTCCAAAAGTATTCTTCATTGTGAATGACTTTTGCATAACTGGTAAACCATAAGAGACTGGTAAATTTTACTACACAAAAAATGTAGATCGCGTTAAAATACACAATTTATGTCATATACATTTTTTTGTTGAGTGAACCATTTTCTAGATATTGCTTATTATTCCCATAAATTTTTCAGTACTTATTTCCTCAAATGGGAATTCGTTATTCATCTTTTTGTCTTGGATATGCAAAGAGTATTAATCTGTGGCAAAGGGAATGGTGCTGCACCTAGCAACTAGCTATTAAGAGATTTGTATGTGATTAAAGGCTACTGTATTTCTGTATTGTCGTTGTAAATAATTATTCCCCTCACATCTAAAAGAAAATTAGCAATAAGATAAAGTCTGCAAATGTTTATCTCGATTAACATGAAGTAGATGGAAATAAGCGATTGTAAAGATAGTTTGTACAAGAGTAGAGAAAGTCATGTGAGTGTAACACATCAGATTTTTATTTAAACCAATCGTAGCAAAATCCATTGAACAGAGACTATTTCCGACCGTCGTTTTATTTCACATCGGTATAACATAGTTCTCTGTTTCAATATTTGTTTCTTGGAATTTTACTGAAGGGAGTCTAAGTGAAGAATGATAAAAGCTGGATGGAATCTAGTGCTAAGTGAATGCATTACCTTATAGAAGAACAATTATATATCTTGGCGAATAGAGCAGCTTTTCTCTATACAAGTGAACAACGTGGAAACACTCGAAGAATATAATTATAACTCTGTTCGCATTCGTTATCAGATAATCTCCGACAGTTGCACCTGTTACGTTACGTAACTCTGGCATGGTGAGGATGTCACTTAAATAGTGAATATTTATGACGATGACATGTCCCATTGTTATGACGAAGTCTTGTACACCCTGCGACAAATTGTATGTTAATAATGCACAGATTTCTTTCCATCCTACATGCCACAACGGAACTCCTCTTCCGTCACTGTAATCTTGCACCTAAATTGGGTCATATTTTTGGGTTTTGCCAAGATATGCAGAATAATTAATCTTGTAAGGAGCGTTGGTATTTGAGTTGGTCACTTATCTTCGTTCTTCTATCTCTTCTCATATATTCTAGCCTCCAGTCTTTTGGAAAGTAAGTTCTTCCGTCTTTTCCAAGGCCTGCCAAGGATCTCCTATTGATTTCGCTCGATTTGTGGTATTCTCTCCCCACTCATTCTTGCAAAATTATAGCTATGCAAATATTGCCACAGAAATGCTAACACATATGACCACACGCATATGATCTTGTGTGCCTCTGCGCCGCCGATATGGGCTCTGTAATCATGCAGGAGTTTCAAGAGAGGTCGAACACTTTTTGTTTACTCTACCACTTCCCATTGTAAGCTGTAGCAACATTGCATTCCACCTAAATATTTTATATAGAGAATACACCAGAAATACAAGCATGAACTCTCCTGTAACAGAAAAAAGGGATTTTTTAGAACAATATGTTTTCTGTCTATCCGTCTGTAAACAGCATGTTATCTCAAAAACGAATTGTCGGACAGATACCATAGTTGTAAGTTTGACAGTTCCTGAAGATGTGACACAAATATTTTCAAGAAAATCCCCTTCCTTATACTTCCCTTTACATATTCTTATTATTTAACGGTTTACTCTCCTACTTATAGTCCTTACACTCCAAAGACTTACAAGTCCAATGTCTTGGGTTAGTAGTCTGTCAGGGAGCAAGCAAACTCTGGATCATAGCATATCCAGGATGGATGATCAGCCCATTTCTGGGTATGGCGGTGAAGGACAAGCAAATGAAATGTAGGGATAATAGAAGAATTTGCGGATCACATTATCCAACCCAGCTTTCGCCTAGTGCCCGAGGAAAATCGCGAAAAATTCATCGGTCAGATTGGTCGTTTCCGAGGAGTAGGATATATAGAGGAATTCTGACACAGTTTTTTGCGTTTATATGGGAAAGGATAGGGAAAACGAGGGTAGATGCGACAGTTCTAGGAGGAAAATGCGTTTATAGGGGAGAGATAGGGAATACGAGGGTCGATGCTAGGCTAGTTAGATGCTAAAGGAGGGAGGGATATGCTTTATACGAGAGAGATAGGGAATACAAGGAAAGATGCTATACTAAACAGGACTTGAAGGGTAGAATATGAGCGATATAGCGAACCGAGGAGAGGTATTAGGATAGGAGTTTTGAATGATCGAGTAGGCGTTTATATGGAGAGACGAGGAAAACGAGAGTCGATGCTAGGCTAGACGGTGTTGAATGAGGGAATGCATCTTATATGAGAGAGGTAGGGGAATATGAGGAGAAGTGCTAGGCTAGTCGGGAAGGTCTGAATGAGAGAGTATACGTCTATATGGGAAAAGATAGGAAAAACGAAGGTAGGTGCTAGGTTGAGAGAGTCTTCAAGGAGGAAAATGCATTTATATGAGAGCGGTAGGGCATACGAGGAGAGGTGCTAGTCTAGACAGTAGCTGAGAGTAGAGCATGGTTTTATGAAAGGTATAGGAAAACGGGAGAGATACAAGGATAGACAGGTAGTGTAGCAGTAGGAATATGGACTTATATACAGGAGAGATATGGAATAGGAGGGAGATACTAGACCTTGAAAGCGACTTTAAGCGAGAACTTCATGAAAATATGTTTCATGTCAATGTTCTAGACATACCCATCACGTAACCTATTCAGGGAAAAGGTGACTCGTTCAGGGGAAAAAGGTGACTGCTCAGGGAAAAAGGTAACCCACAAAGGGAAAAAGTTGACCAGCAAAGGGAAAAACGTGACCAGCAAAGGGAAAAATGTGACCTGCAACGGGAAAAGCTAACCCACTAACACTAACAGGTAAGTAATTCAGATAGTACTGCAAGAGGCTGACTGGATCATAGCAGTGTATGATTTCACAGGTAATTCAGCTAATTCGTCTAGTAACACAGGATAGATTCCAGATGCTAACTGCATCATGGCTCTGCATGATTTCACAGATAATTCAGCTAGTATCGTAGGTATTTAGACTAATTCAGCTAGTATCACAAGAGGATAGATTCTAGGGTTGGGTATAGCATAGTTTCATATTTCACAGGTAATTCAGAGGGTATCGTAGGTATTTAGGATAATTCAAGTAACAAAGGTGTTTAGAGTAATTAAGCAAGCATTACAGGAGGGTAGGTTCCAGGGGTAGGTTATAACCTAGCTTCGTATTTCACAGATAGTTCAGGTAATATCGTAAGTATTTGAGGTAATCGACATAGCTTCACAGATATTATTGATAATTTCGATCAGAGATTTGTATCACAGCTATTTAAGGTAAATGCAGATGATTCAGGTTGTATCAATGGTATTTGAGTCATTTTAACAGGTAATTCAGATAGTATCACAGGTGCCCGTGCTAATTTAGAGCAGGAATTCGTATCAGAGCTAGTTAAGGTAATTTCACATGATTCGGGTAGTATCACCGGTATTTAAGTCATTTTCACAGCCAATGCAGCTAGTATCGTGAGCATTTAAGCTAATTCAGCCAGTATCACAGGAGGCTAGATTCCAGAAGCTAACTGCATCATATCTATGCATGATTTCACAGCTAATTCAGCTAGTATCGTAGGTATTTAGGCTAATTCAGCTAGTATCACAGGAGGTTAGATTCCAGGGTTGGGTATAGCATAGTTTCATATTTCACAGGTAATTCAGAGGGTATCGTAGGTATTTAGGATAATTCAAGTAACATAGGTGTTTAGAGTAATTAAGCAAGCATTACAGGAGGGTAGGTTCCAGGGGTTGGTTATAGCCTAGTTTCGTATTTTACAGATAGTTCAGGTAATATCGTAAGTATTTGGGTAATCAGCATAGTTTCACAGATGCTCGTGATAATTTCGATCAGAGATTTGTATCACAGCTATTTAAGGTAAATGCAGGTGATTCAGGTTGTATCAATGGTATTTGTGTCATTTTAACAGGTAATTCAGACAGTGTCTAGGTATTTGGGTGATTCAAGCATCATAGGTGTTTAGAGTAACTAAGCTAGTATCACAGGAGGCTAGATTCAATGATCAGGGTTTCGTATCAGAGCTATTTAATGTAATTTCACTTGATTCGAGTAGTATCACAGGTATTTAAGTCATTTTAAGGTGCAATTCAACTAGTATCATAGGTACTCATGGTAATATAGAGAGTAATTAAATTATAAAACATTTCTCATCCAACGTTACAACAATTTATATACCTTTTTCTAAATCTTACAAACTTATTATAATTTAAACAGTTATTGTACGATGCGGAGAGGGATAAACTGCATATTGGTTAACAAATTGAAAAGCTTTACGTCAACATACCTTTACTTTTGTTCGTTGTAGATGTCTCTCCCCTTTTATCTAGGCTTGAGACTAGCACTAGGATTGCTCCTAATGGCAGGGTTACCGCCTTCCCTTCCATCTTCTTCTTTCTTCATCAGGCGTAAGCTATCTGCATATACAGCACACAGATAACCTTTTTTAAGATTGTAGACTCACGAGAAAATCTTTATCTTTAACTTACATTCTTTTAAGCACTGTTTGTAATGGCGTAATGTCCATACGCATATGTCGTTATCCCGTCCTCAGCAATAATTCTTTTATCATCAAACGGAGTCAATGCAGTTTTATTCACTTGCACTGTAGCAAGGGCATACTTTCGTGACAGGATCAGATTCATAGGTGTTCTGATGATTTCACTGGTTTTAAGACAGTCTGTATAGCTGTCAAACGAAATGTACTGCTTTATAGCGCTACGTTTTATACCTTTAATCTTTTTTATCATTGACCCTTGAATATCTAAGGCATACATCTTAGGACGTAGTCCAACAAAGCGTAGGATGATTTTGCTATTAGCCTCATCTTTAAATTTTCCCAATACCTTCTTGTTCTGAGTAGAGTGGCATATATGATTGACAGGGTAATCAGCTGTATCCAGATGCTCAAGAAAACGTAGCTTGTCCTGGTACACATCTTCAGTTGTAACACGATGAATGAACGGATCAGTGTCCATATACATAAGCTTCAGGTTTTCAGCTCCATAATAAGGCAACAAAACGTCGTAATGATAGTAATACATTAATGTCTTGGAGATGTCCAACACACTCATACCAATGTATATAGGCTTGTTGAATACAATCTGACGAGAGGCCATATGTACAGCAGCTAGATTAGCAGCATATATCGTCCTGTCGATAAACGTAGGCTTTGCGATCAGCTTCTCTAGAGTTTTTTCATTGGTCACCAGGCGTATATCCATATGGTTACGCAGGTTCTCCATAGTTTTTTCCAAACATAGCGTTGTTAAAGAGCTTGTAGAGATCCTTCTCGAAGTCATTTGCAGCATGTCGTAGCCTGTTGTTAAATACCACATAAGGTTTCAACCACCGAGACTGTTTGAATTGTAGCACACGATGCATTTTTGTTAGTCGTAACCCATGACTAAGAGCTTGCTTCAAAGCCATGTAATGCACCACATACTACTTTCGAGGTCCAAGATGGGGTATCGGTTTCTTTGTAGATGCTTCCAATGGTTTCACACACTCAGGCAGGAAAGGTAGATCGTTGTGTAGATCGTGAAGTTCTGCAGGATACTCGACGTCGACTTCTAATATGTACCCATGAGGATCATCTTCTTGTAGTGTTTCTAAGTTGATTTCTTCAGCAAAACCCACTGAAATCCACCAAAAGGAAGGGCGTGACACATTGCCCACCCATATTGGTTATTAGCGTCCTCGTATGTGATAACTTGGGATGGTCTCGACGGATCAAACTTCTCCATATAAGTGTTATTAGCCTCAGCATACCGATGAGAAACTTGGCATAAACCTCCTCTTATACCTGATTCCACCATGAATAGTTGATCATAATCTTATAACAGCTCTAACTTAATCCCAGTATACAGTAACATGGCGTCCCATGTAAGACCTGGAGAGGTAAAATAATGGGCCGGATCGACTTTATGTGTTTTGAGGGTTTGCTCTCTAAACGTCTCAAAGACGTCAGCTAGAAGAAGTACATCCGAAGTTAAGTAGAGATCGCTGTACTCTCCCAGGTTTCTCACATTGAACAGCTCCCATACATTTCTAGCATGATCGTAGTCAGTATCAGTAATTTCTTCTTCATTTAATCTATTGTAGAAGGAGTCCTTAGGAGGCAAGCAGGTCTCGTTCAGGGCATCCCATGACGTAACAAAATCATATGGAAATACACCCTTACGGGTCATCAACTTCAATTTGTGTTCTCCAAAGTACTTTAGCGTTTCAGGATACGAGGTTAGATTTGTTATCAACTTATCCAAGCTTGTACTGAGGAATCGAAAGCTATCCACAAATCGAAGCTTTATATCTCCTACATACTTGGTGAATGAGATATAGCTTTCTTCAGAGTTAGGAATTACCTCCACACGTTCACTTGTGCACCCCAACTCCTTTACAATGAAATGCGAGTCATATCCGCTAAGGTTATGCATGAAGACTGGTATATATTTAGGTGTTTTACAGGCTAAATTACATCCATTATGAAGACTTCCACGATATTCACCGCTGATGTGATCATGGTCGCGTACTTTATAGTTCTCTTCTGTAAAGGGTTTTCCACACAAGTAGCATGCTGAAGAAGACTCAAAATCCTTTTGCTGTTGATCCGTAAGTTTCAGAGGCTTAGCAGATTTGTATATATTACCAATCATTTCTGCAAGAGATGTAAGGTACAGCATAAACTTCTGAGCAGCATCAGCACCACGATACACAGAGGGTTGCTTAGGAAGACCAGTTTCGAGATGTTCAACACTGGATGTAGGCTTCACGTAAACACAGAAGCTCATTGGTGTGTGCTCTTGATAAGGGGTTGTATAGGAAGTTTCAGGATCGGGTATACACGTATGACATGGAGTGAGAATACTCTCAAAATCCGCATAGATGACATAAGGTACTTTCAGCATCCTCTCAACATTTTTAAACTGTACAATTGCTTTCTTCTTGGTAGGCATAACTACCCTTGCAACACCATGTTGAATACAGACGGCTGCATGTTCTTGTAGTTTTTCCTGTCCACTTCGTCCGCTCTGGTCATCAAAATGTGTAAAGCAGCGCTTACAAGTATAAACCCGTCCATTATGGTTACTTTTCTGGCGTCGAACGAGTTTCTCAAAATTCTTTATATACACGTAGTGATGTTTTCCACTGCTGTCATTCAATAGTAGCAGGTCACGATGTTCAGGTAGTTCAATGTCAGCAACCTTTATTGGATACACTTCATGCTTCTCATCCAGCCCGAAAACGTTAACGGATATCTTGTTAAGCTTCTCAAATTTAGGTATTTGAGAAAGTGTTGTAGGATAGGAAACACAGCTGAAGTCGTACTTATCTTGAAGTTGTTTGTATTTGCTGGCGCGTTGAGGCTTGGTGCTCATGAATTTGGCTAGTATAGAGTACATGAAGCATTTCTCGTCGCTAAAGTTCTGGATGTTTATACACGCTTCTTTAGCTCCGACAGATGGTGGTAATGGTATGTAGCTACTTCCTCGCAATGGATTGTACTTGTTGATAAGAAGTCGAACTCCTTCCACAGCAAGCAAAGCCCAGCTGCTACCCTTAAGCTGAGACTCCTCCATTTCAGTCACCAATTTCTTGAATTTCGCTTCCAGGGTTGAGTCCAGATCTGTTTCTAGGAAAACAGGATGATTCCTTGTTTTAAATGTTTTGTCACAGGTTTCTCCAATACTGTTAACAAATCGACACTCATCCAGCAGATTAATTTTAACACTCTTATGAATACTAAGCTCTTTATGCACAGCATGGATTATACGTTGTTTTGCCTCTTGCAGATACATATTTAGGTCCTTAGCTGATTCGCATCGTATAAAATACGATTTCAATCGTCCTTCGAATGAAGTTACGTATTCTTTCATATCACAGTCCTCCATTGTTGACAGCAAATGATGTTTAGTTGGCTCCAATCTTCTTTTCTTCTGAGGGCTGCTTATTTCACATATATCTTCGTGTTGCTGTCCCTTATAACCATCTTTGAAGGTTACATTACAATGTTTACAATTGAAGATCTTCTTGCAGCTCATCTCGTGTCTTCTCTTGTCATAACCTCGGAGGAACTTCTTCCCACATTTTCCGCATGCATATCCAGTAGCGCTTGGAATAATATCCTTATACGCTGAGTTATTCATCTTTATTCTTGATTTAATAACGTATTAATCACTGATCAATGAAATGTAGACCTCTTCACCTTGACACCACTTTAGAAAGCTGATTATTCTTGGAGAGAACACGATGTTAACACCTCAAGACTAATTAGCACAATGAAGTCCAATGCCCTAGATCACCATATTTATAGAGGGAGCACGAACCTTTTAGATCAATCATAAACTCGTTCCATAACCACCTGTATATGATCGCTCAACGTGTATTAACCCTCCAGCCATATAACCTCAAGTCTAGAGACAGGATGTTTATGACGTCACACCCAGAGACAGGATGTCTGGCAGCATCAAACACGTTTAAACTCGTCTCATAACTACCTGCTTATGCTGTCACACCAGCAAGAGAAGTATTCCCACACGCTCATTCAGACATATATTTCAAATTCAAGCCTACCACCACCATCACCACCTATTGTACCAAGGTTAATTCAAGCTGTATTATCACACTACTTAAAAGTAAAAGCTTAAAAGGAAACCTAGAAGATTTTCCCCCTTATTTACTTATTTCATGTTTTTATTCCCTTTTCAATTCTTCCTTTCCATCTTCTCACAGAAAGACCATTACATTTCACTACAATCATGAGAAAAGCAATTTTTCCAGAGTTACACAGATTCTAAGCTTCTAAATCGAACCCGGTAATACTTTTAATAAATGTATTTTAGCTCCCCAATATCAGCATCTACAATTTAATCTTTACTCGAACCTGATATGATCCATAAGCTTGAAGATATATGAAATCACCCTTCGGGATTCGATCTGAGTACTTTAAAGTAATATATGTCACGATAACGATATTTAAGGACTAGATACTCTGTTTGCGTTTACCTTGACATGTCTATCTAAATTAAATTACAAGTTATTAAATTTTTGCAAGTAAATTTCATTGAATCGGTATTCGAACCCAGAACACCAGGAACAAGATAATTTATAATATTAGTCTGACATGTTAAACAAAGCTGTATGCAGTTACATCATCGATCTAAGTGATATATTCTAGTGTACAGAGGAAAATTAAGGAAGTCATTAAAAGATGGGGAATCGAACCAAGCACAACTGATTGGCAATTATATACAGCATTAATTACCCATTATAGAAGCTATCAATCATGCTTTAGTCCATTCCTCTACCTCACTTAATTCCCGAGATAATGAAAATTTAAAAAATAGGATCGAACCCAGAACACCAGCTACCCAAGTATACATTCACAAGATACTACCTAATAACGTAAATGCAATAAGGTTTATTTGGTGTCTTTATTGTAATTAGTTTAGGAGTTATTAAATTTATAATTAAATTACATTTTATCAGTATTCGAACCCAGAACACCAGAAACAAAATTATTTACAATATTAGTTTGATATGTTTAAGGGTGTTGTATGCAGTTACAGCATCAATCTAAGTGATATATTCTAGAGTATAGAGAAAAATTAAGGAAGTCATTAAAAAATCGGGATTCGAACTAGGGACAACTGATTGAAAATTATATACAGTATTAATTACCCATCATAGGAGCTATCAAGCATGCTTTGGTCCATTCCTCTAGCTTTCTTAGTTTCCGAGATAATGGAGATATTAAAATTAAGGATCGAATCCAGGACACCAGGTACCAAAATATACATCCACAAGAAACTACCTAACGACTTTAATGTAATAAAGTTTATTTGGCGTCTTTATCTTAATTAGTCTCTGAGTTATTAGAAGATGAATTTGTATTCACTCCTAGGATTCGAACCCAAGCATCCCGTTCAACTTGTAACAATACCCTAATGTCGCGGCGTATTACATAGAATTGATTAGTTTTTATCCCATTGTTCTATCTCTTTTCATTCAGGAGATATAAGCGATTAAACAGTAGACATATTAGAACAATGGGATAAAAACTAATCAATTCTTTGGAATGCGCCGCGACATTAGGGTATTGTTCCAAGTTGACCGGGATGCCTGGGTTCGAATCCTAGGAGTGAATACAAATTCATCTTATAATAACTCAGAGACTAATTAAGATAAAGACGCCAAATAAACTTTATTACATTAATGTCATTAGGTAGTTTCCTGTGGATGTATATTTTGGTACCTGGTGTCCTGGATTCGATCCTTAATTTTAAAATCTCCATTATCTCGGAAACTAAGAAAGCTAGAGGAATGGACCAAAGCATGCTTGATAGCACCTATGATGGGTAATTAATACTGTATATAATTTTCAGTTGTCCCTAGTTCGAATCCCGATTTTTTAATGACTTCCTTAATTTTTCTCTATACTCTAGAATATATCGCTTAGATTGATGCTGTAACTGCATACAGCACCTTTAAATATATCAAACTAATATTGTAAATAATTTTGTTTCTGGTTTTCTGGGTTCGAATACTGATAAAATGTAATTTAATTATAAATTTAATAACTCCTAAACTAATTACAATAAAGACACCAAATAAACTTTATTGCATTTCTGTTATTAGGTAGTATCTTGTTGATGTATACTTGGGTACCTGGTGTTCTGGGTTCGATCCTAATTTTTAAATTTTCATTATCTCGGGACCTAAGTGAGGTAGAGGAGTGGACCAAAGCATGATTGATAGCTTCCATGATGGGTAATTAATGATGTATATAATTGCCAATCAGTTGTGCTTGGTTCGATTCCCCATCTTTTAATGACTTCCTTAATTTTCCTCTGTACACTAGAATATATCACTTAGATCGATGATGTAACTGCATACAGCTTTGTTTAACATGTCAGACTAATATTATAAATTATCTTGTTCCTGGTGTTCTGGGTTCGAATACCGATTCAATGAAATTTACCTGCAAACATTTAATAACTCGTAATTTAATTTAGATAGACTTGTCAAGGTAAACGCAAACAGAGTATCTAGTCCTTAAATATCGTTATCGTGACAAATATTACTTTAAAGTACTCGGATCGAATCCCGAAGGGTGATTTCATATATCTTCAAGCTTATGGATCATATCAGGTTCGAGTAAAGATTAAATTGTAGATGCTGATATTGAGGAGCTAAAATACATTTATTAAAAGTATTACCGGGTTCGATTTAGAAGCTTAGAATCTGTGTAACTCTGGAAAAATTGCTTTTCTCATGATTGTAGTGAAATGTAATGGTCTTTCTGTGAGAAGATGGAAAGGAAGAATCGAAAAGGGAATAAAAACATGAAATAATTAAGTAAATAAGGGGGAAAATCTTCTAGGTTTCCTTTTAAGCTTTTACTTTTAAGTAGTGTGATAATACAGCTTGAATTAACCTTGGTACAATAGGTGGTGATGGTGGTGGTAGGCTTGAATTTGAAATATATGTCTGAATGAGCGTGTGGGAATACTTCTCTTGCTGGTGTGACAGCATAAGCAGGTAGTTATGAGACGAGTTTAAACGTGTTTGATGCTGCCAGACATCCTGTCTCTGGGTGTGACGTCATAAACATCCTGTCTCTAGACTTGAGGTTATATGGCTGGAGGGTTAATACACGTTGAGCGATCATATACAGGTGGTTATGGAACGAGTTTATGATTGATCTAAAAGGTTCGTGCTCCCTCTATAAATATGGTGATCTAGGGCATTGGACTTCATTGTGCTAATTAGTCTTGAGGTGTTAACATCGTGTTCTCTCCAAGAATAATCAGCTTTCTAAAGTGGTGTCAAGGTGAAGAGGTCTACAATTCATTGATCAGTGATTAATACGTTATTACATCAAGAATAAAGATGAATAACTCAGCGTATAAGGATATTATTCCAAGCGCTACTGGATATGCATGCGGAAAATGTGGGAAGAAGTTCCTCCGAGGTTATGACAAGAGAAGACACGAGATGAGCTGCAAGAAGATCTTCAATTGTAAACATTGTAATGTAACCTTCAAAGATGGTTATAAGGGACAGCAACACGAAGATATATGTGAAATAAGCAGCCCTCAGAAGAAAAGAAGATTGGAGCCAACTAAACATCATTTGCTGTCAACAATGGAGGACTGTGATATGAAAGAATACGTAACTTCATTCGAAGGACGATTGAAATCGTATTTTATACGATGCGAATCAGCTAAGGACCTAAATATGTATCTGCAAGAGGCAAAACAACGTATAATCCATGCTGTGCATAAAGAGCTTAGTATTCATAAGAGTGTTAAAATTAATCTGCTGGATGAGTGTAGATTTGTTAACAGTATCGGAGAAACCTGTGACAAAACATTTAAAACAAGGAATCATCCTGTTTTCCTAGAAACAGATCTGGACTCAACACTGGAAGCGAAATTCAAGAAATTGGTGACTGAAATGGAGGAGTCTCCTCTTAAGGGTAGGAGCTGGGCTTTGCTTGCTGTGGAAGGAGATCGACTTCGTATCAACAAGTACAATCCATTGCGAGGAAGTAGCTACATACCATTACCACTATCTGTCGGAGTTAAAGAAGCGTGTATAAACATCCAGAACTTTAGCGACGAGAAATGTTTCATGTACTCTATACTGGCCAAATTCGTGAGCACCAAGCCTCAACGCGCCAGCAAATACAAACAACTTCAAGATAAGTACGACTTCAGCTGTGTTTCCTATCCTACAACACTTTCTCAAATACCTAAATTTGAGAAGCTTAACAAGATATCCGTTAACGTTTTCGGGCTGGATGAGAAGCATGAAGTGTATCCAATAAAGGTTGCTGACATTGAACTACCTGAACATCGCGACCTGCTACTATTGAATGACAGCAGTGGAAAACATCACTACGTATATATAAAGAATTTTGAGAAACTCGTTCGACGCCAGAAAACTAACCATAATGGACGGGTTTATACTTGTAAGCGCTGCTTTACACATTTTGATGACCAGAGCGGACGAAGTGGACAGGAAAAACTACAAGAACATGCAGCCGTCTGTATTCAACATGGTGTTGCAAGGGTAGTTATGCCTACCAAGGAGAAAGCAATTGTACAGTTTAAAAATGTTGAGAGGATGCTGAAAGTACCTTATGTCATCTATGCGGATTTTGAGAGTATTCTCACTCCATGTCATACGTGTATACCCGATCCTGAAACTTCCTATACAACCCCTTATCAAGAGCACACACCAATGAGCTTCTGTGTTTACGTGAAGCCTACATCCAGTGTTGAACATTTCGAAACTGGTCTTCCTAAGCAACCCATGTGTATCGTGGTGCTGATGCTACTCAGAAGTTTATGCTGTACCTTACATCTCTTGCAGAAATGATTGGTAATATATACAAATCTGCTAAGCCTCTGAAACTTACGGATCAACAGCAAAAGGATTTTGAGTCTTCTTCAGCATGCTACTTGTGTGGAAAACCCTTTACAGAAGAGAACTATAAAGTACGCGACCATGATCACATCAGCGGTGAATATCGTGGAAGTCTTCATAATGAATGTAATTTAGCCTGTAAAACACCTAAATATATACCAGTCTTCATGCATAACCTTAGCGGATATGACTCGCATTTATTGTAAAGGAGTTGGGGTGCACAAGTGAACGTGTGGAGGTAATTCCTAACTCTGAAGAAAGCTATATCTCATTCACCAAGTATGTAGGAGATATAAAGCTTCGATTTGTGGATAGCTTTCGATTCCTCAGTACAAGCTTAGATAAGTTGATAACAAATCTAACCTCGTATCCTGAAACGCTAAAGTACTTTGGAGAAGACAAATTGAAGTTGATGACCCGTAAGGGTGTATTTCCATATGATTTTGTTACGTCATGGGATGCCCTGAACGATACCTGCTTGCCTCCTAAGGACTCCTTCTACAATAGATTAAATGAAGAAGAAATTACTGATACTGACTACGATCATGCTAGAAATGTATGGGAGCTGTTCAATGTGAGAAACCTGGGAGAGTACAGCGATCTCTACTTAACTTCGGATGTACTTCTTCTAGCTGACGTCTTTGAGACGTTTAGAGAGCAAACCCTCAAAACACATAAAGTCGATCCGGCCCATTATTTTACCTCTCCAGGTCTTACATGGGACGCCATGTTACTGTATACTGGGATTAAGTTAGAGCTGTTACAAGATTATGATCAACTATTCATGGTGGAATCAGGTATAAGAGGAGGTTTATGCCAAGTTTCTCATCGGTATGCTGAGGCTAATAACACTTATATGGAGAAGTTTGATCCGTCGAGACCATCCCAAGTTATCACATACGAGGACGCTAATAACCAATATGGGTGGGCAATGTGTCACGCCCTTCCTTTTGGTGGATTTCAGTGGGTTTTGCTGAAGAAATCAACTTAGAAACGCTACAAGAAGATGATCCTCATGGGTACATATTAGAAGTCGACGTCGAGTATCCTGCAGAACTTCACGATCTACACAACGATCTACCTTTCCTGTCTGAGTGTGTGAAACCATTGGAAGCATCTACAAAGAAACTGATACCCCATCTTAGACCTCGAAAGTAGTATGTGGTGCATTACATGGCTTTGAAGCAAGCTCTTAGTCATGGGTTACGACTAACAAAAATGCATCGTGTGCTACAATTCCAACAGTCTCGGTGGTTGAAACCTTATGTGGAATTTAACAACAGGCTACGAAAACATGCTGCAAATGACTTCGAAAAGGATCTCTACAAGCTCTTTAACAACGCTATGTTTGAAAAAAACTATGGAGAACCTGCGTAACCATATGGATATACGCCTGGTGACCAATGAAAAAACTCTAGAGAAGCTGATCGCCAAGCCTACGTTTATCGACAGGACGATATATGCTGCTAATCTAGCTGCTGTACATATGGCCTCTCGTCAGATTGTATTCAACAAGCCTATATACATTGGTATGAGTGTGTTGGACATCTCCAAGACATTAACGTATTACTATCATTACGACGTTTTGTTACCTTATTATGGAGCTGAAAACCTGAAGCTTATGTATATGGACACTGATTCGTTCATTCATCGTGTTACAACTGAAGATGTGTACCAGGACAAGCTACGTTTTCTTGAGCATCTGGATACAGCTGATTACCCTGTCAATCATATATGCCAGTCTACTCAGAACAAGAAGGTATTGGGAAAATTTAAAGATGAGGCTAATAGCAAAATCATCCTACGCTTTGTTGGACTACGTCCTAAGATGTATGCCTTAGATATTCAAGGGTCAATGATAAAAAAGATTAAAGGTATAAAACGTAGCGCTATTAAGCAGTACATTTCGTTTGACAGCTATACAGACTGTCTTAAAACCAGTGAAATCATCAGAACACCTATGAATCTGATCCTATCACGAAAGCATGCCCTTGCTACAGTGCAAGTGAATAAAATTGCATTGACTCCGTTTGATGATAAAAGAATTATTGCTGAGGACGGGATAACGACATATGCGTATGGACATTACGCCATTACAAACAGTGCTTAAAAGAATGTAAGTTAAAGATAAAGATTTTCTCGTGAGTCTACAATCTTAAAAAAGAAGGTTATCTGTGTGCTGTATATGCAGATAGCTTACGCCTGATGAAGAAAGAAGAAGATGGAAGGGAAGGTGGTAACCCTGCCATTAGGAGCAATCCTAGTGCTAGTCTCAAGCCTAGATAAAAGGGGAGAGACATCTGCAACGAATAAAAATAAAGGTATGCTGACGTAAAGCTTTTCAATTTGTTAACCAATATGCAGTTTATCCCTCTCCGCATCGTACAATAACTGTTTAACATATAATAAGTTTGTAAGATTAAGAAAAAAGTATATAAATTGTTGTAACGTTGGATGAGAAATGTTTTATAATTTAATTACTCTCTATATTACCATGAGTACCTGTGATACTAGTTGAATTGCCCCTTAAAATGACTTAAATACCTGTGATACTACTCGAATCAAGTGAAATTACATTAAATAGCTCTGATACGAAACCCTGATCATTGAATCTAGCCTCCTGTGATACCAGCTTAGTTACTCTAAACACCTATGATGCTTGAATCGCCCAAATACCTAGGCACTATCTGAATTACCTGTTAAAATGACACAAATACCATTGATACAACCTGAATCACCTGCATTTACCTTAAATAGCTGTGATACAAATCTCTGATCGAAATTATCACGAGCATCTGTGAAACTATGCTGATTACCCAAATACTTACGATATTACCTGAACTATCTGTAAAATACGAAACTAGGCTATAACCAACCCCTGGAACCTACCCTCCTGTAATGCTTGCTTAATTACTCTAAACACCTATGTTACTTGAATTATCCTAAATACCTACGATACCCTCTGAATTACCTGTGAAATATGAAACTATGCTATACCCAACCCTGGAATCTAACCTCCTGTGATACTAGCTGAATTAGCCTAAATACCTACGATACTAGCTGAATTAGCTGTGAAATCATGCATAGCTATGATGCAGTTAGCCTCTGGAATCTAGCCTTCTGTGATACTGGCTGAATTAGCTTAAATGCTCACGATACTAGCTGAATTGGCTGTGAAAATGACTTAAATACCTGTGATACTACCCGAATCATGTGAAATTACCTTAACTAGCTCTGATACGAATTCCTGCTCTAAATTAGCACGGGTACCTGTGATACTATCTGAATTACCTGTTAAAATGACTCAAATACCATTGATACAACCTGAATCATCTGCATTTACCTTAAATAGCTGTGATACAAATCTCTGATCGAAATTATCAATAATATCTGTGAAGCTATGTCGATTACCTCAAATACTTACGATATTACCTGAACTATCTGTGAAATACGAAGCTAGGTTATAACCTACCCCTGGAACCTACCCTCCTGTAATGCTTGCTTAATTACTCTAAACACCTTTGTTACTTGAATTATCCTAAATACTTACGATACCCTCTGAATTACCTGTGAAATATGAAACTATGCTATACCCAACCCTAGAATCTATCCTCTTGTGATACTAGCTGAATTAGTCTAAATACCTACGATACTAGCTGAATTATCTGTGAAATCATGCAGAGCCATGATGCAGTTAGCATCTGGAATCTATCCTGTGTTACTAGACGAATTAGCTGAATTACCTGTGAAATCATACACTGCTATGATCCAGTCAGCCTCTTGCAATACTATCTGAATTACTTACCTGTTAGTGTTAGTGGGTTAGCTTTTCCCGTTGCAGGTCACCTTTTTCCCTTTGCTGGTCACGTTTTACCCTTTGCTGGTCAACTTTTTCCCTTTGTGGGTTACCTTTTTCCCTGAGCAGTCACCTTTTTCCCCTGAACGAGTCACCTTTTCCCTGAATAGGTTACGTGATGGGTATGTCTAGAACATTGACATGAAACATATTTTCATGAAGTTCTCGCTTAAAGTCGCTTTCAAGGTCTAGTATCTCCCACCTATTCCATATCTCTCCTGTATATAAGTCCACATTCCTACTGCTACACTACCTGTCTATCCTTGTATCTCTCCCGTTTTCCTATACCTCTCATAAAACCATGCTCTACTCTCAGCTACTGTCTAGACTAGCAGCTCTCCTCGTATGCCCTACCGCTCTCATATAAATGCATTTTCCTCCTTGAAGACTCTCTCAACCTAGCACCTACCTTCGTTTTCCCTATCTTTTCCCATATAGACGTATACTCTCTCATTCAGACCTTCCCGACTAGCCTAGCACTTCTCCTCATATTCCCCTACTTCTCTCATATAAGATGCATTCCCTCATTCAACACCGTCTAGCCTAGCATCGACTCTCGTTTTCCTCGTCTCTCCATATAAACGCCTACTCGATCATTCAAAACTCCTATCCTAATACCTCTCCTCGGTTCGCTATATCGCTCATATTCTACCCTTCAAGTCCTGTTTAGTATAGCATCTTTCCTTGTATTCCCTATCTCTCTCGTATAAAGCATATCCCTCCCTCCTTTAGCATCTGACTAGCCTAGCATCGACCCTCGTATTCCCTATCTCTCCCCTATAAACGCATTTTCCTCCTAGAACTGTCGCATCTACCCTCGTTTTCCCTATCCTTTCCCATATAAACGCAAAAAACTGTGCCAGAATTCCTCTATATATCCTACTCCGAGGGTTGGAAACTGACAGTATCGTCACCAGAAAATTATTAAGGGAATCAATAAGCATAGCGGTCAGTTTTTTTAAACAACTTGTATCAATTCAAATGATAAATGTAAATTAATTCTGAATTGAAATATTTAAATGCATCGATTTTGTATTCACAGATTAAGGTTTAGCAACTGGAATTAAAATCAGGATAGGAGTTTTTCGTATTCTAAGCGGAAAGTGTATTGTGACACAGAATTACTGACCACTGTGAAGTATTTTATACTACTGTTGTAGGCCATTTTGTTTCACTATAAAATAGGGTTTCTAGTTATGTTCTAAACTGGGAGATAGTGCCTCATTTGGAAACCACTCAAATTTGACATCAGAACAAAAACATGCCCCCGCGCCTTCAAAGTACAGTTTCTATTGCTGTCACTTTTGGTCATATTGTCCAAGACATACGATGTAAATACAGCGCTACCAGTGATAAGATTAGAAAGTGTCTTGTTCCCCCAATCGAGAAAGGTATTATTATTTTAATAGAGATATTTTTGCCTACAAGTTTTACATTTAACACGCGGGTTCCAACCCCCAATTCCCCCTGGCTGCGCCTCTGGAACCTGGACCACCTGAATGCGAGCCAGAGATGTTACCCTGAACTATCCCGCTCGATATACTTCCCTTTATTTGAAGAAGTACTCGTAAATTTCTCTTGTGCAGTTTCTTCTGTGTTCATCTAAGATGTTAAATTCCTGAGTATTACACTTCGCACTTGGTTTCCTGAAAAATGATAAAAATTTATCTTCATCCCGTATTTAGTTTGAACTAACCATATGAGCTTTACCCTGAAGTATCATTGAGCTTGTTTAGCATATGTTACATTACGAGCAGGCAGCTATTGTAAGTCCGTCCTTTATAATTGGGCATCAGACTGCAGACAAGTATCTCATCGAGTTCCTGAATCTTGTTGAAGTCGGAAGTTGTATAGCGTAGATTAGAAAAAATGCCTAAAGTGAAGCAAATTGTTTGATTAAAATTACATCCTATGTCTCAGTATGTTGAAAAAGTGTTTTCGGCCGATGGTGAAATATGTATTGTAAACTGTGTGACGTAAGTGTTGGAAGAAGTTAAGAGTACCACAGATCATGTATGTTCCATTAAAATGATTTTATTGATTGGCATATTTCTCTTAGTGCGGGTTCTACAATCTGCCGATAAAGCTATGTACGTTTCTTAAGGATTGACTTCTAAACTCCCTGGATAATACTACTCGAAAGGTATTTTTATCGATAAGCTTTTGAGCAGTTGGAGTAGCCAATACGACCATTATCCGACAAATAAGTTTTCACTTTCAGGACTGACACAATTCTTATTACTAGCAATAGTAATCATAGCAGAATTGTATTTAAGGAACGACGACGCGGAAATGATGTCTGCATAACAGGAGAAAGCCTAAGGTCATAACAAGAGAAAAAAATATTTCCAAAAGTTAGAGGAAGATGGAATTTATAAGTTTGCTTTCATAAAAGATTAGCTGGCTTACCCACGTTTCACGGGTAGCTTTTTAAACTTGAATCACGGCTTTAATAATTTCATATACCTCCCGCCGTGTTTATGAATTCATTGTACAACTATTTAGAAGATTTTATGGTTAATCCTCCTGTTTACGCCTTTTCTAATTTCGTTCAACCCTGGCTATTCCTAATAATAGATGAAAAATCCCGATATTCGTGAAACGGAATGTCTGACTTTCTTAACTTCTCCCCCGACAGTTGTCGCGGGAAATCTGTTCGTGTTATCTTATTTGCTGGTCGGCTGTTATTGTTTTATTATTTTAAAACTTGATTTATTTTTTTTCTTTGACCTCCGGCTAGCTATTATTACTCAGTTAAGCAAGTATCTCTGAGCAGGGCGTGCAAACGGAAAGGGGTTGTTGCTAAAAGATAACACTGATAAAATAATTTGTATTTACACTCTTATTACTGTCACACTTAATTAATAATTCACATATTTAAACTTTATACACGCCTGACTGGAACTGTTATATTTCCGAATGTAATTACTGTCGTATTAGTTGCCGCGTACTTCACATTTTGTAACTAACACTACGACGAGAGATTCTTCCAAACTGTATGACGTGCACTTCACGAGAGATTCCTTAGAACTGCATGACGTATACCTCGCGAATGACTTTTCAAGACTGCGTGAAACATGCTTATGGCTCGAGAATATATATTCCTTCCCCCCAATTGCCTAAACATTATAATAGAGTTGCTATTGGTTACCAAATCGCGCCAACATTAGCATCTGTTTTGTCAGCCAATCACTACTACTAACATATATGCTCTAGGGAAAATATTCCCTCCATTTCTAAAGAAAGGCACGCTACCCTAACGTCATTCGTTTGTCTCTTCTCAGTGATAAACAACTCACCCCCTCGTTGTATTGTTACCCACTTCTATTGTCAGTTTCAATGAGGCCATTTAAACTTGTTTCCTAACAATACTTATGGCTAACATAAAAAATCCTGTACATACAATAATATTGATTTACACTACAATCACTGTGGCATTCACAGCATGTTATGATATAAAATATTGCCTCACAGTCTTCACAAGCAGGTATGCATATTCCTTTATAACTCCAATGGGTTCGCAATCTAACATATACACTTTGAAACCCCTTACTAGTAGTTTAGTAATTTATGAATTGAAATTTGACGCAGTTTTATAATTTGTTTATCACAAAGATTTGTGCTTTTCAATGGCGAAATAGTAACGAAATCGGTTGATGCCCTTTAAGATTAACCCGCATACACATACACACAAATTTACTCTCTTCATCATAATAATATTATTATAGTATAGATTTGACTTAGCAGAAGGAGTATAAGGAAACCAGAAATGCAAAAGCAAATAGTCGCCAATACAGAGCTAAGGGTATGTTAACTCTGACGCGATTGTCTCCCAGCATTTTCACCTCTCCTGGTTACCACATCAGACTTTTTATTCTGGTGTAATCTTTACGAGGTTTAGCAGTTTTTTGCAGTCGTCATGAGTGAAGTTTTGAGCCCTGCTTCGCTTCGTCACTTTCATTCTATTCTAAAACGAAGTCAAAAGAAAACACGTATAAACACAAACTTTCATTTTGTTTGTTGTCAGCTTCGCAAGGAAATTCTCGTTCGCTTTCTACTTTATGAATTCCCCAAGGGGTGATCAGAAACCAAGACTACAAATCCTGCAGTGAAACATGTATATTTTGTTTCATACAAACAATACAGTCAACCGATAGTACATACATTTGATTGTTTTTCGACATAGTCTCGTGGGATGAGTTTGAATATTCCCTACTGGAAAAAATCCTCTCCTTGCGTGATCAGCAACGTTGTCACGAAGTGTTTCACCTCCTCGTCTGAAGCAAGCCGTCTGTCTCCTAGGTGCTCCTTCAAGTGAGTAAATAGGTGAAAGTCACTTGCAGCAAGGTCCGGGCTATAAGGAGGATGGTCGATGATGTACCAACGAAACTTTTTAAACATCATGGTGGTCTTTTGGACTGTAGGAAGTCGCGCGTTGTCGTGAAGGAAGATGACGCCCTCGGTGAGACGTTCTGGCCGTTTCCTCTTGATTGCTTCGCGTAATCATGTCAAGGTATCGCAGTACTGGTCAGTGCCCTGTTTCCAAAAGCTTCACGAGTATGACACCCGCATAGTCTCAAAACACTGTGGCCATCACCTTCCCGGCAGATGGCGTCACCCTAAACTTGTCTTTGCAGAGGAGGTGTGTTTCCACTCTATTGACGACCGCTTACGTTGGGTTGTAGTAGTTTCGTATCTCGTGAGAATGTGCTGAAGAAATCTTTTGTCTTCTGTGCAGAACCGTTGCAAAACTTGCAGATCTGCACCCATGCGCTTCTCCTTATGTTTGTTGGACAGATTTCGTGGAACCCATTGGGAACAAACTTTTCGGTACTGCAGAACAATGTGACAAACGCTTCCAAATGACATTCCCAACTGTACTGTCATATGCCATAACGTGATTCTCCTGTTGTCCTGAATCAGTTTTTTTCACGAGAGCTGTGTTCAAATCTGTTGATGCAGTGCTGGGACGGCCATTGCGATCCTCGTCGGTGACGTTTTCTCTACCGGTCGCAAACCATTCTGCGACGTGCTGACGAAACATTACATTCTCTCTAAACCTCCACCAGCATCCGGTGAATTTTAGCCCCGATTACCTGTTTCGCACACGAAATCGAGTATCGGAGCGGATTTCTTTACAAACCAATCACCATTTGTGTTTACCTACAACTAGCGCTGTAGGTGGCGGGTGGCTGAAACTCTGCACCATTTCCAACCCCATGTATTAGAATTATATATTGAAACTCGGGGTCTCGTAAACCGAAGTAACATGTAAAAGATGCAGAAAATAATAATGTGCGTTAACTATGTACAGATAGCCCTATTAAACTAAAAAACATACTGCAATACTAAATTCCTGTTTAGCTTGCTCCTTATGCGCATTTTATTCTTAAATAAATAGTGCATTGCAATGAGCTCTCTAAAGTGTTCTAAAACTGAAATACTACCTCGTTATAATATTCCTATGTTAATGTGAATTTTTATAATTGTTAGTCAGAACAGCATATTTTATTTTGGATATCATGCTGACCTTCAGATTATAAAAACCCTACCACTATTTATGCCTATCAATCCAGCTTCCTGCTTAGGTAATGTGTTGAGTATCCACATCTATGCAAATCTACAGCATCCTCGTGTTCAATTAAAGTATCACGTACTGTGTTTTGATTCATTAGAGAAATGCTTTGGATTGTTCTTCAATTATCTCAGGAAAGTTAAATCGATTGCCCTTGGGAGTTAAAATCGAGAGTAAAAGTAAACATGCAGAGATATAAACCTTCCATTAGCCATGGAATGTAACTAGCTGTTTTTTGCCGCTCATACTTCAGGATATGCACAATTACTTTGCGTTTTAATACTCCTCGTGACTGAAATAATTCTCATCCAGTAGCTTCGCTTGAATCAAATCCATCCAATGCTGCAGTTCTTTTGTTTTAGCTGTTGCTGCATTAGTGAGGTTATAATTTTGAAAGGTAACCACAACATCGTGACTGTTGGCCCCCTGTAGTTTGCGTCGCAAATTAGGACATCGATCAGAATCGAATTACATAAACATATTAGCAGTACATGTCGTGAACTTTAACATCTTGAGGATGTGTTCAGAGGGAAACGTGCTGTTATCCAAGGACGCCTGATGTTACAGATCGTGTACTACTATGTTGTGTGGAATAAAGAAGGTGCGTCAGGGTTAAAGCATCTCAAAGATGCGACTGTGAAAGGATGTTCTCTGGAAAACGTTTTACTTCTGCAGTAAAATGATTGTTATGACACACCTAGTGATGATGTAGAGGAGTGGCGCTTCTGGCTCTCGACCTCGGTGTCGTGGGTTCATTGCTGGTCGAGGTCAATCGACTCTCGTAGATGTGGAGTTCCCTGGCATAGCTTGTGAGCAAATAAATTACGGAGAAGGTCGTCAGATGAGGCTATTGTATAAAGATTTCTGATCGAACCAGGATTACACCTAAGCACAGAAAGCTTGAGTCAAATGCACGAGAACAGCAATGGAGCGCTGTACAGGCCTGAGTACTGGTTTCACATCCAGTCCATTGTTCTTTAAGAGGCATTTATCCGAGAAGACCTCAACATAAGACGATTCACATAAAAATATAGACGACATCGGGAAGCTAGTGTGATATTTGTGGGGGAGGAGTCGTTAGGCAACATGCATTGTGGATTAATAACCCGACAAGACTGCAGCAGAAAATAATGTTCGACTGTATTTGAGAACTGCTAAAATATTTTATGCGAAATAAAATGTCTTTGATGAATTATATAATAATAATTATTATTTTTAAAACTGATCATATCACACTCTTAATTTTTGCTAGTAAAGCTGAACATTTTCAGCAGTTTCTAGGCGCTCCGGCTGATATTTCAACAATGTAACTTCCTTAATCATATGACCAATGTCTTGGATTATTACTTTCTTTACTATATAAAGTAGGTGAAGTATTGTATTTCACCCAAAAACTCGATACCAAAGTTTCACCGAAAATACGTGTTCTGAGGCGCGCTGAATCCAAATAAAGCATTTTTGGAAGCATGTCCGTGTGTGTGTCTATAAACAGCGTAGCTTAAAAAAACGAAAAATCGGATAAATACCAACAAAACTTTGTATTTAAGTTTATTATCTTCCAGAGATGCGACACGAAGATATTAATGAAAATCCCCGACTCCCAACTACCCTTTACATTAAACATTTTTCGAAATGTTTTAGCTTCTAAAACAACGCCTCTAATGATAATGAATGATAATAAATGAAAATATTTACAGAACAAATAAAATGTACATCTTAAATTTTGCGGGAACAGCCTAGGAAGTTCTCTTCATTCGTAACGAATTTTGTATAATGTTGTATAACTTTGAAACGTTTCTTGTAGACGTTAAGCGATAGAAGGAAATCGAAAAAAGTGTTTTATTTTGTGGCGTAAGCCATTTCTGAAATCTCCGTAATTAAAGGTTCGAATTGTTCAATGCCTTTAAGTACCCATCGCATGGAAATAGTATGGAACTTTAAGGCCAACGTATAGCGCTCAGTTCTTAAACATTTGACTATCGCTGTTCCCTTTGTATTTATATCAAAATGTGTAATATTTGCAAAGGTTTATTTGGATTAAATGTAGTAGATAGAAAAATAATCTTTTGTAAGAATAGTTTGTATACCCATGAATGAAGATAGTGGGTACAGAAAGTCATGTGAATGTATCACATAAGAATTTTTTTTTCATTGAACCAGCTAGTGCAGCAAATATCTAGCTCTCGAACATAGGTTTTAGTACGAAAATATCCCCCACGAATTATCCCTGACAGAGGATTTTTCCAGGTTTTCTCAATTTTCAGAAATGGTAAAGCCGGGGAGGTACACTTATCGCCTGGGGCGCTTCCTTCCCAAAATTCCTTTCTCAAGTATAATTTCATTGTATAGGTGTTCACCGCCTGTGGTGCCGTATGCAGTAATAACGGATATAAAACACTATTTAAAAATATAGCTTAACGATGCCATTGAAAAATGGCTGAATATGTTACAGTATAATTTTATTACTAATGAATCACCTGTGAACAGGTTGTCTTAGGATTACCAGTTGCTGATGGCTAATACCGAGAATAACCTACAGATCGATGTACATAAGTTATGTAAAATAACAAACGAATGAATCTTAAAATTTCGCAAAACAAAACTAAAACAATGGCGTTTATCGAATCCCAACATAAGACCAAAAATTGCAGTTTGCTCGCAAATTGTTGAAAACTGAGCAGTTTTAAATATCTGGGATGCAAAAAATCCTACCTGTAGGACATGAATATGGAAGAAAAGCTTTATAAATATCAGTATGTTTTGTGGAACTATAGGATGTTTAGGCAATAAAGGAAACAGAATTAAAGTTTTGTAAATCAGTGACACTGCAATATTACATTATTGCGCAGAGACTTGGGTAGCTAGAGAGAAAAGCGTCAGAAATGACGTTTCTAAGATCAGTGGCTACAATGTGTAATAAAAAGAGCCTAAAATTAAAATTAAATTGAGTTTTATTTATGGACATTCTTTAACTACTATGGTCCTTAGCGTCCCATTCTATATTGGGCATGAAAGACAGGTAATTTTGTTCAGAGACTTCTTTATCAGGCCTAAGTTTCTTTTACGTGCCGTAAATCTACGACACGGGACCACTGGCTTTACTTCCCTTCCGAAGGAAGCCATGCTAAGGATTTTTACGCCCGAAAAAATCCGAAATAAGGAGAGAGCTTGGAATAAAAGGAGTGGCAGACCGAATAGATAATTGCCGTAAGAATTGGAAAGAACATTTAAACAGAAAGGATAAGAACTTGTTATCTAAGAAGGCACTTAATGATAAACCTCAAGAAAAACTCCGTCCAAAATAAACACGGAGAGAACACATACGCCTGAGGATCAAACCCTATGGATGAAGAAGATAATATATCAAAAATGTACTTATCAATATTTCATGAAAGCCTATATCAAATTAGTGATACATCATGTACAATGTAGAGTAATCTGTGCAAAATATAAGACAAACAACCATCCTAAGCAAAAATCTTTTATGTACGTTACATATTTGTAGGAATATACTACTCTATGTGTAAATTTAAGTCAATAATCGCGGGGTAAAGAAAAACAAAAGTTGACAAACCCAGAGGAGTAACAAGCACCTGACTTAGGTATGCGTTCACTTTCCCTTTCTAGAACGGTGACGGGAATACGTTTGAGCGAGGTTCCGGGTAGAAATTATGGTTTAACCAGGATTTTATTCTAATTTATTATGAGGGTTACTTTGTTTTCTTTGAAAGATTTGTGATTTTTGGCCCATTTCAGTACAATATAATGTACACTTTAGTATGGCTAAATGAATGAATTTATTTAAATTAAATTAAAAGATACAGGTATATATACCAAGTGGCTCACACAAGCCCTCCTTAGCTGAAGTTAGTTTATACCGAATAGCACGGATGCCAAAAGGTTTTCCTAAGTAGAACTGCAAAAGGGACTCCATACTGACAGAGAGGAGACCCTAATCCATCCAATGCTTAAAAACGAACACTTTAACTGATATTATTGGTTCCAGAGCTGATTCGGTAGAGAACCTGCCTGCTACATAAGATCCGGGTTTGATTCCGACTGGGCTCCATAACGTTGTCTTTAAACAAAAACATTTCACGGTATGCCCGGGGTCTGGTGCTTGAATGTGAGAGTACCTATGTGTGTGGGCGGGTTATCGATTATTTAATAAGCAATTTGCTCATTAATAAGAATTCAGGATTGCCGCTTGACGCAAACCTCGGCACACGTGTTAAGTCATTTAGTTCCATGACAGTCCATCTACAATCAGTACAACTATATGGCTTTTTAATTTTGTTTAACAAGGTTAAACAAAATTCTATTTTTGTTATATTTATATACCCTTAAAAGTGCGTTAGAATTAAATTATTTTCTATTATTGCATTATTCATAATATTAAACATGTGCAAAAACATGCCCACCTTGGTGGACGAATTGATATAAGGGCCTCTTAGGTCCACGTACGTGGCAGTCAGAGAGGCCCAGAACCAGGTATGCTCTATGTGGAATGTGAAGAATTATTGTCTTTACGTTGGAGTTGTTGTAGTTGTTTGTACCACGCTTTGGTAAGCCAATTTGAAGAAGGTTGTTTATTACGTAATATGCTGCTACGTATGAATAGCTGATTTGAAGATGTATTTTTGTTGTTACGCCTCTAGCTTAAAAAAGTATGTTAACTTTGTTATCAAACTGCTTCTATAGATATTACTTATGTTTGTTTTGCCTCGGCTGCTTCAGTATTACTTTAGAGACACGTTTCTCTTAATCGGGGCGTGGTGCGACAAGAATGTAGGCTTACTCAGATTTTAAGTTTAAATTCACTTCTTTTTATTAATCCCTGACACAAACTAAATAGCACTACACTGATATTCAGAGCTGTGAAATTCTTTTATTTAATACTTGCACTTTGTTAACGTGTATACTTAATTTTCGTTTCACACGAATACGTAACATTTCTTTAAAGAACACATCTTCCATCCGGTCACTACCAAGATCTGCAGGCAACTGAACATATTTCAACCGTCCAAACCGGTAAACTTCTGTATTTCAAGTCTCTGATTGGCTAATCCTAGTCCAATAGAATACCTGCATTTAATTAAAGTTTTTTCTGCCTGTTGATTGGCTAATTTTAAACTTACAAAATTTACATGATTGCTGCCCTAATCATGACTAGTAGCATTTAAACTCTCAAACTCATCATTGCCTTTAGGTTTCCTCATTGTTACCTCATTGTTAGCAACTTCAAACTTATTATTCTCACAGCTCTTACACTATTAAACTACGTAATGCATTCACATAACATTATTAAACATTTTTAGAATAATATAAGCATATGCAATGACTGTTACATACACTTTTTACAAACTATTGCATACATATTGCTTCAAGTCGGGCTGTTATTGAAATCGCATATTAAATAATTAATTGAAGTTATTCAAGTGTTAAAAACACTGCCTCAAATGATCCATCACTTCTTAATATTATTTCTGTAAGTGAAAAAAATCGTGCGCAGAAGACATATGCCGCACCTGAAAATATTCAGAACACAGCCTTCGAGCCCCAGCTGCATTTTAGTGCATCTCCACACAGAATGTAACCATATGTGTGTTCGTTATTGGTGAACGTTACCTTTGTGTCTGAATGACCTGGCTCGAACTTCAAGCAAGCGACCACGCGCCGCTTATCAGTGCGAAACTACCACTTAGACACCTGCAGACAGCAGCACCACCTCAGTGAGCTTTCTCTTTCTACCTGCACTGCCCCTATCAGCAGCAGTTATGCGGCAGGTTGTTTTGCATCTTTGTATACGGGAAACATAAAACTGCAATGGACGGTATATTTGGGCCAGCTGGATTATACAATGATCCCTATCAATCGCACGGGTCCAACATACCATACATAGAGTAATAAAGCAAGACCTAGGAAATGAAAATAGTAGAAGAAAAAAAAACCTTGCTACAAGAAAATCACTGCACGAAAAAAGTAGGAAATATTCAAATAAGAGCACAATAAATAAAAACAACCAACGAAACAACGGTAACATATTACGATACATTGTTATGCCCTATTATATTACCCCAAAAAGAGTTGAGATAGTTAAACATAACGCACTGTAAATAAATAAAAAGTGACAAAAATGCCGTAAAACTAAAGCAACAACACCTAGTCGGTACGTTTAGATTTACCCCACCCCTTCTCTAATATCAGTCTTCTAAGATCTTGGACGTCTCGCCCCAAGCACAGGTTTGTTTATGTCCTCCGGATATTACCTGCCTGCCTGTAGCCTCCAAACATGCCCTTAACTCTCATATCCTCCGCACCCTTACTGCTTGCCAAGAATTGCTCTCATGATTACACCTTCTTGCAGTGGGGCATATTCTCAGAACATTTTCACCAATAACTTTACCATCCGCCATGCACTAAGTCTAACCCACGTGAGGCCCTGTCTAATGGTGTATTGCTCCCATACCTCTACACAGATTTTAGCCCAGGCTATGCTACCAACGAAATCATCAAACGAGCACTATACTTATTTAAGTTTTGGCTTCTGATTCACGAGAGGTTAGGTTTAGTTTTTTATAAACTTAGGTTAATTAACAATCATGGTCACACCAAAGCGAAACGAGCGTGCGTTCCTTAATGAGATTTATGATTCACTACTTATTTAAGCTTGGCTTCTGATTCACGGGAGTTTAGGTGCGGTTTAGTTTTTGTTTTTATACGCTTAGGTTAATTAGCAACTATCTTTAACGATGCTTACATTCTTACGCTTTTATTCTGGTGGTGGATAGAGGGAAGCTGCTGCTTTTAGAAAATAATACATTCTCTCTTTTCTAGCGTACTACACATATTTGAAGATATGCTCGGCTAGGTAGCCCTCGAAATGCTGTTTCCTACGGTCGAACCAGGGAATAGAGTATTTCATAGTTGTCCTTTACTCTCTATTGTGTTTGTGTGTACAGGAAATGCAATTATTTCAATTTTCCTGAGATTTTCCATGTGTGTGTAGCTGTCCTATCAGTTGACACATCTTTTGCAACGAATTACCCTTTGGAGTACACCAGTTTGTATTAATAGCTCCACTAATTCATTTTCCTTTTCCCAAAACTTTCGAGTGAAGCCTGAAAAATTATTTGTTTTTTTGAATTAGTTTGCACCAAGCTTTTGGCGTTAATTTGAAGAAGGTTGTTTGTTACGTATGAAAAGCTGATTTGAAGTTGTATTTTTGTTGTTACGCTCCAAGTTTTAAAATATTATATTAACTTTGTTATTAAATTGTTATTATTGTAGTATTTATGTTTATATTTGCCTCGGCTGCATCAGTATTACTTTAGAGACACGTTTCTCTTAATCAGGGCGTGGTGCGACAACAATGTAGGCTTACACAGATTTTAAGTTTAAAATGACTTCTTTTTATTAATCCTTGACACAAATTAAATAACACTACACTGACATCAAGAGCTGTGAGATTCTTTTATTTAATACTTGCACTTCGTTAACGCGTATACTGAATTTTCGTTTCACACGAATACAAAATATTTCTTTAGAGAACACATCTTCCATCCGGTCACTACCAAGGTCTGCCAACAACTGAACATATTTCAACCGTCCAAACCGGTAAACTTCTGTATTTCAAGTCTCTGATTGGCTAATCCTAGTCCAATAGAATACCTGCATTTAATTAAAGCTTTTTCTGGCTGTTGATTGGCTATTTTTAAACCGTCACAAAATTTACATTATCGATGCTCTAATCATGACTAGTAACATTTAAACTCTCAAACTCATTAATGTCTCAAGGTTACCTCATTATTAACAACGTTAAACTTATTATTCTCACAGCTCTTAGATTATTAAATTAAGTAATGCATTTACATAACATTATTGAACATGTTTATAATAAAAATAGTCATATGCAATGACTGTTACATACATGTTTACATATTATTTCATAAATATTGTTCTCAAGGCGGGCTGTTATTGAACTTACATATTATATAATTTAATTTAAATTATTCAAATGTTAAAAAAATACTGCCTCAAGCCTAATAGTTGGTGCTCACACCCGTCAACATCCACTTTATTACTTAGAAACTCAGCTTAAGGTTACTGAACCTTATATAAACAACGCAACTTCTCGGGATGGGTGGTCACCAGATATTAGTCGAGGAAATATCTGCTACTACGAATCGATTCCGTAAGTTTTATGCATCTCAGATCGTTATAGACGTATACGGAATTTTGTCCAAACTAATAACCAGGGAAGTAATTCAAAGAATGGCTCTTTGCAAAAAGGCACAGCTAACACTGTGTACTCGAATACAAACCCAAACTTTGATTTGAACCTTTGATTACATGACTTTATAAAAGAGAATACCACTCTACGACATAGAAGTAACTCAGTGCCACTTCTACATCGTAGAGTGGTATTCTAGGTTTGAATTTCAGGGCACTATCAGGGGGGATAGTTCGAACCCGACAATCCGCGGTACCTTTTATTTGTGCACTTTTTATATAGCCACTTTGTGCAGATTATGTTTTAGGTCTATATTCATTCTGTGATTCTAAGCTGTTTATCCGCTGTTCTCAAAAAATAAATAAAAGTAAAAACCTTGATTCTATATAATGATTTGAGATCTGATCGCTTTTAAATTAAAAAAGTATGGAGTATATTTAAAGTATGGAGATAGCGCTTACAGGAAACTTAAACAAGGGTAACGCAGTAAATCGCATGCGCACACGTCACCTGGACTAAAGCAAACAGCTACTGACAACACGTGCTTCACTTACAAGAAAATCGGCAACACAGCCCAAACTGCAGTGTACGCACACAGAGAGGGAGCCTGTAATTGGTCCTAGCAGACAACTTCCACCCTTTGCTGTGCGAGTCAACTCAGCACTGCAAACCTTGCCGGATCTTTTATTCTTTTCTTTCGTGTTATGGCTTATGTTCAGCAAAGCTCTAAGCAACAACAGTAGGCTTTATTTGTTACAGACTTATAAGAAATCAAATTACATTCCCCATTTATCTGTTGAAGCGAATCAGAATAGCTTTCTTTAGCATGGAAATTCACAACGCCAGTATTGCTAAAAGTGCCATTCTAATATATACCTGTCTCTTTCTTTACCCTCATGAAACGTCAGGGCCGCAGATACAGCGGCGTAGGTATAATGGCATTTACTTTCCCACATAATATCAAGCGACTTTTACTAAAGCTATTTCTTTCTATAATACTTAGTTTTAGAGATTGTGCATCTCAATTTAAGTTGTCCACCCTGTATAATAGTTCTAAAAAACAAGAAATGTGAATATAAAGCAACAATGTCTAAATACACAAAAAAGAACAAAATTATATTTGTCTTTAAAATGAACATTACTTATAAAATTATTTATAAACAATGAGGACGGGATTATGCGCACTCCATATTAAATTATATATTTGGTTTGATTTTTCACCATTATATTTGATTTGAAAACAAAGAAGGGTTCTGTAGCGTGCGAGTATAAATTGATTAAATCAAGTAAAACCTTTATAATTTAAAATTATATTATCATGTATATAATTGCTTAAAAAATATTGCATTCATTTGAAAACAAACAACACACACATGCATCATTAGTAGGATTAGAGCCTCGATAGTACTCACAACTAGATACCCACCTATAACCGCTCGGTTGTCAGCACACGTTTGAAATTCAGAACTCTCTCTGAATCAGTGTTGACAATGTAGCGGTTTTATTGACAAATCGAGAGATTTTTGGTTATTCTAGCGGTTTTTTAAACTAATGGTTGATACTAAAACAGGTTGTTTTTCATAATAGTATCTATATAACATAACGATACATTTCCATACATGGATCGTCCATTAGTTAAAAAAATTCTGATGTGTTACACTCACATGACTTTCTCTACTCTTGTACAAACTATTTTTACAAACGCTTATTCTCCATATGCTTCATGTTAATCGAGATATCGAGATGTTAATCTTATTGCTAATTTTCTTGTAGAAGCAAGGGGAATTGGTAGGTTTTAAGCGATAGTCAAATATTTTAAGACCTGGTTGCTATGTGGAGTATTTCATTCTCTTTGTATTACCAGGACAAAAAATGAATAACGAATTTGCATTAAAAAAGTATAAGTATTGGAAAATTTAAGGGAATAACAAGCAATATCTCGAAAATGGTTCACCAACAAGAACAAAATGTACAAGACATAAATTGTGTATTTTAACGCGATCTACATTTTTGTGTAGTAAAATTTTGTCTCTCTCTCTTATGGTTTACCAGCTATGCAAAAGTCGTTCACAATGAAGAATACTTTTTGGGACATTCCCAGAAAATTCGAGATGTACGTTTCATTTGTCCTGAAAATATCTTAAACATATGATATTTAAATCAAAATCGTTAGAGCCATTTTTGAGAAAATTAAAATTTTCGAAAAATGTTCCATGTAAATGGTAATCTGGGGTGGGGGATTTTCTTGAAAACCTTCATGTTGCATCTCTGGAAGATACTGAACTATGTACCAAGTTTGGTGTTTATCAGACTGTTCGTCTCTGAGTTATGCTGTTCAGACACACACACGGACATGTTTCCAAAAATGCTTTTTTTGGGATTCAGGGGTCTCAAAATATATATTTCCGGTGAAATCTCGGTATCGAGTTTTTGGGTGGAATACAATACTTCCCCTACTTACTATCATAGTAGAGAAACAAAAATATCAAGTTAGGCTGTAATATTGAGTAAAGAATTGAAGTTCTGCTTTGCAAAATTAAAGGTAATGATGTTTGCATGCTTGCCTATATTTATGTTTTGATTAGCAATGGGTAACTGGAAGGGTTTTAGTTTCCATATATTACTGTAATGTGGAGTTCTTGCTTGAAACATTGTAGTTCTTTTAAGACAATTTAGCGGGATTCTAATAGTATGTGTTGGCAACCATGAGTAGGATAAACTTTAAGACTTGCGCGCAGAGATGCCAGCGTGAAGTGACCACAGAACCGAGCGGAATTTTGACTAGTTTAATGGGTTTAGGACTGGTTGTACAATTTTCCGTTAAGCTTGCCTATAGTTACTCTAAAACAAACTTTTCTGGCCGATAAGCAACGCTCTCAGTGTACAATCACACGGTTTCCTCTGGATAGGAATCCTATAGGATGACCTATGACGTGTTAAGTTTGCCATTCTAAATTCGACGGAAACGCCAGGATTGGGGAATTCGTAAACTAGAAAATAAACGAGAATTACCTTGCGAAGCAGACAATAACAAAATATGAGGCAGTATTTTTAACGGTTAAATGATTTTAGTCAAATTATATAATATGTACATTCAATAACAGCCCGCCTTGAAGCAATATGTGTATGTAACAATAATTTGTAAAATGTATGTAAGTCATTGCATATGCTTATATTATTGTATCCATGTCTAATAATGTTATGTGAATATATTACATAATTTAATAGTGTAGGAGCTGTGAGAATAATAAATTAAGCGTTGCTAACAATAAGGTAATAATGAGGTAACCTTGAGGCAATAATGAGTTTGAGAGTTTAAATGTTATTTGTGATTCTTGGAAGCATTAATTTAATTTTAAGGACGGTTTATAAAAGGTAGTCAGAAAAAGCTTTAGTTAAATGCAGGTAAATGAAGTAAAAATAGCCAATCAGAAACTTGAAATACAGAAATTTACAAGTTTAGACGGTGAAATTAATTCAGTTGCCTGCAGAGTGTGCTCATAACTGGATGCGTTGCTTGTGCTTCCTTGAGAGATTTAATACGTATTCGTGAGAGACGAAAATAGTATACGTGTTAAAAAGTGCAAATATTAAATAAAAGAATCTCACAGCTCTCGATATCAGTGAAGTGCTATTTAATTTGTGTCAAGGACTAATAAAAAATAGTGAATTAAAATTTAAAATCTGTGTAAGCCTACATTCTTGTCACATCACGCCCTGCCAAGACTTCCATGTCTCTAACAATAATACTGACGCAGCCGAGGCAAACATAATATTTAATATTTAAAGAAAAAGTTTAATTACAAAGTTAATATTTTTTTTAAATTTGGGGCAAAGGCCAACTGAAAATACATTTGGGGCGAAGGCCACCGGAAAATGTTTACTATACGTGCGGTTGCAACGAATTTTAAGTTCGACTCTCCAACAGTTAAAAATAATACAACTCCTACTTCAAATTGACGCCCAAAGCGTGGTGCAAACTCCTACAACAAAGAAACCATCAACTTCAAATTGGCGTCCATACGTGGAGCTAAATAAATACACAAACAGCTCCAACAAAGATAATAAATTAACTACTTTTTCAAATGATAGTGTTTATCTGTGGTACTTTTGTCATCGTTTTATAATAAAATGGAAGTGTGAACCAGCAAAGCTTAAAACTGCACTCATGGCGACTGTGAAAGACTGTTAAATCTCTTGAAACATACAAGTCTGTACGAGAATAAAAAGTCAGACGGAGTAACTGGCAGGGGGGGGGGAAATGCTAGGAGATAATGGCGTCACGGTTCACATAACCTAACCTTGGTATTGGTGACCCTTTGCTAATGCGTTTATCGTTTCTTTATGCTCCTTCTGCTAAGCCGAAATCTACATTATAGTAATATTATGAGGAATCGAAAATTAGGATGTATGTGTATGTGTTTAACCTAAAATACCACTCAACCGACTTCTGTAATTCTTTCACCATTGAAATGCTCAGGTCTTTGTGACGAACATAGACTATAACACACCTTATAATTTCCATTCATAAATTATTAAAATACTAATAAGGGTTTGCAATACCTTTTTTTATTTATTTATGAACGCTCTTTAACTGCTGTGGTCCTTAGCGTCCCATTCTACATTGAGCGTAAAGACCAGTAATTTTGCTCAGAGAACTCTTTATCAGGCTTGAGGTTCTTTTACGTGCCGTAAATCTACGACACGGGACCACCGGATTTACTTCCCTTCCGAAGGAAGCCATGTTAAGGATTTTAAGCCCGAAAAAACCCACTGCCCTCCAACGGGTTTGAGCCCGCAACCTCGGGAATTACAGTTGCAATGCCTGTGTATTAGAATACGAATACATTGGAATTAAAAAATAACATACTTGTGAAGGCTGTCAGAAGAGAACTTAAGGATCGACTTGTATGAGTATCAAGATTTTAAGGAATACTTGGGGCTGTACCAAATTACAATTATAAGGGGTAAAAGGGAGGATTAATCATAAACTTCTCTATATGATTCTACAATTATTTCATAAATAACAGCGGGAGTTATATGAAATAAATTAAAACATCATTCGACGTTGCTTATGTCGTAACTAGTCTTTTATGAAAGCAAGCTTATAAACTTCGTTTTCGCTCAATGTTTGGAAATAATTTTCTCACTCTTGTGGCCGTAGGCTTTCTCCTGTTATGCAGAAACATCACTATTTCCTTGTCGTCGCCCGATAAATACAATTCTCAAATGATTATTGTTGTTACTTATAAGAATTGTGTTAGCCCTGACGTGAAAACTTGTTATTTGTCAGATAATGGACGTATCGGCCACTCCAACTAGCCGAAAACTTATCGGCAAAGATATCCTCCGAGTAGTGCTATCCAGAGATTCCAGAACGCCAATTCCTAAGAAATCCGTTACATAGCTTTATCGGCAGATTGTAGAACCGGCCCCGAATGTCTTAAGTGTTACTGACAGCCCTTTATCAAATAACTTTGCATTACTGTACATTTCTGCTTGCAGGTGATACAGTAACGTATGTTACTACTGCAGTAAATTATATACTAGCCAAGAATTGCATACGATTCAAAACACACTTATTTTAACCTCCGGAACTTCCTATGTTTTATTGCATATTTTATTACAATGTTTTTTACTTGGTCAGTACCTAATAAGGCGATTACCATGAACCACGCTGATAAAGAGCTGATCGAAAGGCAGTAGATAATAAACACTTATGCGCTTGGATGTACCTATATACAAGGTGTACCATTTAACTTGCAACTGTACAATATCTCCAAAACTAAGCGTTGAAGAAAGAAATTCCTTTAATAAAAGTTTGTTTGATATTATGGGGAAAATAAATGCCATTAGCCGTGTTTTGTTCGGAGGACGTTATGAAAGTCAATTTAATTTTTTTTTTAAATGAGAACCTACAATTAGAATCAAATTACATCGACCCGAATAACCATTACAACGTCCTACAAATAAAACACGGCTAATAGCATTTACATTCCCCCATAATATCAAACAACTTTTATTCCAGACATTTCTTTCTACAACGCTTAGTTTTGGATAGGTATGTTGTACAGCCTCAACTTAAATGGTTCACCCTGTATAAGAGAGTTTATAACCAAGGTGCCTAGTAGAATCTTACTATTGGTCAAGAAATATTAACATATAAAAGGAAATGCATGGCGACTTTATTTGTGGTCTATTCTAAGCCATGCACGCAATGTCACTATAACAAATGTATTATCTCGGCAATAAAAACAGCTTCTTCTCCGGTGTTTCTATACGCATATAAATAATGTGTGTGTAATTGAAGAATTAGTTACTCTGCGCAATATTTGCATGACAAATAAAATTTATATATTGAATTTTCTTGAAATACCCTGTGAAGCCTCTTCATTCGGAGGGGAATTCTGTATAGTCTTGTATAACTGGTAAACGTTAAACCAAAACATATCACACAAAAAATGTAAATCTCTATAAAGCATAATTTATTTAAAATACATTTTTGTGACATCAGCCATTTCCGAGATATTTTTAATATTTCGAATTGTTCAATACGTTGTCATTCTTTTCAAATCCTTTCGATATCCGGTGGTTTATCGCGACTACACACAAAGAGCATGGAATATTAAGGCGAGCATATAGCGACCCGTTCTTAAACATTTGACTATCGCTGTTCCTTTTGTACCTATAACGAAATATGTAATGTAGCTATTTCCGGAAAGCTTTATCTCGATTAAAATGAGGTAGATTTGAGAATAAAGTTTCTTAAGAATAATTTATATACCCACCAATAACGATACAGGTCAGAGAAAATCATGTAAATGTAACACCAGAATTTTTTTATTACACCGAATATAGGTATTTTAAACCCGTACAAACAAATTTTACATAAAAACCCAGTAATAATAAGGAATTTCAGTAAAACATTGATATTTTCTGATTGTCATTTTTTCCTCTGTCAGATCAAAATTCATTTTCACCGTTATACCAAAACATATGCTCTAATAAATGAATATAACCGTCACAGAACAAAAGTAGGAATATTGGCGCAACTTTTAAAAAAAATTTACAATTTCAAAACTAAAATGCTTGAAAAATCTCAGAACACATAAACTGGAATATATTTGTGCTTTATGCATTAAATATTTGAATATTCTTTTCGTTAATCTGATTGCTATAATTTAAGTACCATGTATATGGTATTACTGTATATCACCATGGAGAAAGTAGCCAATTTGTTTTAAAGCAACTGAATATTTTATTCATGGCACCAGCTATAAATTCACGCCTGTTTGAGTATGTGGGATCTTAATTGAAGGCTTCATTCAGTAAGGGAAGAACCGCTTCTGTAATTTCAATTCTGTGTCCCTTGTCAAATCATCGTATAGAGCAAAACAAGGTAAGACTTACACAATCTTCGTGCTGGCCCATAGGATCACTACCGGCATGCACTTGTTGCTGGAATTTCTATATCTGGGTGTGACCGGATAATGAAAACAGGCGTGGGGGCGAGACCTGCTGGGAAAACTCGGCTAAAGGTCGTTCGTCTGCTCATCGCGGTCGTCTCGCATGGTCTGTTCGGCTTCGTGATGGACCAGTACATCATCCATTAGCTCTTTCAACATACAGGCCTTCCGACATGGGAGCTCTGTTGCACATTGCCTTCAATGGTGACCACTGTGCTTCCCTGTGAGCGATGTCTTCCGCGTTGTTTCCTCGGGTAAAAAACATGCATCATCTCTTGAAGGCTGAGTTGTTTATTAGAAAGGATAACTTCACAACGTAGAGGCAGTACAAACATTTTTTTGACCTGCAAGGTATTTAAACAGATTTAAGACATCGCGCTTTTCGATTCCAGCGAGTGCAACTGGACTTGGGAACAGCCGAGAGTTTAGATACATCTATCCCAGTATTCCTGTTTGTTACCACGACTACTTCATAGCCTTTCTGTGAAAAATATCTTATGAGTTACACTCACATGACTTTCTCTACTCTTGTACAAACTATTTTTACAAACGCTTATTCTCCATATGCTTCATGTTAATCGGGATATCGAGATGTTAATCTTATTGCTAATTTTCTTGTAGATGCAAGGGGAATTGGTAGACTTTAAGATATCGTCAAATATTTTAAGAACTGGTTGCTATGTGGAGTATTCCAATCTCTTTGCATTACCAGGAAAAAAATGAATAACGTATTTCCATTTTAGAAAAAGTATAAGTATTGGAAACCTTAAGGGAATAACGAGCAATATCTCGAAAATGCTTCACTCAACAAAAAAAAATATGTACATGACATAAATTGTGTATTTTAACGCCATCTACAATGTTTGTGGAGTAAAAGTTTGTCTATCCCTTATGGTTTACCAGTTATGCAAAAGTCGTTCACAATGAAGAATGCTTTTGGAGACATTCCCAGATAATTCAATGTATACATTTCATTTGTCACGAAAATAAATTAAACATATGATATTTTAATCAAAATCGTTAGAGCCATTTTTGAGGAAAAAAAATCATAAAATGTTCCATGTAAAGGGTAATCTGGGGTGGGGGGATTTTCTTGAAAACATTCGTGTCGCATCTCTGGAAGATACTGAACCTAAATACCAGGTTTGGTGTTTATCCGACTGTTCGTTTCTGAGTTATGCTGTTCACAGACCCATACACACACACAGACACACACACGGACATGTTTCCAAAAATGCTTGCTTTGGATTCAGGGGTCTCAAAACGTTTATTTCCGGTGAAATCTCGGTATCGAATTTTTGGATGGAATGCAATACTTCCCCTACTTACTATACGTAGTAGAGAAAGTAAAAATGTAAAAAGAGGTTATCAAGATCATTAAGACCTCGAGGTATATTATACAGGTAAAAGTTTCATCATTAGATGGTTGATAATGTTGCGTGTTTTTTAATTGCCAATATTTATTTTTAAAAATAACATATCCTTATTTTCACCCATTATCTTAAACTACTTCACATAATCACCGCCGTTGTTCAGACACTTGTCGTAATGGGAGGTCAGTTTTTGAGTCTTCCTCAAAGAATGATGCCGCCTGAGATGAAAGCCAAGTCTGCACTTTTTGTTTTACATCATTGTTTCTTCAGATGAAGAAACGGATGAAAATCGCTTTGTGCCAAATCCGGACTCTAGGTATGGTGCTCGAATTGTTCTTAAGTTTGTTTGGCCGTGTGTGCTCGGGCTTTGTTACTCATTATTGTTTCCCCATAAACCTCACACAATTGGTAATGAATGTTTGCTGGTGTAACATTTCTCGCATTCAAAAAATGAATCACGGATCTTACTTCACATAGGAAAACACAAAGTGACGATCGCTCACAGCTGCGTCTGGGTTCCTAGTGAATGGCGGAAGTTATTGCGCATGCTCAAAATCGCGACTGCAGCGCTGCAGCGGCAAAATATTAAAACAGCACTTACTTAATGAAAACACGCCTCGTATGATATATTAATACTATAAAGCGATAAAATGTGTATGTGTATTCTGGAAACCCCTCAACCGACATAGAACATTCTTTAGCCATTAAAAAGAATTGTTCTTCCCGAAAAACATAGGCTATAAAACAGTTTTCCTTTCAATTACTAATAGACTAACAGGGTTTATAAGGCCTGGGTGTTAGGATACGAGCATGTTGGAGTCATAAAACAAAAAACTTGTAATGGTTCTGACTTCACAACACCGGAGGTTTTGGGTCCAGTTCCCGACTAGCATGGAGGAAGTTTCTTTAACCATTTGCTGCTCAATTTATTTTCCGCTGAAACCGGCTTTTAAAATCTGATAATGTATGGGGGAAACGTGTGCTTAGAGCTTACCTTAATCTCGGATTTGTAGCTCGTCTAGGATTTGGAATCCTTGTTGCTCTGTTATCAAGTCTGTGGTAAAGGATGGGGAAGACCCATGTAAAATAAATATGATTGATATGTATAAATGCTATCTCTATAACTGATTCAAATTTATATTAAAAAAGAAAAGGAAAGAAAATGTTTACCTTTGTTTTTTACTTTCTCTACTACGTATAAGAAGTAGGGGAAGTATTGTATTCCACCCAAAAATTCGATATCGAGATTTAACCGGAATATAAATGTTTTGAGACCTGAATCCAAAAAAGCATTTGTGGAAACATGTGTGTGTGTGTGTGTGTGTGTGTGTGTGTGTGTGTGTGTCTGTGTCTCTGTGAACAGCATAACTCAGAAACGAACAGTCAAATAAACACCAAACTTGGTATTTAGGTTCAGTATCTTCCAGAGATGCGACACGAAGGTTTTCAAGAAAATCACCCCACCCCAGATTACCCTTTATATGCAACATTTTTCGAAAATTTTAATTTTCTCAAAAATGGCTCAAACGATTTTGATTAAAATGTCATATGTTTAAGATATTTTCATGACAAATAAAATGTATATCTTGAATTTTCTGGGATTGTCTCCAAAAGTATTCTTCATTGTGAACGACTTTTGAATAACTGGTAAACCGTAAGAGATAGACAAAATGTTACTACACAAAAAATGTAGATCGCGTTAAAATACAAAATTTATGTCATTTAAATTTTTTTGTTGAGTGAACCATTTTTGAGATATTACTTGTTATTCCCTTAAATTTTTCAATACTTATTTTCTCAAATGGGAATTCGTTATTCATTTTTTTGTCTTGGATACGCAAAGAGTATTAATCTGTGGGAAAGGGAATGGTGGCATCTAGCAACCAGCTATTGAGAGATATGTATATGCTTAAAGGCTACTGTATTTCCAAATTGCCCTTGTAAGTATATATTCCCCTTACATCTACAAGAAAATTAGCAATAAGATGGACTCTGCAAATGTTTATCTCGATTAACATGAATAGATGGAGAATAAGCGTTTGTAAAAATAGTTTGTACAAGAGTAGAGAAAGTCATGTGAGTGTAACAGATTAGATTTTTTATTTTAGGCTATGCTAATATCAATTTAAAGAAGTATATATCTCGAAGATGGAGAATTATTGAAAGTTAACGCTTGGAAGTCAAGGTTTGTATTCATCTTGCAACAACAAATATGTCATATGGCACCATCTGCTGAAAATAATTAAAGTAAATGATTCCTAACCCTCCGCAAAGTATGAATTCGAATGTGTTTCATGGAAGAAAATTAAATCCAACGTTCAAATCTAAAGTTCAAGGAGTTACAGGATACCTATCATCATTGTTTCTCAAGACAAAGCCCGGATATCACCACAGAAGTGAAAGGAGGCTACCAAATGAATCAATCCAAAAGAAATGAAAGCGTACTTGCAAAGATGGTTTTGACTTTTAATTGAAAACACATTAGAATAGAATTTTTTTTGAGAATACGGTGAAGTATAAAATGGTTGTTAACCATAAAAATGTTTGTGAAAATAATATACAGTAAAACAAAAAAAGAATCAGAGTGGTTGATTTCTTTTGACACTTCTTCTGTAAATCTTTTCATTAGGAATTAATCAATACCTTATGATCAAGAACTATGAGGACTATTTTTGTTGATGGTTACAAAATATGTACCATTTCAAAAACGTTTAATACAGTGGACGGAGATAGAGAATTTTCATACTTACTACTTTCGCCCCATATTCCATTGTATATTAAAGCTAGGAATTTCTGTATTATATGCAAACCCACAGTCATTCTATTATTCAATAATAACGGATCAAAGAGAATGTACAAAGTATTAGAAGTGCATCTGCTATGACTATCTAAAAGACTACATGCCATCGATAATTGGTGCTAACAGACCACTCGTCATTTCCAGAACGTGGAAGATTGCCGAGGGATGGTTAAGAAAATTAGAGTTGCAACAACCGCAGAAATATCACATCCATTTCTATATCAGGGGATTCTTCATTTGTTCTAAGGAATTAATGGTGATTTACTAAATTGCAACTATAAGAGGTAAATGGTAGTTTTCGTTTAAAAATCTTCTGGAACATTGTACAATAATTGGGTTATAGGCAAGATAAAGCAAATTAATGAATTAATTTGAACTTTAAAAAACGTGTAAAGAGTGATAAACCATTTAGTTCATAACTATATTGCTTGTTATACACATGAAGTACTGACAGCCTGTAATTGACAAAAGTGGTGGTGGTGTAAGAACAGTTTTTCTACCCTTATAAAATACAATTGCAAGGGCCTCATTGCCATACTTGCTTTTCCTGTCTCTGTAATCTAACAATGAGTGTATAATACTAAGTATATACTTCTGGTAACCACATACTAAAATAAGTAAGGAAGAAGGAATAGAAAAGAAGAAAACATAATAAGCATGAGTTACAATTACAAATACAGCATAAAGTATATACATTGCTCTGACCCTTATGAACTCGCTCTTGTGTACCGTCGCCTCCTCTTCCGTTCTCCAGGGCAATTAACATCCTTTGCGAATCTTAATAAAAAATCTAATGTGTTACAGTCACATGACTTTCTCTACTCTTGTACAAACTGTTTTTACAAATGCTTATTCTTCATATGCTTCATGTTAATCTTATTGCTAATTTTCTTGTAGGTGCAAGGGAAATGTGGTAGTATTTCAGCGATAGTCAAATATTTTAAGAGCTGGTTGCTATGTGGAGTATTCCATTCTCTTTGAATTACCAGGAAAAAAAATGAATAACGAATTTCCATTTTAGAAAAAGTATAAATCTTGGAAACTTTAAGGGAATAACAAGCAATATCTCGAAAATGCTTCACTCAATAAAAAAAATGTACTTGACATAAATTGTGTATTTTAACGCAATCTACAATGTTTGTGTAGTAAAATTTTGTCTATCACTTATGGTTTACCAGTTATGCAAAAGTCGTTCGCAATGAAGAATGCTTTTGGAGACATTCCCAGATAATTCAATGTATACATTTCATTTGTCATGAAAATGTATTAAGCATATGATATTTTAATCAAAATCGTTAGAGCCATTTTTGAGGGAAAAAAATCGAAAAATCTTCCATGTAAAGGGTAATCTGGGGTGGGGGGATTTTTTGAAAACCTTCGTGTCGCATCTCTGGAAGATACTGAACCTAAATACCAAGTTTGGTGTTTATCCGACTGTTCGTTTCTGAGTTATGCTGTTCACAGACAGACAGACACACACACACACACACATACGCACACACAGACACACACGCACACACAGACACACACATACACACACACGGACATGTTTCCAAAAATGCTTTTTTTTTGGATTCAGGGAGTCTCAAAACATATATTTCCGGTAAAATCTCGGTATCGAATTTTTAGGTGGAATACAATACTTCCCCTACTTACTATAAGTAGTAGAGAAAGTAAAAAGACACCATTTTACGATATCCAAGTCATCACTGTGGTACAGTGGTTACCATTGCAAGCCTCTAGCTCCCGAGTTCGCGGATTTAAACCCGGTGGAGGGCGATAGATTTGTTTTCAGGCGTAAAATTACCTTTTCGGAAGGGAAGTAAAACCGATGGTCCCTTGTCGTAGATTTGCGGGACATAAAAGAACCTCAAGGCTGATAAAGAAACCTCTAAGCAAAATTAGTCCTTTTGTGCCCAATATAGAATGGGACGCTAAGGACCACAACAGTTAAAGAGAGTCCATAAATTAAACTTGATTTATTTTAAGCAGGCTCCATTCCCCTATTGGACTCCAGAAACTGTTACGGTAAATATTGTTTTCTTAACAATTCTGTTTCCCCGCACTGCAGAATATTATTCCATGTTTCTATTTCACCGCAGAGTGGACATATTCTCATTCCGGTCTCATGAATTAACTTATTGCCTTTCCAAGTGCCCAATCTTAGCAATTATAAATCGTACTTGCTTCTCGCATTCAGTCACCCAAATAGGCCTCCCTCCTTTAACCCCGCGTTATTTGACACTGTAAGTTAAGTGCAATTTTTACATACTGTGATTTTAAATTTTGTCGGTCAACATTGCGTAGTCGTCTCTCTGAATTATCTTCCACCCGCTACGCCTATACTCCTCCACTATACACACTACGTGATCAAAAGTATCCGGACACCTGGCTGAAAATGACGTATAAGTTGGTGGTGCCCTCCATCGGTAATGTTGGCAGTCAATATGGTGCTATCCCACCCTGAGCCTTGATGACAGCGTTCACTCTCGCAGACATACTTTCAATCAGATGCTGGAAGGTTTCTTGGGGAATGGCAGCCCATTCTTCATGGAGTGCGGAACTGAGGAGAGGTATCGATGTAGGTCGGTGAGGCCTGGCACGAAGTCGGCGTTCCAAAACATCCCAAAGGTGTTCTATAGGATTTAAGTCAGGACTCTGTGCAGGCCAGTCCATTACAAGGATGTTATTGTCGTGTAACCGCTCCGCCACAACCCGTACAGTATGAACAGGTACTCGATCGTGTTGACAGATGCAATCGTCATCCCCGAAGTGCTCAACAGTGGGAAGCAAGAAGGTGCTTAAAATATCAATGTAGGTCTGCGCTGTAATCGTGCTACGCAAAACAACAAGGGGTGCAAACACCCTCAAGGAAAAACAGGACCACACCATAATACCACCACCTCCGAATTTCACTGTTGGCACTACACACGCTGGCAGATGACGTTCACCGGGCATTCGCCATCTCCACACCTGCCATCGGATCGCCACATTGTGTACCGTGATATGTCACTCCACACAACGTTCTGCCACTGTTCGTGTAATGTTGACGCTCCTTACACCAAGCGAGGCGTCGTTTGGCATTTTCCTGCGTGATGTGTGGCTTATGAGCAGCCGCTCGTCCATGGAATCCAAGGTTTTTCAGCTCACGCCCAACTGTCATAGTACTTGGAGTGGATCCTGATGCAGTTTGGAATTCGTGTGTGATGGTCTGGATAGATGACTGCATACTACTCTTTACGACCCTCTTCAAATGTCGGCGGTCTCTGTCAGCCAACAGACGAGGTCGGCCTGTACGCTTTTGTGCTGCACAGGTCTCTTCACGTTTCCAATTCACTATCACATCAGAAACAGTGGACTCAAATCACCTGACCACGTTAGAAGTCCGTGAGTTCCACGGAGCGTCCCATTCTGCTGTTTAACGATGTCTAATTACTACTGAGGTCGCAGATGAGTACCAGGCAGTAGGTGGTACCACAATGCACATAAGATGAAAAACGTATGTTTTTGGGGGTGTTCGGATACTTTTGATCACATAGATTACGCGTTTATAAGCGATTTATAAGCCCGTGATTGTAATATTCTTGATATGAATGAAAGCCTGGGTAATAAGAATGTACTAGCCATTCTTCATTTCTGTTACTGCCAAATCAGCCACCTTACACTACAGTTGATGTACATGGTGAGCCTAATTTAGTGCTCGGTCACTACAAAAGTTAACAAAGATGAAATCCAGATTTTACTGTGCGTCATTTATATAAGCAGCTTTGTGTAACCTGGGTCTTGCGAACAATTCATTGTTGTTTACTAAACGTTGGGTTTTAAACAGTAGGTTATAATTCTTTATGATAATAAGCCATGCTTACATTTATTCCCGGTTTCACTTCCAGACTCTGAAAAGGCAGGAAACAAATTAGTTTTTAATTTTAAATAAAATGTTTCAGTTTTTAATACTTAAGCTGTGTAAATTGGCTTTAAATAAATTTTCGGTTATTTTCGACGTGAAGAGGTTTGTATTGCGTACTTAATGCTATCTTAAGTTAAAGGTTATTGATATGTCATTAACGCATTATAAAGTTTTGCCTAGGGCGTGACTAGTAAATTTGTTTCATATAATGAACAACAATGGGCAGAGAAAGGAGCCTTAAAGAACGCGTGTGTTTAACGTTAATTACGGCTTGCACTCTGTTGCTGATATAAAGTTATATTTAAATTAATATTTGTTAATTCATAAAACTGTAATTTATTGTTTATCCGTAATTCCCAACAAAAGGTTTAAAAACAAGCATTACAATTATTTGGAAAGTATAGATGTGTATTAACATTGATGGCTGTATTAATTTGTGTTTTGTCTGAAATGTGATTTCGATTACGAGCTATTTTACAACAATTGTAAGAATATTATTGAAGGTATATTAATGTATCAAAATTTTTAAAAAAAATACAATCAGTTTCAAAATAGCATACTATCGTGGTAGATGCCATTTGGAATTATATTTTTGTGTGGATGGGTTACTAGCACTCGCCGCAATGCTTCCACCCAGAGGAGAGTGGTTTTGATTTTGGACTTCCCTTGTCTTCGAAGAATTGCATTTACTGCGGCATCAAGGTTCTCTGTAGTATTAATCCTTAAGGTAGAAACTACTTTTAGAAACGTTGTGTTGATCATGCGAAGCCTTCTCCACTCAAACCATCGTCGCTAAGTTAGCCATCGTTTTTACGGTTCTTATTAACCCTCAGTTACTACTAGTAGCATTATTGCTATGCTAGACTTATCATATGATGTCTTTAAATCTTGATTACTTTTTACTTTCTCCACTACGTATAGTAAGTAACGGATGTATTGCATTCCAACCAAAAATGCTATACGGAAATTTCACCAGAAAGACATGTTCTGAGGCCCTGAACACAAAAATGAACTTTTAGTAAGTTCCACGTGTGTGTGTGTGTGTGTGCGTGCGTGCGTGCGTGCGTGCGCGCGCGTGTGTGTGTAAAAACCATAACTCAAAAACGAAAAGCCGGATAAATACCAAACCTGATACGAATCAAAGGTACGACAGACTACCCTTTACATGGAACATTTTCCAAAATTTTTATTTTCTCAAAAATGGCTTTAACGATTTTGATTAAAATATCATATATTTGAGATATTTTCATGACAAGTAAAACGTCTATCTTGAATTTTCTGGGTATGTCCCCAAACTTCCTCTTCTTTTCTGTTTGGCTTTTGCATAACTAGTAAACCGTAAGTGATAGACAAAGTTTTTCTGCACAAAAAATGTAGATCTCGTTAAAATACACAGTTTTGCATATGCATTTATTTGTGTAAAGTGAGCCATTTCAGAGATATTTCTTGTTATTTCTTTGAATTATCCAATACTTATACTTTCTCTCAAATGGGAATTCGTTATTGTTTTTTTTTTCTTTTTTATGCCCTGTACATGCAAAAAGAATGGAGTGCTCTACATAGCCACCAGCTCCTAAAATATTTGTCTATCGCTTAAAGCCTACCATATTTCCCTTGCACCTAAAAGAAAATTAAGAATAAGGTAGTTTTTGCAAATATTTATATCGATTAACATGGAGTAGATGGAGAATAAACGTTTGTGAAAATAGATTGTACCAGAGTAAAGAAAGTCATGTGAATGTAACACATCAGATTTTTATATCAAGTATTGAAAATAAACTACTTGATATATCTTATATTCAAGAATGATAAGTTGTATAAGCTTTATGAAATTCAAGTTTTAAGTCGAAAAAAGAAATATTAACAAAATGTGGAATTCTTGGAGTCTAATATGATAAAATAAACTTATGATTAGAGAAAGCCATATACAAGTACATGAAACCCGTGTAAGATCAGTGACATTTGTTAATCATACTGGCCACAATACTTAACGTAGACATTTATACGTAATGGCCATTGGTACCTACTGAAGGCCTGTTTTCCTGGAACCTGAGAACATATTCTTAAGAAGGATAGATATCAAGCACGTGATCCGCTTTATCCGGACCATAAGACTATTAAATCCCAGGATAAGAGGCAAAAAGAGCTCTAAAAACCTATGTGTAGGCTTCTAAAAAAAGACCCTCATAAGTTCATAATTATCAAAAGAGGAACAGAAAAATATTAAACACACAGACAAAACGAAATAAAAATTTAATTACTTCAGATTTGCAAACACTACGAACCACTGCATGTCACAGTTTGTACTACAGATAGCATATGAACAAATTAGGTTTAAAGTCAGGATTGAGGATACAGTAAAGTGAACAAAGAAGAGACAGCTCTAAATGAAGAAAAATTTTACTATAGCAGGAACAGTAACTCTGGCAATAAAGTTAAATAAGCACGTTATATTCTACGACTTTCAAAGGCTGCTCAAAACCACAATCTTTCGTGTTAGCGAAATCACCGCCCCTGCCATTTCTTTAAGCAACTCTTCGGAAAGGATGGTAAATATAGGTCATACTCGCCCATTCCTGACATGTGCTATTTTAGCTCTCATTGTATGGTTTACCCCTAATTTTCTCTGATGGAGTTAATCACCGTAAGTACGCTCCGTACGTAATGCATATATGTATAAAATTGTCTTACGACGAAGTTGGTTAATAAAAGCAATTTTCCGGAGGTAAATATGCCCCAATTTAACCTTCGGCATTTGACTTCGCAACACGTCTATCTTCTCGGGCTTTCAACATTATTGAGATTGCATCAAGTTAATACGCTGTTTATAACTGCCAGGTTATTTTATACACCTAATAAAGATCCTTTGTAATTGGACTTTGGAATAATGAAGATTAACTTGTGTTGCACTTTCATTATTTCACCGCCATTGTAGCCATTACTTTCTTTGTGACGTAAATGCGCGAAGGAACATTTTCCTTTGTGTTCATTATTACTAAACTTTGTTAACCGCATAGTGTTTGGTGGACTAGTGGTACCATGCTAGCCTCTAGTTCCCAAGGTCGCGGGTTCAAACCCGGCGGAGGACGATGGATTTTTTCGGGCGTAAAAATAATTAGCATGGCTTCCTTCGGAAGGGAAGTAAAGCCGGTGGTCCTGTGTCGTAGTTTTAAGTGCCGTAAAGGGCTGATAAAGAGGCCTCTGAGCAAAATTACCGATCTTTCACGCCCAATATGGAATGGGACGCTAAGGACCATAGTAGATAAAGAGCGTCCATAAATAATAAAAAAAAAGCTTAGTGTTGGTAAAATTTTATCCATTTCTTTTACTGAGTATGCGGTGTTTTAAACACTGTTACTGAGTTATGAATTAAGTATTTGCATATCATTTCTTTAACATACTATTTACGGAACCGTACGAAATAGAAAAGACCTTGTTGATTTCTGAGGCGAATTCAGTTTTGTAATACCGTTTAGTATATTGATATGCTTCTGGGGAAAACACTTAAACTGTTATTTTTATATGACAATTTATTAATATGACTTAATGACTTGATAGATATTCTCCACAATTTGCGGATGATCAATTAATTCTGGCCCAAGAATTGTAACGGTATTACTTATAATGTTATTACTTGTGATGTGTGTATGTGTGTTTACTTCATGTGAAGCCATCTTGTGACGTCATTCATTTGTTCGGTTTGTAGCTCCATCTGGTGTTAGCAATTTGCGGCAGTATTAGTGTTCGAAAGAATGCAACTGTTATTTGATTTAATTTTTGTTTACTGTCCTCCGGCTAGCTATTATTTCTCGGTCGAACATGTCTCTTGATCAGGGTGTGTAAACGGAAAGGAATCTTTTATCCAAATATAACACTGATGAAGAAATTTGTTTTACACATTTATTGTCGAACACGTTTACTATCACATTTATACATTGATCTTAACACTCGCCAAACTGAAACTGTTATAACAACTTCTTACTGATAATTCCTTTAATCCACGTACTTCAATCTTTTGTATAATTAACTTTACCATACTTTAGATCTTTCATAATTCTGCTGCGCGTAACTTGTGAATCTATATCCGATGTATGCCGTACTAATACTTTCGACGAACTGACTGACTGAAGACGACGTGTAGTGTACACAGATTTTTGATGAACTGACACACTTTACTTCTAACCTACTGCTTTTATACCCATACACACCGATATGCCTAAAGATTATAACTGAACTGCAATTGGCTAATAAAACGCGCCAACATTAGCGTCTATTTTAATATCCAATGAAAATTATGAATACATATGCTCTAGGGAAACGTTCCAGAAGATTCTCAACGGAAAAAACGCGCCAACATTACGTAACTTCCTCGTTTCCAATAATGATAAACAGCTCACCTCCCCTCGCTGCATTATTGCGCTATTATTGACAGTTTCAGTAAGGCAGTATAAACTTACTTCCCAACAATAATTATAATAAACAAATATCTCAAATCAATGTAACATAAAAATGCATATTCATATTACAATCATTATTTACATTAAAGTAATTTATGATACAAATTACTGCATCATATGCCCCACTAGAAACATAATTATAAATATTTACAACTTGTTTGGAAATTTTATAATTTGGTTTTTAGTCTCCTAAATCTTGGAACACACGCTATCACTTTCACTTAACACTTCACACGCATTTAACACACGATATGTTTTTCCTCTATCTTGCCACTACTTACTGGCTCTGGTTTAATGTGTTTAGACTTTAATCTGACATTACAACTTTTTTATAGCAAATACTATACCCTGAATTATTTAATTACTGTTACCAAATTGTTTACTTTCTTAAGTTGTTGACAAAAATTTATACATTTAAGATTTTTGTAATTATTACACATATTTACCAAAAAATATTCACCCTTTACATAAATATATTTGCATCTCTTAAATCTAAGTACTGTTTCACATTTTCTGTTTGCTACATAAGTATTTGTTTTAATTATTTTTAACCCATTTTTGTTATTTTGTGCTGTACATTCACAATACTCTTGGAATTATATCTACGTAATCTATTTTAATATAACAAATTGCTTTATTTCAAATGCTGTTACAGTTATAAAAAAAATGTTATTTTTCCCTTTTAAACATTTAGTTAGGTCCAAAATTTTATTTCTCCATTATCATGACGTACATATTTATTTAACCCTCTTACAATCCAATACATTGCTCTGCATTTCGTCTTTAACTATCCAGCATTTACTATTTATCATCTTTGTCTTCTGTTTCACCTTTATCGTCATTGTTGTATGGTTTCAGCATCTCAATATGGAACTTTCCAATGCTTTTCCGAGTTGTTGGATTGCATAACTCATATGTATTTGTTCCATATACTTCAACAACTTCATATGGTCCATGGTATTTGAGAAACGTTCGCCAATAAAGTTTATTTGCTTTATCCGACAATTTCTTGGTTTTAACCAAAACTAAATCTCCTATTTTGATCCTCCATTCCTTTCTCTTCTTTTCTTTTTGTTTAATTTTTCTTTTTATGGCCTTTTTCTTCATCCTCTCGAATGCTTTTTGGAACATCTCTTCTTCTGTTTGTGGTATCGAGTGCGCATCTGGAATGGCTTCTGGAATTTTCTTACACATTGTATTGATCTTCTTTCCTAACTTAAGTTCACATGGTTTGTATCCTGTCACATTGTTTACGGTTTCATTTAGTAGATTCTGAACGAAATTCACGTATCCATACCATTGGGTTTGTTTTCGATGACACAGCACCCTTAAATAATTTGAAATTTCCTTAATTTCCCTCTCCACTGGGTTGGAGTTCGGTCTGTATCTTGACGAAAAATATTGTTTAATGCCATTTTCTTTCAGTCCGTCCATAAATTTTTTTCCTGTGAAGTACGAAGCATTATCGCTCAATACAGATTGGATAGGTCCTTCTTCTATCACATATGACTTGAGTAGTCTATTCAAACATGCTAAACCTGTAGGTTTTCTCAAAGGGTAAATTCTTACATATTTGCTGAATATATCATAACAGACAAATATATATTTGTTTCCAAATTGACTTGAAGGCATCGGACCATGAATATCGATACTAATTACACATCTCGGCTTATCTCTTATAACCGAATTAGTTTCAAATGCATATGCTGCATTTATTTGCTTTGCCTTCCGACACAGGTTGCAGCACGATAGAAATTTCCGCACTTTCTGACGCAATTTGGATATGTATAAATTTTCTAAAATCATAGAAGTTGTCCGGTCCGTCCCTGAGTGTGCTAACCCTTCATGAAAATTCTTAATTAGTTCCTTTTCCATGCTTTTCGGAACCATTACCTTCCAACTAGGCACTTCTTTTCCATGCTTCTTGTATAATGTCCCATCCCGAATTGCTACAATTTCTTTCTTTGCCTCTTCAATTAGTGGTGCCTTTTCTTTAAGTTCTAATAATTTTGCGTTCTCATTTTGAATTTCCCCTATATTTTTCAATTTTCTTATCATTTCTTTACTTAAGGGAATTTCAATTGTCAATATTTTGACTTCATTTCTAGGCCTATCAATATTTTCGGGAATTTGTGGGTTGTAGTTTAATCTTGATAGCAAATCACTGAAGGTATTATTTTTACCAGGAATGTGTATAATCTCAATATCGAATGCAGATATTGCATGAATGTATCTAGCAAGTTTTCCACTACATAATCTACACCGTTGTATGAAAGTTAAGCTGATGTGGTCTGAATATACTTTCACCTTTTGCTGATAAATATAGGTTTTAAAACGAATTAATGAGAAATATAGTGCTCCAATTTCTAGCTGAGTCACTGAAGAATTCCGCTCAATATTTGTAAGTCCTCTAGAAGCTGTACTAATGACGTGAAAGTCATTGTTGATGTCTCGCTGTCCTAAAATTCCGGCGTATCCTTGCATTGATGCGTCAACATAAATCTCATATTCCAAATCTTCTCTGGGCCTCTCGAGTAATATGGACTTAGCAAAGAGTTCTTTTACTCTCTCAAAACATTTTTGATGATCCTCTGTCCATCTCCACTTATTATTCTTTCGGAGTAGCTGCCGCAGTGGTTCTATTTCAGCCGAATATCTTGGTACGAACTTACTCTGAAAGTTCAATACCCCTAAGAGACGTCTAATTTGTTTTACGTTCCTTGGTGGTGGAATTTTCATTATTGCTTCTATTCTCTTCTGATCAGGTCTTATACCTCGTTCATCCACTACATAACCCAGAAAATTTATTTCCTTGACACAAAATTTTGATTTTTGTATGTTTACAGTCATACCATATTGTTGCAGTTTGTTTAACACATAATGGACATTTTTCATGTGTTCTTCAAATGTGTGACTAATGATTAGGAAGTCGTCAATATACTTTATTAAGAAGTCGTCTGCAGAATTTCCAAAGATACTGTGAATGGCTCTCAAAAATCCACTTCCTGAGTTCTTTAAACCAACAGGATTTACACAAAAACGATACTGGATCCCCGAGTATTGAAATGAAGTGTAATCACGCACTTGTGGATCTAATTCCACTTGCCAATATGAAGCAGTGAGGTCAATGGATGTCAGAAATCTCCCTCTTGAAAGTTTCGTAATTAGTTGTTCAATTCCCTCACTTTGAAAATGATCTGGCTTCATATACTTGTTGACATATCTACCGTCTAAAGTTAATCTCAAACTACCATCTCGTTTAATACTCCAGCAGATTGAATTTATATACTGAGAATTACTTTGCTCAATAATCCCATTTTCTAACATGCTATTTATTAGTTGTCTAGCTTAGTCCCGAAGACTTATAAGTAAATTGTCATACTTGTGCCTATATGGTGGTACGTCTTCTACTTGAAATGTATGCTGATATACATTACATCTGCCTGGGATATTACTAAATACTGAACTATTGTTTATCAAAACATCATGAAGGATTTGTCTTTGCGTTATCGTAATATTATAAGCTTCTTCACACTTGTGTATTATTTCCTCATTTCTCTTCTCTTCCCAGCTGTAGTCTGTCTCGCTCACATGGTCGTCTTTTGTTTTGATTGTAAGTTTCTCTACTTTCTCTGGCATTTCTGCTAGCTGTTGAAAATATGGCGTGGTATTCCCTTCATATTCTGTGACTACCTGCTTTATCTGACTATTTGTATCAGTCTCTGTTATTTGTACAAAAAACTCTTGGTCACAAAGATTTTTCTCATCCTTTGTCATCTCAATCACAGAAACTTTCTCTTTTATAAAAGGTACCTTTATTTCTCTATCTTCTTTTGTTATTTTTAACTCTTCATGTTTAAAATCTATACGTGCTTCATATTCATGTAGGAAGTCACATCCTATAATTATGTCACAAATCAGATGGTTTACAATTGGAAACATAACCTCAAAATTCTCTCCGCCGATATGTATGTTAAGTAGAGCTTGTGTTTTTATGACCTGTGTCGTTCTTCCAATTGCAACACGACAAACTAAATTACTAGTGGGAAGAGCCATAATTTTGTTACCTTCATTAATTAAATTTATGTAAAATTTCTGTGAGCAAATTGAAGCTGACGAACCAGAATCTATAGTTGCAATGATCTCTTTCTTCGCAATTTCCATCCTAACATGAGGTGACTCGAAATGTTCTCCCTTATCTTTTGTTGCTGCAATCTTATTACAGGGTGTGTGTGTAGGCATATTATTTGTATTGGTAATGGATACTGAATTATTAAAGACGTCCTGAGAACCTACTGCACAGGATTCTATTAACAGTTTTCCTGGTTACTTCCATGTTCACGCACGGGACTGCCATTCCTAACAGGAGCTAAATCTATCTCATTGTCGCTACCATTGTTTTGAGTTCCCCTTCCTCGAGTTCGAAATCCTCGATTTCTGAAATTATGTCCCCTTGGCACGTAATTTTCTTGCCGTTCCTCAGATCTTTCCCGGTTATTGTTTTCCCTCCAGTGAGTGAAATTTCCCCTTTGTCTAATGTACCGCCTTCCATAATTTTGCCCTGTTTCAGGCAATCTTTCTGTCCTGACATAATTTATTTGTTCCTGTCGACCTGGTCTCCCATCTATCCTCGATCTTTCAAATTGTGGAACGTATGATTGATACCGTTGTCTGGTATTATTTTCATGACGTCTGTCTTGTCCTCTACTTTGCTGATAACTACCTTGGTAATTTCGTCTATCTCGCACATCTAAAAGTCTATGCTCCCACTCTCGAGATATATCTTCTTCCTGTTGTTCCAAAGCTGTCATTAATTCTGTCATCTCATAGATGCTACGTGGTGTTGCAATTAATAAGTAATTTTGTATCCTTAAAGGATAATGCCTTGTGAGCAAACTCTCAAAATCTTCCTCATTGATTGGAGGTGACAAGTTCCTAACCTGACTTGTATGTTTCAGTAAGTAATCAGTCATTGATATTCCCTCTCGTGGATTAAATTGACCATTACTAAGCATTGCTCGAATTCTGTGCTGTACCGTAACATTGCAAAATCTGTTCATGAATAACCTCTTAAAGGATTCATATGAAATTTCACCCCCTGATACCATTTGTAACCAATCTAGAGTTTTCTGGTCCAAACATCTTTTGACAACTATCATTTTTAATGCTTCAGGTATCTTTTTAATTTGAAAATACTCTGATAAGTCTGCAATAAACTGTACTGGACTGGAGTTTTCAATAAATTTTGGAAGTGGAAAATCACTTAAGATATGATGGTAATTTTGCAAATTCCCTACTCCCATATTTAAATTCTCTAGTGTTACTTGTGCACTCTGAGTTTCAGCATTAGCTCTAGATGAAGCTGCAGCATCACTCACATTATTTTTCATACCTGATGAACTACCTTTATCATTATTTTGTACATCAGATACATTAACATCACATATATTTATCCTTGAATTCAATTCTAACCTATTTACAGTACCTTGCAGATTTTCTATTGTCTATTCCAATTTTTTATTATTCTCATTTTGAACTGCTTGGTGTTTGTTAGTTTCAGAAGTTAGCTTTTGATTCAAATCTTTAGACAAATCTTTAACTTCTTCAGACAATTTATTTCTCTGTGTTTCTGACTCCTTCTGAATTTCAGATATTTCCCCTCTGAAATTAACTTGCACCTGAATTAAATCTGCATTTGTAGCCTCCATCATCTCTCTTAACTCATTTGAAATGCTACTCATTCGGCTACCTAACTCTGTACATTTTACATCAACATGCTCTATTTTATTATTAACCTCACTTTTTTGGTTAAATATTTCCCTGCTCATGTCCAACATTTTCTTTGAAACTTCCCCTATCTCATTTGCTATCATTTCCTGATTTTCATTTCTCATTCTAATCATACTACTATCTAGTTCCATGAATTTCTTTACAATTTCTTCCCTATTTTGATCTAATTTATGCTTTAATTTCTCATTACTCTTACCAATTTCTTCCCTTAATTGATCTGTAAAACTCCTATCAATATCTTCCCTCAATTTCTCATTATTCTGAGTTAGTTTTTGTTCTAAACTCCTATCAAAATCTTCCCTTAATTTCTCTATATTCTTTTCCATATTCTCATTAGTCTTTTTCATATCTTCTCTCAATTCCCTACTCATATTTCTCAGCATTTCCATCATCATACTAGCATCAAGATTAACATTTCCTGCTATTCTATTCTGACTTTCTGCACTAACATTTCCTCCATCAAATACTACATTGTTTAAGCTATTTTCTGTATCCTGTATTGAATTACAGCTAACTGTTACATTATCTCCCTCCATAATTATTTCTTCTGTATTATTAGTAGCCATTGTTTTCTTTATCCTACCGCTCCTAAGGTACATTTAAAATTTTACACCTTTTTTTTAGAATAAAATCATACGTTTCTAACCTTTCTTATGCTATCTGCTGATGTAGCTTTGATGTCCAGCTTTCTGCCCCTCTCTCCTAGGTTTGTATGTCGCTTCTGCGTTGTATTATGATGAATCTGCGTTGTCTCGATGTTTTTGTGTCCACTCATCCGCGTAGTCTGTCGTTCCTATAGTTGTTTCTGGAATCTGCGTCTTCTCGATGTTTTTGTAGTTGAATTCCCCTGTTGCCTTGTAATCTCGGAATTACGATGTCCAATCATCCGCGTAGTCTGTCGTCCCTTTTGTTGTTTCTGGAATCTGCGTCTTGTAGATCAATTCACTGCTCCATTCGTTCCACATCCTGGTTAATTCTGCTACTTTGCTGGTTAATTCTGCTACTTTCCTGGTTACTTTGCCCCATTCCTGGTCACTTTGCCCCACGTTGGGCGCCAATTTGTAACGGTATTACTTATAATGTTATTACTTGTGATGTTTGTGTATGTGTGTTTACTTCATGTGAAGCCATCTTGTGACGTCATTCATTTGTTCGGTTTGTAGCTCCATCTGGTGTTAGCAATTTGCGGCAGTATTAGTGTTCGAAAGAATGCAACTGTTATTTGATTTAATTTTTGTTTACTGTCCTCCGGCTAGCTATTATTTCTCGGTCGAACATGTCTCTTGATCAGGGTGTGTAAACGGAAAGGAATCTTTTATCCAAATATAACAGTGATGAAGAAATTTGTTTTACACATTTATTGTCGAACACGTTAACTATCACATTTATACATTGATCTTAACACTCGCCAAACTGAAACTGTTATAACAACTTCTTACTGATAATTCCTTTAATCCACGTACTTCAATCTTTTGTATAATTAACTTTACCATACTTTAGATCTTTCATAATTCTGCTGCGCGTAACTTGTGAATCTATATCCGATGTATGCCGTACTAATACTTTCGACGAACTGACTGACTGAAGACGACGTGTAGTGTACACAGATTTTTGATGAACTGACAGACTTTACTTCTAACCTACTGCTTTTATACCCATACACACCGATATGCCTAAAGATTATAACTGAACTGCAATTGGCTAATAAAACGCGCCAACATTAGCGTCTATTTTAATATCCAATGAAAATTATGAATACATATGCTCTAGGGAAACGTTCCAGAAGATTCTCAACGGAAAAAACGCGCCAACATTACGTAACTTCCTCGTTTCCAATAATGATAAACAGCTCACCTCCCCTCGCTGCATTATTGCGCTATTATTGACAGTTTCAGTAAGGCAGTATAAACTTACTTCCCAACAATAATTATAATAAACAAATATCTCAAATCAATGTCACATAAAAATGCATATTCATATTACAATCATTATTTACGTTAAAGTAATTTATGATACAAATTACTGCATCAGAATATGAAGACGTAGAGTATCATACAAAGAAATCGATTCAAGAATGCAACAAATGTGGCCCAAAAGTAAATATGGATAAAACCAAATATATGGCCAAAGCAGAAGTTCATCAAAATGTGGTACTGAAAGACGGAATGGGGATAAATAAACACACAGAGGAATATAAATACCTGGGAGTAAAGGTTACACAAGATCGGAAACAAGAAAATGAAATAAGATAAAAGATAAACTCAGGAAAGTATGCTATATCTATTTTGAATAGTATATAATGGCATATACATATCTCAAGAGAAACTAAAAAAACAATTTCTAAAACAATAATTGGAAGTAATATAACCTATGGCTCTGAACTATCAATTAAAAAGAAAATCATTGCAAAAGAAATGAATTTTTGGAGGAGTAATGCTAGGATATCTAAAAGAGAAATAATTATAAATGACATAAAATAAAATATGAATGTTCAAACATTTAATTTTAGATTTTATTCAACAAGAGCAATTAGAATGGTATGGGCATGCTAAGAGGATGAAAGATTGCCCAAAAGAGTAATATAGTGGACGCCACCAGGAAGGAGGAGGAAAGAAAGGCCGCCTAGCACGTGGATTCAAGGAATTAGCGGGGAAATGATGGATTGGGAAATTGAAGATTTATGGCCCAACAGGCAACAATGTAGAAAAGTAATAAGATGTTAAACACTGTAGTCTTGGGTGCCGGAATAATGAGGACTGTAAAACCTAATATATACGCGCACTTAATCCGTTGATGCATTCTAATTTTACATTCAGATTACAATAATGAAAAATTAACAAGTAGAAAATATTAAATTTGTCAACTAAAGCCTTTTTGATAACTAAGTCTTTTATCACGCCATTATCACGTCTTTAGCGTCCACAAAGAGGAAACTGTCAAAAACCAATCGTTATCTCTTATATTAGAATCTGTTAATATTTATAATATTTAAAGTGATAACGTCCAAATAAGTAATACAATGACAACACCGGTATACTCATATTTATATTTAAAGAAAAACAATTCTGCAAATAATTTACTTTAATCTGAAATGATCATCTATAAAGTAACCATTTTGTTACATTTAACTTCACAACGATTACCTCTATCATAAATCAAATATTTTAACAGGAGCATATATACTGGAACTTTTTCTTAACTGGCAAGTTTTATGATCATCCTTATTACTACAAAACGGCCTTCGATAAGATGTTACAAAATAACTAAGGAATTTTATAGTAGTAAAAGAGAGGCTTTGGATTTCACGATTTTTGTGTAATTATTGGAACTAAGTTTCTTATTACATGCTTATCACCGCAGTATTTCTACACCTTACATTTAATCAGCACTTCCGATTTGAAACAGTTGCTTGGTGTTAAATCTCTAATACGAGGCTTAGTTTAGGACTAATATGACTAATTACAATGGAAGACTGCTAATTAGAAGAGTAGTAAGATACAGATAACCAGGGTGTTATACAAGGATATCCCTTAATTTAAAATTTTAATACCATAATGTTAAAACTGTTTCATTTAATTACAGAATTTCATGTGAAATTTGCTTAGATATATTGCAGTCAACATGTTAAACGAAACCGCTGCCGATGCAATAAGAAAATAACACAAATAGAACAAGAAATATGGTACTTTTGGAAAACCACCACTTGAGATGTAAAATGTATAAATGGATAACTTATACAAAGTGCGTTCTAAACGGTCTTGACCTGAACAAGGAACCACAACATTTACGAGAAGTGAATTTTATTTTAATCTCATACAAAGTTACCTTGTAAATCAACACATCTAGCCTATCCACTTTCCAACTGTCTAATATCCTCAGTAAAACAAGGATTGTGAAAATATGCAAAATAAGCGTTTGTTTCATCTTCAAACTATCATTTGGAGCCAAATCCTGGCGAATATGGCGGGTGTGGAAGCCCCAGGAAACGTTGTGATAGTCTCTGACGTGTATGAAGGCTTGTTGTCGTGATGAAATACAACATTATTTTGTTGCAAAGTATGGACGTTTAGCCTGAATAGCATCCTTCATTTGGTACAGTAATGAAGCGTAATACTCCCCGATGACGACTCTGGATATAGTCTAAGAGTTCTACACAATGAAAATTTCATAAATCTGATCTAGTAATGAAGCGTAATTAACCGATTATGACTCTCCGCTTCTGGATGTAGTCTATGAGCGCTACACCACCAGAATCTCAGAATATTGGTCTAGTAATGCAGCGTAATTCCTCAATGATGGCTCTGCCCTTCTAGATGTAGTCCATGATTACTACAGCATGAGGATCTCAGAGCAGTGAGGCGAAATTCTGGACGATGTTAACCTTGGTCTTCTGGACATAGTTCTATGAGCAATACACCATAAGAATCGCAGAGTAGTGAAGAGTAATTCCCCGGTGATAATTTTGGTATTCTGGACGTAATCTGTAGTACTATACCATGAGAATTGCAGAGTAGTGAAGAGTAATTCCCCGATGATAACCTTGGTATTCTGGTCATAGTTCTATGAGCACTACACCATGAGAATCGCAGAGTAGTGAAAAGTAATTCCCCGATGATAATCTTGGTATTCTGGTCATAGTTCTATGAGCACTACACCATGAGAATCGCAGAGTAGTGAAAAGTAATTCCCCGATGATAATCTTGGTATTCTGGTCATAGTTCTATGAGCACTATACCATGAGAATCGCAGAGTAGTGAAGAGTAATTCCCCGATGATAACCTTGGTATTCTGGACGTAATCTGTGAGTACTACACCATGAGAATCGCAGAGTAGTGAAGAGTAATTCCCCGATGATAATCTTGGTATTCTGGTCATAGTTCTATGAGCACTACACCATGAGAATCGCAGAGTAGTGAAGAGTAATTCCCCGATGATAACCTTGGTATTCTGGTCATAGTTCTATGAGCACTACACCATGAGAATCGCAGAGTAGTCAAGAGTAATTCCCCGATGATAACCTTGGTATTCTGGACGTAATCTGTGAGTACTACACCATGAGAATCGCAGAGTAGTGAAGAGTAATTCCCCGATGATAATCTTGGTATTCTGGTCATAGTTCTATGAGCACTACACCATGAGAATCGCAGAGTAGTGAAGAGTAATTCCCCGATGATAACCTTGGTATTCTGGACGTAATGTGTAGTACTACACCATAAGAATCGCAGAGTAGTGAAGAGTAATTCCCCGATGATAACCTTGGTATTCTGGTCATAGTTCTATGAGCACTACACCATGAGAATCGCAGAGTAGTGAAGAGTAATTCCCCGATGATAACCTTGGTATTCTGGACGTAATCTGTAGTACTACACCATAAGAATCGGAGAGTAGTGAAGAGTAATTCCCCGATGATAACCTTGGTATTCTGGACGTAATCTGTAGTACTACACCATAAGAATCGCAGAGTAGTGAAGAGTAATTCCCCGATGATAACCTTGGTATTCTGGTCATAGTTCTATGAGCACTACACCATGAGAATCGCAGAGTAGTGAAGAGTAATTCCCCGATGATAACCTTGGTATTCTGGACGTAATCTGTAGTACTACACCATAAGAATCGCAGAGTAGTGAAGAGTAATTCCCCGATGATAACCTTGGTATTCTGGACGTAATCTGTAGTAATACACCATAAGAATCGCAGAGTAGTGAAGAGTAATTCCCGATGATAACCTTGGTATTCTGGTCATAGTTCTATCAGCACTACACCATGAGAATCGCAGAGTAGTGAAGAGTAATTCCCCGATGATAACCTTGGTATTCTGGACGTAATCTGTAGTACTACACCATAAGAATCGCAGAGTAGTGAAGAGTAATTCCCCGATGATAACCTTGGTATTCTGGACGTAATCTGTAGTACTACACCATAAGAATCGCAGAGTAGTGAAGAGTAATTCCCCGATGATAACCTTGGTATTCTGGACGTAATCTGTGAGTACTACACCATGAGAATCGCAGAGTAGTGAAGAGTAATTCCCCGATGATAATCTTGGTATTCTGGTCATAGTTCTATGAGCACTACACCATGAGAATCGCAGAGTAGTGAAGAGTAATTCCCCGATGATAACCTTGGTATTCTGGTCATAGTTCTATGAGCACTACACCATGAGAATCGCAGAGTAGTCGAGAGTAATTCCCCGATGATAACCTTGGTATTCTGGACGTAATCTGTGAGTACTACACCATGAGAATCGCAGAGTAGTGAAGAGTAATTCCCCGATGATAATCTTGGTATTCTGGTCATAGTTCTATGAGCACTACACCATGAGAATCGCAGAGTAGTGAAGAGTAATTCCCCGATGATAACCTTGGTATTCTGGACGTAATCTGTAGTACTACACCATAAGAATCGCAGAGTAGTGAAGAGTAATTCCCCGATGATAACCTTGGTATTCTGGTCATAGTTCTATGAGCACTACACCATGAGAATCGCAGAGTAGTGAAGAGTAATTCCCCGATGATAACCTTGGTATTCTGGACGTAATCTGTAGTACTACACCATAAGAATCGCAGAGTAGTGAAGAGTAATTCCCCGATGATAACCTTGGTATTCTGGACGTAATCTGTAGTACTACACCATAAGAATCGCAGAGTAGTGAAGAGTAATTCCCCGATGATAACCTTGGTATTCTGGTCATAGTTCTATGAGCACTACACCATGAGAATCGCAGAGTAGTGAAGAGTAATTCCCCGATGATAACCTTGGTATTCTGGACGTAATCTGTAGTACTACACCATAAGAATCGCAGAGTAGTGAAGAGTAATTCCCCGATGATAACCTTGGTATTCTGGACGTAATCTGTAGTAATACACCATAAGAATCGCAGAGTAGTGAAGAGTAATTCCCCGATGATAACCTTGGTATTCTGGTCATAGTTCTATGAGCACTACACCATGAGAATCGCAGAGTAGTGAAGAGTAATTCCCCGATGATAACCTTGGTATTCTGGACGTAATCTGTAGTACTACACCATAAGAATCGCAGAGTAGTGAAGAGTAATTCCCCGATGATAACCTTGGTATTCTGGACGTAATCTGTAGTACTACACCATAAGAATCGCAGAGTAGTGAAGAGTAATTCCCCGATGATAACCTTGGTATTCTGGACGTAATCTGTGAGTACTACACCATGAGAATCGCAGAGTAGTGAAGAGTAATTCCCCGATGATAATCTTGGTATTCTGGTCATAGTTCTATGAGCACTACACCATGAGAATCGCAGAGTAGTGAAGAGTAATTCCCCGATGATAACCTTGGTATTCTGGACGTAATCTGTAGTACTACACCATAAGAATCGCAGAGTAGTGAAGAGTAATTCCCCGATGATAACCTTGGTATTCTGGACGTAATTTGTAGTACTACACCATAAGAATCGCAGAGTAGTGAAGAGTAATTCCCCGATGATAACCTTGGTATTCTGGACGTAATCTGTAGTACTACACCATAAGAATCGCAGAGTAGTGAAGAGTAATTCCCCGATGATAACCTTGGTATTCTGGTCATAGTTCTATGAGCACTACACCATGAGAATCGCAAAGTAGTGAAGAGTAATTCCCCGATGATAACCTTGGTATTCTGGTCATAGTTCTATGAGCACTACACCATGTGAATCGCAGAGTAGTGAAGAGTAATTCCCCGATGATAACCTTGGTATTCTGGACGTAATCTGTAGTACTACACCATAAGAATCGCAGAGTAGTGAAGAGTAATTCCCCGATGATAACCTTGGTATTCTGGACGTAATCTGTAGTAATACACCATAAGAATCTTAGAGTAGTGAAGCGTAATTCCCCGAAGATTACTCTGCTATTCTGGAGGTGGTCTATGAACACTACACATCAGAATCTCAGAAAATTGGTCTAGCAGTGAAGGATAATTTCCCGATAACGACTCTGCCTTTCTAGATGTAGCCTAAGAGAACTACACCATGAGAATCTCAGAAAACTAGCAATGCCTTTTCTGCTGTTTTTTATGGCGGGGGGTTTCTTTGGACAGCTGTTTGGGCTTCCTCCCTGGCCTGATGGATCTTGTTCCACCTACTGTTATGAAATATCGGAGAAACACATTGGAATTGCGTTTTAACAAGTTATGTTGAGAAATGTTCGTTCAAATGCAGTTCTGGTAACCAGAACTTCATATTTAGTTTTTTTTAAGGTAGTTTAATTGCAACTTTATTTTTCGTATAAAGTGTAGTGTACACGCCCTATCGAGGACTTCACAATATAAGTCAACTCGCGTACCTTTGCGGCATTGTGAATTTTTATCACAATCTCATCAGTCATAGCATTTTTAGGTTGTCCAGAATATTCATAACTTACCAGGATTTCGAATCTTTGCTTCGGTTAAACCGAGGCTTAATAAAGGATGGGGTGTGTCTATGTAAAATAAACGGTGATTGTCAAGTGTGACTTGTTAGCACTATCGCTGAATACATGCTTTCAATGCATAATAAAAAGGAAGGGAAAGAAATTTGTCTGTATTTTTTCATTTCAGAAATGCTAATAACAAATTTAAGGAAGTATGACTTAAAAGAAGAGAATATTTAAATTTAACCCTTGCAAGTCATCGTTTTTACCGAACTTCCAACAGCACATAGGTAATACATAATGCATGCCATTTGGCAGATTGGGCTGGAAAGGGTTTATAGATAAAACAAGATGGCGATATCAATGTTCCTATGTTTCCTTATGGAAGTATAAATTGAACACTGAATGTCGGAATTAGGTTTTTATTTTAAATAGTTGGATGTCTATAAGTAACGAAATGAGATATCAGAGACTATATAGTTAAAGTGATAAAATGATTACTAGAATATAATGAGTGTACAAGTGTACAAAGAAAGAAGTTAACAGATAGTCCAAAACATTTCTGAATTACAGACCATCAGCAAAAGAGAGACATCGGCCGTTTGCTAATCAGACGACAAGATATGCCATGCATGGTGTTGATGTTGATAACTAGTAATAATCTGTCTTATTTATTTCATCTACTGCTGTACTTATCGATGAAAAATATACTATTTCCATTCAAATTCAAATTTATAAGAGAAGCAACATGTTTTAATTCCTTTTAAATTTGACATCTGCTCCACATAAAGATTTGTTAGTGCTATATTGGTGTACTGTTGGTTTGGATAATCTCGCAACAAAAATTGTAATCGATAAATGAGTTTCAAAGATGTTACATCAACTTATTCAATATGCTGGAATTCTAATGAAACCTATCTTTTTATCATCGGTATTTGAAGGAGTTGAGGCAGTATTTTTAACACTTAAATAATTTCAGTCTAATTATATAATATGTAAATTCAATAAGAGCCCGCCTTGAAGCAATATGTGTATGTAATAATTTGTAAAATGTATGTAACAGTCATTACATATGCTTATATTATTGTATCCATGTGTAATAATGTTATGTGAATGCATTACGTAATTTAGTAATGTAGGAGCTGTGAGAATAATAAGTTAAACGTTGCTAACAATGAGGTAACCTTGAAGCAATAATGAGCTTGAGAGTTTAAGTAATACTAGTCATTATTAGAGCAGCAATAATGTAAATTTTGAGACAGTTTATAAATTGCCAATCAACAGCCACAAAAGGCTTTAGTTAAATGCAGGTATTCTATTGGAGTAGGATTAGCCAATCAGGGACTTGAAATACAGATATTTACACGTTTAGACGGTTGAAATCTATTTAGTTGCCTGCAGACCGCGATAGTAACCGCATGCAAGATGCGTCCTCTAGAGAAATATAATACGTATTCGTGTGAGACGAAAAATAAGTTTACGTGTTAAAAAGTGTAATTAATTTAATAAAAAAGAATCTCACAGCTCTCTATATCGTGAAGTGCTATTTAATTTGTGTCAAGGATTAATAAAAAAGGAGTGAATTAAAACTTAAAATCTGTGTAAGCCTACATTCTTGTCGCATCACGCCCTGCCAAGATATCAACGTCTCTAAAATAAATACTGACCAGCCGAGGCAAACATAAATATTAAATATTTAAAGAAGCAGTTTAATTACAAAGTTAATATTTTTTTTAAACTTAGGGCAAGGCCATCTGAAACTACATTTGGGGCGAAGCCTACCGGAAACTGTTTACTATACGTGCGGTTGCAACTACTTCAAGTTTGGCTCCCCAGCAGTTGAACTATAATACAACTCCTTCAATACAAACTACTTCAAATTGACGCCCAAACGTGTTGCAAACAAGTTACAATACAAGTCCTACTTCAAATCGGCTTTTCATACGTAGCAGCAAACAACGTAAAGAACAATTCTACTTCAAATTGGCGTCCATACGTGGAGCTAATGAAAGACAAAATCTACCTCAAAGTGCCAGTAATTTATTTTTGGTAAATGCTGATCAGTTAAAGTGCCAGTCGTAGAATTAATTTAAATACAATTTAAAAGAAATTCAGCTTTATCTAGCGATTTATAACATATTAAAAGGGAACGATTCCCTTAGCCAAATTACATTACTTTACGTGTCTCCACTATGCATACGTTCGGTAAACTTTAACCCCCGCGGTGTTTGCAAATCGCATACACGACATTTCATTGCTTTATTCGATCGGATATATCGACCTCTTAATTCTCGATTATAAACAACAACCAAAGGTTACCGAGGGCAAGTCCTGACCCTTACCGAATATGAAGAACCATATGGAAAAGACTTGCTTGTTGGATGATGGCCATGAGTTTCGCAACGGTGTTTTCATGTCCGTTTCTGTGAGGAAATGTTACCAACTGAACTTCTTATTTCTTTCTTTGGACGGCCGTTTGTTCAATTTTGATGAAGTTTCTTAACCATCTGTTTCTTTATTCCATGTGACGCTCATCACATAATCTCTTTTTGGTTTAGGGAATGTACAGAAATGTCCGTGGTAATATCGTTAACTACTTGGTTATATTGACAATTACTTAGTTAAAATAAGTAAGGTGTATTAGTCTTCAATAAATAAACATGACTTCAATACTACTTTTATAAAACACAATAATTATTAAAACAGTTTAATGCTTTACGGTTTAAAAGGTCTGATGTTTTACATTTACATGTGTTTCTCTATTCATCAAATTTTATTACTTTCTCTACTACGTATAGTAAGTAGGGGAAGTATTGTATTCCACCCAAAAATTAGATACCGAGATTTCACCGGAAATACATGTTTTGAGAGATGCATTTTTGGAAACATGTCCGTCTGTGTGTCTGTCTGTGAACAGCATAACTCAGAAACGAACTGTCGGATAAACACCAAACTTGGTATTTAGATTCAGTATCTTCCAGGGATGCGACACGAAGGTTTTCAAGAAAATCCCCCACCCCAGAGTACGCTTTACATGGAACATTTTTCGAAAATTTTAATTTTCTAAAAAATGGCTCAAACGATTTTGATTCAAAAATCATATGTTTAAGATATTTTCATGACAAATAAAATGTATATCTTGAATTTTCTGGGAATGTCTCCAAAAGTATTCTTCATTGTGAACGACTTTTGGTAAATTGGTAAACCATAAGAGATAGACAAAATTTTACTGCACAAAAGATGTAGATCGCGTTAAAATACACAATTTATGTCATATACATTTTTGTTGAGTGAACCATTTTCGAGATATTGCTTGTTATTCCCTTAAATTTTTCAATACTTATTTTCTCAAATGGGAATTCGTTATTCATTTTTTGTCTTGGATATGCAAAGAGTATTAGTCTGTGGAAAAGGGAATAGTGCTTCACCTAGCAACCAGCTATTATGAGATATGTATGTGCTTAAAGGCTACTGTATTTCGATACTGCCCTTGTAAATATATATTTCCCTTACATCTACAAGAAAATTAGCAATAAGATAGTGTCTGCAAATGTTTATCTCCATTAACATGAAGTAGATGGAGAATAAGCGTTTGTAAAACTTGTTTTACAAGAGTAGAGGAAGTCATGTGAGTTTAACAGATCAGAATTTTTTTATAGCTTCTACAAGCATTCTTGCTTTAAAAGTGTCTCCACCTTTCAGAGGTTGCCTTCAACTGCCTTCCTCCAAAACCCTCTGTCCTGCCTTCGTTTAAATTCCTCCCGTGCTCCTTCAAATTCCCAGAATGTCACCTGTCATATATAGGAGAGATAGATGCAGAACGGAAGATTGAAGAATTTAATCGTATGTGTGGAACTATCAGAAGAATATTAAAAGCTAGGGTCAGGGGGGCACACATATGACATTTTACAAAACAATGGCGGTACCATGTGGATTATATGAGCGAGACTTGGACCTTTGATACAAAAACACATGGTAGGATACAAGTAGTGGAGATGATATTTTTAAAGGATATCTGGGAGTCACAAAAAGAGGTATTATACAATAAAGACTTTCGCAATCGTCTGGAAATATATGAATTAAATGATAAAATAGCTGACTATAGACAGACATGGGAAGACCATGTTAATAGAATGGGTAATGAAAGAATGACCAAAGAAGATTTTAAAGTTCAAGTGGAGAGGGGGAAGAGGAGTTGGAAGACCCAAGAGAAGATGGTCGGACCAATGAGACGCAACAGATCATGAGGTCTAATACCTGAAGAAGAAGAAGAAGAAGAAGAAGAAGAATAAGCATGTGTTATTACCCTGGCTACACCACCTCTCCAGCTGCAGCGAGGTCTCATATGACGACCCACATGGCGACCATGACAGAATCTGTTTGGTCCATCTATCTTCTGACATCATCTAGACATGGCGCTACCATTGCAGCGTATTCTTTTCAAGCCTTTCCACTGGGTTTCTTCTTGTTCCATTCTTTCCCTTATTGTTTTATTAGAAACTCATTGTATTCTAGAGACACGACAACTCCTACGCGGTACATCCATCTCTACTACATTTAACATTTGTTTTTGTCCCTGCGTCAAAGCCCATTGTTATCCTCCATAAGTGAGGATACTTTCAACAATAGCATATAATTTTTTCTATAATAGATTTCAAAACTATTTAATTGTAGCGGGTGGGGTTGTAGCGCTCCACATGTTTGATATTTCACTTCATAATGAGCTCCATTAATATTACTAGCCACTTGAATCTCGGGATATTGTGGGTGAAGGCAATGAACAAGCTGAATTCCTTTAACGATTTGATTTATTTTAACACGACAAATTATCGAAGCGGATAGCGACTGTTCTCCTTTGAGTAATAATGAAATAATCTATAAGCTATGTTTTACATCTTCCCGCTACTTTGTCTATTGCAGTGGACCTAGCTACCTACGTCATACGCTATCTCCTACCCACACGCACACATTAGGGCAATCTACCACTATACAATTCACTGAATTGGAGAAGTATGTGAGCAAGTGAAGAAGTGTTGAAATCTGGGGCTGGCCTCCCTTATATATCCCGCCGCTATGACGCTAACTTTTGCGCTCTTTTACCTAATCTTTGTGTCGATTGGTTATTTACTTGGCGTACTGTGAGAGAGAAAACGTTCACTTTTAGAAGTTAAGCTTCTGTCTGAATCCTTTGGAAAAACCAATGAACTCTGTCTCACTTACAACACTTGTTTCTCTTTCTAATTGCTGACACCCTTGCCTTTCCAGAAATTGTTCCCTATCTCGCCCTTGTTTCTTCCTGAACCTCTCTCTCAGCTCTACGCAAGTCTGCCTATTCCTGTGCTCGTTAGCGCGTATATGTTAGTGGACCTTCAAACCTGCTACTAGATTGCTTCCCAGCTAATTACAGTGTTTCTTCCATGTGTCTACATTTTATAGTACAAGTTATCCTATAGTGTTATATCCTACTATAATATATATTGTAATCCTTGCTATTGATTTATGATTTCCCATTATTTATATTGCTTGTCCTATCGGGTATATGTTTCCCTACAAATGGAGCCCAAATATTTAGGGCTATCTACTATGTTAATCTTCCCCAGACCAGATTCATCCACATCTTCTCCATCTCCTCCAACAACAAGGTATTCTGCTGCAAAATATTATTATGAAAGCCTATTTTTCCATCTACTTCATGCTAATTGATATAAACTTTTGCAGAAGTATATTAATAACACATTTCATTGTAGCCACAAGGGGGATAGAGAAAACGGAATGGATGGTTAGATGTTCATAAGGGGACGCTGTATACCAATCTTAAAATTTCATATTCTCTCCATAACATCGGGAGAAATAATTGAATAGTAACAGAACTTTTAGAAAATGACAAATTAATAAAATATTCAAACCAATAATAAGGGACATCTCGGAAATGGCAGATGCCACAAAAGGTTTGGTTGAAATAAATTGTATATCTTAAAGATTTCTAAACGGAGCGAGAGAGAGAGAGAGAGAACAGACGATAGTGCGTGTGACTTGCATTCGGGAGGTCGTGGGTTCGATTCCCGTGGCCGACCATCCTGACTCATGGGATTTTTCGGGGTTTCCTCGGGTCGCTAGGTGAATGCTGGGAAGATAATTACATCCCCCGCACTTCCTGCCCCTCATTTCACCTTGTTTCCCTTTTCACTTCACCTTTCATCTGTTTGGTTGTTTCAGGCTGTTGCAAGTGTCGGCGAGAGTCTCGGCGTTGCGTGGCAGGGGAAAAGAGGCTCTCTGTAACACTTCGGTACTCGGAATGTGGGCAATCTCAGCGTCACGGGCCCCTCAGTGGGATGACAAGCCTGCACGGGGGATGGGAGCTGGTTGTACCAGCTGCCACCGGGGAGTTTCAACCCGGAAAACATAGGGACCCTGCCCTCTGCTCTGTCATAACTTCTGGTCTGGCCGCTCCCTGTCTCCTCTCGCCTCCCGGGGGCGCCCCTTTAGGTCTAGCGTAAAACATCGAGGTGCTAAGTCCCACTCCGCTCCTGGCCCTACGTCATACTCAAATATATCGAAACTTTTCGTGTAGTATATTTTTGTCTATCTTTTATGATTTACACGTTATACAAAATGTTTCCCGAATGAAGAGGACCTCACAGGCTATTCCCTGAACATTCAAGATATTCATTTTATTTGTTAGCTAGGGATCTAAAATATGTTACTTTAAGAAATTTAGACTTTATTTAGGAAATCAAAAATATAGATGATCTTTACACAAATAGGGTAGTTTTGGTGCGGTAGTTTTTGCCGAAAATCTTGGTTTGCATCTTTGTAAGCTATTAAGCTTGATTAGAAAATATTTATTGAACACTTAATTTTGAGTTATGCTGTTCTCTCTTTCTCTCTCCATAACACGCGCGCACGCACACACACACACATATATATACAGGGTTTTTCATAAATACTTTTACAAACTTCGGGTATGGGTTTCTTACACCAGAAGAAGGAAAAACGTTCATATGAACATTTGTCCCATAATCCTTTGTTTTCTCGCTAGGAGGTGTTCGACACACTTATAACATACAAAACTCATAATAAATGCTCGTAATGTCCTCTTGCTTCTATGCATGGCTGTACTCGTTGAATCATTGAATGTCGCACCCTGTCAAAAACTCCGGGATGGTGTCGAATGGTTTCGCAGGCTTCCATGACACGTCAATGAAGCGTTTCTGCATCCGGGATGGCTGCTGCATAAACCAATGATTTAAGATGCCCCCAGAGGTAAAAATCCACAAGATTGAGGTCGGGAGAACGTGCAGGCTATGAAACTGGTCCTCCTCTGTTTATCCATCGGTCATGGTAGATACCAGTGCATCTCGAACAATGCGACTAAAATGTGCCGGAGGCAGGCATTTATCACATTTATCAGCAAGGCGACGATAAACAGCAACAAAGGTTGGTTGACTCGGTTGTCTTCGGTCTGGAAACTCCATCTGATAGAGCAGTGCAGCCTCGCGTCCATTACCATTCGCGCGACCATACATAAGAATCATGTCTGCCTGTTCACGAAATAACTATCTAGCAATGGTGGAACGAAACACGTGCAGTTAGCTCACTACATGTACACAATTGAAACGTTGAAGACAGACTAATGACAAACAATAAACGTAAACAAGTCTCCATGGCAACACTTCCCCATCTACCGTATGTAGTACAATGGGTCAACGCCTTCTATGAATGCATAGAGAAATGAAGTTTTGAGGTTGGACCCCGAAAGCCGTTGAACTCACACTTTCTTTGTGACAGGAATAACGCGAAACCCAAGGATTATGGGACATATATGTTCATATGAACGTTTTTCCTTCTTTTGGTGTGAGGAACCCATACCCGAGGTTTGTAAAAGTATTTATGAAACGCCCAGTATACACATATGGACCATTTACTAAAAGAGCTTTTCTGCATTGATTCAAAGCATACATTTACTGTCAAATCTAAACATAGAATTTTTGGGGCGAAATACAGTAACTCCGCTTAAATACTATAGAAGGTGAAGGAGGAAGGAAACGTTGTAAGAACTAAACAACAACGGTTTTTCTAAGCTACTCATAATACTGAATACCTCCCCAATAGGGGTAAGAAAATTGAAATTGAGTTTTATTTATGGATGCTCTTTAACTGTCATGGTTCTTAGCGTCTCGTTCTACGCGTGGGCGTTAAAGAACGAAAATGTTTGCTCTAAACCCTCTTTATCAGACATGAGGTTTTTTACGTGCCATAAATCTAGGACACGTTACCATCGGCTTTATTTCCATTTCGAAGAAGCCATGTTAAGGACTTCTACGTACGAAAAATCCATCGCCGTCCGCTGAGTTTGAACCCGATGGCACCTCTAGATCACAGAAAAGGGGAAGGAGAAACGGGAAATCAACCAGTGGGCCTATATAGAGAGTATAGAATGCATGATTACTGCCATTAAGGAAATAAAATATATCCTACCTCAGGTAGTTACAACGATCCAACATTTCCTGCTTTGTTTTTTGTGGTGTAGTATTGCGCTTACCTCTTAAATTTTTAATAGATGAATGCAGGGCCTTTATTGATGTAAAATTATTAAAATTACTTAGTGCAATAATTAATACAGCATATTTAAGATACAAACTAAGCGTGTCAAACATAAAACAAAAAGTTGCGAAAATGACTCGGGGTTTTCATTAAGAATGCCGTAAGTATGGTTTTTTCTTCATTGAGAATGTCATGGCGCTGAAAGCAGTTGCTATTTCACAAAGAATGTGCATAACATAAGATAAAATCGCTTATATTTCATCTTTAGTGACAGAACCTATTAATCCTAGATTGGGCACTTGATGAACATACACTACGTGATTATAAGTATCCGGACACCTGGCTGAAAATGACGTACAAGTTCGTGGCGACCTCCATCGGTAATGCTGGAAGTCAATATGGTGCTGGCCCAACCTTAGCCTTGATGACAGCGTTCACTCTCGCAAGCATACTTTCAATCAGGAGCTGGACGGTTTCTTGGGAATGGCAGCCCATTCTTCACGGAATGCGGAACTGAGGAGAGGTATCGATGTAGGTAGGTGAGACCTGACACGAAGTCGGCGTTCCAAAACATCCCAAAGGTTTCAAGTCAGAACTTTCTGAAGGCCAGTCCATTTAAGGGATGTTATTGTCGTGTAACCACTCCGCCACAGCCCGTGCAGTATGAACAGGTGCTTGATCATGTTGAAAGATGCAATTGCCATCCCCGAATTGCTCTTCAACAGTGGGAAGTAAGAAGGTGCTTAAAATATCAATGTAGGTCTGCGCTGTGATCGTGCCACATAAAACAACAAAAGGGTGCAAGCCCCTTCAGGAAAAACACGACCACACCATAACACCACCACCTCCGAATTTCACTGTTGGCACTACACACGCTGGCAGATGACGTTCATCGGGCATTCGCCATACCCACACCCTGCCATCGGATTGCCACATTGTGTACCGTGATTCGTCACTCCACACAAGTTTGCCCCTGTTCAATCGTGTAATGTTGACGCTCCTTACACCAAGCGAGGCGTCGTTTGATATTTTCCTGCGTGATGTGTGGCTTATGAACAGCCGCTCGACCATGGAATCCAAGGTATCTCACCTCACGCCTGTCATAGTACTTGGGGTGGATCCTAATGCAGTTCCGAATCCTGTGTGATGGTCTGGATAGATGTCTGCCTATTACTCTTTATGAACCTCTTCAAATGTCGGGGGTCTCTGTCAGTCAACAGACGAGGTCGGCCTGTACGCTTTTGTGCTGTACATGTCCCTTCACGTTTCCACTTTTAGGAGTGTGGAAATCTCGCATACAGACTTCTGACACAAGTGACACCCAATCACCTGATCACGTTCGAAGTCCGTGAGTTCCACGGAGCGTCCCATTCTGCTGTTTCACGATGTCTAATGACTACTGAGGTCGCGGATAATGAGTACTAGGCACTAGGTGGCAGCACAATGTACCTAAGATGAAAAACGTATGTTTGTGAGGTGTCCGGATACTTTTGATCACATAGTGTATGTCTCTGGACAGTTTATGTTTCTTTGTTTTTGATTGATAGATGTCTTTTCACGCGCTTGTTGACGTAACTATCGACTCATAAGTTTAAGAATTCTTATAGTTTATTAGTTAAAGACGTCTTCATAAAATATCATCCACATGTGGACTATAGTAAATAAAACAACTATTATTTTTCTGCCACGTACATAATAAACAGAGAAGGTATTGCATTCCAACGAAAAACTCAATGTGGATATTTCACAGGAAATACATATTTTGAGGTCCCTGAGTAAAAATGAATTTTTAGAAAAAGATCCCAATATGTTTGAACAGCATAACTAAAAAACAAAAAGTTGTATAAATACAAAATTTTGTATTCAAGTTTTTTATTTTGCAAAGATACTACACAAAGGAAAGGAAAACTTATCAAAAAAATCCCTCTAACGCAAATCATTCTTTACATAGAAGATTCTTTGAAGCTTTGTTTTTTATTTCTCATAAATAGCTTTAGCGATTTTGTTTAAAATACCATATATTAAACTTTTTATAATCTTGTATAACTGGAAAACGATCAGCGATAGTCGAAAACGTACTGCAAAAAAAATGTACATCTCTCTAGAACACACAGTTTATTTCAAACAACCTTGTTTTGATATGAATCATTTCTGAGATATCCGTTATTAATGATTTCAATGGCTTGATACGTATCAATTCTTTTAAGGTCTGTCAACATTCGGTTGCTTTTCGTGATTGCATGGAAACAATATGGAATTTTAAAGCCTACATATACCGTACAGTTCTTAAACATTTGACTATCGCTGTTCTCTTTGTATCTATAACGAAATATGTAATGTAGATATTTCTGCAAACGTTTATTTGGATTAAAATGAAGTAGATATAAAACTAAGCTTTAGTGATACTAATACGCGATAGAGGGTAGAGAAAGTCATGTAAGTGTATCACATCAGAAGTTTTTTTATTGATAATGCTATGGAGTTGGAAATAGTGGTTATTCCACAGAGAATGTGCACAACATAAGGTAAAATCCATGTATATTTCACCTTTAGTAACAGAAGGTATTAATCCTAGATTGGCACTTGGTGACTTGCAGAACATGTAACCCTCGAAAGTTTCTATGTCTTCGTTTTTTATTTTAGCTTTGCATTCTTTAGATCTTAGTGACCTCACAGAAATTTCATTGAAAGAGTTTGTGAGCAGTTTGACTGGTAAATTCTTAAAGACAAGTGACTGATGGATAGATGTCTTTCCTTGTGCCTATCGATGTAACTCTGTTTATTTGTCTTGTATGTTAGTATTTCACACTCAAGGTATCTGAAAGTATCAGTGTAATATTTATTGGTTTTGCTCCATTTGTATGCCGCCTTTAACATCCAAGGTCATATCGGCAGCTTTGCCTATGGAAAAGTTTGCAATGATGTTCGTTTACTATTCTGTTAATCTTTAGGTTTGCTTATATTCGGTTTTCTTTATATAAAAATAATCTGATGTGTTACACTCACATGACCTCCTCTACTCTTGTACAAACTATTTTTACAAACGCTTATTCTCCTTATGCTTCATGTTAATCGAGATGTTAATCTTATTGCTAATTTTCTTGTAGATGCAAGGGGAATTGCTAGGCTTTAAGCGATAGTCAAATATTTTAAGAACTGGTTGCTATGTGGTTCTCTTGCATTACAAGGACAAAAAAATGAATTCCCGTTTGAGAAAAAGTATAAGTATTGGAAAATTTAAGGGAATAACAAGCAATATCTCGGAAATGGTTCACTGAACAAAACCAATGTGTATGGCATAAATTGTGTATTTTAACGCGATCTACATTTTTTGTGTAGTAAAATTTTGTCTATCTCTTATGGTTTACGAATTATGCAGAAGTCATTCAGAATGAAGAATACTTTTGGAAACATTCCCAGAAAATTCGAGATATACATTTTATTTGTCATGAAGTTATCTAAAATATATGAGATATTAATTAAAATCGCTAGAGCCATTTCTGAGAAAATTAACATTTTCGAAAAATGTTCCATGAAGGGTAATCTCTGGGCTGGGGGGAAAACCCTCGTGTCGCGTCTCTGGAAGAGACTGAACCTAAATACCAAGTTTGGTGTTTATTTGACTGTTCGTTACCGAGTTATGCTGTTCACAGGCGCGCGCGCGCGCACACACACACACACACACACAGAAAAAACAGACACACACGGACATGTTTCCAAAAATTCTTTTTTTGGATTCAGGAGGCCCCAAAACCTGAATTTGCGGTGAAATCTCGGTATCGAATTTTTGGGTGGAATACAATACTTCCCCTCTTACTCTACGTGGTAGAGTAAGTAAAAATTCACAAATACATTTATATTCTAGCACATACTTCTCTAGGGAGGATGCAGAATAATCCTAGCTAAAGAAAAATTCCCTACATCCTGCCGAGAATTGAACCCGGGACCTCTTGATTTATAAGCTAGCTAGCACCAGACCATAGAGTATTCTTATTTATTACTAATTTAGCTCTTACTTTTACCTCTCACAGCCATATTTGCTTTTGGGTTCTCATATTGTAACTGTGGATGGTTTTACTTATTTTTGTCATATTAACTCATCGTCAAACAGGATGTTATGTGGCGTGTTTTTAAAGTAATATGTAGTCAATAATTTTTTAAAAAAAACAATATTATTTTCAAATACTATATTATGATTCATTACATTACACTACTTCTCCACATATTCAGGCACTTATCTTAACGGGAAAACAGTTCATTCATTCTCTATTTAACCTCCTCTTATGTAGGACTTACACCCCCCAGGACTTACAGGCGGGTGCCCGGGGTCAGAGGCCCGTCGAGGAGCAGACACTCATGGATCAGACAGAATATCCAGGATGGGTGACCAGCCCGATGCCTGGTATGGGATGAAGGAAGTAGATGAAACGAAATGATGGTGAAATGGATGAAAGGAAAGGTGATGTTGGAGCAGTTGGTGGAATGAATGGCAGGGAAAACGGGAGAACCCGGAAAAAACCCGCCCAGACGCCGCTTTGTCCACCACAAATCCCTCGGATTGAACCCGGGCCGCCTCGGTGAGAGGTGAGCGGTCTAACCACTCGGCCACGCCGCCCCAGTTTAGTTTCTGTATGCCTTCAACAAAGACTGATGCCGCCTGTGATGAAAGCCAAGTTTCACAACATAATCGCGGTTGAAATGTTTTTCACCAAGGAAACCTTTCATATGAAGAAACAGATGAAAAGGGTGGTCGAATTGCTCCCAATCAAATGATGCGATCAGATCTTGAGTTTATTTAGCTGTATGTATGACCGAGCATTGTCACTCATTATTGTTTCCCCATAAACCTCACACATTGGTGATGAATGTTTGCTGGCGTAAAATTCCTCGCATTCAAAAAACGAATCGCTGATCTAACTTCACAATCGACGGGGGATCGTTGGATTGTTTTGAGCATCTCGAAGTGTTCTAACAATAGAAAAAACTTCAAGTGGCGATCACTCGCAGCTGCGTCTGCCTACCTGATGAATGGAGAATGATTGCACATGCTCAAAATCGCGACTGCAGCGGCAAAGTATTAAAACGATACTTACTTTAAATACACGCATTGTATTAATTAGATTCGTCCTCCGTAGTCTAGGTTTATCATGCTAGCCTATAAGTTTCCGAGATTGTGGGTTCAAACTCGGCGGAGAGCGATGGATTTTTTTCATGTGTACAAATCCTTAGTATAATTTCCTTTGGAAGGGAAGTAAAGACGGTGGTTCCTTGTCGTAGAGTTACGGCACGTAAAAGAACCTAAAGCCTGATAAAATAGTCTCTAATTAAAGTTATCGGTCTTTCTCGTCCAATACAGAATGGGACGCTAAGGACAACAGCAGTTAAAGAATGTCCATAAATAAAACTTTGTTTAGTATTAACTAGATATTCTCTTTCTTCCATTATTGCACAGTGCTTTTCCCCTTACACTGCGACCTTCACCTAGGCTCGAAAGAGCTATGGCATCCCCGCAAGTGCTTCAGTTCTCTAGTGATATTTACAATGACAGTGACAATAAGCACATACCTTATCATAAGAGGGTTTGGAAAAGTTGTGTTCCTCTATCCACACGTTTTTGTTGTCTTCTCAGGAATCTTGCATTCACACTCGAGAGTTGAATATCCCAAATTGAGTGAATTTCTCGCCTAATGTTTTCTCTTAGTTCTTTCAAGGTATTGTAGTTTGTTTCTTACACTTTAATTTTTAAGTTTCCCCGTAGATAAAAATTACATACAGTTAAATCAAGAGATCTTGAGGATCATAATCGCTTATTAATTACGAGGGGCACTAGTTATATTTTGAGCCTAGGTAAACCTGTATGTTTTAGGTGCCATATGACGTTTCCAATGGAAAGTTTGACATTTTTGACCATAATCTACTTAACATTTTGTCAACAGAGCGTCATTTGTTTTGTTTACACTAACTTGAAAATTGTGTGTCAACAAAATCGTGGAATTAACTCGTGAAAATGTTCGTGCATTGATTTATTACGACTTTCGACGTGGATAATCAAGACAAGAGTACATCGATCAACTAATTTCCACATTTGACGACAAGCTCCATTCTTTGTCACTGTGAAACGCTGGTATAAAGAATTTAATCGTGGCCGCCGTTCGCTCAATGATAAAGTTCTGAAGGTCGTCCAAAATCAGTTGTTGTGCCAGAAAACATTAATGCTGTGCAAAAACTAAAAATAAAAGACCGTCATGCGACATATTGTGAGATTAAGGCGACCCTAGGCATTAGTTCCACCGGCATATATAAAATATTGCATGATTAGTTTGCCGTGAAAAAGGTTTGCTCTCGTTGGATCCCACATATTTTGACGCAATCTGAAAAAGATGCTCGTTTCGATTGGTGTACAAAAATGCTCAAGAAATACAATGGCTGTGCCTCAAAAGACGTATATATGATTGTAACAGGTGCCGAATCATGGATCTCTGCGTATGAGCCGGAACGTAAACAGCAGTCGACTGTATGGGTGTTTCAAGATGAAGCAAATCCAACAAAAGTTGTTCACACTCGAAGCACTTCGAAGCAAATGGTCGCCTTCTTTTTCAGCAAAACTGGCCATGTGGCAACAGTTTCTTTAGAGGAACGTAAAACGGTCAATGTCGAATGGTACACAACCATTTGTTTGCCGGAAGTCTTCGGTGAAGTAAAGAAAACCAAGAAGAACCTAGGATCGTTCTTCATCAAGACAATGGAAGCGCGCACACATCTCTTCTAACAACAGAGTATTTGAAGGATCACAAAATCGAATTGATGAGTTATCCGCCATACAGTCCCGATTTGGCACCCAACGACTTCTTTTTGTTCCCAAACATCAAGAATAATTGCGTGGAAAACGATTTTCATTGGCAGAAGAAGCCGTTGATGCCTTCAAAAACCAAGTTTTGGAGGTGTCTCAAGAAGACTGGAATAAATGCTTTGACAAATGGTTCAAAGGGATGCAAAAGTGTATTGATCATAAAGGAGAATATTTTGATAAACAATAAAGCAGCTTACTATCTGAAATTACTTTGTTTTAATTATTAGGCTCAAAATGTAAATAGTGCTCCTCGTACTCTATATTAAACAATTCCTCAATTAAATTTAAGGACTCATCAGCAGTATGCGTAAATAACAGGATCTAGCTGGAAAAATCCAAGCTGACGTCAGTCATCTCTTCAAAAACTTCTGCTGGTATGACGTTCCTATTAATGCATTTATTGTTTATTCATTAATATAAGTCTCATCTTTCTGTATGCATTTACTGTACACCGATTTGCGCTTATGGAAGGGAATCTTGTGTATAAAATCGGGTTTTTCTGTACTCTAATATCTGTTATTTTGCGACGAAGCATATCCATATAAATGGAATCATACTTCGTCAGAGAAGAATATAAGGGTGGGACAAATTCTCAATCATTTCGCAAAAAAAATTACAGAAATTTACCCCACTCTAATCACAGGTAAAATAAACTGTATATGTATATATTAAATTGTACTGCATCTGCTATTTTGCATTGTGAATTCTGCAGAAAAGAAATAAACATAACTCCTATACACTTTGCAATAGAGTGGTCAAATTACACTGATATTTTTGGGAAAGGTTTGCTCTCCAAACTGGTGTTACTGTTAAGCAGACAGTTTGTGTGCTCCAACCATGTGGTTTACTTCTTTGCAGTATGAGCCAGTTTATTTTTTCGTTTTTGCTTTGAACCTTTCTCTGTGAATTACTTCTTTATATAAATATAAGTTTACTGAAAATATTGAAATTAGCTAGATTAAATTTCACTACAATGAAAAGGATCTTAGGTGGTGATGTTGATCTATAATCTTGTTAATGAGATATTTGGTTATTTTTTTAAAATAAAATTGTTGATAAATGTTTATCAGAACTAGAATAATTCAGAAAACCAGTGGTATAATTGAAAAATATCGTAGGGATTTTTGACCCAACAAAGCGTATCTGACTCATCTAAAGACTAGTGTTACCTTTCTTTTTTGTGTAAGGAAGAAGGCGAGTAAAATTTCAGCTTGGAAGCCTAGCATAGCTCTGTACACCCCTGTAAAATAGCGTAGGATTATGCCACTGAAATAATTTCTAACAAACATTTATCATGTGTAAAAGAAATCTTTTATGGGAATGATTTGTAGAATAGCTTCAAAGTTGTTTGAGTGTTACCCATTTTATCATTTTAATAATAAATTTAACAATTAAATTATCAAAATATAATAATAAACATTTACTGTTTGAATGAAATTATGCACCTACAGCTTCCTTTAAAATTAACTTAAACCAAGCGAAATGGCTCAGGCGGTAAAGACTGTGGCCCGCATTCGGGAGCTCCCGGGTTCAAATCCCATGGGCCGACCAATCTGTCTGAGGTTTTTTTCGTGGTTTTCCTCAGTCGCCCAGGTAAATACCGGATTGGATATTTAATACCACGACCCAAAGTTCCATTTTAAGTCTAAAATAATAGTAAAATGAAAAATAAGTGGTAATAGCGAATGCTATGCCATCCATCCACAGACAATGTAAGCAGTTAGACTGGACGGCACCCTAATGCCATCTGCAGCAGGTGGTTACAGGAATGAGACCTTGAAGGCTAATTGTCCGCCTTTCTGTGTGAGGGCGGCGGTTAGAACTGGACGGCACCCTAATGCCATTTGCACAGCATGAAGCAGGGGTTACAGGAATGGGACCTAGAAGGCTAACTGTCCACTACATAACGTTCTAAGAGATATCCATTAACAGATCCGTCGCGATATTACCAAGGAGTTAAAGCGACGTAAAATAAAATAGAATAAAAAAATTAACTTATTGTTATTGACGATTAAATGCTACAAGTATTGAGTTTTAAAAATATTTGGTTTATAAAAGCTAGCCTGACTTACTCGGCATTTCACGAAAGTAAGGGGTTGAAGAAAGGATAGGGGTTTGAAAAGTTGTGAGTAGCTTACAATTTTCACTCCTAAAGTGTAAGTGTCCAAATCTTTGTCCACGCTGGCGAAATGGTGCAAATTTGAACCCTCGCTTCCATTTATACCGCCCCGCAGCTTTGGGAGGCAGTCTACTGGCCTTCACAGGTGAGAATGCATATATGCAAGCAGGAAGTGTGTGTATCCGTTTACCTTTTCGCCCATGCAGGGACGTCCTGTTTTACGTGCATAACTCTAGATTATTCACAAATGAATATACAACTTTGAGCAATAGCTTTATTCTTCATCACTTACATAATATAATAACCATGTTTAAATATATAAATAAATAGAACCCAGTTTTGCACAATTTCTCCATTAAGGTGTTTTTAATGGCAACATTCATTCATTCATTCATTATCTGTTTACCCTCCTCTTATGTAGGACTTACACCCCCCAGGACTTACAAGCGGGTGCCTGGGGTCAGAGGCCCGTCGAGGAGCAGACACTCATGGATCAGACAGAGCATCCAGGATGGGTGATCAGCCCGATGCCTGGTATGGGATGAAGGAAGTAGATGAAGCGAAATGTTGGTGAAATGGATGAAAGGAAAGGTGATGATGGAGCAGTTGGTGGAATGAATGGCGGGGGAAACCGGAGAACCCGGAGAAAACCCGCCCAGACGCCGCTTCGTCCACCACAAATCCCACATGCAGGTCCCTGGGATTGAACCCGGGCCGCCTAGATGGGAGGCGAGCGGTCTAACCGCTCGGCCACGGCGCCGCCCTTTAATGGCAACAACATAATGTAAAACTGAAATATATTATACTTTTTACTGTCAAAGAGAAAACATTTAGTAGACAACATTTTAATAATCTGCCCAATGACCATTCTTGTCCAATACCTGATTTAGCCGCCTAGGCATTGATTCACTCGTCCTCTGGGAACACTGTCATGAAACGTTGGAACATTTGCGTTTAGAAGCTGCATTAGTATTGGAGAAGAATGGAGATTGGAAAGCTTATTAAAATAATGTCTAGTAAATATGTCCTCTCTGAGAGTAAGAAGTATTTCGGTTTTAAATTATGTTGCCATTAAAAATATTTTCGTGGGAATGTTGTGCAAAACAGAGTTTTAATTTGAGGCAGTATTTTTAACACTTAAATAATTTCAGTCTAATTATATAATATGTAAATTCAATAACAGCCCGCCTTGAAGCAATATGTGTATGTAATAGTTTGTAAAATGTATGTAAAAGTCATTGTATATGCTTATATTATTGTAAACATGTTCAATAATGTTATGTGAATGCATTATAATTTAATAATGTAGCAGCTGTGAGAATAATAAGTTAAACGAGGTAACAATGAGGTAACCTTGAGGTAATAATGAGTTTGTAAGTTTAAATGTTATTTGTGATTCTTGGAAGCATTAATGTGATTTTAGTGACAGTTTATAAAAATAGCCAATCAACAACCAGAAAAAGCTTTAGTTAAATGCAGGTATTATATTGGAGTAAATAGCCAATCAGAGACTTGAAATACAGTTTAGACGGTTGAAATCTAGTCAGTTGCCTGTGAGCAGTGTTTGTAACCGGATGCATGATGCGTCCTCGAGAAATTAAATACTTATTCGTGTGAGACGAAAATAGTATACGTATTAAAAAGTGCAAGTATTAAGTAAAAGAATCTCACAGTACTCTCTATCAGCGAAGCGCTATTTAATTTGTGTCAAGGATTAATAAACAGGAGTGAACTAAAACTTAAAATCTGTGTAAGCCTACATTCTTGTCGCATCACGCCCTGCCAAGACTTCCATGTCTGTAACAATAATACTGACGCAGCCGATGCAAACATAAATATTAAATACTTAAAGAAACAGTTTAATTACAAAGTTAAAATTTTTTTAAAACTTGGGGCAAAAGCCACTTAAAAATACTTTTGGGGCAAAGGCTACCGGAAACTACTACTACAATTTCGGCTCCCCAACAGTTGAAATACGATACAACTCCTTCAATACAAACTACTTCAAATCGGCTTTTTCATACGTAGCAGCAAACAACGTAAGCAACAAAATACGTACTTCAAATTGGTGACCATACGTGGAGCTAAATAAATAAGCAACTCCATCAAAACAACTTCTTCAAATTGACGCCAAAAGCGTGGTGCAAACAACGTAAAGACAATAACTTCTTCAATTTAGTTATGTATTATTTTAACATGGTGATTGTAAGTGATGAAGAGTAAAGTATTGCTCAAAGTTATATATTCATACGTGAATAATCTACGATTGTGCACGCGAAACAGGACGCCACTGCATGCGCGAAAAGGTAAACAGATACCAAACTTCCAAGACATCCTGATACCGTTGGGAATAATATGTTCTATGTACGTCCCAAAGTGCTTTTCAATGGAGAAAGAACATATCAACATCGGTTTAATCCTTTTATAGATTATTCCCCCACCCCACCCAAAAAAACATGAAATTATTCTGTTTATATTAGTTTTAAAAATCTGTAACAATTAAAAATAATTTCTAGCACACAAGTTGTGTTAACTTTCAATTACGTGTCATTATTACTGGTGTAGAAATGGCGGTGAATTCTCTGCTTGAAGAAATGGCGGCAATTTCATTGACGTTTCCCCTTTAAACTTTATTGAATATCCGAGATCTGACCTAGGAAACAATATTCTCGAAGACCGCAGGCTCACCTGTTCCGTCTCTGGAGAGCCACCACATGCAGGTGGATGTAAATCGTGTGAAGAGATTTGGCAGGCGATAAAAAGGACAGATAGCATCTCGTATCTCAACACACGTTGCAACAATATGAAGGGAATACTTTCCCAAGGACGATGTGCGACACGGCAGAATAAAGCGTGAACAATGTATACAACACGCCATGTCCCACGCGAAAGTGAGATTCTTGAGGTGTGGCGCTGCTAAAATATTTACCCTGGTGAATATTTCAGCTTCTAACTGGAACATGCAATCATTCTTCCATCACGAAATCAACACCTCTCCTTCCGAATACGTGATAGTGTTAAATACAACGTGATGGTGATATTTCAGGACTTGATTGCAATCAACCTCAAACCTGAGAGTTAGAATTACAAAATAGTTATACCCGTTACTCTAAGAGTATTAATTTTAAAATGTATAAATTTATCTACCAATAATACCATATAGCGTTTTCAGCGTAATTATAATTTTTGCCATCGTTTAACCCCTGCCCCGTGACACAAAACTCTTATGTTTAGTTTTAATAATTTTCTTTACCCTCTATTGGGTATACAAATTATTCTTACGAAAGTTTAATTTAGATATTATCTACTTCATTTTAATCGTATAAACCTTTCCATAAATAGCTGTATAATACAGAGAGAGCCAAAAAAACTACGAACCGACTGCGCGGAGTTTTTCATCTCCATATCATCGGCGCCCATTGCCGTCTGCCGCTATCATAGAAAGGCGCGGATGAAACCATACAACATTTTTAAAACTACTTTTAAAGGCTTTACTTACCAAATTTATGAAAGGAGAAGCTGAAACTGGCCACCGTCGTTGTCCATACATTTCTGGCGCCTCTTTAAGAAACTATCTATCACTCGCCGTAGTTCACGTTGAGAAATGCTGGCAATTTCCTGGCGGATATTTTTTTTTAAATCCTCCTGGTGTGTGGATTTGTCTTGTACACTTTGTTTTAAGTTACCCCAGAAATCGCAGGGGCTTAGGTGGAGGGACCGAGGGGACCACAAATCTCTACTAATAAGTCTGTCCTCAAACACGCTTTCATGAAGTTGTTAAGCAAAACCCTTAAAAGCAGTTTTAAAAATGTTGTGTGGTTTCATCCGCACCTTTTTATGATAGCGGCAGACGGCAACGAGCGCCGAAGACGGGAACAGGAACATCGCGCAGCCGGTTCGTAGTGTTTTGGCTCTCCCTGTATATTTCGTTATAATCAAAGGAAATAGCGACCGTGAGATGTCTAAGAACTCGACGCTATTTGTTAACCTTAAAATTCCTCACTGTTTCCACGCAATCGCGAGAAACAATTCTTGTGGATTCCGTCCCACTGTGGAATATCAAGAAATGAGGAAGCAGACAGAGAAACCAAAAAAGCAACTTTGCTACCTCCAGTGGAAGAATTACTAGTGCCCTTCAGAGATGCTCAGTTATTTTTTTAGCAGACCAACTTTGAAATGGAAGCAAGACTGGATAATTAAAACATCAAGCAAACTCCACATAGTTAGGAAAGTCTCCACAAAACCCTGCACATTTGCAGACTCTAAAAAGGAAATATCAACTAATTATATCACATTTACGAATAGGCCATTCACGCCTAAACCATTCCTTCTTACTCACCAAAGAAAATGTTTCTCACTGCGAACACCTCATCACTAAATGCGGAAGTTATACCATGGAGAGAAGAAGACATAACATCCCTGAAGATGTATCTTTAGCTTTAAACAACCCTACTCATTTAAAAAACATTATTTTTTTCTTGAAATACATCAAACTGTTTAATGATATTTAAATATAACACATTAAATAAAAATATATAATAGGTAATAGTTTACACTTTTCTAGCTCTGTTAAAAACTTAATAATCTAAAATATGTTTGTAACAATGTGTTACAATTATTGTATTACATCAATCAATGTAAAGTATACAATATATTATTATTATTATTATTATTATTATTATTATTATTATTATTATTATTATTATTATTATTATTTGTGCTCGTATGTGTGGGTATATGTCGCGATATGACCTAGTAGTCAAAGCGACTATAAATAAAGAAAAATAACAACAACAATGTTGACAGGACTTTAAGAGAATGATCAAGTAATGAACAATTCCAACCACTAATAAAGGATATCTCAGAAATGGTTTATATCACAAAAAACTCATTTGAAATAAATTGTGTGTTTTAGAGAGAAGTGCATTTTTTGAGTAGTACGTTTTCATCTATCCCTTAAACACCACTTAAACAAGATTATATAAAATTCCTTCCGAAGGAAAAATAGGCTACTCCCAGAAAATTAAAGATATGAATTCTATTTGTCATCTAAATACCATTAACATATGGTATTTTAATCAAAATCAGCATATTTTTCAAAAATTTATAAGACACGTAAAGTGTATTACCATTTGATATTTACGCTAGAAAAAAAACTAAATTTTTCCCTTCATTAATTTGGCTGCTAAAACCTTTTTAAAGTGGAGACGAATGCATTCTTGAGGAGGTATATGTAGGCCTGCGGCCTATAACCTTCTGCGGTAATTTCACCTCATCTGTTCCTCATGGGGATGGCAAACATAAGATCCGCATTTGGTCGAGGTACGATCTGTTTCCGTTTGTTCCCTGTTCATGCTCATAAAAAATTAATTTATATGCACACGTTTGGTAAACCAATTTATATATAATGCTTGTCGTTCACCGGTTTATGATTTAAAACGAAATTTTATGTAAAACCGAGAGTTTATGATGAAGTTCTGTAGAAACATTGATAATTCCTGACTTTGACGTCTTCTCATCCTTGAAATAAAAACCTATTTGCGCTGCAATTTTAGGTGTATTTGCAGAACATTTGCACTGATTATATGAATAATTTTGTAAACTCCATGCATGAAACATTTCAGAAATGGATGAAACTTTCAAAATAGTATTATACTAATAAAATTAAAAGTGCGTTGCATTCACATGGTCTTCTCTTCTCGCTCTTCTACAAACTATTCTTACAAAGGCTTGTTCTGTTTACTTGATAATCGACGTAAGCTTTCATTACCAATTTAGATATTCCTTATAGGCTACAGGATAGTAGATTTTTAAAACGTGGATCGCTATGTAAAGGATTTAAAATTACACGTTCCTTGCATGATTACGAGAAAAAACAAATAGCGACTTAGTACTTTGAAAAAATTCAAGTATATGAAAAATTGAAGCCAGTAAGAAAATAATATCTCGGAAATGGTTAAAGCTGCAAAAGATTCATCTAAATCGTGTGCTTTAACGAGATATTTCGTGTAGTAATTTTATCTATGGCTCGAAATGAAGAGCAATTCAAAGTCTATTCCCAGGAAACTCAGGATACACACTTTATTTGATATGCAAATATCTGAAACACAAGGTATTTTAATAAAAATTCTTGGGTCTTTTAGAGAAAATAAAAAAATACGAAAGAATCTTCCATATAAAGGATAGTATGTGGTAGGGGGAATTTCAGTGAAAATCTTCGTGTCCAATCCTTGAATGTTGCTAACTTTACCAATTTTCGATACCATAACTACTTTCCATTTTTAACTTATGTTGTACACACACAGAGTCGTTTTCGTAAAACTGCTTTAATTTTATTTAGTGAATCTCAAAACATACATTTCCAGTGAAAACTTGGTATCTAATTTTTGGGTGTGAAACAATGCTTCCTTTACTTACTACAGATTAGTCAAAAGAGAAAGTAAAAACGTTTAATAGCTCCAACACACGTAAACTGTAATGTCGTTTGTTCATTTTGCATATTAATGATGAGAATTTTTTGTCCACTGATTTGGTTGATAAGATTTTTAGTCACTGTATACCGAGTCAGCGAAGTGAGAGAGAGCGCTGTTTTCGACGACTTTGACTATAGGAGTAAACACATAACTTCGTTGCTAGTTCCATTGTCAGTATTTTATTAAATGTAATTGTAATATTCCAGCACGCTGTTTGGTCATCATCCTCCGTGGTGTAGTGATTATCACGCTAGCCTTAGTTCCCGAAGTCCGGGTTCAAACCGGCGGAAGGCGATGGATTTTTTCCGGCGTAAAAATCTTTAGCATAGCTTCCTTCGGAAGGGAAGTAAAGCCGGAAATCCCGTGTAGATTTACGGCACGTAAAAGAACCTCAGGCCTGATAAAGGGACCTCTAAGAAAAATTACCGGTCTTACACGCCCAATATAGAATGGGACGCTCAGGACCAGCAGTTGAAGAGCGTCCATAAATAAATTTGTTTAGTTTAATTTTACGTTGTATGGTCTATGACAAGGGTGGCGAAAACAACTTCCTTCCGCGAGTCATCAAATATGCAACACTCAGCAGCATGTGAAAAACAAAGGGACAGTGACAGAGAGGGAAAGGCGCCTACGGGTCAAAATGACTCGCGAGTCTCGTTTTCGCCACCTCTGGTCTATGACAATTATTTTGTTTCTAGTTTCCTTACCGCGAAGCTATGACAGAGGGATTAATTTCCGTGTTCCATCCTAAAAGTAAGCACACGCTTACGGATTCTGTCAACCCAATATCGGAAATAATTTTAAAAATGGTTGGATTGTGTATGACAGAGTGGAAAAGGGAGTAGCATTACTCCAAAACAAATCGAATAAGGACATTCATTGTTGTTAGGTCAGGATCCTTTTGAGGATGCAAGAGGAGGATCCTCAAGTAATTACCGATCTCAAATAGCGTTTTATGTGGAAAATTTTTCTTTGTATATAATTTTTCCCAAAACGGCAGTAATGGTTTTATTAAAGCATAAAACATATATTTGAGATACTGGCATACAAAGTAAAACATTTAAACCATCTGTGAAGCCTTCTGCAAATAATGTTGCATAATATGGCCAACAGTTTTAGACAGGAAAGATGCCATATGTGGGGTTAGTGTGTCTGCCTTAAATTAAAGAAGTTCCGAATTCGAAATTTGGTTAAGGTGAGTTACGTAAGTAAGGTTATAAGCTTTACTTTTTTATTGCTATTATTATATAATTAATTGAAACTAATTATACTTTTTAGAGACCTTAGCCTGGTCTTGGCAAGATTTTAATATAGAGTCAACTGAAAAATTCGATGCCGCAGCCGAGATTTGAGCACGGTTGCTCTAAACATTGAGCTACCGTGACAACATGCCGATGGGACATTGACTCATGTGGTTTCCCAGACAGACCACCAAGGCATCTCACTAGAGATGACAGTAGCTCAATGGTTAGTGGAACCGCACGGAGAGCGGGAGAACTGTGTTCAAATCCTGGCTGTGTCATTGAATTTTTCAGTTGACTCTATATTAAAAGGTTATAGGTGTAGGTTATTTGAACGGAGGGGGACATCTCGCGCATCAAGAATTACAAAGAATGATCTATTGTGGCTACCCCACAAGAAGAGAGAGAGATAAGTTGAGGTAATTACAGGAGGGTACAGGCCGTAGGCAGAAAGGCCAGAGAGACGCGCGGAAGTTCCTAACATTTCCAAGCTTTAAGATGCATCTCATTGCTGGAGCCGCCGAGAGAGAGCGATGAACCACTCTCCAATCAAGCAGCCCTCCGCTGTCCACTGGGATTACACTTTTTTATTAAGTATGCATCCGCGCCGTCTGTCCGGCACCGCCATACACTCGATACCTAGAAGCATACCTGAAAGATTAGAGGAAAATGGAATGAAACGGGAATGATTGAAAATAAATCGTGATAGAGAAGAAACCACCCCAGCATTCGCCTTTCGACACCGGGGAAACCACGACAAACCCATGGGTCAGAGTGGGTGGTCACCGGGAATTGAACCAAGGTCCTCCCGAATGCGAATTGCACATGTAACCGCGGTGCCAACTCGCTCAGTTAGGTAAGGTTTTCCTCGGGGTTTCTCTTATCCTGAGAAGAAGAATGTCGGGTAACTTTAAGCTCTATGGACCTCATTGTTTTACCCATTCCATTCATTCATCTCCGATATGATCTACCAGATTAAAGGACGTTAAACTTCAAGCAAACAAAAAAGTAGAACATTTTAAAGGTGTCTATAATTATTATTATTATTATTATTATTTGTTGACTAAACTTTTCCAATGTTTTAGGTAGGCATGCCATTCTGTGACCCTCGGTGTCATTCTCCTCCTTTCCCCCTCCAGCTTCGTGTGTCGGGATGATCGAACTTCTCGGCGACACGGAGCTAATAGAATAGAATCTCTTTGGAGGAAGGTAAATCTAAGAACAAAATAGGGCTATGAATTAAACCTCGTGTCACTCCAGGGACAACCCTTTAGGCCATACTTTATTGAAATATTATATTTGGTCTTTTGTTTCACATTCTCTCAATCAGAAAGCCTGCAATACCAAGACTTTTCAACATACACCTATTATCCTCCTTAGCTATGTATAACGCTAATTTCAGAGGTAAAAAACCTTGTCCTAACCTTACCTCACTTCACTAACCACAGAAAGCAGGAACCTTTGGTGTGAACTCTTCCGGGTGTTAGGACTTTTACTGGAAAACTGTTCTTTCCTCACTCACTTTCTCTGTCTCAGAGTGTTTTTTTACCAATTATTTACAAAAGTCAGAAAGTGATAGCGGCGAGTATTAAAAGATCAGCGTGGTTTTCCTTTGTTGGTCTCTATCTAAATAAGGTCATGTGCCAGTTACATTTATGACCTATTCTTGGGCAGGGTTTTCAAGGAAAAACTAAGAAGAATATTGCTTTATACTAATAATGTGTATAAAAGCTATGAAAGCATTTATGGTTACATTATTACGCGGATTTTTAATATTTGAGTTAATCATTTCATACATTCATAGAATTGTTAAATACTATTCTATATGCACACGACCAAGTGATATTAAGTGTCTCAGAAAATAGTTTACAAATAGCTACCTACAAATTAAATGAAACAGTTGCAGAGAATAACTTCAGAATATTAGAAACCAAAACGAAAGTGATGGCTTTTTGGGGGAATAACCACATAAGATGTAAAGTAATAATAATAATAATAATAATAATAATAATAATAATAATAGTAATAGTAATAGTAATAATAATAATAATAAACAACAGGACAGGTAATTCATTTCATTATTTACTTATGGTACAATGTGTTTTATAGGCACTAAGAGGACATAAATATAAAAATATACAAATTTATCATATGTTTGGAACAATAAGCCGAACATTGAAATATAAATCTCTACAGAGCACACGACTAAAGTTTTATAAAACGATGGCTTTATCAATTTTCATATATGCTTGTGAAAATTGGACATTGAATCGATCGAAGGGAAGGAGAATTGAAACCGCAGAGATGAGATTCTTACGTTCCGTAGCAGGAATGACTCTTATGAACAAAAAAATAAGTGAACAAGTTAGGAAGGTCTTAAATATATTAAATATTTTAAGTATAATAAATTCATTACAGACTACTGGTATGAATATATAAAAAGAATAGGCTCTAACAGATCGGCATAAGTTTTAATTAACTATATACCGAAAGGTTTCAGGAACATACGAAGACCAAAAGCCAGAGTGATAGCTCAGATCTGTTGATTGGAAATAGGCCTGATGGCCTAAGTTCATGAAACACAAGTATTATTCATATTTAGGCTCATTTTTTACTTTCTCTACCACGTACATAGTAGGTATTGTACTCTACCCAAAAATTCGATATCGAGATTTCAACGTAAATATGTTTTGAGGCCCCCTAAACCTAATAAAGCATTGTTAGAAAAACGTGTGTGTGTATTTCGTAATCTTCTTATTTAGGTTCAGTGCGTTCCAAAGATATAACACGAAGAGTTCCATAATGATCCCCCCACACCAAACTACCATTTGTGTGGAACATTTTTCGAAAATTCTGATTTTCTATAAAATTGCTGTGGATTGAATTCAACACCATACATCAAAGGTATTTGCATGTCTAATAAAATGTATAGCTTGAATTCTCTGGCAATATCCTGAGAAGTCCTTCATTTAGGAGGAATTTTGTATAGTATTGTTTAACTGTAAACATTAAGCGATAGATAAAAATTTATTACACAAAAATGTAGATCTCTTTAAAGCACACAATTTACTTCAAATAACTTTAATTGTGGCAACAGCTATTTCCGAGATATTCGTTAATAATGATTCAACTTGTTCAATAATTGCGTCATCCTTATAAAGTCCTGTCGATTTTCAGCTGTTTCTCGTGATTGCATGGAAAGAGTATGGAATTTTAAGTCCAGCTCTTAAATATTTTACTATTTCTGTTCTCTTTGTATCTATAATGAACTGTGCAATGCAGCTATGTTTGCGAAGGTTTATCTCGATTATAATGAAATAAATAAAAAAATAAGTTATTGTAAGAATAGCTTGCATACGCACTAATAAACGATAGATGGTAGAGAAGGCCATGAGAATGTAGCACATCAGATTTTTTTTATTACAATTCAGGATTTGTAAAGGTAGTTGTTGGTTCCTTCTTGCATAACTATGCCTAGTGACCTCTTTTACTTGACATATAGTGTCATCTGCTCACGGTTCCATTCTATAGTTTAATAGCGTCTTGCCTGGAATACAAACATGAACCAATAGGTTTCACTTGGCTTATTGCATCGCGATGACCTGACGAGCAATACCTGCTGGGAGCATAACACAGAACCTCGTTCTTAATGGTTCGGTTATAATTTATTCCGCACAGGTCCGGTCGAGAGAGATGAGTCGTGTAATGGCTTGTAATGAATGAGGCAAGCGATTGCAGTTTAATGGCGGCACAAAAGTTGTTCCAAAGCGCGTAGCAAAATTAAATTAATCTTCCGAAACAGGTCGTCTCGTTTACATTGCGGGTTTTTGAAGCAGTTACCGTACTATTTCTTAAGATAGGTTTACCAGGAGCTACTAGGCAATTGCACTGCCCCCCCTGACTTATTAATTAAATATCAAGTATGCAAAGAAACCATAATGATACAGATGTATGAAGTAACAGATAACATTGGAACATACCAGGTGGCCCAACCGCACCGTATTTCAAGGGTGTATATATCCCTTGTTGCGTTAAGAGTTGCAGAATTCAACGGGGTAATTCCAAGTAAACACAGGTAAATGGGAAACTGGTGAATTACATTGTTTTTACTTTCTCTACTACGTATAGTAATTAGGGGAAGTATTGTATTCCACCCAAAAATTCGATACCGAGATTTCACCGGAAATATATGTTTTGAGACCCCCGACATTTTTAAAACATGTCTGTGTGTGTGTGTGTGTGTGTGTGTGTGTGTGTGTGTGAACAGCATAACTCAGAAACGAACAGTCAGATAAACACCAAACTTGGTATTTAGGTTCAATATCTTCCAGAGATGCGACACGAAGGTTTTCAAGAAAATCTCCCCACCCCACATTACCCTCTACATGGAACATTTTTCGAAAATTTTAATTTTCTCAATAATTGCTCTAACAATTTTGATTAAAGTACCATATATTTAGGATATTTTCTTGTCAAATAAAAGGTATATCTTGAGTTTTCTGGGAATGTCTCCAAAAGTATTCTTCATTGTGAACAACTTTTGCATAACTCATAAACCATAAGAGATAGGCAAAATTTTACAGCAGAAAAAATGTAGATAGCGTTAAAATACACAATTTATGTCAAATACATTTTTTTTGTTGAGTGAACCGTTTTCGAGATATTGCTTGTTTTTCCCTTAAATTTTTCAAAACTTATTTTCTCAAATGGGAATTCGTTATTCATTTCTTTTGTCTTGTATATGCAAAGAGTATTGATCTGAGGCAAAGAGAATGGTGCTGCACCTAGCAACCAACTATTAAGAGATATGTATATGCTTAAAGGCTACTGTATATCTATATTGCCCTTGTAAATACAAAACAAGGGGTACATGGTACGCCTTAAGCGTTGGTCAAAATTTTTAGAACTGTAATGTGTAAAATGTAATTCTCTTTGCACGTCAAAAGTTCCATCCTGCAAATGTTTATCTGGATTAATATGAAATAGATGTAGAATAAGAGCTTGTAAAAATAATTTGTACAAGAGTAGGGAAAGTCATGTGAGTGTAACACATCAGATTTTTTTATTTATACCCTTCCTTTAACTACAATGGTAATTTTGGTGGACTTTCATTTTGGAACATATTATTGAGTATAGGCATTGGTGCTAACTCGTATTCGCTTGTCTTTGTGTTTCTAGTAAACTCTGTGCTATAATCATTAGATCACACGTACACATTCACACTTCCATACTCTGGTTTGGATAGGAAATAATCTTGGCTAGAGAAAAAATCCCACCCCAGCTGGGAATCGAACTCCGAACCCCCAGCATAGTAGGCGCGTGCTTTACGGACTGAGCTGAGGGGCTAGCCGAGTTTTGTTACACTCTCGTGCTCATCAGCAATGACGATCGCGCTCATTGAGAGGCACATCCCATGCTTGCAATAGCGTACAGTCCGTGATGATAGACAAAAATAGACGAAAAGGTTCTTAAAATCGTTTCTACTTCAGATATATAATCTTTATTTTCAAGGAAACAAACTCACTTTTTAGGCTGATAAATAATTAAAATAATTTGAACCTATCCGTATCACCCCATAGCTATTGTTTTAATTTTGTTTACGCTGTTTCTGTCTAAATTACGGCTATGAGCAACGGACATGAGAGCATGTAGTGCTTCACTACCATTGTTTTGCTTGCTATTATAAATGTTATTATTATTGTTATTATTATTATTATTATTATCCTCATCCATCTAACTACACGTTATGCTGACTTCGCTCATTGAATAGATGTTCGAAAGTTTGCCCTCTTGATTGATAGGATATTCCAACCGTTTCCGTTTATTCATATGGACGTTTCTGAGAACAGTGGTGGTGGTGATAGTGATTTCTTAGGGCACTAATGGCCAGTTTCCCACTGACCTGTGTTTATTTGTAATTGTCCCGTTGAGGTCTACAATTCTTTGAACGCACGAAGTGATATTTGCACACATCAAATACGCCGCGGTTGGCCAACTGGTGTTTTTGGGAGTATTGGAACTGTTGGTCTTCAAGCATTTCCACGCTACTGTAGCATAGATTTGGCACTTGGGTATATGCGGTTCTTTATTTTTATACCTTTCTTGCATGCCTCACTAATGAGCTGAATCATGCCATCATCTTGTTGATAAAAATTATATTTAAGCACATTCCTAAGTAAGAAATCCATAGAAGTAAAATCCGGAGATCTTGGTGGCCGTCTAGTTAATTGCCTTTGTCCATTTCGCTTATTTAAAGATTATTCGGATAAAACGTCTCACACAGTTCATGCTTAGCAAGCAGGAGGTACATCTTGTTTAAAAGAACTCGTCTCTTTGTTGCCCACTTATAATATTACATATTTTATGATTATATACCTAGTGTATACCTGCTATTGCCTACCACTACAAAATGTGTCCTGCTATAGCCTCTTTATAAGTCTCACTGTCAGAAACCCGCAAACTGTAAATGTTATTTGGTATTCATAGTTGTAGGATATTTTTATTATTTTTTAAATTCTGGACGCTCTTTAACAACATGGATCATAGCGTACCATTTTATACTGGGCGTAAAGACCGGAAATCTTGCTCAGAGGCCTCAGCGTTTCATTTACGTGTCGTAAATCTACGACACGGCTTTATTTCTCTTTCGAAGGAAGCCATGCTAAGGAGTTTTACGCCTGGATAAACCTCCGTCGGGTTTAAATCCGCAACCTCGGGAACTAAGAGCATGGTGTCCTTAGACCCCGGAGGACGACACTGTGCAATTCATTGGTAATAACGGAAAATATAACCTACTGTATTACTATGCCAGCAATATTGCTTTAATTGTTTCTTGGCGCATTAAAAGTATGTTAAATGTGTTCTACTATTTTAACACATCATCAGGAATCCCTTTTTACTGTAGTTTATTAGCATTTTGATAGGTTAGTACCAACTTAAGACAGCTATTTCTCTGAATTTTTGTGAGTGCTCTCGAAACCATTATACTGAGAGCCAGCTCAGTGAAACTGAAAAGCAACTTGAAAAGAAATATGATTTGAAGCTTAATAAAATCTGATGTGTTACACTCATATGACTTTCTCTACTCTTGTACAAACTATTTTTACAAACGCTTATTCTCCACATGCTTCATGTTAATCGAGATATCGAGATGTTAAACTTATTGCTAATTTTGTTGTAGATGCAAGGGGAATTGCTAGGCTTTATGCTATAGTGAAATATTTTAAGAGCTGGTTGCTATGTGGAGTATTCCATTTTCTTTGCATTACCAGGACAAAAAAATTGAATAACGAATTTGACAAAAAGTATAAGTATTGGAAAGTTTAAAGGAATAACAAGCAATATCTCGAAAATGGTTCACTCAACAAAAAAAACGTCAATGACATAAATTATGTATGTTAACGCGATCTACATTTTTTGTGTAGTAAAATTTTATCTACCTCTTATGGTTTACCAGTTATGCAAAACTCGTTCACAATGAAGAATACTTTTGGAGACATTCCCAGAAAATTCGAGATATACATTTCATTTGTCATAAAAATATCTTAAACATATGATATTTTAAACAAAATCGTTAGAGCCATTTTTTAAAAAAATTAAAGTTTTCGAAAAATGTTCCATGTAAAGGGTAATCTGGGGCGGGGGATTTTCTTGAAAACCTTCGTGTCGCATCTCTGGAAGATACTGAACCTAAATATCAAGTTTGGTGTTTATCCGACTGTTCGTTTCTGAGTTATGTTGTTCACAGACACACACACACACACACACACACACACACACACACACACACACACACACCGCAACACACACGGACATGTTTCCAAAAATTCTATTTTTGGATTCAAGGGGTTTCAAAACATATATTTCCCGTGAAATCTCGGAATCGAATTTTTGGGTGGAATACAATACTATACGTAGTAGAGAAAATAAAAAAAGGGCAAACTGAAGGAAAATGGTAATCAATGACAAAGTACGGGAACAAATTTCTTTCTTCAGTTATTTAGGGTGTAAAATCAGCAATGAGAAGCTTAAAGACATGGGCAGAAAATCAATGAGATTCCAACAATTTGTGGAACAATACATAATACCTTAAAGAATAAAACAGTGATCAGATTTTATAACAATATGGCAATCCTCACGTTACTTTATGGATGTGAAAGCTGGATGTCTACACAAAGGACAATAATTAGAATACAAAGATCTGAATAGAAATTTTTGAGGAAAACGAAAGGATGTATAAGAGAAGACAGAATTAAGAACGAGGAAATAAGAAACGAAGTAGAAGCTATTAACCTCAAGAATGAATAGGTACAGAAGAATACGATTAGAAGTGCTAGGAGGATGGAAAGTACCGGACTGCCGAAAATGGCTTTCCAATATGCCCCTAAAGGAACGAGAGGCGTGGGAAGGCCGAGAAGGAGATGGAAGGAGACACTGTGAAGACAGAACAGACAGCAGCCTAATCCATGAAGTGGAGAAGAACAAGAAAAGAAGAAAAGGAACTAAAAACAGTAATAAGGTTTGTTCAACAATTCATTTTCTATGTGATTAACAGTTTGAGAACAATAATATTATTATTTATAATAGTGTAGAATAAAATATCTTATTCAAACAAGCACGCAACTTTATGACAAATACACATATGACTCCTAGCATATGTAACGTAATTCTTCAATCTATACATTTGGTTATAAACGAAACAATTCTTTTTATCTAGGATTATTAAAAATTAATAAATATATTCTTAGTTACATAAAAAAACTTAGAAACATATGGGATATTTATCTGTAATAACCATACGGGCTCTTGAGATGGAAGGAGTAAAGAAGAAGCACAAACATTCATAGTATGTTCTTCAGAAAATGTATTTGGGAAAGCGTAAACCTATAAAATGAAATATTTCGGAAACGACAAATGTTACGGAAAAAAACATTTGACACAAAACATGAATTTTTATGAGTTTACAGACTTAAAGCGTAACTTTTATGATTTCCCAATAACATAAAAGTGTACAAAATTCAACCATTGTGGAGAGGTCTTGAGGCTGTTCACAGCAATTTCAAGATATACGTTTTATTAATCCTGCACATGTATTCGTGTATTTAAATCAAAATTTTTGAGTCATTTTTGGGAAATGCAAAAAGGAAAAATATATTCTATGTAAAGGGTAGTTATAGTTTTTCTCACAGAAATCTCGTGGTATTAAGTTACTAGAATATTTTTCACCAAGACTGAAGTAGAAATGTTTCTAATTTTAGCGATCGTGAATGATTAGCAAGTAATAATACAGTCATTGGAAATTCATCTTTATGAACTCTTGAAGAGGATTTTGACACTCGGTCAGAAGTTGGCCTATTTCACATATGTTGATTCCGGGAGGGTAGCATGAAGTGAGGCGGCAGCTCAACCCAGCAGTGTCCGTAACGTTTCCATATCTAGTATCCGGATACCCAAACCACATCATCAAGTTCGGGCAGAGGGTTCTATGTCAGAAACCAGGGTGGAAGCATTTTCTTCGGAACACGTCCACTGTCACAAATCTTGCCCATTAATCTCCAAAGGCGAGATAATTATGAAGTAAATGAAAGACAGGTAATATAGTACCAGAAGATTGGTTTTGCATTAAAAGACATACCAGTATTTGCCTAACTAAGGAAAGCCATTTAAATCAGCTTTGGTCACGATGGCCGGTAACTTGGGGATTAGAAACCGAATTTAAACCTCAGACTCCCCTGCCTGAGCCATCTCGCTTGGTACCAGCACATATAATAGTAAATTGCGATATGTGTGTGGAAGGTGCATTATTACAGAATTCAGAAATAGTTTGAAAGGCGAGATGAAGTAGAGTGTTTTCTATTTCCGAGATTCTGTTGTGCACTTCAGATACATGTAGTTGTAGGACATGTTTATCGGAGGGGACGACGACCACGAGCTACTGGCTGGCTAAGTTTTAGCCCGAGTGAGTTTTTGCTGTGTGCCCACCTCTAAGGGTTTAACCACAGGATGAGTATTCCAGTTTGAAATGTTGTTTCAGGAAGATGGTTTGTTTTTAGGTTGTAAGAAGGAAGAGAGGAAGCATATAGCTCCTCGAACTGCCTGTTAGAATGCCGCGGCCCTTCTTCACCCTGGTGTTTGTTGGTTTATAAATTTCTTTAGTTAGGATTGAATTTTGTGGCCAATCAACTCTTGAGTTGGATTACTATGGAGTTCAGCTTTTGCTGCTGTTGGTTTAACTCCTTGGTTATGCCATGCGGGGAACCCGATGGCGCCGAAGACGGCGAGTTCTAGGGTTGTAATCCCCAAGTGATCTGACCAGGACACTGTGATGGTTTGGTAAACTGGCGTAAAATTTGGTAGCGCAGCGCCTAATTTCATCATCCCCATAGGGAAGAGATGAGGCTTCGTGTAGTAGTCTCACGGGGAAGGCGCGACCGACAGGGTAGATGGTCCGGAGTCCCCTATTCTGCGCCCGTTGTAGCCATAGCAGCCAGCTGTCTGCGGCCATGCCCTTGACTTCGCAGGCGTATAGCATGAGGGGGCTATCAGGGCTCGGAAAAGGTGTATCTTTAGGCGAACAGGCATCCCGGATCGCAGTATCGGGTACAAGGAGGCAATCGCCCCCTGCGCCCGGGCCGAGACGTCTCGGATGTGCTCGCCAAAAGTTAGACCCTTATCCAACTTCACTCCCAGGTAGGTTATAGAATTCTTCCATTCAATCCTTCGGCCTCGAAATTAAAATGTGGGCCAGTCTGCGGGATGTGGCGCTTCGTTAGAAGCATGGTGTGGCTCCTGTCCTTGTAGAAGGTCCCAAGACCGCAGTCCGACAGAGACCCTAATATTTCCAGTGTGAACACCCGCGCACAAGAGAGGCGAAGAATCCGGAGAGAGGGCAACGAAGCGACCCTAGCGGGCGGGACAACGCACCTGGTGTTAACGGTGAGAAATCTATATAATGCGCAAGCAACTACGCCATCTGCTCGACAGCGCCAGCACCGCAGGACCCGAAGACACATCTGAAACGAGAAAGGGCGAGATGAAATGAGAGGAAATGAGAGAAAGGAGAAATCATGGTGGAATGCATCACTCCAATACTCGCCTAGGTGACCGGGGGAAACCACTAAAAACCCCATGATCAGAGTGCTCGGTTCGTGTTTTATCACCATCATCAAATGCTGCACATTTTGGCGTTTTACCCGTTTCACTTAACCAAGTTTTAAAATTGGTCCTTTCAAAATTTCCTGTGCTGCCTGCAATATTCATTCATTCTATATATAGATATTCTATAGATATACCATGGATTTCTATATTTTTCTATTTGCATTTAGCTCTCCCCGAATGTCATCGTTTCTCTGATGGTAAGGAGAGAATATCCATCCAGAGATAATAGTAATTCCATTCCTGCTACTTCAACATCCCTTGTTTGTTTTCTAGTTTTCTTGTTTTTTGTTTTGTTAATTTCCAAGTCTCAACTCCATAAAGCATGTTTAGAAGGTCCATCTTCCTTTAAAATTTAAAAATCGTCTCTTTGTGGACTTTATTTAATAATCTTCGTTTAGTAGTCCCATACAGCTTTATAGATTTATTTCATTTATGTTCTAAACTACTATTTCACACCCCAAGTATTTGAAGCTGGAGAACCTGCTCAATAATTTTGTTGTCTACTATCATTTTTCTGTGGATATTTTTACATTATATGTTTTACAATTACACTTAGCTTAAAAATTGATTTTGTGAATTGCATTCAGAGTTTACAAATATTACCTATATGACCATCTGCGAACCATTTTCTTATGACGTCATCAATGTATAAATTAAATACAGCGGGTGACGGTGGACACCCCTGTCTTACCCCCTGATTAACTTGTTTGTTTAATACGCTATCCGTTTTTATTTTAATTTCGATATTTATATACAGACTTTGAATTGCTCTTATTAAGTGTTTGGTTATTTTGAATGAATTATTACAAAAATAATTTCTGATTAGCTTATCCTTTCTCACCTCCGATTTCCGGCAATGCAATGTTGCCAATTCAACAGCTAAAGCTAATACTATGGCTTAGTAAGACACTATGATTTCGAAGACTTTGAGTCAGTTGTTTGAAGGTTGATGCTGTGACTCAAAGCGGGTTGTTTCAAAATAATAATGTAGACGATAATGGAGAATAAATATTTCAATAATATGAAGTCGAGACGTTGGTAATGTGGATATTGAAGAGGCATGGACAATTGGGTGCGCGTCATTGATTCCTGAAAGTTCCTGAATGATGTATGAAGTATTCATTGAGGCAGTATTTTCAACACTTAAATAATTTGTCTAATTATATAATATGTAAATTCAATAACAGCCCGCCTTGAAGCAATATAGGTAGGTAATAATTTGTAAAATGTATGTAACAGTCATTGTATATGCTTGTATTATTGTATCCATGTGTAATAATGTTATGTGAATGTATTACGTAATTTAGTAAATTAGGAGCTGTGAGAATAATAGGTTAAAAGTTGTTAACAATGAGGTAACCTTGAGGCAATAATGTATTTGAAAGTTTAACAATACTACTTGTGATTCTTGGAAGCAATAATGTAATTTTAGTAACATTTTATAAAATTAACCAATCAACAACCAGAAAAAACTTTATTTAAATGAAGGTATTCTATTGGATTAGGAATAACCAATCACGGGCTTGAAATACAGAAATTTACAAGTTTAGGCGGTTGAAATCAATTCAGTTGCCTACAGACAGTGTTTGTAACTGGATGCGAGATGCGTCCTCGAGAGATTTAATACGTATTCGTGTGAGACGAAAAGTAAGTTTTACGTGTTAAAAAGTACAAGTAATTAATAAAAGAATTTCACAGCACTATATCAGTGAAGTGTTATTTAAATCGTGTCAAGCATTAATAAAAGACGTGAAGTAAAATTATAATCTGTGTTAGCCTACATTCTTAGTCGCACCACAACCCTGCCAAGACATCCATGTCTCTAAAATAAATACTGATGACGCAGCCGAGGCCATCATAAATACATAATATTTAAAGAAACACTCAAAATTACAAAGTTAATATTTTTAAACTTAGGGCGAAGGCTACCGGAAAGCGGGTTCTATACGTGTGGTTGCAACGAATTTCAAGTTCGGTTCCCCAACAGTTGAAATATAATACAACTCCTTCAATACGACCTACTTCAAATTGACGGCCAAAGCGTGTTGCAAACAAGCTACAATACAAACCATCTTCTCATGATTCAGCTGTAATATTAGTTAATTAGCTTTCAATAATGTTTGGAATAATAAGTTATTTTGTTCCAATTGTGACATTCACTGTAATATATTACTATGATAATTAAAACGATATAAATTACGGCTTGAAGTGTGTTTTACTTCCCACTCTAGTGTATGTGGTATGTTATCACAGCCACCAAATCTGTGCTGGTAGATATGGCTTTCCTTGAATGGAATCCATGTTGCAGCGAGAAAACCTTGGTCCTCTTGGTTGATGCCCTCTGCTGCAGTATCCTGGTCACCGGCTACCTCTGCTCAGCGGCTGGTGATTTCTCCATTCCTAATAAATTACCTATCTAACTAATTTCACTGATTTAAGGTTGTTTTTTTTTTTACTTTCTCTATTACATATAGTAAGTAGCGGAAGTATTGCATTCCACCCAAAAATTCGATACCGAGATTTCACCGGAAATACATGTTTTGAGACCTCCTGAATCCAAAAAAAGCATTTTTGGAAACATGTCCGTGTGTGTGTCTGTGTCTGTGAACAGCATAACTCAAAAACGAACAGTCGGATAAACACCAAACTTGGTATTTAGGTTTAGAAAATCCCCCCACCCCAGACTACCCTTTACATGGAAGATTTTTCGAAAATTTTAATTTTCACAAAAATGGCTCTAACGATTATGATGAAAATATCATATGTTTAAGATAATGTCATGAGAAATGAAATGTATATCTCGAATTTTCTGGGAATGTCTCCAAAAGTATTCTTCATTGTGAACGACTTTTGCATAACTGGTAAACCATAAGAGATAGACAAAATTTTACTACACGAAAAATGTAGATCGCGTTAAAATACACAATTTATGTCATATACATTTCTTTTGTTGAGTGAACCGTTTGCGAGATATTGCTTGTTATTCCCTTAAATTTTCCAATACTTATACTTTTTCTCAAATGCGTTATTAATTTTTTTTATGTCCTGGACATGCAAAGAGAATGGAATGCGCCACATAGCAACCAGCGCTTAAAATATTTGACAATTGCTTAAAAGCTACCATATTTCCCTTGCATCTACAAGAAAATTAACAATAAGATTGACATCTCGATATCTCGATTAACATGAGGCATATGGAGAATAGGCGTTTGTAAAATTAGATTGTACAAGAGTAGAGAAAGTCATGTGAGTGTAACACATCAGATTTTTTTGTAGGCGAGGCAAATGAAAATACACTGCATTTCCCTTCAAATGTGATTTATTGTTAGTAAACTGCTTATGGGCGGCTAGCTTTTCTCATCTGTAACAATTTTAACCATAATGATAAATTAGAAGCCTAATATAACTGCACACGCTTCCCCACCCATATACATACACGTGCAACCATCGTCCAGAGAGTACCACTGAGTGTCGAAGATTGGATAATAAACCACATTTTTTGGGGAAAAAGCTAAAATATTGACAATAAATCACATTTTAGGGGAAATGCAGTGTATTTTAATTTGCCTCATCTACAAAAAACCCTCAAATCTGTGAAACTAATTAGATAGGTAATTTATTAGGAATGGAGAAATCATCGGCCGCTGAGCAGAGGTAGCCGGAGACCAGAACACTGTAACACAGGGCATCAACCAAGAGGAGCAACGATTTTCCGCTACAAATGACGTCAAAACTTTTCCCGCTACAATGTCTTGGAATTCTAAATTTCCTACGTACAATATAAATATGTGGACGGCGCCATGGAGGCCCGGGTTCAATCCCAGGGACCTGCATGTGGGATTTGTGGTGGACAAAGCGGCGTCTGGTCGGGTTCTCCGGTTCCCCCCGCCATTCATTCCACCAACTGCTCCATCATCACCTTTCCTTTCATCCATTTCTCATTTCATTTCATCTACTTCCTTCCTCCCATACCAGGCATCGGGCTGATCACCCATCTTGGATATTCTGTCTGATCCATGAGTGTCTGCTCCTCGACGGATCTCTGACCCCAGGCACCCGCTTGTAAGTCCTGGGGAGATGTAAGTCCTACATAAGACGAGGTTAAACAGATGAGTGAATGAATGAATAATATAAATATATAGAAAATACATCCTATCTTTCTACTATATCATGAACTCAAAACTAGAATTATACCTCTCAAAATTAAGATAGAGGAATTGTTTATTGTAGCCACGAATTATCTGAAAAACCCGAAATGCAGAGTTTGGATACAGAGATTTACAGAGATTGTTTTTCAACCTTTCAGACCATAGTCAGCAGCCAATGTTTCCTGATCAGAAACTCTAGGCATGATCTACCTTGTCAGGGATTCTTATCTTGCACAAAGTTTTATTGACAGCTCATTGTGAAATTTTCGAGCAATTCGAGCGTGAGAAGTGATTCCTTGAATGTGTTGATGCAACGTACCAAGATCTCATTTATCAGTGAAGGCTTTTGCAAAGGCATTACTCTAGGTTTTATTGATGAAAGCTTTTACTAATGAAACAAATACTTACATTCTTAAAAGAAATATACAAAGCGGTAGTACTAATCTCAAGGTTTCTCTTTGTATACTAATAGACTTTGAGCGAAGAAAAAGCTCCCTTCATTAGCAGTGTTTGCATTTATTGCACAGCAGAATAAATAGTGTTGATAAAGTGACTGTAAAACATCTTTATTACAGTTCTTCCGTTAACTATCGGCTTGCTTTGTGTGCAGCATTATCAGTAATTACTAACTCCATCTCAAGTCACTGCAAACTCGAGTCCTTCATTATGTTTAGACGAGTTGGTAGTCAAACGAACACGCTAAGGACGTTTTTCAGTTGTTTTTTTCAAAGAGAAGACTATTATATGAAAATTCTTCATTAAATCATTCGTGTTTTACCAATTTAGCGCACTTAAAGTTCTTTAAATGTTTAGTTCATATGTTTTAAATTATACACCGAATTCTTTAAGTCATAGGTTACAGTTTTAGTAGTGTAAAATCGTTTTCTGAAAAGAAATACTAAAGCGTGGAACAATTTTTCTTTTCTAAATTACCACGTGTAAGATTGTTAAAACCCTAAATCTAAAGCTGTATTAAATATCGGGAAATTCCTCTGTGGATCTGTTAATTCAACAGCATATTGTGAACATACGAAGGCAATTGAACAAACATATAATCATGATAAACGTATTAATATGGAAAACGTGCAATAAAACTGGAATACGAGAAGATACTTATTAAAAGTTCAAGTGCTATTTGTACTTGGCTTCAAAAGTAGGGCATTTAAATGGTCATAATATCAAAACCGCAATTGGATCCTGATTCTACAATGTTTGAGGTACTTTATATGAAAAGTTCTGAAAGGTTATTTTTTTCGAAATTTTGTTGATAAATTTGTATCGAACTTCCTAAGAGTGAACCATTTTATCCATATTGTCCGAAATAAGTATTTAATACTGCAACTTTAAAACACTCTTTCATCCAAAATTATACAATTATAAAAAATGAAATATTCAAGATTGTTTCAAATCAAGAAGAGGAACAAGAACCGAGCGGAATGGCTCAGGCGGTAAAGTCTGTAGTCCGCATTCGGGAGGTCCCGGGTTCAAATCCCGTGGGACGACCAATCTGTATGAGGTTTTCTCGTGGTTTTCCTCAGTCGCCAAGATAAATACCGGATTGGATATTTAATACCACGACCCAAAGTTCAACCTTAAATCTAAAGTAATAGTAGAATGAAAAATAAGTGGTAATGGCGAAGGCTATCCATCTATCTACAGACAATGTAAGCAATTAGACTTGACGCCACCCTAACGCCATCTGCCCGGCACAAAGCAGAAGATCTGGCTGCCATGCGCTGGGGTTTCCATGGGCATGTCACGAAGCAAGATGACATTTCCAGGGATGAGACCTAGAAGGCTAACTGTCCGCCTTTATATGGGAGCGGAATGGACGGCACGAAGGATTCGGTAGCTGTACGCTAGGGTCTCTCTGAGATGTGACGGAGCGGGTGGTTACAGGGACGAGACCTAGAAGGCTAACTGTCCATCACATATCGTTCTAAGAGTTATCCACCAACAGATGCGTCTCCATATGACCAGGAAGTTAAAGCAACGTAAACTAAAATAGAGAGAGAGAAAAAAAAACCTCTGATATGTTTAAAAATTGCTTAACAGATTAAAAATTCTTGAAATCATGTCTTCCTCTATTCTTGTACAAACTATTTTTATGGACGCTTATTGTCCATCTCTTCAAGTTAATCGAGATAAACATTGCTAATCTTATTGCTACTTTTCTTGTACGTGCAAGGGAGCCGTGGAGCATTTCATTCTCTTTGTATGTCCAGGATATGAAAAAGAAAAAACGGCGAATGACGAATACTCATTGGAGAAAAGGTACAAATATTGAAAAATTCAAATAAATAACAAGGAATATCTCGGAAATGGTTTGCTCCACAAAACATGTGAGACATAAATAGTGTGTTTTAATGAGATGTAAATTTTTGTGCAGTAAAATTTACGGTGCACCAGTTACGCAAAAGGACTTTTGGGGACATTCCCAGAAAATTGAAGCTATGCATTTCATTTGTCAAAAAATATCTTAAACATATGGTGTATCACAATCTTTAGAGCCATTTTTGAGAAAATCAAAATTTTCGAAAAATGTTCCACGTAAAGGGTAGTCTGGGGTTGGGGGATTTTCTCTTAAGATCTTTGTATCGCATCTTTGAAAGAGTTTGGCATATATTCAACTTTTCGTTTTTGAGTTCACAGACAGATACACGGACGCACACAAGCACCTTTTTCTAAAAATGTTTTTTTTAATTCAGGGGGCCTCAAAACATGTATAGGTATTTCCAGTGAAATATCGATATAAAATGTTTGGGTGGAATGCAGTGCTTTCCCTACTTACTATACTAGTAGAGAAAGTTAAAATTACTTATCCGAAATCGTTCGAGAGTCCAAATGACAAAAATTGTCAAAAATGAAATATAGTAGTATTATTATTTGTAATGTCCTCTAATTTAATATATATATATTATTTTACGAACAATAGTTACATTTTAAATATACTTTCAAAGCATGTGGTTTCTGTCATTTTATACTGTGAATTCTGCAACACTTCACAGAAAAACTCTCAGCTCCTATACACTTTGGAGTAGAGAGGTAAACATTAACCCATCTCTTAGGGAACGTTTTCTTCAATAAATGGCACTGCAGTTAAGTGTGGTAGCTTATGTCTGCACAACCATAGGGTTTATTTCTTTGCAAATGTTAGTGTGCAAGTTTGTTTTCTCCATGTTTGCTTTTTACAGTTTTTTCTGTTATAAATGACTGGTTTTCGTAGGGCTCTATAAAAACAGCTAAATTAAATGTTTAGGATTATAGAAACATTCCCTAAAGATTTTTGTGGATCAACTTTGGTTAATTTTAAAAATAGTTGCGGACAAATTTTACTCATACAATTAAAAAGTAAACCTATTTCCTTAATAAACAAAACTATTGGATAAAATATCAGTGGACTGCAAGGCATGCATCTAAATCTTGAAAAGTTACAGTCTGCTAGCTTAAATAGTTTTCTGAGATAATAGGTCATAAATTCAGCAAATTTAACATTGGTGGGATAGGGCTTTCAATCTGCCCTTAAATCGGCTACCTCACTGTTATTCTTTATTATTTCATTTCTAAGTTTAAAATGAGCTGGCGGGTTCAAATCCTTCGGAAGGGAAGTAAAACCGGCGGTCCCATGGATTTACGGCAGTAAAAGAACCTCAAGCCTTATAAAGAGATCTCACAAAATGTCCGGTCTTTCACGCCCAATATAGAATGGGACATAAGAACCACAGTAGTTAAAGAGCGTTAATAATCTCTTCATTGATTAGGAAGTATCTCCTTTTCCGGCTTCGTGTCTCTTACTATCTTCTCATTGGTCTTCCAATATGTTTTCACATATAGTTGGTAATCAAAATGTTATACACCGGGGTGAGGCCAAAAGGTTTGAGGCTAGATATTAAATTTTAGTTACCCCGGCATATGCATTGGGAAACATAGCTTCAGAGGCAACAAGAGGACCAGAAACTTAAACTGCATGTTCCAGAGCAGGCGTAGTATAGTTATAACAAATACACAGAATTTTCACATTAATCACATTACCCGTGGTTTATTCAGTATAATCCCTGTGCCCCTACATCACACACAAAATTTAAAAAGGAAGAAATTTGAGGGGAGGTGCTACACACATGCAGTTACATTCACACGATTCACATACGACCTTCCACACCAGACCCTCGACCTGATGTGACGCTAACGCACAACACACAAAGGAAATAACGCTGACTACCCCCGCTTTCCACCGCTACCTAGGATCATCAGCTAGACAGTGGCAAGTTGCCACACTAAACGAACTTCAAAATCCCAGCCGAAAGAATTACCCCAATAATACTGTCACCAAGACGCAATAATCTATCTGGCATGAATACACAAACATACATGCCACAATATGTCATTTTGGGATACCGAGTTTTGTCCGTTCTCTACAAACGCTCTCTCCATCTTTCTCTATATTGCTTTATTTTGCCATTTATAGGACCAATACTTAAATCCTCTCTGACTTCTTCATTTTTTATTTTATCCATTATTGTGCATTTTTAAATAGCTGTGAGGTATCTCATTTCTGCCGCATTTATTTTATCCTATTCTTTTTCTTTATAATCCACGTCTCACAACCGTATATAACGGTTGGAATCGCCATTCTCTTATTATAACGTTCTTTTTAGTGTTCTTACTACTTCTTCTCTTCTTTAACTGATTATCCTTCTCTTTGTACTTACAAAAAAGCCTTGGGTCAATAGCCTGTCGAAGAGCAATAAACTCTGGGTTATTGCATATTCAAGATGGGTGATGAGCTTAATACCTCATATGGTAGTGAAGAAGGAGGAAATGAAATGTATGGATGACAGTGATGATAGGAAAATTTGCTGATAAAATTATCCGACCCAGCATTCGCCTTGCGACCGAGGAAAACCGGGAGAAAACTTCAGTCAGGTTGAACCCCGTACTTCGATTACAGACCACAGACGGTACCACCTGAGCTCGGTTAATGTTCTTACTGATATTTCAAAATAAGTTTGAGATTTACTTACATTATTATTTAAATCTTGGTTGTCTAGTTACGTTATGTTGTATCCGGAATAGTTACTTTTGTTTGTCTGCTCTAGTACTTTGTTATTTATTACTATTGTAAATCTTAAGAGTCTACTTTCCTTGGAAGGCCATTAGTTTTGTTCCATTAATTGACACCTGTAATCCATATTCTGCTAGAATATTTCCTAGTTCAAAAACATTTTTCCACAAATACTTTTCTGCTTCTTGCATTATAATATGGTCAGAAAATAGTAGTATTTTCATTGCATTATTTCTATTTCATCTGATTTCTGGTAGCGTTTTGCCTTTTATTTCGTCTATAAGTATACTAAAACGTCGCAGGGACAAACTGAATGTTTGTCTTAAACCGATATTAGGTAATTTAAATTTCCTCTGAATATCGTCCATTTCGTAATCTAAGTAACTGCATTATGACTCATTTTGAACAGGTTTATCAGGATTAATTCAATTTGTGCAGATTTAAATAAATGATGGATCAAACAGGTCATTTTAATATCGTAGATCAAATATATTTAATTAAAACTGAATTTTTATGTAACTGAACCCATACAAATTTATGAGTATTTCCAGAAATATAAGGTAGCAGCACTTCCTGTTCATATAAATGTTTTCATGAAGGTTGTATTAATGAAGAAGATAACACCCCGAGGATGTGATAAACTATTTCGTTTATTAGTAAGATTTTATTGCTACTGAACTTGTTCCAGTTGGAATATGAGCTACTGAACATTACTTTTTTTTCATAGCATAGGAGTACTATTTAGAAATTGCGCCCAAAGGTTAGCAGAACTACCCACAGATATTAAAACCTGATTTACTGCTCCTTTACAATATACTAACCGAATTTCGGTATGTTTTGACCGATCACAATAGGAAACGACCCCTCGCCAAATCTATGTATTGTATGGAGAAGAAATTCTCTGATATAACCTGAAATCTAGCTTCAGAGTTGACGACTTAATTTGACTGTAAATTTGGGATACGATTGCCCTTAACACTGAAACATATAATGTATGTTGTATTATATCCTGTCTCTACCATTTTAGTTAAATAGCCCTGTTCCTTTAATAGCCCTGTAGGCTATTAACTAAATTTTTGTTCATGTATTTTCCTACACAGTGCTTCGTATTTCAAGATTATATGATAGACAGTTTCTCCTCTTCAATACATAACCTGCTTAGTGGTACTTCTTGGATGATTCCCATTGTATGTGGGTGTATCCTTAATCCTCTTATTAGGTTTTTTTGCAGTCTACTGAGATTAAGTACATTGTCAGTGAGTAATATATCACTCGCTTACTGTGTCTGCATCCCTTGTTTGAACCTATCGCGGTGATAAATAATCCACTCAGCAATGGTTCTTCCAACAGAATTTAAAGGAATGCCAAATACAGTTTAGACCCAGTAAAAGTTTGAGCAGACCCTTTCTAGGGTATCTAATTTATCATTTCCTAAAATTTCTTTATGTCCACGCACTCACCCAAGAGTGACCATGTGTTTTTCCAGTTGTAAGATGATATCTGGCAGCTTTCAATTGCTTTCAAAGCAGCCTGGCTGTCAGAAATAATCCAAATGTTGTTTTCTTTGTAGCCCCTAGTTAGATTCTCCCTGAAGCAGGTTTCAATTCATAACTTCATAAACTTCAGCTTGAAATGCAGAGGCATTGCGACCAAGAGAAATATGTATGTCACATCTTGGTGCCTCCCCATGTATTCCAGCTCTTGCTTCAGGGTTAGCATTTTACAACTCTGGATGGCCTGAATACAGGCGCCAGAGAAATAGCTTCAAAATTAAATTAAATTGGGTTTTATTTATGGACGCTCTTTAACTGCGCCCTACTCTATATTGGGCGTGAAAGACCGGTAATTTTGCTCAGAGGCCTCTTTATCAAGCTTGAGATTCTTTTACGTGCCGTAAATCTACGACACGGGACCACCGGCTTTACTTCCCTTCCGAAGGAAGCCATGCTAAGGATTTTTACGCCCGAAAAAATCCATCGCCCTCCGCCGGATTTGAACCCGCGGCTTGGGAACTAGAGGCTAGCACGGTACCACTAGTCCACGGAGTACGACAAATAGCTTCAAGAAAAAAACTAAACACCATCCACTAGCTACCCTAACATGCGATTTAACTCCAAGGCTGTACTATTTAGATGGTATTAGATGAACAGATACATGTATTTATTTCGGAATTGACTAGTATTCTTATGGAGTCAATGGTCAGCTTTGCAAATCTTATCATTCCCATATATCTTTCCCATTCTAATGACATATGTAAGCCATTGTATGTTTTGGGTCAACATTTCATTATAGCGTGGAGTGCTACTGTTTTGAAATGGCTGCTGTTACGTAGGATAAGAATTAGCAGAAGTTGCCTTAAAATGTGTAATTTACAAAACAACTGCGTATTCGAGGCAATTTGTTCTTTAATACTGTAGTTTTATCTTCATTTAACATGATAATGTAATCGACTGATTCCAGCCATTTGCTATGGTTAATCATCAACCAGAGATCTATATATTCAAAAGTGGAAAGTAAACTTTGGTGATACAATACAACAAATTATGATGTTTCATTATCTATAATGACAACTAAAGCGCAAAAATGTTTATGGAACAGGGGCGCACATGTTTGAATTCGTTCATAGCACGCAACTATGCTGTTTTTAAAAATTTGTGGTTATGCTGTATTGTTAAAAATTATCTAAATTTTCTCTACAAGATGTCATAGAGCCTTGTATTGCTATCTCTGCTGGAACGACCAACAATATATGAGATTACATTGTTAATATATATAAGGTAAAATTGCTAGTTGTTGCAAAAATATTTTACAATATTTAACGTTACAGGACACTTACGAGAGCATTGGCTATGAATGCTCGTATAGCGCAAGGGTTGCCACAGGAGGGGACACGAGATTTAATGCATCTGTATGTTTTGTTCGGTTTATCGAACATCCAAGGAGCTTAATCATATCTTGTAAGCACTCTTCACAAAGTTGGAGGGAGAAAGGAGAGGAATGACACGGGATACTACAAAATGAAATGCCTATTATAGAGTGTAGTATGATGTTTATAAACTTTATGGTTGTGTTGTTAAACATACAACAATTGTTGGAACATATATTTAAGAGGAAATTAAGATGGCTTAGAGCGCTTACCTTTATCCTGATACCATAATTATCGACGGGAATGTATAAATAAATAAACAAATGATAGTAAGATAAATGATTGCAATAAATAATTTCCGTCAATTAAATTAATTCCTAAGTAATAAGCTTGAGTTGAAACGTTGTCCGGAAAGGCGAAGGTAATTAGGAGGTCATGTTAGCGAAAGTTATAATATCAGTAGAAATAGCGAAGACATTAGCTTAAAGATTCTGAGTTTGCAGTACGATTATAAGCTCAGCATGTTTATAGGGTCATGTAAGAAATCCTGGAAAAGAGAAACGCACTTAAATTCCGAGATTTTAGCCAAGCTCCACGGAAACATAGTAACAGAGGCACACGTAGTATTTTATGTAATGTCCCAGGCATGAACTGTAACGTTGGTGGGGATTAATGAAGTAGGCGGAGCTATAAGTAATAAAGACGTGCAATTTTAGATCAGAGAGTTACTCTCTGTGGTGACGTCATTGGTACGTATGCTCGTGTGATATTTTAAGCGCATAGTGACGCGCTTTTTTGAGTAAGACTTCGCGGCTATTGCAAGAGGTCTTTCCGATAAGCATTTTAGCGACTCTCGGCAAGTTACGCTTCTAGATTCTTTTATTTTGTGTCTTTGGCGAGACGACAGGAAATGTAGCTGCAGCACGATGGAACGCTAGCCCACTTTCGCATTAATGTTGTCCGATAGCTCAACAGCATTGGATAGGACGTGAAGGACCTGTTACATGACCTGCTTGATCACCGGACTTAGCCCCCCTGGAGTTTTACTTACGGGACATCTGAAATGCTTGTGTACGGTGAGCCTGTTCCTTATGTTGATACCCGTTAACAGCGTATCAACGTAGCCTCTGACGATTTCGAGCACAACCCGGAACATTCGTATACATGAGGCAATCCATGATGCGACGTGTGAACCAATGTATTACATCCCATGGAAGCCACTTTGAACATCTCTTGTGACATGGATGAGATTCAGGCCATGTACTGTGTGTCAGGGCTCTTTGTTTTATGTTTCTATAACCACTATAATAAATAGGTTTCTTTTACTTCTGACATAAGTTAACTTACCTCCAGTCGTCCCTAACCCTGATACTCTTTCCCCAACTACATTGGTTCTTGTATCAGAGCTACGTCCACCTGTTCTTCAGCAGCAACCTTTCCAGCGCGGCTGATCACCCTTTACTGTGGTACAGGTTTATCTGCAATACTTTCATGTTTCGCCTTGCTGTCATCTTTAATATCTTAAATCACCTTGACATTGACCTGCAAAACCCCAAATACACTTTGAGCCCATGTGTTCGCTAAGTTTTCAGAGGCTTTTTATCAATGTTCTGGTCCTTCTCCTCCAGTTTGCGGTTATTTACTCTCTATCCCTCTGAATTCTGATTCCTAATCTTATCAAACAGAGTCTATGGAGGAACATTTTTCAATAATTCAGATACCCATAAAGATAACTTAGCGGTATTCAGGAGCTCCCTGCTGTCTTAAGCAACCGTTTTGTATCCTTCCATGGCACGGGGATACTTCGGGTACCATTTCCTTCAACTACTCAGCTGTCTCCACTCCTTCACAGACAAAGATAACTTTTCCTTTATCCAAACAGACTCTCTTGAATCTGGGTTCTTATAAAGTAGAATCATTTTGAATTGTACATCTTGTTAAGGGGTATTTGCACCAACGGATACTCCTGCTGCAATACCGTCATTCGAAGAGTCGAGGCGACAGTACTATAGTTCTGTTCTCTATTTCCTGTCTAGGTTTCTTCGAAGGCAGTTTCTCTCCTGAGCTCGGAGTATCCGGTCCTGTCCTCTCTGGATCTTTTACTCCCTGTAGATGTCGAGGGAGTTTTCTTCGTTGCATTTTTTGGAGGATTTGGGTGGAATCCCGTGCTTTGCCTTCCATTCCTGTTGAGGTTTCCCTTCCATAAGTCTTCGTTACTTAAGGAGTTTCCTTCTTTGAGCCCCTGTTGAGCCTTTTATAATAACCAGGTCTGATTGCTCTGCTATTTCCTCAACTGTGTCCTCCAGAGTCTTATCCTTCGTTGATAGCTGGCTCTGTTTCCATCGGTTTGACTCTCCCTGTTATTGCAGGCTGGTATTTCGAGGTATCTTGCTCTCCAAGTCCCCCTTTTGCCTCAGTAGATTATTTTTTCGTGACCTCGGATTCCCACGATACTGGGGAAATATAGGTGCACACTAGAGGTGCCTGGTGTGCAAAGCTAATTACTCAGGAATTTCGTCTGGTTCTCCGTTAATAGTACATTCCCCATGTACCGAGCACCCCATCGACACGGATCGCATGACACCTTAGGGTTGGGTGAATGCTTTTGTTTCCCACTTGAATACCGAGTGTCTATCCAACGGTCCACTCCACATCCCAAGAGAGGAGTACTCGCCACTAAAAGGACCTGATATTCCTGGAGGTTTGTTCTCCATCCTAATCAACATCACTCCTGAGGGGGTTGATATCTTAAATAGTTTGAGATAATACATTTGATTTCCAATCAAAAAGTCCACTTTCTGTTAGAATAAGTAATTAAAATTTTAACTTTTATATTGGTACTTGGGTTTGATTTATATAAGTTGGTTTTATGTTGATTATTGTTGTAATAAAATTCCCTTAGATTTAATACTGGCGGAATAGGACGTTTTTATCTCTCCTTAGGAATACATTCGCCTAGCAACAAGAAAAACAATGAAAATATATTTGGTCAGGATTTTACTTAGTAGGGTACTAATGACTAGCAGCTGAGCACCCTTAAACACAGCACCACTAGTATCATCACCATCATCATCTTTACTTCGCTAATTTTGAGACTAAAGTCAATTTCAAGTATTGTGTTTCACCCAAAAATTTGACACCAAGTTTTCACCATAAATGCATGTTTTAAGACACCCTGAATATATAAAATGCATTTTTAGAAAAGCACCCGAGTTTGTGTATGTATCTGTATGCACGTAACTCAGAAACAAAAAATTGGATCAATACTAAGCTTGATATTTATGTCCCGTACCTTCCAAAGATGTGACACAAAGATTTTCAAGAAAATTCCCAACACCAAACTACTTTACGTAAAACATTTTTCGAAATGTTTTCCTTTCTAAACAATAGCTCCAACGATTTTGATTAAAATAACATACATTAAAGATGCTTACATGACAAATAAAATGTTTATCTCGAATTTCCTGGGAATAGTCTTTGAAGTCCTCTTCATTTGGAAGGAATTTTGTATAATCTTGTATATCTGGTAAACGCTAAGCGATAAACGAAAACGTACTGCACAAAGAATGAAGATATCTTGAAAACACACAACTTATTTTTGAGATATCCGTTATTAAGAGTTTAAATTGTTCAATACATAGACATTCTTTTAAAGTCCTGTCAACATACAGTTGTTTATTGCGACTCCATTGAAGAAGTTTTGTTCTTGGTGTTTATGTTTGCAGTATTTGCACCACTTATTGGCGTTAATTTGAATAAGATCGTTTGTTAACTAATATGCTGTTACGTATGAGAAGCCGATTTGAAGATGATGTATTTTTGTTATTACGCTCCAAGTTTAAACAAAATTAACTACCAACTTTGTTATTAAACTGCTTCTATAGATATTATTTATGTTTATGTTTGCCTCGGCTGCTTCAGTATTACTTTAGAGACACGTTTCTCTTAATCAGGGCTCGGTGCGACAAGAATGTAGGTTTACACAGATTTTAAGCTTAAATTCACTTCTTATTACCCTGGAAATAAATTAAATAGCACTACACTGATATCAAGAGCTGTGAGATTTTTTTTATTTAATATTTGCACTTTGTTAACCCGTATACTTAATTTTCGTTCCACATGAATACGTAATATTTCTTTAGAGAACACATCTTCCATCTGGTCACTACCAAGGTCTGTAGGCAACTGAACATATTTCAACCGTCCAAACCCGTAAACTTCTGTATTTCAAGTCTTTGATTGGCTAATCCTAGTCCAATAGAACACCTGCATTTAATTAAAGCGTTTTCTGGCTGTTGATTGGCTATTTTTAAACTGTCACAAAATTTACATTATTGCTGTCCTAATCATGACTAGTAGTATTCAAACTCTCAAACTCATTATTGCCTCAAGGTTACCTCTTTGTTAACAACTTTAAACTTATTATTCTCAGAGCTCTTACATTATTAAATTATATAATGCATTCAGATAACATTATTGAACATGTTTACAATAATATAAGCAGTTGCAATGACTGTTACATACATTTTTCAAATTACTACATACACATTGCTTCAAGGCGGGCTGTTATTGAATTTACATATTATATAATTTAATTGAAATTATTCAAGTGTTAAAAATACTGCCTCACCATTCAAACAGTATGGAATTTTAGGGCCAGCGTATAGCATCCAGTTCTTAATCCTTTGACTGTGGCTGTTTCCTTTGAACATATAACGAAACGTGTAACGTAGCCATTTCTGCAAAAGTTTATTTGAATTACAATAAAGTAGATGTAAAATAGGATTTAGTAAGACTAGTTAGTGTACCCACTAATAAATTATAGAAGGTAGACCAAGTCATGTGAATGTATCACATTGGATTTTTTGCCCTATGTTCCGCATCCTTGAAGACCTCCTAGAGCGCTTCTGTAGTTCGCTCATTAAATCATTTTATAATGAAGGTGTAACAGTTTTTCTCCGCGCACATTCACAAGCACTGACTTGCGTTACCAACCAATAACGTCTTCACCTTTGACCACCATGCAAATGAAGTGCAGGTTCCAGCTAGTGATTATTATGGCCTCATCATGCGGTGATTCTTTAGGTAGAAGCCTTCCTGTGCACGCCTTAATGTGCTGTTTGTTTCACTGAAGCACGGCAAAGTTTGACTTGCAACCAAGGGAACACGCATACGAAATACTTTTGTTTTTTATGTAACATCATCGTGTTCACGTTTACAGCTGCACGGCCACGAAGGATGTTCAGTAATGGCAAATTCCTAACTGTGAAATTGCGCCAAGTTTCGTGTCATTAATAGTCCTTGGACGTTATACAATACATGAAAATTGTAGCATTCCGATATTATTACATTGCCTTTTTTATTTTCCTCGACACTTTCAGAACAAAGAGGAATTGTTGCCTTTAAGTCAGAACCAACAATTCTACTTCAAGGATTCCTTTCGATTCTTTGAATCAAGAAAACAATAAAACTATTGTGTCTGTGAGAGAGGAGGCAGGAGAGAGTGTGAGAGAGAGAGATAAGATTAGATTAAATAGGATTGGATTACATTCTGTGACTTCACTAGCAGCCATAAAGGATTGTGGACATAGAACATGTTAAGGAAATGTACAGTATATACATATTACATTTAAAACAAAATATACATATTAGATATATACAAAATGAAACATAGCATGTGTAATTTTGTGCAAAATCGAACACCTCTCTACCATTATAAGGCTAACATATTTATAGACAAGAACAGTTATTTTTAACTTTTACTGGGTTGTACCTTTTATTCATCTCATCATTTTATTGTATTTGATTTGTAATACATAGCATTTACTGTCAGTTCTTAATGTGCATAGATTTAAATAGCTTCATTAATTCTAGAGCAGGCATCAACTGTAATTGGAAATTGTCATTAATATTTACTAATACTACTTTCAGAGCTATGTATGTATTAACATCATGATACTATGTCATTCAGATAAGCTTGTACAGAATAATAACAGCAGTTTTAAACACATTGAAATTGTCAACTTTTCCCTTAAGATCCTTAGGGAGACTATTAAATATTTTTATGGTTTCATAATATACACCTTTCTGGAAGCAAGAAAGCTTTGCACTGGAATGATGGATGTTACCCTTTTGTCTACTGTTTATCTCATGAATTTCCATGTTTGTTAAAAATTGTTTGGATTCCATACAAAGAATTTTAAGATTGAAAATATATACAAAGATAAAAGAGAATGCCATCACTCTAGAAAGAAAAAGTCGAATGATCACGAACTTCCTGTTTATGTCTAGCAGTTTTGAGTCTGGAAGGCGCAGACTCTATAAAATTACTGAGCGGGTTGGCTCAGGCGGTAACGTCTGTGGCCCGCATTCGTTAAGTCCCGGATTTAAATTCTGTGGGCTGCCAATCTATTTGATGTTTTCCGTGATTTCCCTCAGCCGCAAAGGTAAATACCGGATTGTATATTTAACTCCACGACCCAAAGTCCCATCTTAAGTCTAAAACAATAGTAAAATTAGGTGGTAATAGCGAATGCTGTGCCATCCAAACACAGGTAATGAAAGCAGGTAGATTGATTGGAATCCTAATGCCATCTGCATGGCACGAACCAGAATATCCAGTTGCTATGCGCTTGGTCCCTTGTGGACAGGTGACGAAGCAAGATGGCATAGATTCAGGGATGAGTCCTAGAAGACAAACTACCCGCCTTTCTATATGAAGGCAGCAGGTAGACTGGATGGAACCCTAATGCCATCTGTACGGCACGAAGTAGGAAATCCAGTTTCTGTACACTAGGATCTCTGTGGACACATCGAAGTGAGTGTTCACAGGGCTGAGACCTAGAGGGCCAACTGTCCGCCTTTCCATATGAGGGAGGCTGTTGAACTGGGGCACCCTAATCCAACTGCACGGCACGGTGCAGGGGATCCGTTTGCTCTGTGGGCACGTGACGGAGCGAATGGCTACAGGGATGAGACCTAGAAGGCTAACTGTCCGTCACACATCAATCTAAGAGTTATCCACTAACAGATCCGTCGGGATATGACGTAAAATAAATAGAGTAATAATAATAATAATAATAATAATAATAATAATAATAATAATAATAATAATAATAATCGAATGCAATTATTTCCCCTAGCACAATCAACAATATACATGGAAAATTATTCCTACTTAATTTACTATTTTCTTACTGATCGAAATGTTCCCACGGTAACCTGCAAAGTTTGCAAGGTCTCGGGTTCGATTCCTGGGGCTGATCACTCTAACTGTGGGTATTTCGAGGTTTTCTGTGGTTGGCTAGGCGAGTGCTGGAGTAGTTTCTCTTTTACAACAAATTTACTTTCCCTCATCTATCATTTTGCTTAGGGTAGGCTTAAGGGTTGTAGAGTGTCAGTCAGTGTTGGACAGAAGGTACGATTGCTAGCTCGTGATTCGCACTGACCGAATTGTCTCAGGCAGTTGAAGTTCTCCCCGATTCCGCCAGAGGGAAGGCTTCTCTAAGCGGTCCGCTGGTGCGACTAGGTCGTCAAGCTTGGAATTGTTAGGGAGCTCTGCGCGTCTCTGTCTACTGGTCTGCCTGTGGTCTATAGCCTTCTGAGATCCCTTCACCTCATCCGTTTCTTCTGGGGTTGCTAAGCACAAAAGATCCGCTTTGGGTCGCAGTGCTTCGTGCCCTGGTCATTCACAGATACTATGTTGTTAATGTTCTAAGGGCCTGATTCATAGTCGAACCTTAAGCGTGAACTGAAGAGTTTAAGTTACAAGCGCTTGCTCACGGTAATCTGAGTGCTTAAATATGTTTGCAATTCACATATGACAATTAACGTGTGATCTGTGAACACTTACAACCGTAGAAGACAGGCAACATGCGAAGATTTATGACGTCATTTACATTCTTTCATGCCTTTGGTCATTTGGCGACGAACGCATGTCGACTGCTACAAGTTTGATACACGCTTCCATTTTGTTTGGTTGCTACTCCAGGAATAGCACATGAGGGATTTTTAAGAGCTGTTTTACTTCTTTTTACTTTGTATACTTTTTTTTAGAGAGAAATGCTAATAAATCAATATAGAGTAAAGCGGTTGTTCACTACAAAAAAAGTACTCAACAGTAGAAGTTTTTATTTATTTATTTATTTGGTTAAGAACTATGTAGAAGGCAGGAAGTTTGAGTCCAGAAATACTACAATGCAACTTGTTGCTTCCACTTCTCATAGAGAAGTTATGGGAATGATTCACGTTCATCGAAAACGCACGTAACATTCTCAGTTTATAGCAAGGTTGCTACAACATGTGAAAATAAAAGAATTGTCATTGCATGTGGCTGTGAGAGGTTAGGTTTTAATATAAAGGGATTGAAGTGAGGATTGTTTTATTTTGTATTAAAAAATTCTCCACAACCAAGCTGCCACTGCTAGCTAAGGGACAAATAACGTCATCACTTTCATGCTGTTACAACTATGCACAGTATTAATGTAAAATGAATGATACTTTATTATATTTTGTATTAAGACATTATGCCCAAGAAAATTTGCATCGTGTAGCTGCAAAGATTAGTTCATCCCCAAGAAACAAAATAAAGAGCACTTTCCCGCTCTTTGTATAACTGCATAATTTTTACATGAAATAAGGCATTACTTTTTTACATTCAACTACAATGCAACAGTTTACTGTCTGTAATTCCTGAGTAGAAGCCCCAATAGTGATACAGAACAAATCCTCAAGTAGACGTAGGTGGCACTTCATTGTGCCAATAACGGTTAAAGAGCAGAAACTTTAATCTGGGCCCCTGGCACTCGTTGTACTTCTGACGTTACTAGAAGTACGCCGGACCGAACATTCGAGCCCCTCCCGAGAGGAAGTTTTTCGTATTGGGTTGGACTCGGCAGTAGTTCCCGATACCTATGAGAGATTGAGTGTAAAGAAGCTAACACTGCTTTCGTGCTCACTTTGCTTAATCTTTTTGCACTGAATCGTGTTTAAAACAGGGAAATAATAGGTTAGGTGTTATCGGTTGGAATATTTGCCATGATTAAAGCTTCGGTATTATAGGTTAGGTTTTATGTATATAGATAGGTGTGGCTAAAGCTAACAACAGTACTGCAAACACTAATTCCGAAAGATTATTTGCATCCCTTATGTATCGTTTTGCAAAGCGGAAATCATTATGAACGTGGAACTCTACATATTCCGCAAATTCCTGATCCTCCATTTTGACCGTGTGGCGGTCTGCTGATATATTAACCAGAACAGATTGACACTGAAGCGCAACGAGCAGGCACCCTAAAGTGTCCCTTAAATGGTGACTGTGAATTGAAACGCAACCCTTAAGGAGCACTTGTACTTGAGTGATGAGATAGAATCTGGCGCACGGGTAACTTGAAACATCAGAGGCTTGAGGTAATGGCATACTAGACGAAACACAAACTGAATTCCTAAAATAATTTATAAAATCCCTTTCTTTTTTACGAATTTAACATAACTCAGACATATAAGATAGTGAAACGGCTAAAATTTACTACAGGAAAAAGAACTGTGAAATTTGCAATTCATTCCAAATAACATAATTTGTGACAGTGCTATTATAATTTTTCATTCCTCTCTCCATATAAAATCACTTGAAACATTGAAAACTATACCCCTTTCTCACGGCATAATGGAAGACAATGTGGATGAAAAAACTAAAATTAAGAAATCTTGACCATTTATATTAGAACCAATAGCAATATTCAGTGGACTAAAGTTCACTGACAGAAAGTAAAAACCAAACGTATCTGAGTATGAGACAAGAAGCTCAGTACATCTCCAGATTAGCAAGATGCAATGATGAAACTGATGTTTATCTTAGTGAACTATCATGAAAGACTGTGTGGATACCCTCTCATGTAGGAATCCAGGGAAGTGAAGTGGCGTGTAAGTTGGCAAAAGAAGGAAATTTATATAAATAACCAGACTAACATGAATTGACATACAAAGAAAGATATTCAAAGTTCACTCTTAGACTGAACAATATTGAAAATTTCACCATAGTGCAATAGATATAAAACAAAAGGTTTCACGAAAATCAGATTTGCATTCTTGAATAGCACAAAGAGCTAGCACAAGTGACACCCAATCACCTGTCCACGTTCGAAGTCCGTGAGTTCCACGGAGCGTCCCGTTCTGCTGTTTCACGACGTCTAATGACTACTGAGGTCGCGGATAATGAGTACCAGGCAGTAGGTGGCAGCACAATGCACCTAAGATGAAATCGTATGTTTGTGGGGGTGTCAGGATACTTTTGATCACATAGTGTATAATGAAATGTGTAATGTAACTATTTCTGCAAAGGCTTATTTGGATTAAAATGTTGTAGATAAAAAATAAGCTTTAGTAAGAACAGTTTGTTTACCCACTAATAAACTTTAGAGGGTAGAGAAGGTCACACCAGATTTTTTGTGCTGTCGCCATTCGCGCATTTCTCGTGACGTCATGGAAAGAGTACGTACTTTCAAAGCCAGCGTAGATATAGCCATTAATTTTTAAACATGTGACTATCGATTTGGTTTTCGCTTTTCCCTTTGTACCTACAATGAAATGGTAATGAACCTATTTCTGCAAAAGTTTATCTCGATTAACATGAAATACGTAGAAAAATTAGGTTTTGAAGGATTATTTTATAAGGCTGTATAAAATAAACAATAGTGGGTGGAGAAAGCCATGTGAATGTAACGTCGGACTTATTTTTAACCCTTCATATGACTTGATAGGGTTTAAAAGTATGCTTTTGCAACTTATTTCAACATAAATTATTTCTGTGAATTATTTAACCTTCGTGCCTGTCTAATAATGAATCATAAAATGGGCTTCTGAGTTTATTGAAGCATTTTACAAAAATGTCTTGTTTTCTAATGCTTCATATGGTATTATTTCACTGTTTATTTGTTTACAGTCTTTTGAGAAGCAATACTATTAATTATTTCATTTATAAATGTAATTTGGCTGGTGGCGTTGCTGAATTCTAAATTCTGTTGGTGTCCTACGAATGCAGGGGGGAACAAACAGACAGTTCACCTATAAATATCTCACTCTAAGGTCCCATTGCATGCTAAAGCAAAGTCTTCGTTATGTAGCCGCCAGCATTATCTATCCGTGTTCTCATACTATATTTCCAATTGTCAGGTTCATTACTGGATGAATTAATTTCCTTCTCAGAAATGCATAGTCAAACCAACGCATTTCATTTGTTCATTTATTATCATGCATAGATACCAGATGCCATTTATCATCTTCTTGATTCCGTTCGAAATTTCGCCTCTGAAAGGACAAAAGGTCTTTGGTAACGCCAAGTTGCACTGCTGGTACCCCTCAAAACTGACAGCTTTATTTACGGGCTGTAACTTCGAGAGGCACAAGGCCGACAACCTCATGCTTATATTATGTAGCTCATGTTTATTCATCGACAAAACAAGATAATATCGGTAGCAACAAGATTTCTGTTGTACTGGTTAGTTTACCTTCTTGTTCGCAGAGCAAATCACTGAAATTACTGCGGGATAGTAAAAATAATGGGGTTAGGTTTGGTTTAATTATGAATATTTATAAAATCGCCAACATTTATTAATTAGAAGAGTTCACTGTGATTACTGAAACATTTCACTTAATCAGAGCAACAGTACAGGGTTTTGTTTTTATTCAGTAAACAATTATGTGTTGCACTCACATGACTTTCTCTACTCTTGTACAAATTATTTTTACAAACCCTTATTCTCCATCTACTTCATGGCACTTGAGCTAAACGTTTGCAGAAATCTTATTGCTAATTTTCTTGTAGGTGCAAGGAGAATATGGTAGGCTTTTAGCGATAATCAAATATTTCAAGAGCTCGTTGCTATGTGTAGCATTCCATTCTCTTTGAATGTCCAGGACAAAACGAATAAGGAACTCCTATTTGAGAAAAGGTGTAAGTATTGGAAAATTCAGACAAATAAAAAGGAATATCTCGGAAATGGTTCACTGGGCAAACAAACAAAAATATCTATATGTATGACATAAATTGTGTGTTTTAACGAGTTCTACATTATTTGTCTAGTAAAATTTTGTCTTATCTCTTACGGTTTACCCATTATGCAAAAGTCATTCAGAATGAAGAGGACTTTTGGGGACATTCGCACAAAATTCGTGATATACATTTCATTTGCCATAAAATAATCCTAAACATATGATATTTTAATCAAAATCGTTACAGCCATTTTTGAGAAAAGCTATTGTTCTGTAATTCCTTTTAAATGCTTTGCATCTACTCATTATTAAATTCAGCAATTTAATGTTGGTTGGTTGTATGTGTCAGTGGCTAGCAACAAGGCCCAAAATTCAGGTAAATGTAAAATTCTGTTTGTCGTTATATTTAACATATAATGAGTTTTAAATAGAATAATTTATTCACTCAATGCTTTATTTGTTACTTAAATTCATTATTTTAGTATAAACCACTTTCATAAACAATGTTTAAGGGGACAAGGTAGTCTGAACACGTGGAAACCACACCTTAAGCGTGTTAAATTACAACTATGCTCAATGGGTTTTCCTGAAATTTTTATTAATTATTCTATACATCATTAACATTGTTTCACGTTTTAGTTTACGTTGATAGCTTATGTAGTTGAGTCGTAAAAATTATTTCATTCAGCAGAAAAATAATAAAATATACATTTTTTTCTGTGATATTACTTGCAATACAGAATCACACTTTTGCATGCTTGTTCTTAGTATAACGAGCTATACTCTGAAAACCTAAATTATTTAGTTATGTATATCAGTTCACTTGAATTTGAAAAGAATTATTGCAAAGTCAAAAAAGTAAACATGTGGAAAATTTGCAATTTTGTTGCTTTCTTAATATCACTAATATACATTATAAAAGTATTATTGTGATTCACAATGTTTAACTATGTATTGTAAACATGTACTGAAAATTTCAGCTCTTTACCTCTCATACTTTCTGAGAAAAAGGTACATAAGTGTCCAAAAATGTTGTTTTGAGAAAACTGAATTTACAATTTGAAAATTAAAATTCCGACACACTTCAGTACATTCCAGGTAATAATCATCTGCACCTTCATTCCTGGATTGCTTCAGCTTTTCTGATTGCTTTCTCATGGTCCTGGCCTCTTTAGTTAATTACTGAACTCCTCGATGGACATAATATAGGCGTTCATTGTTGAAATATACAAACATTTTCTTAAAAGGAGCGTTGCATGACAGCTTTAAAGGAATGCAGAGTAGCATTTAAATGGTATTTAAGTGTCTTAAAAACCTCTTAACCCCCAAAAAGTATATATTTTCTGAAACTGGAAATAATTAAGATTGTATTAATGCCTAAAACAAAAAGAAATGTGAATTTCGACCACTTCTGAAGTACCTTGTCCCCTTAATATTTCCGGTGGAATACAGAAAAGTGAGGTTATGGGTACAAAACGGGATTTATTTCCGAGAAAAATAGGCATTGACAGGTACCTTCTTGATGAGGGCCATTATACAGAATTAGATTCAGGAAAACTGAAAATTTCTCAAAAACCTGTAAGCAGAGTAAAAATAATGAAGGATCAACATATGTTGTACGACGAGCATGGGTTGGCAAATGTAGTAGAAAAAAAGCAGCTTAGCCAAGGACAGTAATAAAACTGCTTATTCCTTCAAAGAGAAACCGCATAACAGTCCAGATCCCTGACTACGTTTGGAGTGCATGTAACATCAAGGACAATTCGGAGACAGCTGTACAATGAAGGCTTACTTGCAAGGAGACCCAGAAAGAAGGCAAAGATCACATTTACCATGGCAAAATTCAGAGTGAATTAGGTCAAAGACCATGCTAACTGGCCTGCACAGGACTGGCAAAGGGTAAATTGGCTTTTACATATACAAACAATACATTATTGTGTCGTTATTCATTGTGTTCGGTTGAGAAAGAATATATTCATATTTAGAAATTTATTTTTTGCTAGTTTTGTTTATTGCCGTTTTTAAAATCAAGCATTACATTCTCAAATCCCTAATTAGTTTCAGATTCGATTCTACTTCCCTCTACACGTATATTGACTACTCCCCTTGCCAACGCTGAATGTAGGATCATCCAAAGATTTTCAAGAAAATGCCCAGCCCCAGTCTATGTCTACACGGAAAATGTTTATTATTTTGGGTTTATTAAAAATAAATGACGATTTTTATTAAAACAGCATATATTTATGCTATTTGCATAGTAAATGCATATCTTGAATTTTCTGAAAATGCCCTTAAAGTTCTCTTCATTCCGATTGAATTGTGTATAACTTTACATAACTAGTATACTATGAAAGACAGTAGGAGAGAAAACTTATTTTAGCAAAATTTTTTATATCGTATGTAATATGCAAATGTAGGTGTTCTATTAATTACTCTGGGTTTCGTGATTTTTACTTTCTCTATTGCGTATGGTAAGTAGGGGAAGTATTGTATTCCACCGAAAATTCGATACGGAGATTTCACCGGATATATATGTTTTGAGACCCCTGAATCAAAAAAAAGAAATTTTGGAAACATGTTCGTGTGTGTGTCTATGAACAGCATAACTAAGAAACGAACAGACGGATAAACACCAAACTTGGTATTTAGGTTCAGTATCTTCCAGAGATGCGACACGAAGGTTTTAAAGAAAATCCCCCCACTCCAGATTACCCTTTACATGAAACATTTTTCGAAAATTTTAATTTTCTAAAAAATGGCTCTAACGATTTTGATTAAAATATCATATGTTTAAGATATTTTCATGACAAATAAAATGTATATCTCGAATTTTCTGCGAATGTCTCAAAAGTATTCTTCATTGTAAACAACTTTTGCATAAGTGGTAAACCATGAGAGATAGAAAAAATTTTACTATTTTAAAATGTAGATCGTGTTAAAATATACAATTTATGTCATATACATTTTTGTTGTTGAGTGAACCATTTTCGAGATATTTCTTGTTATTCCCTTAAATTTTCCAATACTTATACTTTTTCTCAAATGGAAATTCGTTATTCATTTTTTTATGTCCTGGACTTGCAAAGAGTGTGGAGTGCGCCACATAGCAACCAGCTCTTAAAACATTTGGCTGCATCTACAAGAAACTTAGCAATAAGATTAACATCTCGATTAACATGAAGTGGATGGAGAATAAGCGTTTGTAAGAATAGTTTGTACAAGAGTAGAGAAAGTCATGTGAGTGAAACACATCAGATTTTTTCACCAGTCATCATTGTTTTGTCTCTCGTGACGTGCAGAGGGTTTGAAATTTTAAAGTGAACATAACGTAATCCGCCTTTTAAACATCTTACTATCATTGCACTTCCTGTGCACACTTGCTCTTATAACGAAGTGTGTAATGTAAGAATAGTTGCCAACGATTATCTCGATTAACATGAAATAAATATAAAAACAATTTCTTGTAGCAATAGTTCATAGACATAAAAAATAAACGATAACGGGTAGACAAAGTTATATGAATGCAACACATTTAATTACAATTTATTTACTTTGTGTCTCTCTGTATATACAGTATAAATGTTCACCAATTGTTTATTAAAGTTTAGTATACACCCAAAGTCATGCTCTAGATCAGCGCTAAGTGTCAGTTAGCCAGAGTTTCATTTTTAGTAAAATATTTAACTTTATATAAAAAGATTAGAAACAATTCATTACACACTTATGAATATATTTACTATATTTAACAATATCATAGGTGTATACGTTGCATAAAATTTCAGGTATGTTCTGTCTATTCTGTGATCCTCATTCATTACAAGAGTACGTTTAATTTGACAGAAGTGACAGACAGACAAACAAGCGACTGACCACACTAGATACAATCAACAAATCAGGAGGATTGGTGGAGGCGTGACTGGACTCCTAAGGTGATAACGGAGCCACCTGTGCATTAATAATTAATCGTTTTTTACACAAGCCATGTGTAGAGAATCGGACTGAAAAATGCGATGTGAGGCAGTATTTTTTACACTTAAATAATTTCAATCTAATTATATAATATATAAATTCAATGACAGCCCACCATGAAGCAATATGTGTATGTAATAACTTGGAAAATGTATGTAACAGTCATTGCATATGCTTATATTATTGTATCCATGTGTAATAATGTTATTTGAATATATTACGTAATTTAATAATGCAGGATCTGTGAGAATAATAAGTTAAAAGTTGCTAACAGTGAGGTAATAATGAGGTAAGCTTGAGGCAATAATGAGTAAGATAGTTTAATAAGGCTATTGGTCATTGTTGGAGCGGCAATGGTGTAACTGTAGTGACAGTTTATAAAAATAGCCAATCAACAACCAGAAAAAGCTTTAGTTAAATGAAGGTATTGTATTGGACTAGGATTAGAGAATCAGAAACTGAAACATAGCAAGATTTACAAATTTAGAAGTCAGTTGCCTGCAAACAGTGTCCTCGAGAGATTTGATATGTATTCGTGTGAGACGAAGAATAAGTTTAGTGTTAAAAAGTGTAACTAATTAATAAAAAGAATCTCGCAGCTCTCTATATCAGTGAAGTGTTATTTAAATCGTGTTAAGCGTTAATAAAAGGAGTGAAGTAAAAATTATAATATGTGTAAGCCTACATTCTTGTCACATCACAACCCTGCTAAGAGAAACGTGTCTCTAACAAAAAATACTGATGCAGCCGAGGCAAACATAAATATTTAATACTTAAGGAAACAGTCAAATTACAAAGTTAATATTTTTTTAAACTTGGGGCAAAGGCCACCTGAAAGTACATTTGGGGCGAAGGCTACCGGAAACTGTTTACCATACGTGCGGTTGCAACTACTACAAGTTCGGCTCTCCAACAGTTGAACTACAATACAAACCATCTTTCTTAAATGTCATAACCAAGATTTGAACCACGATTTTTTGAATTACTCTCCTCTCCTCTACCCAACTGAGCTACCACGGCAACATTCCAGTATTACTTTAAATTTCTCAACGGACTCGCATCTTTCCCTCAGGTTAATCAATGTTAATTATTTCAATAAACCGTGTAGGCTACAAAAATTTGGAAATTTAATATCTTAGCGACATGTTATCAAAGTAGCTCAGCTGGTTAGAGCAGCAGCACAGTAAGCTGACGATCCGTGGTTCAAATCCCGGCTACGCCATTGGAGGTTTGTCTTATTCCACCGTTGCTAGTTGTGCATTAATTTACTTGTGAATACTTCCAGGGGAACAATAGTATCAGAGCCTGTAGACTAAGCACGCCAAGGTTGCATACCGATGGCAGTAGCACGGACAGTGCTATGGTGGCATACTGCTAGACGCTCAATTCCTCTGCTAAGGCCCACGCTGCTATGTACTGTTTGGACTCAAATAGTTATCTGTGGCATTAAAAATGATATCCTACCGTAATACGTAAAATCCACAACCAACACATTCCATTACCTTTTTCAGTGTGTAGATGGCTTACTGTCAGGGAATTGACTTAGTCATGTAATGATAGAATGAATCTTTGCATACAAGATTGTTCGAGGTTGGTTTTACTTTCTCTACGACGTATAGTTTGTGGGAAAAGTATTGCATTTCCACCAAAAAATTCGATATAACAGCATAACTCAGAAACGAAAATTTGGATAAATACCAAACTTCGTATTTAGATTCAAGACCTTCAAAAGATGCGACATGAAGATTTTAATGAAAATTTCTCCACCTCAAACTCCCCTTTACATGGAACTTTTTCGAGTTTTTTTATTTTCTAAAAAATGCAAATCCTCTTCATTTGGAAAGAGCTTTGTATAATCCTGTATAACTAGTAAACATTAAACGAAGGACAAAAACGTTCCACACACAAAAAATGTAGCTATCTTTAAAAAACACAATTTATTTTTGTAGCATTAGCCATTTCCGAAATATCCGTTATTAATGGTTGGATTTGTTAAATACTTTGCCATCCTTTTTTAGTTCCATCGATTTTCAGTTGTTTCACGCGATTGTATGCAACAGTATAAAATTTTAAGGTCAGCATATAACGTCCAGTTCTTAAACATTTGACTGCCACTGTTCTCTTGGTATTCTAAACGAATGCTGTAATGTAGCAATTTCTACAAAGGTTTATCTGGATTTAAATGAAATAAATAGAGAATAATTTGTATGCCTACTAATAAACGATAGAGGGTAGAGAAAGTCATGTGCATGTAACACATCAGAGTTTTTAAATAAAATTACTATTTCAGTTGAACCTCTATATATGTTCTACGAGGGCTGATCAATAAAGACTGAGACTGATTTTTTCCTGTAGCTTTCTTGAGAGTCTCCTGTCTCTACCATTAATATTTGAAAAGAGCGGGGTTTCATGTATAATGTCCATAGGCGGCAGCACTCCCGCATGGGTAGGTTGGCAGTAATGCTGTATATTGTTGACTCTACTTGATTTCGCGTACCACAAAATGGAGGTGACACGAGAGAAGCAATAAAATCTTGTTTTCATATAAATCATACAGCCTTTGAAACTTTGAAAAGCTGCAGCAAGCACACGGTGAAGATGCACTACCTCGTGCAACAGTGTTTAGGTGGTTCAAGGACTTCAAAGTAGAGCGAGTCCTCTATGCTAAGCAAGGTGGGCCTGGTGCTTCGGCTTCTGCTATGACTGAAGTAAACATCAACACAGCTGCTGTGATTGTTGTTCCCCCTTACACTACTGCTACAGCACCATACTACACATCAGTATTGGCTACACTGAGGAAGCACATTGCAAGGAAACGTCCAGAACTTCATCAGAATGGGTGGCGACTTCATCACAACAACGCATGGCCTCACGTCGCAAATCATGTCCAGGAATTCAACATCACCTGCGTACCGCATCTGCCTTATAACTCCAATCTTGCCCCCCTGTGATTTCTTTTTATTCCCATCACTAAAGGCAAAGCTCAGGGGCATTCGATTTGCGAGCACTGAAGCGTGCTGAAGTAAAGTGAGGCGATTCTCAAAGACCTGACAAAGAATGGCCTACATCATGTGTTCGAGGACTGGCAGAGACGCTACAAAAAGTGCATTCAGTAGGAGAGGACTACTTTGAAAAATATCATGTCAACATTGAAATGGGGTAATAAATACTGTGAAAAAAATCAGTCTGTCTTTATTGATCAGCCCTCGTACATAATCTGCTCCCTCTGGGGTTATTAATTTCATAGAGCTCGCTTGGAAACCAACGACAATGCGGCATATAGTTCCAGAGATTAAAGCAAAGAGAAAAACAAAACAGAGTATATTACTGCGAAACATTTTCTTTTCATGCACGATCGTATAGTCAGAGAGCAGAAAGTAAGCCAAGACTCTTTAACACGCATGAAAGTGCAACGCTTGTTGCGAATCATCGCGAAAATGTCGACATGTGCTTGTGACGGATTCGATGTAACGTATGTTGTAATGCGCTGGATTCCTTATTTGTTATTCACAGTCCATCTGCAATAAATGACATCTGAAGAAACGTAAATCAATTCTACAATTAATTTGGCTCACACGTGCTATGAGGCAATTCATATCCACAAGTAGCGTTAAAACAATTAAACGCTGATGATTCGTTTATTAAAACCGTGATAAATGTAGTCTTAACACGAACGGATGAACAGGTGTGCATATATTTCTGTGTTTTCTGACGTATGGGAGTTGGGTAAGGTCAGTACGAACTATTTTACTGACTTCCTGAAAGTAAATTAAATAGAATAAGGAGGATATACGTAATTTGAATTCCACTATATATGAAAAAAATAAAAAATAAAACTCGCTTGTTACACGCACAAGGTATCTCTATCCATTATACTTCACACAATATGTACAGAGTTATTCAAAGGAAGGAACAGACTTTAAATATTTATTTGTAATGAAGACAATAGATGGCGACACATGCAATACATCACTGAATAGAGAAAAGTTCAAAATTTTATTTTATGTGTTCAAAATGAGCACTAATTGTAATGCGAGGACGACCAGAGCTTTTTCGTTTGCATACGTAACCATCTTCTAAGAATTTATTGTATCAATTGTAAATTGTTTATGACGAGTCGGCTCGTTGTTGAAATTACAACGAAATGCACGCTGAAATGAAATAATGGATTCGCTGTTTGCATAATGCAGTACACAAAACGACTGTTCCTGTGGTGTCACCATTTTCTCGTAAACAAGCACAGCGCCACTGCAGGCACTGAATGGATCTAATAGGTGGGGCTCCTCTATTTCCTCTATTGAATTATGTGTCTTATGTGTCGCTATCTATTGTCGTTCATTAAAAACGAATACTTAAAATATGTCCCTTCTTTTTCAATAAACCTGTACTATAGTAGGTATTTATGTAAAAACTGATTCTTATGTTTTCTATCACTTTATTGATGATGTATATTTTGGCTGTATTCCACTATAGAATACAACAGACCAGGAAGGCGATAAACATATTGAATGGGGTTTTGTAGAGTAGAACTGTTTCTAGGCAAATGAAAAAAATAATTCTTCAAAGTCTAGTTGAATCAATATGCACATATGGGGTAGAGGAATGGAGACTTGTTGAAAGTTAGAAACGTACAGATGTAGAAATGAATGGGATAAGAAGGGCAGGAAAAGGAAAAAGTACGAGGAGGTAAGAAAGCTGATAGATATGGAAGAGTCCGTGATAGAGTAGGAAAGAATTCTTAAATGATAGGGACACGTGAGAAGAATGCAAGAAGAAGGATGGTCAAGGATTATCCTGGGGTGGTCACGGCAAGGAAGAAAGAAACATGCGCAGCTGAAGTAAACCAAATAATGAAGGAGCGACGTACGCAGATGGATGAATGGAAAGAGCGAGAAAAATGATAGGAGGGAATTAAGAACAGCCTCTGAAAAGTGGAGAAGCCCACAGAAGATAACAATACAATTTTGGCTGAAAATGATCTCAAATTAAGGAATATATGCTTTGTTAAATGCACTACACAGGGAACAAAATAAAACTTTTCGCATACAGTAAGCCAATATTCTTTTCTGATGGGTGAATGTATTTTGACTTCTTGGTCACTGCGTGGTTACTATAGTAACATATTTTTTTGCTAATATCGCTATCAATTGCAGGATATGAGCACCGCCAGTGTGCCGAAAGTTCATCCCGCAGTTGTTTTACACATTAGTAAATCTACTGACATAGGGCTGACCATTTTTAAGTGCTTAAAACCCATAGGTCTGGGCTGGATTTGACCCGTGACCCTAGGATTAGAAGGCAAACACCTAACCAGCTGATCCACCCAGACCGAAATGATAGTTACTGTAGATTTCTTTGTTCACAGTCAGTTGTATAGTCGCCTTCCTGTGCCATATATCCTTTATTCTATTAAGCTTTGGCAATATGCAGCTTTGGTATAGTCAAACTGTTTTAAGTGTCATGAGGATCTAAACTACTGACCTTAGTTGCGTAATCGCCTTCCCGTACCTATACTTAGCTAATTTGTTAAAAGATGGCCTCAGTTGCGGAGTCGCCTCACTGTACTATTTAGTTTATTTACATTTATTTCTACTTTGTGGGTGGAACTTTAGATCGTGATAATAATAAGTTCATACATGTTCTGAGACCCCCTGAATTTTTGCATTTTTAAGCATTTTTGGAAACATGTCCGTGTGTGTGTCTGTGTGTGTGTGTCTGCGAACAGCATAACTCAGAAACGAAAAGTCGGATAAACAGCAAACTTGGTATTTAGGTTCAGTATCTTCCAGAGATGCGACACGAAGGTTTTCAAGAAAATCTCCCACCCCAGATTATCCTTTACATGGAACATTTTTCGAAAATTTTAATTTTCTCAAAAATGGCTGTAACGATTTTGATTAAAATATTATATGTTTGATATTTTCATGACAAATGAAATGTATATCCCGAATTTTCTGAGAATGTCTCTAAAAGTATTCGACATTGTGAGCGAATTTTGCATAACTGGTAAACCATGGGAGATAGACAAAATTTTACTAGACAAGAAATGTAGATCGAGTTAAAATACACGATTTATGTCATATACATTTTTTTTGAGTGAACCATTTTTGAGATATTGTTTGTTATTCCCTGAAATTTTCCAATACTTATACTTTTACTCAAATTTGTTATTCATTTGTTACTTTCTCTACTACGTACAGTAAGTAGGGGACGTATTGTATTCCACCCAAAAATTCGATACCGAGATTTCACCGAAAATACATGTTTTGAGACCCCCTGAATCTAAAAAAATCATTTTTTTAAAATGTCCGTGTTTGTGTCTGTCTGTGAACAGCATAACTCAGGAACGAACAATCGGATAAACACCAAACTTGGTATTTAGGTTCAGTATCTTCCAGAGATGCGACACGAAGATTTTGAAGAAAATCAGTTTTTTATTAAATGAATTTAATTCAGAGAATATAATTTATTAAATATTTAAATATTTACAAAACACCAGACTACCCTTTACATTGAACATTTTGCGAAAATTTTAATTTTCTCAAAAATGGCTCTAACGATTTTGATTAAAATATCATATGTTTAAGATATTGTCATGAGATGAAATGTATATCTCGAATTTTCTGGGAATGTTTCCAAAAGTATTCATCATTGTGAACGACTTTTGCATAACTGGTAAACCATAAGAGACAGACAAAATTTTACTACACAAAAACTGTAGATCGCGTTAAAATAGATAATTTATGTCATATACATTTTTTTTTGTTGAGTGAACCGTTTTCGAGATATTGCTTGTTATTCCCTTAAATTTTCCAATATTTATACTTTTTCCCAAATTCGTTATTCATATTTTTTATGTCCTGGACATGCAAAGAGAATGGAATGCGCCACATAGCAACCAGTGCTTAAAATATTTGACTATCGCTTAAAACCTACCATATTCCCCTTGCATCTACAAGAAAATTAGCAATAAGATTGACATCTCGATATCTCGATTAACATGAAGCATATGGAGAATAAGTATTTGTAAAAAATAGTTTGTACAAGAGTAGAGAAAGTCATCTGAGTGTAACACATCAGATTTTTTTTATGTCCTGGACATGCAAAGAGAATGGAATATGCCATATAGCAACCAGCGCTTAAAATATTTGACTGTCGCTTAAACCCTGCCATATTCCCCTTGCACCTACAAGAAAATTAACAATAAGATTAACATCTCGATTAACATGAAGCATATGGAGAATAAGCGTTTGTATAAATAGTTTGTACAAGAGTAGAGAAAGTCATGTGAGTGTAACACATCAGATTTTTCCATTTATGCTCTGTATCATTAATGGGTGCATTCAATCTGCCTTGCTATAATATCTTTATAGTTCATTCAATAATAGCTAACCATCTTTAGTGTTTCTCTTAGGTATGGAATTCATATTTTTCTATCTTAAAAGTAGTTTAGCAATAGATATCACAAGGTAATGATCGGAATACAGATCCTTGCATCTATACGAGGGTGGCTTAATAATTCTCGTAAATTTGCATGAAAGAATGGAACGTTTTTGTTGCGTCATCATTTGGTAAGCTTGATTATTCAAATGATCATATAAGAATTTCAACAATGTACAGCGTACAGTTAATTATTGACAACCATCTGAATTGGTGAATTCGGCTGCGATTGAAAATAGAAAAAAATCGAATTCTGTGGTGTTATTAAACATTTTAATTTGAATGATTGGACTGCCGCGCAAATCAAAACTGAACTGGTTAAAGTTAATGCGGACTCTAATCCAAAAGAAAATGTTCTTCAAGGATGGTGCAAAGAATTAAATCGTGGTCGGACAAGCACCGAAAACAAAGCACTGTCCAGCCGTCCAATTGAGGCCACCAAACCATTGACAATACCCATAATATTGTATTACAAAACCTCAGAATAAAAATTATCGAGATTGCTGCTACTGTAGATATCTCAAATGAGCGAGTCCACAATATCCTGCACGGGGAACTGGCTATGAGGAAACTGTGTGCGAGGAGCATGCTGCAATTTCTCAGTCAACCAAAAGCGCATCCGGAAGAACATTTCAACACAGTGTCTGGTGAACTTTAATCGCAATCCTCAAGACTTTTTGTGCCGATTTGTGACCAACTTGGATCCATCATTCTACATCAGAGTCAAAACGGCGTTCAGAACAATGGGCAAAGACTAGTGAAAGTGCACCGAAGAAGCAAATATCATTTTGTCTTGCTGGTAAGACGATGGCCACTGTTTGTTTGATTCCCAAGAAATAACTGTAGATTAGTTTTAAAGAGGCAGAACTGTAACAGGACCCCTTTATTGGATCGTTTGAAACTTGCGTTAACTGAAAAAAGAGCAAAGTTGATAGGCAAAAATGTGTTCTTTCACCAGGATAATGCACAGTTCCAAACACCAGCGATCACAATGACGAAAGTGCATTAATTGGGCTTTGGATTGCTTCCTCGTCCACCGTATTTACAGACTTAGCCCCAAGTGACATCTTCCTGTTCTTTAACTTGAAAATTTGGCTTGGGGAATAAATTTTCATCAAATGAGAAAGTGATCGTCACCGTCAATGAGTATTTTGCAGAGTTTGACAGAATTTATTTTTTCGACGGGATAAAAAAAAGTTAGAGGATCGCTGGACCAAGTGTATAGCCATCAAAGGAGACTATGTCAGAAATGAGTTGTTTACGGAAACATTTTTTCTTGCATTTTTTATCAGACTTATCAAACCACCCTCGCAAACGCAAATATCTTGTGGGGAGATGAAATTTTTTTCGTTCGTTATCACATAGGCAATCAAAAAGTGACGTATAGTCCTTTTGCACCCCAAAAATACTTGTGCATATCTTTATGTCCAAAGTATATGTAGACTAACCTTAAGGCATTATACGTCACAAACTGTCTCATTCCATTACCGTTGTCTCTGCAGATTGATCCATTGAGACAGCCTATGCTATCAGGAATATATGCAGATTTCTGAATCTCGCTCTCCATTGATTAGCAAGAAGTCAGTTCTTACGTGCTTACTGATCGCTTTTTTTTGGGTCCTCCTAGAAAACTATGATTTCTTATTCCTTGCCTTCTTCAGCTGCATATTCTGCAATCACAAACAAATGAGCTGTTTCCATTTTAAATATCCTTATTACTATTCTTTTGTTAATGTATGAGTAACTTTCTATCCTCAATGACTACTTCCTATTCACAATAATTCCTGCACAGCACTGGGCTCATAACAATGTGTTCCACACTCGAGTAAACATTGCACAATAACTTATTTTAATTCCTTCTTAGTTTCAGTTATTGATGCCATATCTCCATTGGTATTTTTAAAGTTATCATTTACTTTGTGTCTTCGTTACCCACATTTCTGAATTTCATGTGGCTACTTAAACGTTTCTTTAATTCCTAATCCTTGATCATTGTCCTGCTTGGGTCAATATCAATGAACTCCCTTAGGTTTATGCATATGAAGTTATGAGTGATTCAAATTCATCTTGAATAGATTATCATCTGTTGCAAGGTAAGATGAGTAAGAACCACGGACTGGTACTGACAACCGCACCCTCGGAACCCGAAAGTCAACTCACAGGGTTTACCATTAGGGCAGCGCCTATTTTATATTCTGCATCCCCCCAGCGTGGCCGAAATTGGGTCAGGACACCTCCATACAGGGACGGAAGTGGATACGCCTCTTATGCGCGTCAGCCCAATAGGGAAAACCCTATCACGAAGATTACCGAATAACCTCGGTGGGGCCAACAGTATGCCTAGTTACTCTACCAGCTCTCACTCATGATTGGTGCGGAGAACATCTGAGCGTCTCACAACCCCGACTGGGCGGAAAACCAGGCAGGCGTACCCATCCTTCCATGGGTATCGGGAACCACTGTCCTGCCGAGTCCAACCCAATCCGAATGTTCGGCCCGGCGTACTTCTAGTAACGTCATAAGTACCACGAGTGCTCAGGGTTCGCAGCGCCCGCATCACGGCGGCTGAAGGGTTCGGAATCCCCCCCTTTTGGGGGGTAAGACGAGTAATGATGTTGGTGTCCTTGACGGCTCTTCCTAATCTGAAGTAGGTACATCTGAATTACAGACGCTGTGTGATGGATTTTAGCAGCATTTCCTCCAATATGTGACCATCACTTTCCTGAAAGAGGTTATCCGTCCAAAGACATTGGTGAGCTTATTTTTCACCATGGAGTCTATGGCTGTATGGTCTACTCCATCGCAGTAGCACGAAGTCCTCATTACACTCAAATACTATTTCAACTTCCTTCCCATTTCATTTACTCACAATATCTGAATTTAGAAAAAGATAGGTCTAAAATCGAGTCCTACACATAGGTCTTGAAGGCCGTTATGCAGTTAATCAAATAATTAATTCTTTGCTGCAGCTAATCTTGAGCTTCGCTGTGTTCCTCCGAAGTCTAAGTTGATGTTATAATTTTTGCATAATTTCTTTATTTACCACGTACATAATATGTCGACACCGAGATTACACCGAGGCTCCCTGAATCCAAATAAATCCCCCACCCTAACTACATCGAACGTTATTCGAAAACTTTGATTTTCTAAAAAAAAATGTTGTAACAATTTTGATTAAAATACCATATATTTATCATAATTAAATGACAAATAAAATGTGTATCTTGAATTTTCTAGAATTAACCTACGAAGTCCTCTGCATTCAGTAGGACTTTGTATAATCTTGTACAGCTGCTAAACGTTAAAGGATAAACGAAAACGTACTACACAAAAAATGTAGATCTCTTTAAAACACACAATTACTTAAAGTAAGTCTTTTGTAGCATAAGCCGTTTCTAAGATTCGCTATTAAAGTTTCGAATTGTTCAATGCTTATTCTTAAGTCTCATCGATTTTTAGTTCGTTTCTCGCGACTATATACAAACAGTATGGAAGTTTAAGGCTAGCATACAGCATCCAGTTCATAAACATTTGGCTATCGCTGTTCTCTTTGTATGTATACGAAATATGTAATGTAACTATTTTTGGGGAGGTTTGTTTGGATTAAAATGTATTAGATTTAGTAAGAATAGTCCGTTTACCTTCTAATAAAGAGACAGGGTAGAGAAAGTCATGTGAATGTATCACATCATAATTTTTTTAATATACAATCAAAGTTACGACTTTGATTTTTCCTAATCAACTTGTGTTCTAATTACTGGATGTTGTTGCATCAATAGTATCTCACTCAAATTTTCTTTCTCTGCTTCGCTGTATCTGAAATATAATCTTTGTCTTCATTGCTTGAAAACATCTCCACCGGGACACTAGTGCTGACTGCTTTAACCTCATAATAATAATTTGTCGCTGATGTGCTTTGATCAAATACATTATGAGGCAGTATTTTTATCACTTAAATGATGCCAGGCTAATTATATAATACATAAATTCAATAACAGCCCACCTTAAAGCAATATGTGCCTGGATTCGATTCCTTGCCGGGCTACACAATGTCGTCTTTAAACAAACAAGAGAGAAAGAGAGGCTAATCTCGAAAGGCACTCAACCGATTTTGATAACCTTCACTACTGAAAGAGGACTTATGGTGTAACATGTTTAGAAATATTTTAAAACCGGGGACGGGGAGGTGGGACTTTCATCTTCATCAGCCAATTTCAATAAAATTTAGCAGAATATGAACGTCAGTAGGTATATATAGAGAGAGCGAGGCCACTTTTTTGCGTTTATATGGGAAAGGATAGGGAAAACGAGGCTAGATGCGACGGTTCAAGGAGGAAAATGCGTTTATATGGACGAGATAGGGAATACGAGGACTGACGCTAGGCTAGTCAGATGCTAAAGGAGGGAGGGATATGCTTTATACGAAAGAGATAGGGAATACAAGGAAAGATGCTAGGCTAGACAGAGGCTGAGTAAAGTATGGTTTATATGAGCGGTATAGGATAACGATGAGAGGTGTTAGACTAGACAGGGCTTGAAACGTAGTGCATGGTTTATATGAGAGATATAGGAAAACGAGGAAAGGTGTTAGGCTAGACAGAAGTCGAGGAGTAGAGTATGGTTTATATCAGAAGTATAGGAAAACGAGGAGAGGTATTAGGTTAGGAGAATTGAGTATGTGTTTATAAGGAGAGACGAGAAAACGGTGAGAGATCCTGTGCTAGGATAGACAGGTGTTAAAGTTAGGTTAGATAGGAAACCAAGGAGTGATACTCAGCTAGAGGGGGGGGCAGGAGGGAATACTCTTTATGAGAGGTAGGGGGTCAAGGGAGTGGTGTTAGGCTAGACAGAGGTTGAGAGTATGCGTTTATATGTATGGGAAGTATAGGAAAACGCAGAGAGGTGTTAGGCTAGACAGAGGTCGAGGAGTAGAGTATGGTTTATATGAGAGGTACAGGGAAACGAGGAGAGGAGTTAGGCTAGGCAGAAGTCGAGGAGTAGAGCATGCTTTATATGAGAGGTATAGGAACAGGAGGAGAGGTGTTAGGCTAGACAGATACTAATGGAGTAGCAATATGGACTTATATACAGGAGAGATAGGGAATAGGAGGTGCTAGACTTGAAAGCGACTTTAGACGTGAACTTAGTGGAAAACTGTTTGATGTCAATGTTCTAGACATGCCCATCACGTAACCTATTCAGGGAAAAGGTGAGTTGTTCAGCGGAAAAAGGTGACTGCTCAGGGAAAAAGGTGACCCACAAAGGGAAAAAGTCGAGCAGTAAAGGGAAAAACGTGACCAGCAAAGGGAAAAAGGTGAGCAACAAAGGGAAAGAGGTGACCACCAAAGGGAAAACGGTGAGCCATAAGGGGAAAAAGGTGACCTGCAACGGGAAAAGCTAACCCACTCACACTAACATGTAAGTAATTCAGCTAGTATTGCAAGAGGTTGACTGCATCATAGCAGTGTATGATTTCACAGGTAATTCAGCTAGTATCGTATGTATTTAGGCTAATTCATCTAGTATCACAGGATAGATTCCAGAGGCTAACTGTATCATGGCTCTGCATAATTTCACAGATAATTCAGCTAGTATCGTAGGTATTTAGGCTAATTCAGCTAGTATCACAAGAGGATAGATTCTAGGGTAGGGTATAGCTTAGTGTCGTATTTCACAGGTAATTCAGCTAGTATCGTAGGTATTTAGGCTAATTCAGCTAGTATCACAGGAGGCTAGATTCCAGGGTTGGGTATAGCATAGTTTCATATTTCACAGGTAATTCAGAGGGTATCGTAGGTATTTAGGATAATTCAAGTAACATAGGTGTTTAGAGTAATTAAGCAAGTATCACAGGAGGCTAGATTCCAGGGTTGGGTATAGCATAGTTTCGTATTTCAGAGGGTATCGTAGGTATTTAGGATAATTCAAGTAACATAGGTGTTTAGAGTAATTAAGCAAGCATTACAGGAGGGTAGGTTCCAGGGGTTGGTTATAACCTAGCTTCGTATTTCACAGATAGTTCAGGTAATATCGTAAGTATTTGAGGTAATCGACAGAGCTTCACAGATATTATTGATAATTTCGATCAGAGATTTGTATCACAGCTATTTAAGGTAAATGCAGCTGATTCAGGTTGTATCAATGGTATTTGAGTCATTTTAATAGGTAATTCTGATAGTATCACAGGTGCTCGTACTAATTTAGAGCAGGAATTCGTATCTGAGCTATTTAATGTAATTTCACACGATTCGGGTAGTATCACAGGTATTTAAGTCATTTTAACAGGCAATTCAACTAGTATCACAGGTACTCATGGTAATATAGAGAGTAATTCGATTATAAAACTTTTCTCATCCAGCGTTACAACAATTTATATACTTTTTTCTAAATCTTACAAATTTTTATATGTTAAACAGTTATTGTACGATGCAGAGAGGGATAAACTGCATATTGGTTCACAAATTGAAAAGCTTTACGTCAACATACCTTTATTTTAGTTCGTTATAGATGTCTCTCCCCTTTTATCTAGGCTTGAGACTAGCACTAGGATTGCTCCTAATGGCAGGGTTACCACCTTCCCTTCCATCTTCTTCTTTCTTCATCAGGCGTCAGCTATCTGCATATACAGCACACAGATACCTTCTTTTTTAAGATTGTAGAATCACGAGAAATTCTTTATCTTTAACTTACATTCTTTTAAGCACTGTTTGTAATGGCGTAATGTCCATACGCATATGTCGTTATCCCATCCTCAGCAATAATTCTTTTATCATCAAACGGAGTCAATGCAATTTTATTCACTTGTACTGTAGCAAGGGCATGCTTTCGTGATAGGATCAGATTCATAGGTGTTCTGATGATTTCACTGGTTTTAAGACAGTCTGTATAGCTGTCAAACGAAATGTACTGCTTAATAGCGCTACGTTTTATACCTTTAATCTTTTTTATCATTGACCCTTGAATATCTAAGGCATACATCTTAGGACGTAGTCCAACAAAGCGTAGGATGATTTTGCTATTAGCCTCATCTTTAAATTTTCCCAATACCTTCTTGTTCTGAGTAGAGTAACATATATGGTTGGCAGGGTAATCAGCTGTATCGAGATGCTCAAGAAAACGTAGCTTGTCCTGGTACACATCTTCAGTTGTTACACGATGAATGAACGAATCAGTGTCCATATACATAAGCTTCAGGTTTTCAGCTCCATAATAAGGCAACAAAACATCGTAATGATAGTTATACATTAATGTCTTGGAGATGTCCAACACACTCATACCAATGTATATAGGCTTGTTGAATACAATCTGACGAGAGGCCATATGTACAGCAGCTAGATTATCAGCATATATCGTCCTGTCGATAAACGTAGGCTTGGCGATCAGCTTCTCTAGAGTTTTTTCATTGGTCACCAGTCGTATATCCATACGATTACGCAGGTTCTCCATAGTTTTTCCAAACATAGCGTTGTTAAAGAGTTTGTAGAGATCCTTCTCGAAATCATTTGCAGCTTGTTGTCGTAGCCTGTTGTTAAATTCCACATAAGGTTTCAACCACTGAGACTGTCGGAATTGTAGCACACGATGGATTTTTGTTAGTCGTAGTCCATGACTAAGAGCTTGCTTCAAAGCCATGTAATGCACTACATACTTCTTTCGAGGTCCAAGATGAGGTATCAGTTTCTTTGTAGATGATTCCAATGGTTTCATACACTCTGGCAGGAAAGGTAGATCGTTGTGTAGATCGTGAAGTTCTGCAGGATACTCGATGTCGACTTCTAATATGTACCCATGAGGATCATCTTCTTGTAGTGTTTCTAAGTTGATTTCTTCAGGTGACACCCACTGAAATCCACCAAAAGGAAGGGCGTGACACATTGCCCACCCATATTGGTTATTTGCGTCCTCGTATGTGATAAATTGGGTTGGTCTCGTCGGATCAAACTTCTCCATATAAGTGTTATTAGCCTCAGCATACCGATGAGAAACTTGGCATAAACCTCCTCTTATACCTGATTCCACCATGAGTAATTGATCATAATCTTGTAACAGCTCTAACTTAATTCCAGTATACAGTAACATAGCGTCCCATGTTAGACCTGGAGAGGTAAAATAATGGGCGGGATCGACTTTGTGTGTTTTAAGGGTTTGCTCTCTGAACGTCTCAAAGACGTCAGCTAGAAGAAGTACATCCGAAGTTAAGTAGAGATCGCTGTACTCTCCCAGGTTTCTCACATTAAACAGCTCCCATACATTTCTAGCATGATCGTAGTCAGCATCAGTAATTTCTTCTTCATTTAATCTATTGTAGAAGGAGTCCTTAGGAGGCAAGCAGGTCTCGTTCAGGACATCCCATGACGTAACAAAATCATATGGAAATACACCCTTACGGGTCATCAACTTCAATTTGTCTTCTCCAAAGTACTTTAGCGTTTCAGGATACGAGTTTAGATTTTTTACCAACTTATCCAAGCTTGTACTGAGGAATCGGAAGCTATCCACAAATCGAAGCTTTATATCTCCTACATACTTGGTGAATGAGATATAGCTTTCTTCAGAGTTAGGAATTACCTCCACACGTTCACTTGTACAACCCAGCTCCTTAACAATGAAATGAGAGTCATATCCGCTAAGGTTATGAATGAAGACTGGTATATATTTAGGTGTTTTGCAGGCTAAATTACATTCATTATGAAGACTTCCACGATATTCACCGCTGATGTGATCATGGTCGCGTACTTTATAGTTCTCTTCTGTAAAGGGTTTTCCACACAAGTAGCATGCTGAAGAAGACTCAAAATCCTTTTGCTGTTGATCCGTAAGTTTCAGAGGCTTAGCAGATTTGTGTATATTACCAATCATTTCTGCAAGAGATGTAAGGTACAGCATAAACTTCTGAGCAGCATCAGCACCACGATACACATAGGGCTGCTTAGGAAGACCAGTTTCGAGATGTTCAACACCAGATGTAGGCTTCACGTAAACACAGAAGCTCATTGGTGTGTGCTCTTGATAAGGGGTTGTATAGGAAGTTTCAGGATTGGGTATACACGTATGGCATGGAGTGAGAATACTCTCAAAATCTGCATAGATGACATAAGGTACTTTCAGCATCCTCTCAACATTTTTAAACTGTACAATTGCTTTCTCCTTGGTAGGCATAACTACCCTCGCAACACCATGTTGAATACAGACGGTTGCATGTTCTTGCAGTTTTTCCTGTCCACTTCGTCCGCTCTGGTCATCAAAATGTGTAAAGCAGCGCTTACAAGTATAAACCCGTCCATTATGGTTAGTTTTCTGACGTCGAACGAGCTTCTCAAAATTCTTTATATACACGTAGTGATGTTTTCCGCTGCTGTCATTCAATAGTAGCAGGTCGCGATGTTCAGGTAGTTCAATGTCAGCAACCTTTATTGGATACACTTCATGCTTCTCATCCAGCCCGAAAACGTTAATGGATATCTTGTTAAGCTTCTCAAATTTAGGTATTTGAGAAAGTGGAGTAGGGTAAGAAACACAGCTGAAGTCATACTTATCTTGAAGTTGTTTGTATTTGCTGACGCGTTGAGGCTTGATGCTCACGAATTTGGCCAGTATAGAGTACATGAAACATTTCTCGTCGATAAAGTTCTGGATGTTTATACACGCTTCTTTAGCTCCGACAGATGGTGGTAATGGTATATAGCTACTTCCTCGCAACGGATTGTACTTGTTGATACGAAGTCGAAGTCCTTCCACAGCAAGCAAAGCCCAGCTGCTACCCTTAAGCTGAGACTCCTCCATTTCAGTCACCAATTTCTTGAATTTCACTTCCATCGCTGACTCCAGATCAGTTTCTAGAAACACAGCTTGATTCCGTGTTTTAAATGTTTTGTCACAGGTTTCTCCAATACTGTTAACAAATCGACACTCAGCCAGCAGATTAATTTTAACACTCTTATGAATACTAAGCTCTTTATGCACAGCCTGGATTATACGTTGTTTTGCCTCTTGCAGATACATATTTAGGTCCTTAGCTGATTCGCATCGTATAAAATACGATTTCAATCGTCCTTCGAATGAAGTTTCGTATTCTTTCATATCACAGTCCTCCATTGTTGACAGCAACTGATGTTTAGTTGGCTCCAATCTTCTTTTCTTCTGAGGGCTGCTTATTTCACATATATCTTCGTGTCGCTGTCCCTTATAACCATCTTTGAAGGTTACATTACAATGTTTACATTTGAAGAGCTTCTTACAGCTCATCTCGTGTCTTCTCTTGTCATAACCTCGGAGGAACTTCTTCCCACATTTTCCGCATGCATATCCAGTAGCGCTTGGAATAATATCCTTATACGCTGAGTTATTCATCTTTATTCTTGATGTAATAACGTATTAATCACTGATCAATGAAATGTAGACCTCTTCACCTTGACACCACTTTAGAAAGCTGATTATTCTTGGAGAGAACACGATGTTAACACCTCAAGACTAATTAGCACAATGAAGTCCAATGCCCTAGATCACCATATTTATAGAGGGAGCACGAACCTTTTTAGATCAATCATAAACTCGCTCCATAACCACCTGTATATGATCGCTCAACGTGTACTAACCCCCCAGCCATATAACCTCAAGTCTAGAGACAGGATGTTTATGACGTCACACCCAGAGACAGGATGTCTGGCAGCATCAAACACGTTTAAACTCGTCTCATAACTACCTGCTTATGCTGTCACACCAGCAAGAGAAGTATTCCCACACGCTCATTCAGACATATATTTCAAATTCAAGCCCACCACCACCATCACCACCTATTGTACCAAGGTTAATTCAAGCTGTATTATCACAATACTTAAAAGTAAAAGCTTAAAAGGAAACCTAGAAGATTTTCCCCCTTATTTACTTAATTATTTCATGTTTTTATTCCCTTTTCAATTCTTCCTTTCCATCTTCTCACAGAAAGACCATTACATTTCACTACAATCACGAGAAAAGCAATTTTTCCAGAGTTACACAGATTCTAAGCTTCTAAATCGAACCCGGTAATACTTTAATAAATGTATTTTAGCTCCCCAATATCAGCATCTACCATTTAATCTTTACTCGAACCTGATATGATCCATAAGCTTGAAGATATATGAAATCACCCTTCAGGATTCGATCTAAGTACTTTAAAGTAATTTTTGTCACGATAACGATATTTAAGGACTAGATACTCTGTTTACGTTTACCTCGACATGTCTATCTAAATTAAATTACGAGTTATTAAATGTTTGCAAGTAAATTTCATTGAATCGGTATTCGAACCCAGAACACCAGGAACAAACTAATTTATAATATTAGTCTGACATGTTAAACAAAGTTGTATGCAGTTACATCATCGATCTAGGTGATATATTCTAGTGTACAGAGGAAAATTAAGGAAGTCATTAAAAGATGGGGAATCGAACCAAGCACAACTGATTGACAATTATATACAGCATTAATCACCCATCATAGAAGCTATCAATCATGCTTTACTGCACTCCTCTACCTTACTTAGTTCCCGAGATAATGAAAATTTAAAAATTAAGGATCGAACCCAGGACGTCAGATATCTAATTACACATTTACAAGATACTATCTAATAACATAAACGCAATAAAGTTTATTTGCCGTCTTTATCTTAATTGGTTTAGGAGTTATTAAATTTATAAGTAAATTCCATCGAATCAGTATTCGAACCCAGAACACCAAGAACAAAATAATTTACAATATGAGTTTGGTATGCTTAAAGGTGCTGTATGTAGTTACAGCATCAATGTAACTGATATTTTCTAGAGTATAGAGTAAAATTAAGGAAGTCATTAAAAAATCGGGATTCGAACTAGGGACAACTGATTGGAAATTATATACAGTATTAATTACCCATTATAACAGCTATCAATCATGCTTTGGTCCATTCCTCTAGCTTTCTTAGTTTCCGAGATAATGGAGTTTTTAAAATTAAGGATCGAACCCAGGACACCAGGTACCAAAATATACATCCACAAGAAACTATCTAATGACATTAATGTAATAAAGTTTATTTGACGTCTATATCTTAATTAGTCTCTGAGTTATTAGAAGATGAATTTGCATTCACTCCTAGGATTCGAACCCAGGCATCCCGGTCAACTTGCAACAATGTCCTAATGACGCGGCGCATTCCAAAGAATTGATTAGTTTTTATCCCAATGTTCTATCTCTTGTCATTCAGGAGATATAAGCGATTAAACAGTAGATATAACATAGCGACTCCAGCACACAGAGAGATGCCGACATCTGATAAAGTTCTTTTGATCTATGCCGGCAAGCTCCGCCCATATTATATCTACTGTTTAATCGCTTATATCTCCTGAATGACAAGAGATAGAACATTGGGATAAAAACTAATCAATTCTTTGGAATGCGCCGCGTCATTAGGACATTGTTGCAAGTTGACCGGGATGCCTGGGTTCGAATCCTAGGAGTGAATGCAAATTCATCTTCTAATAACTCAGAGACTAATTAAGATAAAGACGTCAAATAAACTTTATTACATTAATGTCATTAGATAGTTTCTTATGGATGTATATTTTGGTACCTGGTGTCCTGGGTTCGATCCTTAATTTTAAAAACTCCATTATCTCGGAAACTAAGAAAGCTAGAGGAATGGACCAAAGCATGATTGATAGCTGTTATAATGGGTAATTAATACTGTATATAATTTACAATCAGTTGTCCCTAGTTCGAATCCCGATTTTTTAATGACTTCCTTAATTTTACTCTATACTCTAGAAAATATCAGTTACATTGATGCTGTAACTACATACAGCACCTTTAAGCATACCAAACTCATATTGTAAATTATTTTGTTCTTGGTGTTCTGGGTTCGAATACTGATTCGATGGAATTTACTTATAAATTTAATAACTCCTAAACAAATTAAGATAAAGACGGCAAATAAACTTTATTGCGTTTATGTTATTAGATAGTATCTTGTAAATGTGTAATTAGATATCTGACGTCCTGGGTTCGATCCTTAATTTTTAAATTTTCATTATCTCGGGAACTAAGTAAGGTAGAGGAGTGCAGTAAAGCATGATTGATAGCTTCTATGATGGGTGATTAATGCTGTATATAATTGTCAATCAGTTGTGCTTGGTTCGATTCCCCATCTTTTAATGACTTCCTTAATTTTCCTCTGTACACTAGAATATATCACCTAGATCGATGATGTAACTGCATACAACTTTGTTTAACATGTCAGACTAATATTATAAATTAGTTTGTTCCTGGTGTTCTGGGTTCGAATAGCGATTCAATGAAATTTACTTGCAAACATTTAATAACTCGTAATTTAATTTAGATAGACATGTCGAGGTAAACGTAAACAGAGTATCTAGTCCTTAAATATCGTTATCGTGACAAAAATTACTTTAAAGTACTTAGATCGAATCGTGAAGGGTGAATTCATATATCTTCAAGCTTATGGATCATATCAGGTTCGAGTAAAGATTAAATGGTAGATGCTGATATTGGGGAGCTAAAATACATTTATTAAAGTATTACCGGGTTCGATTTAGAAGCTTAGAATCTGTGTAACTCTGGAAAAATTGCTTTTCTCGTGATTGTAGTGAAATGTAATGGTCTTTCTGTGAGAAGATGGAAAGGAAGAATTGAAAAGGGAATAAAAACATGAAATAATTAAGTAAATAAGGGGGAAAATCTTCTAGGTTTCCTTTTAAGCTTTTACTTTTAAGTATTGTGATAATACAGCTTGAATTAACCTTGGTACAATAGGTGGTGATGGTGGTGGTGGGCTTGAATTTGAAATATATGTCTGAATGAGCGTGTGGGAATACTTCTCTTGCTGGTGTGACAGCATAAGCAGGTAGTTATGAGACGAGTTTAAACGTGTTTGATGCTGCCAGACATCCTGTCTCTGGGTGTGACGTCATAAACATCCTGTCTCTAGACTTGAGGTTATATGGCTGGGGGGTTAGTACACGTTGAGCGATCATATACAGGTGGTTATGGAGCGAGTTTATGATTGATCTAAAAAGGTTCGTGCTCCCTCTATAAATATGGTGATCTAGGGCATTGGACTTCATTGTGCTAATTAGTCTTGAGGTGTTAACATCGTGTTCTCTCCAAGAATAATCAGCTTTCTAAAGTGGTGTCAAGGTGAAGAGGTCTACATTTCATTGATCAGTGATTAATACGTTATTACATCAAGAATAAAGATGAATAACTCAGCGTATAAGGATATTATTCCAAGCGCTACTGGATATGCATGCGGAAAATGTGGGAAGAAGTTCCTCCGAGGTTATGACAAGAGAAGACACGAGATGAGCTGTAAGAAGCTCTTCAAATGTAAACATTGTAATGTAACCTTCAAAGATGGTTATAAGGGACAGCGACACGAAGATATATGTGAAATAAGCAGCCCTCAGAAGAAAAGAAGATTGGAGCCAACTAAACATCAGTTGCTGTCAACAATGGAGGACTGTGATATGAAAGAATACGAAACTTCATTCGAAGGACGATTGAAATCGTATTTTATACGATGCGAATCAGCTAAGGACCTAAATATGTATCTGCAAGAGGCAAAACAACGTATAATCCAGGCTGTGCATAAAGAGCTTAGTATTCATAAGAGTGTTAAAATTAATCTGCTGGCTGAGTGTCGATTTGTTAACAGTATTGGAGAAACCTGTGACAAAACATTTAAAACACGGAATCAAGCTGTGTTTCTAGAAACTGATCTGGAGTCAGCGATGGAAGTGAAATTCAAGAAATTGGTGACTGAAATGGAGGAGTCTCAGCTTAAGGGTAGCAGCTGGGCTTTGCTTGCTGTGGAAGGACTTCGACTTCGTATCAACAAGTACAATCCGTTGCGAGGAAGTAGCTATATACCATTACCACCATCTGTCGGAGCTAAAGAAGCGTGTATAAACATCCAGAACTTTATCGACGAGAAATGTTTCATGTACTCTATACTGGCCAAATTCGTGAGCATCAAGCCTCAACGCGTCAGCAAATACAAACAACTTCAAGATAAGTATGACTTCAGCTGTGTTTCTTACCCTACTCCACTTTCTCAAATACCTAAATTTGAGAAGCTTAACAAGATATCCATTAACGTTTTCGGGCTGGATGAGAAGCATGAAGTGTATCCAATAAAGGTTGCTGACATTGAACTACCTGAACATCGCGACCTGCTACTATTGAATGACAGCAGCGGAAAACATCACTACGTGTATATAAAGAATTTTGAGAAGCTCGTTCGACGTCAGAAAACTAACCATAATGGACGGGTTTATACTTGTAAGCGCTGCTTTACACATTTTGATGACCAGAGCGGACGAAGTGGACAGGAAAAACTGCAAGAACATGCAACCGTCTGTATTCAAATTGGTGTTGCGAGGGTAGTTATGCCTACCAAGGAGAAAGCAATTGTACAGTTTAAAAATGTTGAGAGGATGCTGAAAGTACCTTATGTCATCTATGCAGATTTTGAGAGTATTCTCACTCCATGCCATACGTGTATACCCAATCCTGAAACTTCCTATACCACCCCTTATCAAGAGCACACACCAATGAGCTTCTGTGTTTACGTGAAGCCTACATCTGGTGTTGAACATCTCGAAACTGGTCTTCCTAAGCAGCCCTATGTGTATCGTGGTGCTGATGCTGCTCAGAAGTTTATGCTGTACCTTACATCTCTTGCAGAAATGATTGGTAATATACACAAATCTGCTAAGCCTCTGAAACTTACGGATCAACAGCAAAAGGATTTTGAGTCTTCTTCAGCATGCTACTTGTGTGGAAAACCCTTTACAGAAGAGAACTATAAAGTACGCGACCATGATCACATCAGCGGTGAATATCGTGGAAGTCTTCATAATGAATGTAATTTAGCCTGCAAAACACCTAAATATATACCAGTCTTCATGCATAACCTTAGCGGATATGACTCTCATTTCATTGTTAAGGAGCTGGGTTGTACAAGTGAACGTGTGGAGGTAATTCCTAACTCTGAAGAAAGCTATATCTCATTCACCAAGTATGTAGGAGATATAAAGCTTCGATTTGTGGATAGCTTCCGATTCCTCAGTACAAGCTTGGATAAGTTGGTAAAAAATCTAACCTCGTATCCTGAAACGCTAAAGTACTTTGGAGAAGACAAATTGAAGTTGATGACCCGTAAGGGTGTATTTCCATATGATTTTGTTACGTCATGGGATGTCCTGAACGAGACCTGCTTGCCTCCTAAGGACTCCTTCTACAATAGATTAAATGAAGAAGAAATTACTGATGCTGACTACGATCATGCTAGAAATGTATGGGAGCTTTTTAATGTGAGAAACCTGGGAGAGTACAGCGATCTCTACTTAACTTCGGATGTACTTCTTCTAGCTGACGTCTTTGAGACGTTCAGAGAGCAAACCCTTAAAACACACAAAGTCGATCCCGCCCATTATTTTACCTCTCCAGGTCTAACATGGGACGCTATGTTACTGTATACTGGAATTAAGTTAGAGCTGTTACAAGATTATGATCAATTACTCATGGTGGAATCAGGTATAAGAGGAGGTTTATGCCAAGTTTCTCATCGGTATGCTGAGGCTAATAACACTTATATGGAGAAGTTTGATCCGACGAGACCAACCCAATTTATCACATACGAGGACGCAAATAACCAATATGGGTGGGCAATGTGTCACGCCCTTCCTTTTGGTGGATTTCAGTGGGTGTCACCTGAAGAAATCAACTTAGAAACACTACAAGAAGATGATCCTCATGGGTACATATTAGAAGTCGACATCGAGTATCCTGCAGAACTTCACGATCTACACAACGATCTACCTTTCCTGCCAGAGTGTATGAAACCATTGGAATCATCTACAAAGAAACTGATACCTCATCTTGGACCTCGAAAGAAGTATGTAGTGCATTACATGGCTTTGAAGCAAGCTCTTAGTCATGGACTACGACTAACAAAAATCCATCGTGTGCTACAATTCCGACAGTCTCAGTGGTTGAAACCTTATGTGGAATTTAACAACAGGCTACGACAACAAGCTGCAAATGATTTCGAGAAGGATCTCTACAAACTCTTTAACAACGCTATGTTTGGAAAAACTATGGAGAACCTGCGTAATCGTATGGATATACGACTGGTGACCAATGAAAAAACTCTAGAGAAGCTGATCGCCAAGCCTACGTTTATCGACAGGACGATATATGCTGATAATCTAGCTGCTGTACATATGGCCTCTCGTCAGATTGTATTCAACAAGCCTATATACATTGGTATGAGTGTGTTGGACATCTCCAAGACATTAATGTATAACTATCATTACGATGTTTTGTTGCCTTATTATGGAGCTGAAAACCTGAAGCTTATGTATATGGACACTGATTCGTTCATTCATCGTGTAACAACTGAAGATGTGTACCAGGACAAGCTACGTTTTCTTGAGCATCTCGATACAGCTGATTACCCTGCCAACCATATATGTTACTCTACTCAGAACAAGAAGGTATTGGGAAAATTTAAAGATGAGGCTAATAGCAAAATCATCCTACGCTTTGTTGGACTACGTCCTAAGATGTATGCCTTAGATATTCAAGGGTCAATGATAAAAAAGATTAAAGGTATAAAACGTAGCGCTATTAAGTAGTACATTTCGTTTGACAGCTATACAGACTGTCTTAAAACCAGTGAAATCATCAGAACACCTATGAATCTGATCCTATCACGAAAGCATGCCCTTGCTACAGTACAAGTGAATAAAATTGCATTGACTCCGTTTGATGATAAAAGAATTATTGCTGAGGATGGGATAACGACATATGCGTATGGACATTACGCCATTACAAACAGTGCTTAAAAGAATGTAAGTTAAAGATAAAGAATTTCTCGTGATTCTACAATCTTAAAAAAGAAGGTATCTGTGTGCTGTATATGCAGATAGCTGACGCCTGATGAAGAAAGAAGAAGATGGAAGGGAAGGTGGTAACCCTGCCATTAGGAGCAATCCTAGTGCTAGTCTCAAGCCTAGATAAAAGGGGAGAGACATCTATAACGAACTAAAATAAAGGTATGTTGACGTAAAGCTTTTCAATTTGTGAACCAATATGCAGTTTATCCCTCTCTGCATCGTACAATAACTGTTTAACATATAAAAATTTGTAAGATTTAGAAAAAAGTATATAAATTGTTGTAACGCTGGATGAGAAAAGTTTTATAATCGAATTACTCTCTATATTACCATGAGTACCTGTGATACTAGTTGAATTGCCTGTTAAAATGACTTAAATACCTGTGATACTACCCGAATCGTGTGAAATTACATTAAATAGCTCAGATACGAATTCCTGCTCTAAATTAGTACGAGCACCTGTGATACTATCAGAATTACCTATTAAAATGACTCAAATACCATTGATACAACCTGAATCAGCTGCATTTACCTTAAATAGCTGTGATACAAATCTCTGATCGAAATTATCAATAATATCTGTGAAGCTCTGTCGATTACCTCAAATACTTACGATATTACCTGAACTATCTGTGAAATACGAAGCTAGGTTATAACCAACCCCTGGAACCTACCCTCCTGTAATGCTTGCTTAATTACTCTAAACACCTATGTTACTTGAATTATCCTAAATACCTATGATACCCTCTGAAATACGAAACTATGCTATACCGAACCCTGGAATCTAGCCTCCTGTGACACTTGCTTAATTACTCTAAACACCTATGTTACTTGAATTATCCTAAATACCTACGATACCCTCTGAATTACCTGTGAAATATGAAACTATGCTATACCCAACCCTGGAATCTAGCCTCCTGTGATACTAGCTGAATTAGCCTAAATACCTACGATACTAGCTGAATTACCTGTGAAATACGACACTAAGCTATACCCTACCCTAGAATCTATCCTCTTGTGATACTAGCTGAATTAGCCTAAATACCTACGATACTAGCTGAATTATCTGTGAAATTATGCAGAGCCATGATACAGTTAGCCTCTGGAATCTATCCTGTGATACTAGATGAATTAGCCTAAATACATACGATACTAGCTGAATTACCTGTGAAATCATACACTGCTATGATGCAGTCAACCTCTTGCAATACTAGCTGAATTACTTACCTGTTAGTGTGAGTGGGTTAGCTTTTCCCGTTGCAGGTCACCTTTTTCCCCTTATGGCTCACCGTTTTCCCTTTGGTGGTCACCTCTTTCCCTTTGTTGCTCACCTTTTTCCCTTTGCTGGTCACGTTTTTCCCTTTACTGCTCGACTTTTTCCCTTTGTGGGTCACCTTTTTCCCTGAGCAGTCACCTTTTTCCGCTGAACAACTCACCTTTTCCCTGAATAGGTTACGTGATGGGCATGTCTAGAACATTGACATCAAACAGTTTTCCACTAAGTTCACGTCTAAAGTCGCTTTCAAGTCTAGCACCTCCTATTCCCTATCTCTCCTGTATATAAGTCCATATTGCTACTCCTTTAGTATCTGTCTAGCCTAACACCTCTCCTCCTGTTCCTATACCTCTCATATAAAGCATGCTCTACTCCTCGACTTCTGCCTAGCCTAACTCCTCTCCTCGTTTCCCTGTACCTCTCATATAAACCATACTCTACTCCTCGACCTCTGTCTAGCCTAACACCTCTCTGCGTTTTCCTATACTTCCCATACATATAAACGCATACTCTCAACCTCTGTCTAGCCTAACACCACTCCCTTGACCCCCTACCTCTCATAAAGAGTATTCCCTCCTGCCCCCCCCCTCTAGCTGAGTATCACTCCTTGGTTTCCTATCTAACCTAACTTTAACACCTGTCTATCCTAGCACAGGATCTCTCACCGTTTTCTCGTCTCTCCTTATAAACACATACTCAATTCTCCTAACCTAATACCTCTCCTCGTTTTCCTATACTTCTGATATAAACCATACTCTACTCCTCGACTTCTGTCTAGCCTAACACCTTTCCTCGTTTTCCTATATCTCTCATATAAACCATGCACTACGTTTCAAGCCCTGTCTAGTCTAACACCTCTCATCGTTATCCTATACCGCTCATATAAACCATACTTTACTCAGCCTCTGTCTAGCCTAGCATCTTTCCTTGTATTCCCTATCTCTTTCGTATAAAGCATATCCCTCCCTCCTTTAGCATCTGACTAGCCTAGCGTCAGTCCTCGTATTCCCTATCTCGTCCATATAAACGCATTTTCCTCCTTGAACCGTCGCATCTAGCCTCGTTTTCCCTATCCTTTCCCATATAAACGCAAAAAAGTGGCCTCGCTCTCTCTATATATACCTACTAACGTCTGCGAACATGGCAGCTTTTTAATAATTTCCAGCCCAAAATGTTAAATGGGGAAGGTTAAAATATACTTTAAGGGTGTTTGCATAATTTTTTACGGTTTAATTTACCGCTTATTGCCACAATTACACATACAACACACACACACACACACACAAACACCCATGCCCACGGCGAGACTCGAACCCGTGACCCTCAGGTTGGCGGAGCGCCGGAGTTATACTTTCCAGCGACCACTGTTACGAGGGCCGGCATATCATGTTCATGTCACCAACATATTCTGAACTTTATGAAGGAGCATTAATTTTCCTATGATGTTGACAAAACTTTGGTTTTAATATGTGGTAAAAATAATAAGCTATCTCTTTCAACGCCTAACATACAAAGAATGCATTTGCCTATCTGGACAAAACTTTGTACATTTATGTATTGCATAAGACCCAACGAAAATTATTATAGGTGCCTTACAACTCTCAAAAATTCTTGGTACCATATTTTCAAGCCCTTATTAGAATCTGCATTGTTGAAACCTCTGGTCAAAATATTACACAATTTTACTATAGGACCTGGCAAAACTCGTAGGTTACTTTACAACTTCCAAGGGTACCCAACGTCTTATTTTCAATCATATAGTGCATATAAATGTTTGAAAACTATCCTTATGCCTTATTTTCCATCCCTTATGGATTTTAGGTTAACTACAATTACCCCTATACTTAGTTTCAACCCTTCGCTTATAGAATGCATCACATTTCACTCTCTCTCTACTACATACTATAGTGGATAGAGGAATGGTATTCCACCCATAAATTCTATACCGAGATTTCACCGTGTGTCGGGGTATTCGCCCCGTCGTTATCTCATCGATATGTCGTCGGGGTCGACGTCGCCTTCAGGAATCGAAGTTGCCGATGTCAGCTAGGAAGAACATCACGACGTCTTAGGGTTCAGTGTCGGCAAATCGATGTTGGTCTCCAACAGTGGTAGTCGGGAGTAAGGTAACTGTAGGGTACTCTCTTAAAAGAAACACGCTTTTTCATAGCTGCGTGTCTTTTTCCGGGGTGTCCTGCAATATTATTTTGGCCACTATCTTATGCAATTCTCTAACTACACACTTCCCCGATTTTATCACTAGTTTCACTAATATATTTTTGATCCGGCTAATTTACTCAAGTTTAGTGCTCTATCACCACTTTTGTTCGCGAGTTCACTTGAAATGTGAGGCAGTATTTTTAACACTTAAATGATTTCAGTCTAATTGTATAATATATAAATTCAATAACAGCCCGCCTTAAAGCAATATGTGCATGTAACAAGATATAAAAAGTGTATATTAGTCATTGTAAATGTTTATATTATTGTAAACATGTGTAATAATGTTATGTGAATGTATTACGTAATTTAATAATGTAGCAGCTGTGAGAATAATAGGTTAAAAGTTGCTAACAATGAGGTAAGCTTGAGGCAATAATGAATTAGAAAGTGTAATAATGCTACTAGTCATTCTTGGAAGCAATAATGTAATTTTTGTGACAGTTTATAAAATAGCCAATCAACAACGAGAAAAAGCTTTAGTTAAATGAAGGTATTCTATTGGGCTAAGATTAGCCAATCAAAAACTAAAATGGAGCAAAATTTACAAATTCAGAAGTCAGTTGCTTGTAGACAGCGCTCATAACTGGACGCGTTGCTTGTAGACAGTGTTCCTAACCGGACACGAGATGTGTCCTCGAGAAACGTAATACGTATTTTGTGTGAGACAAAAAAACAGTTTACGTGCTAAAAAGTGCAAGTAATTAATAAAACAAATATCACAGCTCTCTCTCTCTGTATCAGTGAAGTGTTATTTAAATCGTGTCAAGCATTAATAAAAGGAGTGAAGTAAAATTATAATCTGTTTAAACCTACATTCTTCAGTCGCACCACTCCCTGCTAAGACATTCATGACTCTAAAAAAAAAGCATAAATACTGCCGCAGACGAAGCAAGCTTAAATATATAATATTTAAAGGAACAGTAAAAAATTACAAAGTTAAAATTTTTTAAATTTTTTTGGGGGGGGGCAAAGGCAACCGGAAAGTACATTTGGGGCGAGGCTACCGGAAACTTTTTACCATACGTGCGGTTGCAACTACTTCAAATTGACTTCCATACGTGGGGCATAAACATTAGTTCAAATCGGCTTTCCATACGTAGCAGCAACAAACCTACTTCAAATTGGCTTCCAAAGCTTCGGCAAATAAAAATACAACAAACTGACGGATATGTTCTTCACGGCGTTTATTTATAAGTTTGTGAAGCTGCGGCGACAATTGTTATTAAAACACTGAATAAATATTAAATACCAGTTACTTCGTTATATAGAGGTGAATTCCGGCACTCTCCAACAAATTTAGTAAATTAGCGTCCTTTTCTGAAAGAGTATTACGTGTTCCCTCAGCAAGGAATCGTACGAAATTTGTAAAATCCACGCTTACGTTCACTATATCAAGTGACTTCGAATTTCTTTATATGAAGCCATGTCTTTCTATCTCCTCATTTGTGCTAGCAATTATTCTGTATACGTTTATTGGCTCTCTCTTCAGTTGAAAATTTGTAGCATAGACGATAAAACAAGAGATCATTGCTGTAGCCGTCTGCAATCTTTGGAGTTCGGTTCTTTACCATGACATACACAGAAATGTTAAATTTTTACGGCACCACGCTCGGAAAATACATTGAACATTATGAAGCGAAGTTATTCTATTTCGCCTAAATCCTGCAGATTTTTTGATACAATTAATTCTTTATTTGTATGACAATATTTGCAGTTTTGGGGCTCTTGATTGCTATAGGTTTTAATCCAATCATGCTAAATTTGCAGAAAATTATCAAGTAGCATGTTAATTAATCACTAATAATCCATAAAACATAATAATTAGCTAAGATTTCCTTTTTGTGCAGGTGGAAATATCGATAACAGAAAATAAATATATTGTGACTCCCTAAATCGAAGAAAGAAAGAAAAAGGTGTATTGGAAAAAGTCTGTACGTCTGTCTGTGAACAACTAAACCCAAAAACGAAGCGTTGGTTAAATACCAAATGTAGTTTTTAAGTTCAATGTCCTCCAAGAATGCAACACAAAGATTTTCAACAACATTCCCCACCCTAAGTTACCGTTTACATTGACATTTTACGTTATTTTTAATTTTATAAAAAAATAACTCTTACGATTTTGATTAAAATACCGTATGTTTAAGCCACTTTCATGAACAAAAGAAACGTATATCTTGAATTCTCTGAGAATGTACTAAGAATTTCTTTCATTTTGAATGGCTTTTGTTTAACTGATAAACCATTAAAAAATATACAAATTACAATTACTATACTAAAAAAGTAGATTTCGTTACAACACACAAGTATGTCAAGCCTTTTTGTGGTGTTAACCATTTCCGAGATATTCCTTGTTATTGGTTTGAATTTTCCTATGCTTATACTTTTCTCAAATGGGAAGTTGTTATTCACTTTTATTTTCTTCCCGTCATACAAAGAGAACGTCATTTCAAAGCCATCACATAGCGACCTGCGACTATCCTTAAGCCTATTGTATTCCCCAATTCCCATTGCACGTACAACGAAATATATAATACACCAATTTCTACAAAGGTTTATCTAAAGAATGGGTGGGAAAGTTATGTGAATGTAACATAAAATTGTCTTGTTCATGGGACCAAAAAAGTGTATTTACATGAAATCTCTAAAAAAAAAAGTTTCATTTATGGACGCTCTTTAACTGCTGTGGTCCTTAGCGTTCAATTCTACATTGGGCGAGAAAGACCGGTAATTTTTCTGAAAGGTCTCTTTATCATGGCTTGAGGTTCTTTTACGTGCCGTAACTCACGGCATCACCGGCTTTACTTCCCTTCCGAAGGAAGTCATCCTAAGGATTTTTACGCACGAAAAAATATCCATCGCCCTCGGTTGGGTTTTATCCCTTGACCTCGGGATCTAGAAGCTAGCATGGTAACCACTACACCACGGAGGACGACACAGTGAAATCTCGATATACAACTAGGGGTGGAATACAATACTTCCTTTATTCATTATAGATAAGTAGTAGAGAAAGTAAAAGCTACCCCTAATTATATTTTCAACCCTTTTATGTGAAATTTACACTTACCTAGGTGCAAATGACTTCTAAAAACCACCCCGTCCGTATCTTATACCCTTACTTACACAACGTATCCATGCCTGTTGTTCCTAATTTACTAATTTTACTTTCGATTGCAAAAGAATTATAATCATCCCTTTATTTTCATTTGTCCATAATTGTTTTTATAAAACTTATGTTTGGCTTGCATGCTCCCAGAACATTCTGTCTATGTGGTTTTGTAATTTACAACTGTATCTGGGTAACTTTCATAACCCGAAATTCCGTGGCTGTTAAGGCAAGGGCCTACCGAAAATCGGAGAGTTATGCAAGGTCTTTCACGGTCCATCAGTATAATAGGCAGGTGAGTAAATGTGATTATCGATATGTAATTGGAATGAATGCATCATCTAAATGTTGTTTTTGAATTGGAACGCATTAGCGTGTTGGAGGTCGCATGGCGTCCTTGAAACTGGACGTTTTTACTGGTTAGTAAAGGGAAGGAATCGAATTATTTATAAATTACAGTGCAGTGAAATGGTTTATTATTGGATTTGCGTAATCTTTAAACATGAAGAAATGCCTGGGGAATGATGCCAGAAATGAGCAGGAAACCAGGCACTTAGATTTACAATCAATTAATTTCAGTCAGTAATGTGGTACAGGCAGAATTTTAGCAGCGTGACTAACGATAACGCAATAAATGCCGTTATGCTTGTTGCTAGGAGGATATTTTCTGAGAATGCAATTAGACGGTGAAGTAGCTAACATAGCTAGAAGAGAACTCGTGTGTTCTTTTGGGAAAATAAGGTAATTTACTAATTACTTCAAAGAAGTTGTAGGTAATATAACAGGAAATACACCATTTAATACTAAGAAATCTGTGTATTACGTCCAAGAGTTAGTCTATACTCTATCACTTATTACTGGATATACAAGTAATTCTTAGAAAAGTTTAATTTCCTATCTACTTCGTTTTAATTCAGATAAACCTTTCCGGATATAATTGTACTACACATTTCGTTATAGATACAAAGAGAACAGCGATAGTCAAATGCTTAAGAAATGGACGCTTTACGCTGGCATTAAAATTCTATACTGTTTCCATGAAATCACGAGAAACAACTGAAAGTATTGAACAATTCGGGCCATTAATAACGGATATCTCGAAATGGTGATGGCACAAAAAAACTCTTCCAAATAAACTGCGTGTTTTAAAGAGAGATACATATTTTGTGAAGTACATTTTTGTCTACAGATTCAACGTTTAACTGTTACACAAGATTATACTAAATTTCTTCGGAATGAAGAGGATTTCACGGGCTATTCCCAGAAAATTCAAGATATACATTTTATGTTTCATGTAAATATATTTAATGTATGCTATTTTAATCCAAATTCACATACCTAGTTTTTAAAGAATAATATATTTCGAAAAATGTTCCCTGTAAAGTTTAGTTTACAGTAGGCGTAGTTTCTTTGGATCCGACTTAACGTTTCTGAGTTAGATGTTCATAGACACACACACACACACACACACACACACACATACACGTGAACATTTTTCTAAAAATGCTTTATTTCAATTCTGGAGGCATTAAAACCTGTATTTTCGGTGAAATCTCAGCATCGAATTTTTTATTGGTGTGCATTATATCCTATATCTACTGGCTAATTGGTAGAAAAAGAAAACGTAGTGACTTAGCACATAGAAAGAACAAGATTTGAGAATTCAAACGAATACAAATGAATATCTCGGAGATGGTAAACGCTAGAAACTATATACGTATTTGACATAATGGTGTGTTTTAAGGAAATTTACATTTTTTGATGGTATGTTTTGTCTATGTATTACGATTTACAAGTTACACAGAACCATAAAAAATGCATTTCGACTGAAAAGTAATTTATAGGTTATTTACTAATTTATTTAGAATTATCAGTGCATCTTTTTATTTGTTCTAATAACCAGTGTCTTTGTTTCTTTGTATTATACTGCATTCCTGCAGATGTATTATCGGTAAATTGTATTCTTCTTTCCTCTACACCCTTATTCTACAAGTAATCCTTAATGTAGTTTTGGTAGTAGATTTTTAATAGCGTCATAGTTGTGTAGTTCCCTTTAACATAATTGTATTTTTCTATTATAGTCCTGACTGTTACTTAAAATATAAATTTCTAAGGAATATTTTATCTTTACAATCAATACCAATTTTATTCAGTATCTGAATAAATTTGTTCCACCATATTGTATGTGATTATATATAAGGTGGCCCAAAGAAGCCGTCCTTTGCAAGACACACGTAAATATATAGGTGTAAAATAAGTTGCCGTTTCACTGATGTTCCAAGGGGCAGTATAGGTACAAAGCGAAAGGTTACTGAGGAAGCACTGCTGTCTGCAAGTGTTTACGTGGCAGTTTCGTACTGACAAGCGTCGCGTGATCGCCTGCATGCAGTTCCAGCCAGGTCATTCAGTCAAAAAGGTAATGTTCACCAATAACGAACATACAGATATGGTTACGATCTGTGCGGAGACGTACCAAAATGCAGCTGAGACTCGAAGGCTGTGTTCTGAATATTTTTAAACGCGGCATCTGTCTTCTGCGTACTTTTTATTTTTCTTTATTCATTTTTTTCACTTACAGAGATGATATTAAGAACTAATGGATCCTTCCGGGTTGACCGTGGGCCTGACAGGCCCCTTACTCCAATGCGCGGGTCTGTATTTGCACACGTTTATTATGAATAATGCACTAACAGAAAATAATTTGATTCTAACGCAGCTTTAAAGGTACATAAGTATAATAAAAAATAGAACCTTGTTTAATCTGCTAATCTGGTTAACCATCGGTGACATATAGTTGTGCTGATTGTAGATTAACTGTCTTAGAACTAAATGGTTTAACACGTGTGTTCAGGTTTGCGTAAAGAGACAATCATGAATTCTTATTGATGGGCGTATTTGGTTATTACATAACCGATAACAGCCCCCACACATAGATACTCTAACATTCAAACACCACGGCATACCGTATAATGTTTTTGTTTAACAACTATCTGGATTCCAGGAGGGAATCGAACCCGGAACACCTTATATAGCAGGAAGTTGCTGTACCAAATGGGTTCTTTGACCATTAATAGCAGTTAAAGAGTTCAGTTCAAGCATTGGTCTTTCATCAAACGATCTCTTCTCTGACGGTATCCAGTCCCCTTTGCAGTTCTGCTTAGGCAAACCTTTTGACATCCGTGCTATCCGGTATAAACTAACTTCAACTAAAGACGTGTTATGCGGGCCACCTATATGTATGTATTATGTATGTATATATACATATATAATGAACTTATTTGATAGTATAGTGGGTTATAGTGATGGTATTCTTATGTTAATATCCTGTTTTAGTGTTTTCATGTGAGTAATGCCCCGGATTGTTCGTAGTAGTTCAATTACAGAGTATTGAAACGCATGGAAATCACTCTGTGCTCAGTGGCAGAGTATCTTACTCAGGTTTCAGACTGGTGTATCGGTCTTTCAACATTAGTATTCTTACACGCTTGGAGAAGACTTGGCAGCTTACGAGGCTGATATGAATGTGAGAATAAATGAACAGATTTAAGATGGCAGCACCCTCAGCGGACAGAGAGTAAAACAAGTTGCTGTGAAACCGGTTGCTATTGAGATAACACGCTGGAACAGACGAGTGACAGAAGATATATTGCAGAATTCCTGCACACAAAAGATCCCATAACTTCATTTATCTTCATGGTCTGCAAAATGTCTTAGGATGTTCTCATGCTGGTAAAGACCTCGCGGGCAGTATCAGATAATACCGGTGATGAATGGTTCCCAAATTACCTGTAATACAAAAATAAATGAGTATCAGCAGCATGGATGAGGCCTTTTTTTTGCCCAAAACCTATAATTTAGCACAGAATTTAAGATGAAGTACCAATGAAACCTATTTTCTAAAGTTTTCGAACAATTTGTTTTAAATTTGAGGCAGCATATTTAAAACTTAAATGATTTCAGTCTAATTATATAATATATAAATTCAATAACAGCCCGCCTTAAAACAATATGTGTATGTAACAATATATAAAAAGTGTCTCTTACAGTCATTGTATATGCTTACATTATTTTATGTTTAATAATATTATGTGAATATATTACGTAATTTAATAATGTAGGAGCTGTGAGAATAATAAGATAAACTTTGATAACAATGAGGTAACCTTGAGGCAATAATGAGTTTGAGAGTTTAATAATACTACCTCTGATTACTGGAGTAACAATAATGTAATTTTAGTGACAGATTATAAAATAGGCAATCAAGAACCAGAAAAAGCTTTAGTTAAATGAAGGTATTCTATTGGAGTAGGATTAGCCAACCAGAGACTTTAAATACATAAATTTACAAAGTTTAGGCGCTTGAAATCAGTTCAGTTGCCCGCATACAGTGATTATAACGGGATGCGTGATGCCTCCTCGAAAAATATAATACGTATTCGTGTAAGACGAAAAATAGGTTTACGTATTAAATAAAGTATTAAGTAAAAGAATCTCGCAGCTCCCGATATCAGTGAAGTGCTATTTAGTTTGTGTCAAGGATTAATAAAAAGGGAGTGAATTAAAACTTAAAATCTGTGTAAGCCTACATTTTAGTTGTACCAAAACCTTGCCAAGACCTCCATGTCACTAACAAAAATACTGACGCACCCGAGGCAAACATAAATATTAAATATTTAAAGAAACAGTCAAATTACAAAGTTAATATTCTTTTAAACGTGGGGCAAAAGCCAACTGAAAGTACATTTTTGGGGCAAAGGCTACCGGAAACTATTTACTATACGTGCGGTTGCAACTACTACAAGTGTTCGGCTCCCCAACATAAGAACTACAATACAACTCCTAAAATACTCATATTCTTCAAATTGACTTTCAATACGTAGCAGCAACCACCTACTTCAAATTGACGCCCAAAGCGAGGTGCTAACAACATCTACTTCAAAATTTGCTTTGAAGTTTTGTATATTGAGTTTCAAAAATTAATGTTATTCTTCTATGCCAAGTATTCTATACGATCAATATTTAAGAATAATTTTCGTTTCAAATTATCACGCTGCTTCTCTGCTTATACTTTAGTTCAGAAGTAAATATTTTTAAATACAAATCATTGTATTTCTGTTATGTTTTACATAACTTTACTAGAAATCAATTACTCAAGTACCCATAAGAACATAAAAAACATATATATATATATATATATATCTTAATGTTATGACTATTTTCAAAATAATTGCATGAAAGGTTCTTCCTATCAATCATTTTAACGCACAGAAACGCTGGGAATAAAAACACTTCAGAATCACAAATTTTAAAATAGAATTTTAATTAAAATATTTACCTTGTTGCATATAAGGGTAAACGCTACAGTATCAAAATTAAAAATTAATGTTTAGTTATATATAATGAATATTTTTGAACGAATAACCTGAAAGTTCATTTTCTCGAAAATTTCCCAAAATTCAGAGGTGGATTCCCTTTATTCTGTGGTTACCTATGGGCAAAATTGCAAATTAATTTTGGTTTATCCATCAGTGCGAGGTGTCTGTTAATAGCTCTGTTTTATATTATTTTATTAATCGATTCTATTTTTAACTTTTCCTTTATTTAGATTTTGCATTTTAGCCACTATCCTTCCGCTGCCCTTAAAAACCTTCAAAACGGGTTTCTTCTTTTCACTTGTTTTTATAGATGGTATCGTAAAAGGCTTTAAGATTGTAAATTCTAATAAAATTCAAAACCTCGAATAATATTTATTACGACTGAAATCGTTATAAATTATACCATTATGTTACAAAATATGCACAGTAAATATAAATGCTGCTTACATTCTGTTTTAAAACAAATTACTACATTAACGGCACATTGTATCAGTAAAGCAAGGCTAGATGTAACCTCATAAACAATGGTAATATAACCGAATAAAAATGCAAACCCACTGGAAGTGAGTTCGATATAAACTAAGGAAATCCATGAGCTTAACCAAGTATAAAACTGACATATTATTTTGAATTTCTCGGAATCCGAAACAAATGACAAGAGGAGGCATTAAATATCCGGTAATTACTTTCTCCTCCGGATTTAGTAATAGTGAAAAAATCAACTAAACTATCATTTATGGATGCTCTTTAAATACTGAGGATCCTTGGCGTTCCATTCTATATTGGGCGTGAGAGACCGGTAATTTTGCTCAGAGGCATCTTTATCAGACTTGATGATCATTTACGTGTCGTAAATCTACGACACAGGACCACCGGCTTTACTTCTTTTCCGAAGGAAGCTATGCTAAGAATTTTTACGCCCGAAAAAATCCATCCCCTCCGCCGGGTTTGAACCCACGACCTCGGGACTAGAGGCTAGCATGGTAACCACTACACCACGGAGGACGACAGTAATAATGAAGCCGCATGCTTAATATCTAAAGCGTTCATAAATGTTATTCGTTCACAACGTGCTTACTTGATATGAGTGAAATAATATAATCTCACTGAAACTATATTATTTTATAGAAATTTACAACAGTCTATCGTAGGTATTTATATATTCGTTCATATGGTTGTACTACTTTCCCTACTGCATATACTAAGCGGGAGAAGTATTGTATTCCACCCAAAAATTCGATACCGAGATATATTTCACCGGGAATATATCTTTTCTTTCCAAAAAAGAAATTGATGTGTTACACTCACATGACTTTCTCTACTCTTGTACAAACTATTTTTACAAACTCTTATTCTCCATCTATTTCATATTAATCTAGATAAATATTTGCAGTAACGATCCTTTGACATGCAAAGAGAATCACAGTTTACACATAGCGACCAGTTCTAAAATATTTGACTATCGCTTAAGGCCATCTTCCCCTTGTTTTTGTAATTGCAAAAATTTTGTATTTTGTTTTTGTATTTTTATATAAGCACAGACATATCTCTTAATAGCTGGTTGCTATGTGCAGCACCATTCCCTTTGCCGCAGATTAATACTCTTTGCATATCCAATACAAAAAAGATTAATAACGAATTTCCGTTTGGGAAAATAAGTATTGAAAAATTTAAGGGAATAACAAGAAATATCTCGAAAATGGTTCACTCAACAAAAAAATGTATGTGACATAAATTGTGTATTTTAATGTGATATATATTTTTTTGTGTAGTAAAATTTTGTCTATCTCTTATGGTTTACCAGTTACGCAATAGTCGTTCACAATGAAGAATACTTTTGGAGACATTCCCAGAAGATTTAAGATATACATTTCATTTCTCATGAAAATATCTTAAAACAATGATATTTTAATCAAAATCGCTGGAGCCATTTTTGAGAAAATTAAAATTTTCGAAAAATGTTCACTGTAAAGGGTAATCTGGGGTGGGGTGATTTTCTTGAAAACCTTTGTGTCACATCTCTGGAAGATACTGAAGGTAAATACGAAGTTTGGTGTTTATCCGACTGTTCGTTTCTGAATTATGCTGTTCACAGGCAGACACAGACACACACACACGCACATTTTCCAGAAATGATTTTTTTGGATATAGGGGGTCTCAAAACATATATTTCCGGTGAAATCTCGGTATCAAATTTTTGGGTGGAATACAATACTTCCCCTACTTACTATACGTAGTAGAGAAAGTAAAAACGTTTTTGGAAACATGTCCGTGTGTGTGTCTGTGAACACACAGATTATAATTTTACTTCACTCCTTTTATTAATCCTTGTCACGATTTAAATAACACTTCACTGATAGAGAGCTGTGAGATTCTTTTATGAATTATTTGCACTTTTTTAGCACGTAAACTATTTTCGTATCTCACGAATACGTATTGTACTTCTCGAGGACGTATCTCGCATCCGGTTACAAACACTGTCTGCAGGCAACAACTCTAAATTTGTAAAATTTTCTCCTTTTTCAGTTTCTGATTGGCTAATCCTACTACAATAGAATACCTTCAATTAACTAAAGCTTTTTCTGGTTGTTGATTGGCTATTTTATAAACTGTCGCTAAAATTACATTATTGCTTCAAAGAATTAGAAATAGTATTGTTAAACTCTCAAACTCATTGTTGCCTCAAGGTTACCTCATTGTTAGCAACGTTTTACCTATTATTCTCACAGGTCCTATATTATTAAATTACGTAATACATTCACATAACATTATTGAACATGTATACAATAATATAAACATATACAATGACAGTAAATTGCACTTTTTATGTATTGTTACATACACATATTGCGTTAAGGCGGGCTGTTATTGAATTTATATATTATGTAATTTGACTGAAATCATTTAAGTGTTAAAAATACTGTCTCGGCATGCGGAGGATGTGCTTTGAGGTGACAACTCTGGTATCTGAACCTGTCCATGAGGATGGGGAAGAATGGAAGATGCGCTGTTAGAATCTACCATTGGAGAGGTTAAGCAGCCCGCTGCGCTATGCCTGTCGCCACCAGATCTGGCTGACCATTGTGATCCCTTAAACTATGTCTACACATTGGCAATTCATTTTATGTTGCCAATAAACTGTTATAAACTAAGCAGGTTTTAATATAATTTTAAGTATTTTATGTTTCCAAAATATACGATCATTAAAAAACTAGTATATATAGTGCAGAGATTTCTGAAATAAATTTGTATATTTTCTGAATCCTAAATTTGCTTATTCCCTTTTAAGTTTCCTCGGCTATATAAAGCCATCTCAGCTCTATCGTATACCTACTATTGCTATGTAAATATTCATTTGTAAGTATGTAGTGAGAAAGAAGGTGTACAGCATTTGTGTTGTTAAATTATAGCAGTATGGTTTGCCATTGTCTACCACCAGAGCACAACAGGTGTGCTGTTGATGCAACAGTACAACAGCCGTTTCTCCAGAACCGTATTTACAATGTCGTTATTCAAAGTGCTGGAACAACTCCCAGTTATTACGAGAAAGTGAATAAGTACTTGCAGTACAGGCGTTACAGCGGAGCAAGTTCACGAAGAGCAAATATACACTTCATCTTATACAAGGCACAAGTGAACGAAAACTGCATAAAGTTCAAGGTTCTGCATTTGGAAGCGAACGGACCAACATGCAATGCCGTTATTCCTGACAGACTTTCGTTGCGTGCCGCATGCACGAGGTGTTTTTATGCACAACGGTGCATAAATTGACTCCCCACTTGGTGCGTCTGATGTGCAAATTAAATATTCTGGACGGCAGATGCAAAACCTGCACCTTGTAAATGTATTCTGAGAAGCCCGAGCCAATATTAAGATTTCACCTGGAATCACGAACTGTATATTTGCATCTGAAAACGTGTCTGGGAATGTTTCTGACATAGTAAGGTTCATCGGAGACTTCAAGGAACTCTAGTGTAGTGAGAAATTTAGTTAATAATTTCTCTACCATGATTGAGTAACCTATGTTATTCACACAAAGGAAAAGAATTAATTATAAACTTTTGCAACTCCCTCATAAATGGCTGTCCTAAACTAGGACGCTTTTCTCAAGTTCTACCGTTACAGATTTTTACTTTCTCTACTACGTACAGTAAGTAGGGGAAGTATTGCATTCCACCCAAAAATTTGATATCAAGATTTCACTGGAAATACATGTTTTGAGGCCCCTGAATACAAAAAAATTAGAAAAAGGTCCAGATTCAGTATCTTTCAAAGATGCGACACGAAAATTCTCAAGAAAATCGCCCTAACCCAGACTACTTACGATTTTTATTAAAATATCATATACTTAAAATATTTTTATGATAAATAATATGTATATCTTGAATTTTCTCCCACAAAATGCTCTTCATTCTGAATGGCTTTCGCATAACTGGTAAACCGTAAGAGACAGACAAAATTTTACTACACGAACAATCTAGATCTCGTTAAAGCACACAATTTATGTCCTATACATTTTTTGTGGAGTGAATCATTTCCGAGATATTACTTGTTCTTTCTTTGAATTTTCAATACATACTTTTTGTCAGATGGGAATTCGTTAGTCGTTTTATTTATCTCTTGGACATGCAAAGAGAGTGAAATGCTCCAAATAGAAACCAGATCTTAAAAGATTTGATTATCGCTTAAAGCCTACCATATTCCCCTTGAAATTGAGTTTTATTTATGGACGCTCTTTAACTGCTTTAACTTAGCGTCCCACTCTATATTGGGCGTGAAAGATAGGTAATTTTGCTCAGAGGTTCCTTAATGTGCCGTAAATCCACGACACGGGAACATCAGCTTTACTTCCCTTCCGAAGGAAGCCATGCTATGGATTTCTACGCCCGAAAAAAATCCATCACCATCCGCCTGGTTTGAACCCACGACCTCGAAAAATAGAGGTAACATCGTAACCATACACCACGGAGGACAACTATAGTTCCCCCTTGCACAAAAAAATTAGCAATAAGATTAACGTCTCGATATCTCGATTAATATGAAGTAGGTGGAGAATAATCATTTGTAAATTTAGTTTGTATAGGACTAGAGAAACTTATGTGGCTGTAACCCATCAGAATGTTTTAAAACCACAGCAATATTTAAGAAATATCTTAACCATATCTCATTTCACGAACAAAGCTAATTGTAATTTGGAGGTGGAATGAAAGCACACGTTAAACATCCTGAAAAAACTGTCACTACATCTACTGCACATAACAACTTCATATATATTATAAACTTCTGTATAGTGTTCATATATTAGGTGATTTTTTCCATCCATGTTATTTTACTCATGCTATACTTTTACTTTCTCTACTACGTAGAAGTATTGCATTCCACCCAAAAATTCGATATCGAGATTTCACCGGAAATACATGATTTGAGGCGCCCTGAATTCAAATAAAGCATTTTTAGAAACATGTCCTGTGTGTGTTACTGTGTCTGACTGTATGCCTGTGTGTGTATAAACAGCAAAAACGAAAAGTAGGGTAAGTACCATACTTGATATTTAAGTTCAGTATCTTCCAAGGATGCAACAAGAAGATTTACAAGAAAATCCCCCACACCCAAATACTCTTTTACATGGACAATTTTTCAGAAAATTTCGATGTTTTAAAAAATATCTCCAGTGAATTTAATTAAGATGGCATATATTAAAGATTTTTACATGAAAAATAAAATGTATGCTTTGAATTTTCTGAGAATAGCTATTGAATTCCTCATCATTGGAAAGAAATTTTGTATAATCTTGTATATCTTGTAAACGTCAAGCGATAGACGAAAACGTGGTGCACACACAAAAAAAATGTAGAACTTTTTAAAATGCTGAAGAAGTATTTTATTAGCTCCACGTATGGACGCCAATTTGAAGTAGTTATTTTGTTATAGGAGTTTTATTATATTTCAACTGTTGGGGAGCCGAACTTGAAGTATTGCAACCGCACGTATGGTACCCAGTAGCCTTTGCCCAAATTTTTAAAAATATTAACTTTGTGTTTTACTGTTCCTTTAAGTATTAAATATTTATGTTTGCCTCGACTGCGTCAGTATTTTTGTTAGAGACACGTTTCTCTTAGTAGGGTTGTGGTGTGACTAAGAATGTAGGCTTACACAGATTATAATTTTACTTCACTCCTTTTATTAATGCTTGATACGATTTATATAACACTTCACTGATAGAAAGCTCTGACATTATTTTATTAATTATCTGCACTTTTTAACACGTAAAATATTTTTCGTCTCTCGCGAATACGTATTAAATCTCCTGAGGACACTTTTTGCGTCTGGTTAGTAACGCTATCTGCAACCAACTGAATTCATTTTAATCGCCTAAACTTGTAAATTTCTGTATTTCAAGCCTCTGATTGGCTATTCCTAATCCAATAGAATACCTTCATATAACTAAAGCTTTTTCTGGTTGTTGATTGGCTATTTTTAAACTGCCTCAAAATTTACATTATTGTTGCTCCAATAATGACTAGTAGCACTTAAACTTTCAAACGCATTATTGCCTCAAGGTTACCTCACTGTTAGCAACTTTTAACTTATTATTTTCACAGCTCCTACATTATTAAATTACGTAATATATTCGCATAACATTATTACTCATGGATACAATAATATAAACATATACAATGACTTAATATACATTTTTTATATATTGTTACATACACATGTTGCTTTACGGCGGGCTGTTATTGAATTTATATTTTATATAATTAGACTGAAATCATTTAAGTATTAAAAATACTGCCTCAATACACAACTTATTTCAAATATGTTCTGTATGGTATACGCCCTTTCTGAGATATGTCATTAAAAGTTCAAATTGTTTGTTTCGTGACATTCTTTAACGTTCTTTCGACATTTAGTTGTTTCTCGCGATTGCATGCAAACAGTATGGAATTTTAAGGCCAGCATATATCGTCCAGTTCTTAAACATTTGACTATTGCCGTTCCCTATGTATTCATAAAGAAGTGTGTAATGTAGCTATTTCTATAAAGATTTACTTGGATTAAAACGTAGTGGAATAAAAATAAGCTTTAATAAGAATAGGTTTGTATAACCACTAATAAACGATATAGGGTAGAGAAAGTCATGTGACTGTACCACATCAAACTTTGATCTATAAAAATTCTTTCAAATTAAGCAATAAGTACTTAGTTATTGATAACATTCAGACAAACCTTCAAAGTATTCGTTTGATGACGTGTTTGAGAAGATATAAACATCTCAAATAGAGCATTCTGAAAGTATGAGGGGTGATTAGAAACTAAGGTTACAAGGCCATTATTCCTAGGATTTCATTCGTTATAGAGAATCTAATAGTAGTGTAATTCTAATAAATGCGGTTGGCAGTTGTGCAGAGTTTCAGCCACGCGCTAGTTGTAGGTAAATACAAATGACGATTTATTTCGAAAACTAACCTCGCGAAGAAATCCGCTGTTACTCGATTTTTGTGGGCGAAACATGTAACTGCGGCTTAAATTCACCGGCAGCTGGTGGGGGTTTACGGAGAGACTGTAATGCTCGGCAGTATGTCGCAGAATGGTGTTGAAAAGTTTGCGGCCGTAGAGGAAACGGCATTACGTGGATAGCAGTGACCGACCCAGCACATCAACAGATTTGAAGATACACTATGTGATCAAAAGTATCCGGACACCCCCACAAATATACGTTTTTCATCTTAGATGCATTGTGCTGCTACCTACTTCCTTGTACTCATTATCCGCGACCTCAGTAGTCAGTAGACATTCGTGAAACAGCAGAATGGGACGCTCCGTGGAACTCACGGAATTCGAACGTGGCCAGGTGATTGGGTGTCACTTGTGTCAGAAGTTTGTACACGAGATTTCCGCACTCCTAAACATCCCTAGGTCCACTGTTTCTGATGTGATAGTGAAGTAGAAACGTGAAGGGACATGTACAGCACAAAAGTGTACAGGGGGATTTTCTTGAAAACCTTCGTGTCGCATTTCTGGAAGATACTGAACCTAAATACCAAGTTTGGTGTTTATCGACTGTTCATTTCTGAGTTATGCTGTTCACAGACACACACGTACATGTTTCCAAAAATGCTTTTTTTGGATTCAAGGGTCTCAAAACGTGTATTTCCGGTGAAATCTCGATATCGAATTTTTGGGTGGAATACAATACTTCCCCTACTTACTATACGTAGTAAAGAAAGTAAAAATAACCTAGTGTATGTACTATCATTTGGCTGTATTGATTGTAAGAAGTAAAATGTACACGTTTCACTGCAGGCTTTGTAACCTTATTTTCTGATTACCCTTGGTAATTAACAGGAATTGTGTATTTTAAGGAGACCTATATTTTTCTATATAACATTTTTTATTATACATTATTTCCCATCTATAGAAAACCATACGCCTCCAGGGCTATTGACAGAAAATTAGAGATGCACTTTTAGTTTTTTACATTAATATTGAAGCAGTAATTTGTATCACAATAATGTAAATGTCAGAGTGATTGTAGTGTGAATATGCATTGTTGTGTGACATTGATTCGAGATGTTTGTTGATTGTAATCATTGTTGAAAAGTGGGTTTATACGGCCATACTGAAACTGACAATAATAGCGTGCAATAATGTAGCGAGGGGGTGATCTGTTTATCATTATTAGAGACGAGCAAATGACGTCAGAGTGGCGTGTTTTTCTTAGAATTTTCGGGAACATTTTCCCCAGAGCATATGTTTTCGTAATTTTCATTGGATATAAATATAGACGCTAATGTTGGCGCGTTTTATTAACCAATAGCAGCTCGGTTATAATCTTTAGGCATATTGGGGCGAGGTAGTATAAATTCAATGTCAAAGTCAAGTTTCACGTAGTTCAACGGAGGCATTCATGGAGTATGCGTCGCATGCAGTTCATCAAGGTTACGCGTAGCAAATTTATGACAAATCTCTCGTGTCGTAAAGTTAATTACATAAAAAGTTGAAGTACGCGAATTAATAATGTGCATTAAATAAGTTATTATAACAGTTTCAGTTTGGCGAGTGTCAAGATTAATAGATGAAAGTGAATAATCTGTTACGACAATAAAAGTGTAAAAACAAATTCTTTTATCAGTGTTATCTTTGGATAAAAACTCCATTCCGTTTACACACCTGTACAAGATAAGTGCTTGGCCCAGAAATCATAGCTAGCCGGAGGACAGTGAACCCAAAATTAAATACAATAACAGGCGCTCAGCAAAAGATAACACGAAGTGACCGCGATAAATTGTCTTTCATACGTGCGGCAGATAAGCAGTAGCATCTTTAAACTACCAACATTAATACCACTACATATTGTTTCCCCAATGTGGGGCGAACAGCAATAATACCCCCGCATATTTGGCACCCAGAACGTGGGGCGAATTAACCAGGAAGGAGTGAAATAACTAGGAAGGGGCGAAGGAACCAGGATGTGGAGCGAATGGAGCAGTGAACTGAACTACAAGACGCAGATTCCAGAAACAATTACAGGAACGACCGACGACGCGGATGAGTGGACATCGTAATTCCGAGATTAAAAGGCAACAGGGGAATTCAACTACAGGACATAAAAACATCGAGACGACATAGATTCATCATAATACGACGCAGAAACGACATATACATCTAGGAGAGAGGGGCAGGAAGCTGGACGTCAAAGCACCATCAACAGACAGGATCACAAAGGTTAGAAAATAGTAAATTTTTTTTATCCTAAAAAAATTGTGAAAATTTAAATGTACTTGAGGAGTGGCAGGATTAAGAGAACAATGTCTATTAATAATACTGAAGAAACAATTATGGAAGGGGATAATGTAACAGTTAGCTGTAATTCAATACAGGTTACAGAAAATAGCTGAAACAATGTAGGATTTGAGGAAGGATATGTTAGTGAAGAAAGTCAGAATAGAATAGCAGGAAATGTTAATTTTGATACTAGTATGATTATGGAAATGTTGAGAAAATTTGGTGAAAAATTAGATCAGAATAAGAAGGAATTAAGGGAAGATATTGATAGGACTTTAGAACAAAAACTAGATCAGAATAAGTAAGAATTAAGGGAAGATATTGGTAAGACTAATGAGAAATTAGAAAAGAAAATAGATCAAAACAGGGAAGAAATTGAAAAGAAATTTATGGAGCTAGATAGTAGTATGATGAGAATGAGAAACGAAAATCAGGAAATGATAGCAAATGAGATAGGGGAAGTTTCAAAGAAGATGTCAGACATGAGCAGGGAAATATCCAACCAAAAAAGTGAGGTTAATAATAAAATAGAACATGCTGATGTAAAATGTACAGAGTTAGGTAGCCGAATGAGTAGCATTTCAAGTGAGTTAAGAGAGATGATGGAGGCTACAAATGCAGATTTAATTCAGGTGCAAGTTAATTTCAGAGGGGAGATATCTGAAATACAGAAGGAGTCAGAAACACAAAGAAATAGATTGTCTGAAGAAGTTAAAGTTTTGTCTATAGATTTGAATCAAAAGCTAACTACTGAAATTAACAAACACCAAGCTGTTCAAAATGAGAATAATAAAAAATTGGAACAGACAATAGAAAATCTGCAAGGTACTGTAAATAGGTTAGAATTGAATCAAAGGTAAATATATGTGATGTTAATGTATCTGATGTACAAAATAATGATAGAGGTAGTTCCTCAGGTATGACTAATAATGTGAGTGATGCAGCGGATTCATCTATAGCTCATGCTGAAACTCAGAGTGCACAAGTAACACTAGAGAATTTAACTATGGGAGTAGGGAATTTGCAAAACTACAATCATATCTTAAGTGATTTTCCACTTTAAAAATTTAATGAAAACTCCAGTCCAGTACAGTTTATTGCAGACCTATCAGAGTATTTTCAAATTAAAAAGATACCGGAAGCATTGAAAATGATAGTTTTCAAAAGATGTTTGGACCAGAAAACTTTAGATTGGTTACAAATGGTATCAGGGGGTGAAATTTCATATGAATCCTTTAAGAGGCTATTCATGAACAAATTTTGGAAGGTTAGGATACACCTACGAGTAATGCTTAGCAATAAACAATCCAGAAAAGGGAATAGAAATGACGGCTAAAAAAAGTATTGGAATGTAAGAGGGTTAACTATTTATATATGTCATAAGAAAGGAGAAATAAATTCAGGACAAAAATAAATGTTTAATACAAAAAAAGGGTAAAGATAATTAAAACAAATAATTATGTAGCACACAGATACGAGAAATTGTGTCTAGAATTAAGTGTTGTAAATATATTTGTGTAGAGGATAAATATTTTGGTAAATGTGTTCAATTATGACTAAATGAAACAGGTTAAAATTCTTGAATATATAAATTTTTGTCAACAACCTAAGACAGTAAACCATTTTGTAACAGTAACTAAATACTTCAGGCTACAATATTTGCTATAAAAGAATTGTAATGTTAGATGTATATATATATATATATATATATATATATATATAAACACATTAGACCAGAGCCATTAAATAGTGGCGAGATAAAGGCAAAACATATGTCGATTGTTAAATGCGTGTGAAGTGTTCAGGGATAGTGAAAAATAGCGTGTGTTCCAAGATTCAGGAGACTAAAGACCCAATTATAAAATTTCCAAACAAGTTGTCAATATTTATAATTATGTTTCTAGTGGGGCATATGAAGCAGTAATTTGTATCACAATAATATAAATATCAGAGTGATTGTGGTCTGAATATGCATTGTTGTGTGGCATTAATTTGAGGTGTTTGTTGATTGTAATCATTGTTGAAAAGTGGGTTTATACGGCCATACTGAAACTGACAATAATAGCGTGCAATAATGTAGCGAGGGGGTGATCTGTTTATCATCATTAGAGACGAGCAAATGGCGTCAGAGTGGCGTGTTTTTCTTAGAATTTTCGGGAACATTTTCCCCAGAGCATATGTTTTCGTAATTTTCATTGGATATAAATATAGACGCTAATGTTGGCGCGTTTTATCAACCAATAGCAGCTCGGTTATAATCTTTAGGCATACTGAGGCGAGGTAGTATAAATTCAATGTCAAAGTCAAGTTTCACGTAGTTCAACGGAGGCATTCATGGAGTATGCGTCGCATGCAGTTCATCAAGGTTACGCGTAGCAAATTTATGACAAATCTCTCGTGTCGTAAAGTTAATTGCATAAAAAGTTGAAGTACGCGAATTAATAATGTGCAGTAAATAAGTTATTATAACAGTTTCAGTTTGGCGAGTGTCAAGATTAATAGATGTAAGTGAATAATGTGTTACGACAATAAAAGTGTAAAAACAAATTCTTTTATCAGTGTTATCTTTGGATAAAAACTCCTTTCCGTTTACACACCTGTACAAGATAAGTGCTTGGCCCAGAAATCATAGCTAGCCGGAGGACAGTGAACCCAAAATTAAATACAATAACAGGCGCTCAGCAAAAGATAACACGAAGTGACCGCGATAAATTGTCTTTCATACGTACGGCAGATAAACAGTAGCATCTTTAAACTACCAACATTAATACCACTACATATTGTTTCCCCAATGTGGGGCGAACAACAATAATACTGCCGCAATATAGCTAAACATTACCTTACATTTTAATCAAAACATTGTAGTGATTTCTGAAAACATCTAAAGCTGAAGTTGATTGAATAGCTTTCTTGAAAATATTTTCACTTATTTACGGTCTAACTCAAGTATGACTTTTGATGTTTATTACACGTTCACACACACATACATAAATTTATCTGAACTTCGTTTTAAATTAAACCTTTCTATCATAATTTTTGGGTAGAATCTACCCACTGCAGCTAATTGATAGTGAAACTTATTGTTTCAATATGAAGAGAAGGAAATAATATGCGTTTGCAAACTCGAGATAAAGCACTGGAACATTTGGGCTGCTTCATATACCTAATGCAACCTAACTGACATTGTGAACAATTTATAGGGTAACAACTGAAAAAATATTAATTGGTGGAAAAAGTAACACTATGTACCCTTGAAGAAAAAAAATATTTAAGCATTACATTCACATGACCTTCTCTAGTCTCTGCCATTTATTAGTGTGTATACAAAGCTTTCTTACAAAGTTTGTCTATTTACGCCGTTTTAATACGAATAAACCTTTGCATAAATAGCTACATTACACCTTTCGTTATAGATGCAAAGAGAACAGCCGCAGCAAAGAACAGGATGCTCTACGCTAGCCTTAAAATCCCATACTGTTTCCATAACATCACGAGATACAAGTGAATGTTGACCAGGACTTTAAAGAATATTGAACAGTTTGAACCATTATTAAGGTACAACTCGAAATAACTTATGCCACAAAAATGTTTATTTAAAATTGCATATTTTAAAGAGATTTACATTTTTTGTGTAGTACGTTCTCATCTAACATTTAACAGCTATACAAGATTATGCAAAATTCCTTTCCAATGAACAGGATTTCACAGGTTATTCCGAGCAAAATTCAAGATATTCGTTTTGTTTTTCATGTAAATATCTTTAAAATTTTGTACTTTAATCCTAATCGTTTGAGTCATTTTTGACAAAATCAAAAATTTCGAAAAATGTTTCTTGTAAGGGGAAGTTGCGGGTTGGTGCATTTTCTTAAATATCTTCGTGCGGAATCTGAAAAATACTGAATTTAAATAACACGTTTGGTATTTATCCGACTGTTCGTTTTTGAGTTATGCTATTCACAGACAGATAGACTTTCTTTTAAAAGCGCTTGGATTCAAGGGGCCTCAAAAAATGTATTTCCGAGGAAATCTCGGTATCGAATATTATGTTGGAAGCAATAGCTTCTTTACCCATGATGTGTGCCGGCGTGCATAAAATGTGGCGCATAATCGAACAGAGCTGTTTATGTTGGTATTGACAAAACCTAGCCCCCCCTACCAGCGTGAACACTTCTGATTTTCGAGCATAATCCTAGCCACTGAATTGGCAAAGCAGTGTACCTCCCCAAGAGAGTACTGCCGAAGGGTATCATCACAACTTAAATCTTATTACTTCTTCTACTACGTATAGAAAGCAGGGGAAGTATTGTGTTCCACCCAAAAATTCGATACCGAGATTTCACCGGAAATACATGTTTTGAGACCCCCTGAATCCAAAAAAATTTTTTTGGAAACATGCCCGTGTGTGTGTCTGTCTGTGTGACTGTGAACAGCATAACTCAGAAACGAACAGTCGGATAAACACCAAACTTGGTATTTTGGTTCAGTATCTTCCAGAAATGCGACACGAAGGTTTTCAAGAAAATCCCCCCACCCCAGATTACCCTCGACATGGGTAATTTTCTCAAAAATGGCTCTAACGATTTTGATTAAAATATTATATGTTTAAGATATTTTTATGACAAATGAAATGTATATCTCGAATTTTCTGGGAATGTTTCCAAAAGTATTCTTCTTTCTGAACGACTTTTATATAACTGGTAAACCATAAGAGATGGACAAAATTTTACTACACAAATAATGTAGATTGCGTTAAAATACACAGTTTATGTCATATATGTTTTTTTTATTGAGCCATTTTCGAGATATTGCTTGTTATCCCCTTAAATTTTCCAATACTTTTTCTCAAATGGGAATTCGTTATTCATTTTTACTTTCTCTACTACGTATAGTAAGTAGGGGAAGTATTGCATTCCACCCAAAAATTCGATACCGAGATTTCACCGGAAATACATGTTTTGAGACCTCCTGAATCCAAAAAAAGCATTTTTGGAAACATGTCCGTGTGTGTGTCTGTGTGTGTGTGTGTGTGTGTGTGTCTGTGTCTGTGTCTGTGTGTGTGTGTGTGTGTGTCTGTGAACAGCATAACTCAAAAAATAACAGTCGGAAAAACACCAAACTTGGTATTTACGTTCAGTATCTTCCAGAGATGGGACACGAAGATTTTCAAGAAAATCCCCCCACCCCAGACTACCCTTTACATGGAACATTTTTCGAAAATTTTAATTTTCTCAAAAATGGCTCTAACGATTTTGATTAAATTATCGTATGTTTAAGATACTTTCATGACAAATGAAATGTATATCTGGAATTTTCTGGGAATGTCTCCAAAAGTATTCTTCATTGTGAACGACGTTTGCCTAAGTGGTAAACCATAACAGATAGACAACATTTTACTACACAAAAATGTAGATCGCGTTAAAATACACAATCTGTCATATATATATATATATATATATATATATATATATATTTTGGTTGAGTGAACCATTTTCGAGATATTGCTTGTTATTCCATTAAATTTTCAATACCTACTCATACTTTTTCTCAAATTCGTTATTCATTTTTTTTTGTCCTGGTAATGAAAAGAGAATGGAATACTCCACATAGCAACCACCTCTTAAAATATTTGGCTCTCGCTTAAAGGCTAGCAATTCCCCTTGCATCTACAAGAAAATTACAAATAAGATTGACATCTCGATATCTCGATTAATATGAAGCATATGGAGAATAGGCGTTTGTAAAAATAGATTGTACAAGAGTAGAGAAAGTCATGTGAGTGTAACACATCAGATTTTTTTTGTCCTGGACATACAAAGAGAATAGAATGCGCTACATAACAACCAGCTCTTAAAAAAATTGACTATCCTTAAAGCCTGAGGCAGTATTTTATATCATAACACTGTGAATGCCAGAGTTATTGTAGTGTAAATTAGCATTATTGTGTGACAATGATTTGAGTTGTTTGTTAATTATAAGCATTGTTAGGAAATAAGTTTACACGGCCTCACTGAAAGTTACAATAGGAGCGGGTAACAATGAAACGAGAGGGTGAGTTGTTTATCAATTAGAAGAGACAAAAAATTGACGCCAGAGTAGCGTGCCTTTCTTTAGAAATGGAGGGCATATCTTCCCTAGAGCATATGTGTTCGTAATTTTGATTGGATAAAAAAGTAGACGCTAATGTTGGCGCGCTTTATTAACCAATAGCAGCTCTGTTACAATGTTTAGGCATATGGCGAGAGGGAGTATAAATTCTGAAGCCAGAGAAAAGTATCGCGCAGTTCTACAGAATCACTCACGAGTTACACGTCGCGCAGTTCTACAGAATCATTCACGAGTTATACGTCGCGCAGTTCTACAGAATCATTCACGAGTTACACGTCGCGCAGTTCAACAGAAGCATTCACGAAGTACATGTTACGCAATTCTACAGAATCTCTCGCGTCGTAAAGTTAGTTATAAAATGTGAAATACGCGAATTAATAATGCGCGACAAATAAGTGATTATAGTTACATTCGAAAGTATAACAGTTTCAGTCAGGCGTGTATCAGGAGTAATTATGTGAAATTAATTCAGTGTGACGACAATAAAAGTGTAAAAACAAATTCTTTTATCAGTGTTATTTTTCAACAACTCCTTTCCGTTTGCACACCCTGTTCAAGAGATTTGCTCGACTGAGTAATAATAGCTAGCCGGAGGACAAAAAACCCAAAATTCAAAATAGTAAAACAATAACAGGCGCTCAACAAATAAGATAACACGAACGATACCGCGACAAGCCTAACAATTCCTCTTGCATCGACATGAAAATTAGCAATAAGATAAACATCTCGATTAACATGAAGCATATGTAGAATAAGCGTTTGTAAAAATAGTTTTTACAAGAGTAGAGCAAGTCATGTGAGTGTAACAGATCAGATTTTTTTTTTCATGTTACACTACCGTTTTCTTACTGCCGTTTTCCTATTGCCGTTCAGTAGCAGTAATTACTTAATCTTCGTCTCCATGTCGCTGATGAAAGCTCTCATATATGTAAATGAGTATCTTCCTATAAAGCCGAATTATGTTGTAATGGTTTAGCCTTTCCTTGTGTACTAACCGTAGCAAAACTCTTTCATGCGGTGGTACCCGAAACATCCCTTAATTCCAGATAAATTCCCAACATAGTTAATTGGTTAGTTTGTAGGTTCCTGGCTTGTTTTCAACCAGTCGCATAGAGAACTGATACCGGTCGGAGTGGAGTCAAAAGTTGGACACCTGAAGGTGAGGACCTTACAGAGGAATAAACACTATGTCGATCTAAGAGAATGGGCAGTTTTTATTCACGGCAGTGTACGTGGTAGAGAATGTAACAAAATAAGGAAAATAACAGTGAAGTGCTTTCTGTGGAGTGTCTTGTACAGCGTGGAAGGTTAGTATAAAGAGAAGAATGCACCGTAGAAGGCACTGAAATGAGAAATCGGAGAAGAATGAACCATATAAAATGGACAGACACAATAACAATAGTCAAAAAGAAAGCTAACTTTATCCGACTCTGCCATAGGTAGCTTCTGCATCTTGTCTATATGGAGTGTTTGCATGTGTCCTCAAGAGCATAAAACTGCTGTTATTTTAGACAACGTCTCTGCCATTCCTTTGTGGCATAGAAGTCTTCAAGGGGTAGAAGAAGTGGACGAATGAGTCGCGTGATTTAGGGAAACCAACAAAAATGAAGTACATGTATATTTAAAAAACTGCTAATTGAAGTAGTATTATTTATTTTAGGAGGATTATTGTAGTTCAAATTTTGGGGAGACAAACTTGATGTAACTGCCCCACATATGGTACAAAGTTTTCGGTGGCCTTCGCCCCAATGTTCACTTTGCGGTTGTCTCGCCCCAGCTTTACTTTCTGGTGGCCTTCGCCCCAACTTTACTTTCAACTTTGTATTTTAATGTTTCTTTAAATATTATATATATTTATGTTTGCCTCGGCTGCGTCAATATTAATTTGTAGAAACTTGTTTCTCTTAACCGGGTGTGATACGGCTAAAGAATGTAGGCTTACACAGATTATAGTTTTTACTTCACTCCTTTTATTAATCCTTGACACGATTAAATAACACTTCACTGATATAGAGAGCTGTAAGATTATTTTATTAAATACTTGCACTTTTTAAACACGTAAATTTTATAATATCCTCGCCGTAATGAATTTTGTCTCACACTAGATACGTATTAAACTTCTCGAGGACGCGTCTCGCGTCCAGTTAGTAACGCTGTCTACAAGCAACTGGCGCCTGAATTTGTATAATTTGCTCTATTTCAGTTTCTGATTGGCTAATCCTACTTCAAATGAATACTTTCATTTAACTTAAGTTTTTTCTGGTTGTTGATTGGCTATTTATAAACTCAAAAATTACAATATTGTGGCTCCAAAAATTACTAGTTGCATTATTAAACTTTCCAATTCATTATTGCTTCAAGGTTACCTCATTGTTACCTCATTGTTAGCAACTTTTAACATATTTTCTCACAGCTCCTACATTTTTAAATTACGTAATACATTCACATAACATTTCTATACATGTACATCATGATATAAACATATACAATGACTGTAATATACACTTTTTATTTATTTTTACATACACATATTGCTTTAAGGCGGACTGTTATTGAATTGATATATTATATAATTAGGCTGAAATCATTTAAGTGTTAAAAATACTGCCTCATGATGCAGCTAGCGGAAATGTATTACTACACAAGGCACTTACTTTGAAGGTGGTGTTGAGTAAAAGGTTCCAAGTCGTCCCTAATGATGTTGTCTATAAGGATTCACTTTATAACTACTAGTATGCAGTGGCGGTATTTTGTAAACTATGGGCGAGGAGAAACAGTGCTGAAATTGGTTGCTAAGAGAGACATTGGACTAGAAGAAGATGAAAGAAAGTTGAAAAAAAGGAAGAATGGAGGGAGCTAGACTTGCAGAAAACTATTTCTCAAAAGGTGACCTTGTGTTAAGATTGTGTAAGCTGAATTATTTCCGAGGGTTGCTTATTTATTACTCCGCTAATATCTGCAATAGCAATATATATTTAAATATGTATTCTTATTCTTCTTTAGCTGATTAGGTTCCTCTTTGTAGAATTTGCAAGTCAATGCCTTGGGTCAGTAGCCTGTAAGCGATCTCTGGATCATAGCACATCCAAGATCAGCCCAATGTCTGGATGGCGGCGAAGCAGGAAGAAATGCAATGTAGTCATGAAAAGGATGATACGAAAATACGCGGATCAGATTTCCGAACACAGCATTCGCCTAGCGACCGAGAAAACCCGCGAAAGAAACTTTCCGTCAGATTGGTCGGCCTCGGGAGTTTGAACACGGGAACTCTCGAATTCGGGCCACTGACGTCACCGCCTGAGCCATTCCGCTCGATAATATTTATTTACCTGTGTTTATTTGGTAATAGATGTTCTTAGAGTTTTTATAGAGTAATTCTCTTGGCTTCTCATAGTTTCCTTCAGTTTGGGGATATTGTCTTTGATCACGGAAATTTGGGAATTGATGCCAGAATGTTTCCTTTAATTTCTTTCGAATACCAACCTAACATTACCACTGAGCTATCTTTCGGGCATATAAAATGCTGTTTAATGTACAGTCACATCAACATGTTCCCATTTCAGCTCTCAGGATTCTGTTATTATAAGTATGAGCTTTCTGGTGATACATACTGTTACTGTTTCAATTTTGTTTTACAAGAATGTGATACATTTAATTTTATAAAGTACGAGATATTCAGGACGAAGTTTGTTTAAGTAAATCCATGAAGTTTGCTTTAGAATTCTTGCGAGTCATTTCCGGTATGCTTATGTAAGCAGAAGTTAGATCGTATGATTTTTAGAGAAATGCTCACCTCCGGTTCATGGAATGCTCGACACCTGAATGGATTATGGAAGTAATGCGGACATCGCCTACGTCAGTGATGTCTATAGCACTATTCAGCATACTCCACGGGTGTTTAAACTTAAGAGTTTTTTATGGTTTGCGCTCTGCTAGACACGCGCTAACAGGGTTCTGCGACTCTTTCTATGTTAATTTTTAATCTAATCTTTAGCTACGTGCAAGACACCCGCAACATAGAAAGTACCAGCCTTCTCGAACCCCACGGGTGTCTTTTGCAGCCCTATAATTGGTAGATGTGTTTGTAGCAATGTAAAATAGAATTTTGACAACTAAATCTTGCTGACATTTTATTGTAATGTAGAATAGCGCTGTAGATAATTAAATTTAATTTGAAACCACAGTTGCTCGTCAACAATTAATTTGTCAACCTTCATCCCTACTCTTTCTCGGCCACCCTTCTGCTAAGCTTTGCTCTCCCTCCTTGAAACCTGAACTTCGTCCCCGTCGTCCCATTCATTGAAGAAGTGGTCAAGTCATGTTTGCTTGAAAGCTTCTGAGGCTTTCTCTTTCTTTCTTTCCTTGTTTTGAAGTAGGTATTACCTTTACGTTATTTGCACCACGATTTGGGCGTCAATTTGAAGTATGTTCTATTGAAGGAGTTGTATTATATTTCAAATGTTCGAGAGCCGAACTTGAAGTAGTTGCAACCGCACGTATAGTACCCGGAAGACTTCGTCCCAAATTTTAAAAATGTTAACTTTGTAATTTGACTGTTTCTTTAAATATTATATATTTATGTTTACATCGGCTGCGTCAGTATTATTGTTGGAGACATGTTTGTCTTTGCAGGGTTGTGGTGCGTCTGAAGAATGTAGGCTTACACAGATTATAATTTTTACTTCACTCCTTTTATTAATGCTTGACACGATTTAAATAACACTTCACTGATACAGAGAGCGGTGAGATTCTTTTATTAATTACTTACACTTTTTAAACACGTAAACTATTTTTGTCTCACACAAAATACGTATTAAATTTCTCGAGGATAGATCTCGCGTCCTGTTAGAAACGCTGTCTACAACCAACGCGTCCAGTTATGAGCACTATCTACAAGCAGCTGACTTGATTTCAACCGCCACATTTGTAAATTTCTGTATTTCAAGTCTCTGATTGGCTATTCCTAATCCAATAGAACACTTTTATTTAACTTAAGCCTTTTTTTTGGTTGTTGTTTGGCTATTTTATAAACTGTCACAAAAATTTACATTACTGTTGCTCCAATAATGACTAGTGGCATTATTAAACATTTTTACTCATTATTGCCTCAAGGTTACCTCATTGTTACCAACCTTTAACCTATTATTCCACAGCTCCTACATTATTAAATTACGTAATACATTCACATAAAATTATTACACATGGATACAATAATATAAACATATACAATGACTGTTACACACCTTTTATAAATTATTACATACACATATTGCTTCATGGTGGGCTGTTATTGAATTTACATATTATATAATTAGACTGAAATCATTTAAGTGTTAAAAATACATCCTCACTTTCTTTCTTCCTCTCTCTCTTTCTTTCTTTCCTTTTTTCTTTCTTTCTCTTTCTTTAGTTTCTTCTTTTCTTCCTTCTTTCCTTCCCAAGAGTTCATTACTATGACTTCTGAATTTATTCCTTTGTGCTGCCAATAAGCATTCGAACACCTTAATGTCATATACATCTACATAATTGTTGCTTAATTTGAAATAATTTCGTAACAAAAATGATTCGTAGGTAATGTAATGCGGACTGAAGAACCACATTGTAATGATAGTTGTAATATTCTTGTATAAGGAATCTAAAATGCGTAATGGATAAAGAAATGTTATGACTGTACCAAAAAGATTTATTATTTTTCGCGCATTCATTTCAAAAGGAACAAACAGGATTAAGCCACTGACCCAAAAAAGATATTTCACACTATATCTAACTCTCTCTCTCTCTCTCTCTCTCTCTCTCATGAGTGATAAGCAGCGCGCCCGTCTTTAAAGGACACCAGAGTATTTCATATTTCTTCTCTTGAACATGGTACATCTTTCGAAAATTTGTATTTTCTCAGAATTGGCTCTTAACGATTTTGATTAAAATACCATATATATTAAAGATATTTACATCACAAATAAAACAATATCCTGAATTTTCTCTGTCACGTCCTCTTCATTGTGAAGGAATTTTGTATAATCTTGTATAACTGGTGAACTTTAAGCGATGGACGAAAACGCACTTCACATAAAAACGTAGATCTCTTTAAAGCACACAATTTATTCCAAACAACTGTTTTGTCGTATAAGCGATTTCCAAGGTATATGTTATTAATGATTCGAAATTGTTAATATTTTGTCATTATTTAAAGTCCTGTAGACATCCATTTGTTTCTCGCGATTGCATGGAAACAGTATGGAATTTTAAGGCCACCATATAGATTCCAGTTCTTAAACATTTGACTAATGAAATGTGAAATGTATCTCTTTTTGTAAATGTTTATTTCGATTAAAATTAGATAGATAAATAAGCTTTCTTGAGAATAATTTGTATACCCATTAATGAACGGTAGAGGGTAGAGATTTGGCAACTTCACTATAGTGATTTGTAGTTCTTGCAATTAATTATATTCATATGATTCTAATCGGGAATCTGCTTTTGTTGAAAAAAGTCCTGAGATGCGGCAAGTGGTTCCATTAGTTTCAGCCCAGATGCGTTTCTATTGTAACTTGTGCTTTGTTACGTAATATCTTCACCTAGCGAGCAAAAAGTGCCAGCCTTTTAAGTGTTTAAATTTATGTGCCATAGTGACGAGTAACAGCTCGCACTGTGGAACGAATTAACGTTCCATTCAGTCCGTCACTATTGTGGCTTCCTCTTCTTTGTGTTCATCTAGACAGTACAGTCCAGCTTATGTTTTATTGCACTAACTCACATGAAGGGATCATATACTTGAGCAGGACTAGATGATATCTTGTACATCAAACTAAGATCGTAAATAAATATATTTTTACTCTCTCTACTGCGTATAGTAAGTAGGGGAAGTATTGTATTCCAACCAAAAATTCGATACCCAGATTTCACCGGAAATATATGTTTTGTGACCCCTGAATCCAAAAAAAAAATTCGGATAAACACCAAACTTGGTATTTAGGTTCACTATCTTCCAGAGATGTGACACGAAGGTTTTCAAGAAAATCCTCCCACCCCAGATTACCCTTTACATGGAACATTTTTTGAAAATTTTAATTTTCTCAAAAATGGCTCTAACGATGTTGATTAAAATATCATGTGTTTATGATATTTTCATGACAAATAAAATGTATATCTTGAATTTTCTGAGAACGTCTCCAAAAGTATTCTTCATTGTGAACGACTTTTGCATAACTGTAAACCATAAGAGATAGACAAAATTTTACTACACAAAAAATGTAGATCGCGTTAAAACACACAATTTATGTCATATTTTTGTTGTTGAGTGAACCATTTTTGAGATATTGCTTGCTATTCCCTTAAGTTTTTGATTATTTATTTTCTCAAATTGGAATTCGTTATTGATTTTTTTTTTGACTTGGGTATGCAAAGAGTATTAATCTGTGGCAAAGAGAATGGTGCTGCACATAGCAACCAGCTATTGAGAGTAATGTCTATGCTTAAAGGCTACTGTGTTTATATATTGCACTTGTAAATATATATTCCCCTTACATGTAAAAGAAAATTAGCAATAAAATAGAGTCTGCAAATGCTTATCTTCATTAACATGAAGTAGATGGAGAATAAGCGTTTGTAAAAATAGTTTGTACAAGAGTAGAGAAAGTCATGTGAGTGTAACACATCAGATTTTTTTACCCATAACAAGCTTCACATTAGCCTCATAAAAGTAGAATTTCTACCAAAACTTTACCATATAAGTTATAGTAGCTATAATATGTACTTACTGAATTTACCTAAAACCCCTTTTCCGCAATTAAATGTGCTTCACAATATATGTTCAAATACATATATTGTAATGAGAGCGTTCACAATCGACGGGAAAATTTTCAGGAGCTGGGAAGGGTGGGGAAGACTTGGCCAAGCTTTAGGTTTCTTATTCTAGGGCACGGCATATCTATTAGATACATACTGTCCATATTTGACTCCTTCCTGTGGAACAGAACTGAAGTCAGTTTTGCGCCACAACTCAACGCAACCCTCGCAAAAAACACGGGGGTAGAGCATTGCTGCAAGAGAAAGCAGGGAGTTACGGTTATAGAGCTGCTGCAGTAACGGTTGATAGCAGTTTGGTTTTTATATTAAATTGGCTTTCTAAATTTTTGAAAGGTTTTTCACGCTCCTTGTAATGATTCTTTGAGATAAATTAATATTATTAAACTCGGAAATTCTTGAAGGCACATAACTTGCAAACTTTCTGTCAGACGTATTTTCAGAAATTCACCCTCTTTAAAAGTTTTAGGGGCCGAGCGATCTCCCAAGTAAGTAAAATACAACTTTAATGTTGTATTTACAATCAAATTTTCGGGAATTTATATGCAATGTTCTTTGCAGTTAACTCCTGTAGTAGTTCCACACGTTCAATTCCTAAAACAAATAAAATTAGAGATGGGACCTCGATACCATCGATACCTTGATATTCGTGATATTCGGTGGTATCGAAGTGGGTCTAATACTTTGAGATAAACCTTCAATGCTTTTTCGATACTTTTAAATCTTTAAGTTTTGCATTATTGAAAGTTGTGTTTAGTTGCATGCTACATAAGGAATGAAGGAATCGAGACTTCATGTTATTGCCTCGCACGTATCGCCAAAGAGTTGTTGGACTATAGTTCTTGATAGACCTTGTCTGCGATGAATGTAACATTCCATAGACTTGTGTCTAAATGAAAACTAAGTTGTTAATGGAGCTGATTTAGCTGACGCATTAAATCACGTTTCTGCAATAGCCTGGTGGTGACCCAATCTCTGCCATTACATTTACCTACTCCGGTGAACAGAATCTGTGAATCTAGCAGAAACAAATAGGAACTTATAACGTGAGGTACTTCAGCGTATTGAAAGATTTGTTCTTTCAAGAATGCTAGTGTTCCTAATCAAACATCTTTGATTGCTCATATCTCTGCATTTCATAATACTTCCTTGATTTTATTTCAAAACTTTAATTGTGGCTTTGTATTAAATATGTGGGTGGTTAGTAGAGAGGTGTAATCCATAAGCTTACTATGTTTTCGAGTGTGATATGGCTAATTACTTATTTACTGGATGAAAAGAAACTCTTGTACAAACTATTTTTACAAACGCTTATTGTCCATATGCTTCATGTTAATCGAGATGTTAATCTTTTTGCTAATTTTCTTATAGATGCAAGGGGAATTGGTAGGCTTTAAGCGATAGTCAAATATTTTAAGAGCTGGTTGCTATGTGGAGTATTCCATTCTCTTTGCATTACCAGGACAAAAAAATGAATAACAAATTTCCATTTGAGAAAAAGTATAAGTATTGGAAAATTTAAGGGAATAACAAGCAATATCTCGAAAATGGTTCACTCATCAAAAAAAATATATACGACATAAATTGTGTATTTTGACGCGATCTACGTTTTTTGTGTACTAAAATTTTGTCTATCTCTTATGGTTTACCAGTTATGCAAAAGTCCTTCACAATGAATACTTTTGGAGATATTCCCACAAAATTCAAGATATACATTTCATTTGGCATGAAAGTATCTTAAATATATGATATTTTAATCAAAATCGTTAGAGCCATTTTTGAGAAAATTAAAATTTTCGAAAATGTTCCGTGTAAAGGGTAACCTGGGGTGGGGGGATTTTCTTGAAAACCTTCGTGTCGCATCTCTGGAAGATACTGAATCTAAATATCAAGTTTGGTGTTTTTCCGACTGTTCGTTTCTGAGTTATGCTGTTCACAGACGCACACACACGGACATGTTTCCAAAAATGCTTTTTTACTTTCTCTACTGCGTATAGTAAGTAGGGGAAGTATTGTATTCCACCCAAAAATTCAATAGCAACATTTCACCGGAAATGTATGTTTTGAGTCCCCTGAATCCAAAAAGAGCATTTTTGGAAACATGTCCGTGTGTTTGTGTATCTGTGTGTATGTGAAGAGCATAACTCAGAAACGAACAGTCGGATAAACACCAAATTTGCTATTTAGATTCAGTATCTTCCAGAGATGCAACAAGAAGGTTTTCAAGAAAATCCCTCCACCCCAGAGAAAGAGAATGGTGCTGCACCTAGCAACCAGCTATTAAGATATATGTCGATGCTTAAAGGCTACTGTATTTCTATATTGCCCTTGTAAATACAAAACAAGGGAAACATAGTACTCCTTAAGCGATAGTCAAATATTTTTAGAACTGGTCGCTATGTGTAAAATGTAATTCTCTTTGCATGTCAAAAAATCGTTTCTGCAAATGTTTATCTCGATTAATATGAAATAGATGGAGAATAAGAGTTTGTAAAAATAGTTTGTACAAGAGTAAAGATAGTCATGTGAGGTAACAATCAGATTTTTTTATTCAGGGGGGTTTCAAAACGTATATTTCTGGTGAAATCTCGGTATCGAATTTTTGGGTGGAATACAATACTTCCCGTACTTACTATACGTAGTAGAGAAGGTAAAAATTGCTGATAATTGGAGAATGTCAAACAGGAACAATTTCGGAAACAACTTTCAATACAAAGTTGGTTACACGCGTTTACACAGAAAACTATAATAATAACATAATTCAGTAAACAAGCTATCGCCTTCACAGTTTTTTATAAACTGAGTATCTAGTATCGAATATCGGTGCCCAAATATCAGTATGATATCGAGAATCGAGAAATAGTGGTATCGTCCCTTCACTAAATAAAATTATTACTATTATTATTATTATTATTATTATTAACGATAATAACCTTCCCGTGCAACAATACCCTTAATTTTATCATATGAAACATGACATCTTAGGATATTGCACACTTCATATTTTCTCCATCTACACAGCAAAAAACCTCATCCTCCCTTTCTGCACGAAATTTCTGTTTCTCGGAAACCAGTGATTTAGTAGACAATGCCATCATGAACTCCACCACTGAAGTGTTTACTTCCAACCACCCTCTCACCTCTAGTTAGCAACACTGATCCAGGCTGTGTGCGCTTTCAATCGCGTTACGTTTTGACTAGACTCGCAACACAAGCTTTGCCCACCTTTGCTGTAGAGCTTCTACGAAACGGCCATGACATGAAACAGCTGCTAGTGATCTCTCTAGTCGCAAGCTGTAAACATGGAATTGGAAGAAATTCTAGTATATGTGCGTCCTGAAAGCAGATCCTGACATCCGCAGATCCAGTGAGTGTTGGTTGTTCTAGCAAAAGGGTCATCAGTAGTTGTTTATATGCAATACAAAACTGGAAACGAAAGCTGGTACGACTAGGGGAAACGGAAATGTAATGTATCTGCATTTAGACAATGTTTACTCTATGGAATTTTGACGTTGGCTAACCCGCATTATACTGCCTGAACTGGAACCAGCTATAAAAATAGCATTGGTCAGTTAAAAACAAATGAAATCCCAATGCGGAAAATCGACTGTCCGCTTTGTGATCGATATGATAGATATGCATTCTCCTTCTCGTTACCGGCCTGTTGTGAACCAAAATCAGGTGTGATGTATTGCTGCTTCTTCTTTTTCGCTTTGATTACCTTTCTCAGGCTACAGTCGTATACTAAACTTATCCAGAGTTGATCATGGTAAAACTTAAAGATGGTTTCAAATTACTGACATACCGCTTTGTATAGTTTCACAGGATACATGGTTCTGTTCGAAATAGAATAACAACGGAAACATTGAGTTCTCTTATTTAACTCGATGATTCTCTAATACTGGATGAGCAATGATTGACGCAACCGCGGGACCGATCGGCAGCGCTGGCCGCTATGTCGGCGGTGACGGGAAGTATATTTCCCCTCCGCTGCGCTAGGCTTTAGTGTGAGCTAAAATCTTGCGCAGGTAGTGTATGCAGCCAACTTTAATTACAGAATGTTATGCCTGTTTTAAGATAGAGTTCTCACTAAAAAACACATGACCCCTCGTTCCCCCGATTTAACCCCCTGCGTTCTTATCTCTGGGGATCATTAAAGAAGAAAGTATACACAACAAATCCACACAATTTGATGAACTTAAAACTAACATTCGTCAAGAAAGTGCTGCCATTTCTCAGAGGGAACTCCAGAGTGTAATGAGCAGTTTCCTATGCAGGTGCCAGAAATGCTTGGAACGAAGGGAGGCAGTTCAAGTATCTCCTTGCTTAATATACGTGAGTAATTTAGCTTTCTTTTTAAAGTTTTATGTCATATATATATTTTAGAAATAAGAAACCATACTATATTTACTCGGACTTCTTGTCACTCGCACCGCTGACATAGCAGCCAGTCTCCGGCCGGCCGCACACCGCGAAACCGGTTGCATGAAGGATCGTTCACCCCGTAGGAAACTCCGGAGCTTATGTGTACCTTCCAACGGAAAAATTAGCTATCAAGACCACTGTAGTCAACAAAACTGCATATGCATTTTTTATAATACCTGTACCATTATAAATGAACCTTCAGTGATCGTTTGGGAATTCACAAGTTTCGAATTTTATTTCGATTAAATGCTTTAAAATGTATGCGTTTAAACAGCAAGAAATTTATCACGTACATATGGTTTGATTATTAGTTATTTAAAATTCAATCCCAGGAGCTCCTAAAGTAGTTATAGAAACGTAAAGTTAGATAACAAGGCATGGAACTAACTCTGGAATCCTTAATACTATGCAGGGTTGTACAGCAGCTACCGTTTGAGTAATACTGGTTTTATTCACCCTTTCTGCAAGTTTATTTGGACTAAGATGAAGAAAATAACAAAGTTATTTAACATAGCTCCAATTAAGTGTGCTCGGGTGTTAATCATATTGCATTGGGTGAGCTCACCTCTAGTTATTTACGCCAGTCACATTATATTCTTTTTAAGTGAGACTATTTCTGATAGTCCCTCCCATCATTTCAAACCGAATATATCATATCTCATTGCTTTATGGACTTAGCTCCAAGCAGAAGCGATAAGATTTAGATAAATAGAAACCTTACGGAAGACAAAACGTCATTATGAGCCGCATCCAGAAAGTAAGTTTCCTTATTTTTTAAAAAACAAAGAGAACCTAGTTAGATAAAAAGCTTTATTGGCAACAGGTACAGCAATGTTTGGGCTATTTTTCGACATAGCCACCACAAGAGCTGAGACACTTGTCATATCGTGGGATCAACTTTTGTATTCCTGTGTCGTACAAGTCTGCCGCATGTGAATGGTACCAGCGTGTGACAGTCGTCTTCAACTCTTCGTCGTTGTCAAAACGCTGCCCGGAGGACAGGAATTTCTTGAAGGGCAAGAAAGAATGGAAATCGCTGGGAGCAAGATCAGTACTTTATGGTGGATGATCAAACAGGTCCCAGCCGAACTCCTGCAGAACAGTTGCTGTGCGCCAAGGCGTTTGTGGACGAACATGGAGCAGCACAGCACCTGCAGTAAGCATTCCACGCCTCTTGTTTTGAATGGCACGTCGCAGTAACGGCCAGCGTTCATTGTTTCACCTCTCATCAAAAAGTCAATGAGCAGAATGCCCTTCCTGTTCCAGAACACCGTACACATCACTTTCTGCACCGACGCAGTCTGAATTTCGTCTTGACCGGAGACGCCAATGCATTGACTGCTGCTTGGTTTCCCGGGTAAAGTGCGAAATTCACGTCTCATCGCCCGTGATGATCCTGTCGAGAAACTCGTCACCGACATCATGACACCGCTGTAGAAATGTCAGTGCTGCTCCTGAGCGTTTCGTTTTGTGCTCGGGTGTCAGGTTTTTTCGGCACCCGCCTGGCACACAATTCCTAAACAGTAGGTGCTTAGTAACAATTTCATGCAACAAAGATTGCGATATCTGCGGAAAATGGCTGCTGAGCTCCGTAATCGTGAAGCGATAGTTCTCCATGATACGCTGCCGCACCAGCTCAACAAGGTCATCATTGATGAGGGACGGTCGCCCAGTGCACTCTTCCTCATGGACACTTGAACGATCTTCAGAAAACTGCCTACACCAGTGACACACCATCTGTTTGCTCATGTTGTTCGACCCGTAGACCTAACAATGAATTTCGATCGGCGCTATATTTTGTGCAGTAAGGAACTTTATCGCTGATAGAAATTAGCAGGTGGCGAGAGAACGAATAGGAGCTGCCATTTCGGACCACCACTGCCGCGCTACTGATACCAGGCGGAACCTGTCCGGCCGGCTTGTGATTGATTCATCATAGATCTGTTACGCATGCGCAATTTTCTCGGCTAAATACGTTTACTTTATAGGAAACAAAATCGGGAAACTTAATTTCTGTTTGAGCCTCGTACAATCAAGGGGAATGAGTCACTAATTTTTGCACCAAAGTGTAAAAACATGCACACTCTGCTTTTCAATCTATAATTTTTTGATAGTACGATTCCATTGTTATAGCATCTGCTTTCTGCTCCTAAGATCTCGGATTTGGTTCCCAGCTGGACTCGAGAATTTTTTTCTTTGATAAAGAAGGTACTTCGATATGTCCATCCTGAAGTATGATTCTGCGTATGCTTCTGTGTGTAATCCCGTTATTTAATACTATCAGGACTCTCGCTGTTAGATGACTGAATACATAAATTACAGTGATTCTGAATGGCAGATTTGGCGTGTAATGAGCACAGCTACGAGTATATGCTCAAAGTTATGTGCCGCGAAGTAGAATTATATTTTTAAAAAATCTTAATTTTTATTACCTATATATAAGAATTAGAGAAAGCACCAAACTTCATAAAATGTATATTTTAAATTTGACGGGAAACGGTTTGTACAGGCGCGAGCTGAAGGAAAATTCGGATAAATACTAAATTTTACACTTGATTAAGGCATTGTTTAAGCATGCCAGGCAAAGTTTTCACGTCAAACTACCCTCTATGTAGACTTGACTTATATAAAGATGGGGTAGGGTTAAGATTTCCCTTAACACTGAAATCTATAATCTTTATTATATTTTCTCCAGTCTATTATTTTAGTAAATAGCACTGCCACTTTAATGAGGGACAGTAGGTTAATAAATAAATTTTCCTTAGGAAAATTGTCGGTGTTTATCAACCACAGCAGTTCATATCTTTTCCTGCACAGCACTTTACATACGTTCTGTGCGGAGAGAATTCGTTATTTTTCATTTTTGCAAAAATTGTTCTAACTATGTTTGTTTTCTCTAACACGTACCTAGTATGCACAGAAGGTATTCATTCCACCCAAAAATTCGATATCGAAATTTCACCGGAAATACATGTTTTGAAGCCTCTCCGAATGCAAAAATAACATTTTTAGAAAAGGTCCGTATGTGTGTCTGTGGGCCTGTGAACAACATAACTCAAAAACTAAAAGTCGGATAAGTACCAAACTTAGTATTTAAGTTCAGTATTTTCCAGGTATCCAACACAAAGATTTTCAAGAAAATCCCTCCACCTCCACTACCCTTTACATGGAACAATTTTCGGAAATTTTGATTTTCTAAAAAAATGTCAAATTAAAATTGATTAAAATACCATATATTAAAAGATATTTCATGATAAATAAAATGCATATATTGAATTTCCTTGGAATAGCTTGTGAAGTTCTCTTCATTCGGAAGGAATGTATAATCTTGTATAACTGTAAACGTTAAGTGATAGACAAAAACGTACTACACAGAAAATTTAGATCCCTTTAAAAAACAATTTATTTCAAATAATTTTTGTGTAGCATTAGCCATATCCGAGATATCTGTCATTAATGGTTCAAATTGTTCCATTCTCTAAAATTCCTGTCAAGATTCAGTTGTTTCTCGCGATTGCGTGGAAACAGTATGGAATTTTAGGGCCAGCAAATAGCACACTGTTCTTAAACATTTGACTATTGCTTTTCCCTTTGTATCTATAACGAAATGTATAATGCTATTTCTGCGAAGGTTTATTTGGATTAAAATGAAGTATATAGTAAAATAAGCTTTAGTAAGAATAGTTGGTATACCCACTAATAAATATAGAGGGTAGAGGAAATTAGGTGAATGTATCACATCAGTTTTTTTTTAATGAAATATGCCCTATGTGAGACATTGGTGTAACAAATTAAATGCATATCTTGATTAGCCTGTGAAGTTTTTTGCATGTTCGAATTTGTATAATTTTTCACAACACCGAGCGGGATGGCTCAGGCGGTAACATCTGTAAGCCACATTCAGGAGGTCCCGGGTTTAAATTCCATGGGCCGTGAAACGGCAACTCTAGGCCGAGCCCGGGAACTGTAATTCTAGATAATTTATTAATTAACTTATATTGATGTTAAATCGTACTAAGTAAATATCTTTTTCTCATACTGCTTGTATATTTTAAGAAGGGTGATTTAACATTATGTATCTATCTAGGTTACTAATATTAGTAGAGTTATAAATGGTTTAATGTAAATAATTTAAGCGCTATGTTAAAATACTGTCCACGATGGAATGTTTTAGCTACAGGAATAGTGCTTTCGAAGGCAGAAAACCTAGTTTTATTACCTCTCTTCGGTCGCAGTGCTATTATTCCTACAGCGAGGGTGTAGAGCCTTTGTCCCATTATTTGATAATTCGCCGTGACCAAGTGAGTGAGATAGACAACCTAACGGTACATGTAGGAAAAGCCGCGATTTATATTAAAATTGGACCAATGAGATCCCTGGAAGTTTATTCGAAATAGTTAGACGCGTCGAGTCGCGCTAAAAATGGACCAATAGGAAAGGAAGCAGCCTCAGAAGCCTGAGAATATAAATGGATCTGTTTAGGGAAAATTCGCGACAGTTTATGTCATGTGTGGTCAGGGAGAGATGCTGCAGGATGCGTGAGATATCGCGCCAAGAAGCGAATCAAGTCAGCTTAGTAATGTCAGCTTAGTATTGCATTTTATTCGACAGTTTATGTCATGTGTGGTCAGGGAGAGATGCTGCAGGATGTGTGAGATATCGCGCCAAAACAGGGAATCAAAATAGTTTTAGCAACACACCTAAGATCTGCTACTCTTAATGCGACAATAAGAATAGTTATATTTCGTGCCATATCCACGCCATAGTTTAACAGCGGTGGACAGTATTTTACAGCGGCAATACCAGTTTTGTATACTACGAGTGTTAATTTAAATAAAAAGAAACGGCAGTGTCATCTTTTCATAAACAAAGCAAGTCTATGTCTTCCTATATCACCACCCGAGATCTACGTTTTCCTTTACCGAGGATAAGTCCATGCTCCCATATAGTTTAAGAAAAATTACTGCAGCTAGCCGAGGATAAATAGAAGACAACCGACCCACTGAGAACTTCTGGAAGCAACGGGAGAAGAATCAAGGTAAGCCTAACAGCACGGATGTGGAGGTGATCGCCGCAAACTGGCCCCATAACGTGGAGCTCGAAGGGAAGAACGACACGAACGGAGGACTAGGAAACAAGGAACAGACGAAGAATCTTCAGAGGAAAGGGGCACAGCGGAACAAACTTACAACGCGAACTTCTAGTCTACCTACGTGGGACAACAAAACAGCTGAGAACATCGCTTCTAGAACTTCACCAGGATTCGAACCCGGAACGCATCAGTTAACATTGAAAAAAAATACAGGTTAGAACATTTATACAAAAACAAACAAAAGGCATGCAGAGTAGTGTCTCAGTTTTGTGAACACATGTTATTGAGAGGGGGTAAAGTCATTACTAGGGAGGTAAAACTTGCTAACGGAACCATGAGTAGGTCAAGGGAAGGTTTGGAAGAACTGAATGGGGAGGCCATTGTCAGCGTAACAACAGATGGAGAAAATATGGGTGCAGCAGAGGTAGAAGTTAGACAGGAAAGGCAAATACCGATTGAGCAGGTCATTGACGCAGGTCAGAACCAGCTGATGATATTCCTCCAACATTTGAGCACAAAGATAGACGAGATGGGTAAGAACTTAGAAAGCAAATTAAATGAGCAGAGTAAGGAGTCAAAAAGAAATTTAAATGAACATAGTAAGAACTTAGAAAGAATCATAGACGAGCGGGGTAAGATCTTAAATGAGCAGAGTAAGAACTTACAAAGCATAGTCAATGAGCAGAGTAAAAAGTTAGAAAGCATAGTAAATGAGCGGGGTAAAAACTTAGAAAGCATATTAAATGAACGGTGTAAGATCTTAAATGGACATAGTAAGGACTTAGAAAGAATCGTAAGTGAACAAGATAACAATTTAGAAGGGAAATCAAATGAGCATAATGAGGACTTAGAAAGGATCGTAAATGAGCAGAGTAAAGACTTAGAAAGAATCGTAAGGGAACAAGATAAGAATTTAGAAGGGGAATCAAATGAGCATAATATGGACTTAGAAAGAATCGTAAGTAAGCAAAGTAAGGACTTAGAAAGAATCGTAAATAAGCAGAGTAAAGACTTAGAAAGAATCGTCAGTGAACAAGATAAAAATTTAGAAGGGAAATTAAATGAGCAGAGTAAGGACTTAGAAAGAAAACTGAGTGAACAGAATAAGGATTTCGAAGGGAAATTAAGTAAGCAGAGTAAGGACTCAGAAAGAAATTTAGGTGAACAAAATAAGAGTTTAGAGGGGAAATTAGTTGAGCTGATGAAGGGGAAGTCAATAGAAACACTTGAAGGGAAATTACCACAGACACTAGAAACTAAAGATCCGAAAACACTAACGGGAGAAGAGACGTTAAAGAAAGCTTTTGAAAGAATGTCAAAGAGGGCGCAGAAAAGAAAGCAGGAATTTAAAAAAAAAGAAGCGAAAGAAATGGTTGATCGAACTTGGAGAATTAGTATTGGTATAAAAAAACAAACAAATCCAGCATTCAAATTAAAAAAAAAAGAAAAGAAAGACATAATATCCTTGATCCTGACGCTGCAGTGCCTGGAAAAGAGAGCTTTCACATGTGAATTAATGAATTATCTTAAGCAGTTGTGCAGAACATTTTTTTTTTTCATTACTAAAGAGACGAATATTAAATGCTCATTAGTGATAGTGAAGAAGAACAAGAAACACCTTTGCCATTAATATGTTTCAGTTTCTTTCTGTTTGAATAAGTTTGTCTTAAGGTTGAAACAGCTTTTATTGTCAGAATATTTATTATTTTTTTATATTTAGAAATATTTGTAAATTATTAATTGGTTGGTATGCTAGAAATATGCTGACAGTTTTCTTTAAACATATAAATTAGTTTTATTAATTATAAAGAAAAAAAAAGAGGTATCATAGAATGGAAAATTTATTTAAAGGTCCATACCGCGTGATTAACATTTTTGGCTCGTATACATTTGAGTTACAAGAAATAAAGAATTCCAAGATCGTAGGGAGATATCATAAACAGTTGCTCAAACCGTACAAATGTTTAGAGAATGAGAAGGGTGAAGAATGTAATGAAAATAATCAGGTTAGTTTTACTCGAAATGAGGTAGCAACCCTGTGAACAAATAGTAAAGGTAATACACCCGATAAATAAGGATGTAAAGAAATAAATAAATGCATAATAATTATGTACCAATATATATGTAAATAGATTTAATTTTAGAACTTAATTTAGGTATTAGCTATTTCTCTCCACCACAAGTTATTCGTGTGCGGGAAATGTATTGTGTATATGAACGTATCTCGGAAAACCTGTTTTTAAAATGGTGAGAGGGGGTCAACCATAACAAAGTGTAGAGTGAATGACCCAAATATAAACACCACTGGTTTGTCAGAACCCTTGTGAAGGAACAGGTATAGAGAAGGGTCTCTGTCAACAAAACAAACCTACAAAGGCCATAATCAGAGGAATTATTCTGGAAAAGAAAATTGTATCAAGTGCTAAAAAATTTATTCTTTTCCAGAACAGGGCAATTTGAAACGGCAACTCTAGGCCGAGCCCGAGAACTGTAATTCTAGATAATTTATTAATTAACTTATATTGATGTTAAATCGTACTATGTAAATATCTTTTTCTCATACTGCTTGTATATTTTAAGAAGGGTGATTTAACATTATGTATCTATCTAGGTTACTAATATTAGTAGAGTTATAAATGGTTTAATGTAAATAATTTAAGCGCTATGTTAAAATACTGTCCACGATGGAATGTTTTAGCTACAGGAATAGTGCTTTCGAAGGCAGAAAACCTAGTTTTATTACCTCTCTTCGGTCGCAGTGCTATTATTCCTACAGCGAGGGTGTAGAGCCTTTGTCCCATTATTTGATAATTCGCCGTGACCAAGTGAGTGAGATAGACAACCTAACGGTACATGTAGGAAAAGCCGCGATTTATATTAAAATTGGACCAATGAGATCCCTGGAAGTTTATTCGAAATAGTTAGACGCGTCGAGTCGCGCTAAAAATGGACCAATAGAAAGGAAGCAGCCTCAGAAGCCTGAGACTATAAATGGATCTGTTTAGGGAAAATTCGCGACAGTTTATGTCATGTGTGGTCAGGGAGAGATGCTGCAGGATGCGTGAGATATCGCGCCAAGAAGCGAATCAAGTCAGCTTAGTAATGTCAGCTTAGTATTGCATTTTATTCGACAGTTTATGTCATGTGTGGTCAGGGAGAGATGCTGCAGGATGTGTGAGATATCGCGCCAAAACAGGGAATCAAAATAGTTTTAGCAACACACCTAAGATCTGCTACTCTTAATGCGACAATAAGAATAGTTATATTTCGTGCCATATCCACGCCATAGTTTAACAGCGGTGGACAGTATTTTACAGCGGCAATACCAGTTTTGTATACTACGAGTGTTAATTTAAATAAAAAGAAACGGCAGTGTCATCTTTTCATAAACAAAGCAAGTCTATGTCTTCCTATATCACCACCCGAGATCTACGTTTTCCTTTACCGAGGATAAGTCCATGCTCCCATATAGTTTAAGAAAAATTACTGCAGCTAGCCGAGGATAAATAGAAGACAACCAACCCACTGAGAACTTCTGGAAGCAACGGGAGAAGAATCAAGGTAAGCCAAACAGCACGGATGTGGAGGTGATCGCCGCAGCCGAACAAACTGACTGGATTTTTTTCGTGGTTTTCCTCAGTAACCAAGGTAAATACAGAATTGGAATTGAATACCACGACCATCTGATGTCTAAAACAATAGTAAAAATGAAAATATTAGGTAACTGAATGCCCTGCCATCTATCCACAGTTAATGAAAGCAGTAGACTGGACGGCACCGCAATGTTATTTGCCCGGCATGTGTAGAAATAGATTTGCAGTTGCCTAACCCTGAGGTCTCTGTTGTTACATGTCGAAGCTGCCATCTGCCCGTCACAAAAGCAGAGGTACAATTGCCTAGCACTAAGGCCTATGTAGACACGTAACAAAGCAAGATGGTATGGTGTAGGGTTGAGATCTAGAAGGCTAATTGTCCGCCTCAAACCGAACCATGAGGTATCTTCTAACAGATATGTCGTGATATAACCACGTAGTTATGCGAAGTAAATTAAATATATAAAAATGTTGCATAACTGGAAAATCCTAAGACACGAACAAAAAGGTATTACAAGGAAAATGATGAACCGGTTAAACTGCACAATTTTTGCCATTTGTATAATGTATTGGTAATAAATTAAATGTGTGACAATGCAGCTCTATTGGACCTTTGCCAGCAAATCCGACTGCCGATCTCACGCCCACATACGAAAGCCAGAAGCGAACGAGCATCGGCCGAAACAGGAAGTTATATAAATGTGGCTAGCACCATGCTTTCCCCAACTGGAACGTTAGATTTGGTGAACCTACAGACCGCTACCTATCGTAGCTCTTCAAATACATCACGATAAATGGTCACCCACGCGCTCTCCGGCTGGAAATCGCAGCATCACTACGCCACGGCTCATGACATACTGTAGGTTTGCTTTTCCTGCATGTTAAAACTCACAGGTACGCCACTAACGGACATGTGCAATTCCTTTCCCTCCCTCTTTCTTTCTATCGCAAGAGCTGGTTACCAAAACTAAACAATCGAATGCTTTTTCCGCATGTTTGCTTATTGCTTACTTTGAAACCATTCTTTAGCAAACAAAAAAAAAACTTTACGAACAACATAACCTGAATATAATAACTATTCATTATATGAATACTATAATTACTAAATATGCAGTCAGTTAGTATGACTGTTAAAATCAAAATATTACTCTCACTCTCTCTCTCTTCTACGGTACGTCTCTCTACGGTACGGTACCTCTTACGGTAGGTAGACGAATTTATTGCACCAAAAATTGGATATTGAGATTTCAAAGGAAATGTTTTTGAGGACCCTGAACAAACAAAAAAATAAGCATTTTTATAAAAATGTGAATGTGCGATATCTTAAATGCCAAATTTTACATGGAAAAAGTTTATAAATTTTTTATTGTCTCAAAAATATCTGAAACGATTTTGACTAAAATGCTATCAGTTTAAGATATTTACATACCAAATAAACTGCATATATTGAATATATGGAAATATGCTGTTATTTTTTGATTCAGAAGAAGATTTTGTAAACCGTAAGACAAAACCGAACTGTACAAAATGGGGATCTGGCTAAAGCACACAACGTGATGTTTTCTTTTTTTTCTTTTTTTTCTTTTTTTTTTGGAGTTAACCATTTCCCAGGTGTTTTTTATTATTGGCTTGAATGTTCACATTGGTTTGAAACTTTTCTCAAGCGAAAACTGCCTATTTTTTCTCGTGGTCATGCAAAGAAAAGGAAAGGAAATTTTAAAGCCAACACACAGCGATTTGCTCTAAAAAAATTTGTCTATTGCTTAAGCTACTGTATTTCCCTAATTCTCCTGTATGTACAATGATATAAAAGCATTTCTGCTATTATTTTTCTCAATTAACATACTCTAGATAGTAAAATAAGCTTTTGCAATAGTTTGTTGAAGTATGCATAGAGAAAGTCATCTGAATGTAATGCATCAGTAAATTTTTATAGTACATTTTATAGTGCATGTGTGAACGTTAGTCCCACCCCAACATACCGCTTAGAACACCAAGTTCAATGTCGTCATCGTGTTTTAAACTATCACTTTCGTATTTCACTTTCACTACATTTTGTAATCATGATGTAATATAACTATAAAATTTACACCGCTATTATATGCGCTTTCACATACCATACACTTAGATCATTTGCAACCTTTGCTATGAATCGTTTGCATACTTAAATACACTGAGTAATATGCAGGCTACTTGTACCAATACCCTAAAGAAAGTAACTTTGGTACTGACCCGTTTAGGGGTCAGATTTCACAAAATCCCCTTACCTCAACCTACCATTTAAATGGAGAATGTTTAGAAATTTGTTGTTTTCTAAAATTTGGCGGTAATGATTTCTATTAAATTCCCATATATTAAAGACATTTACATTACAAATAAAACGTACAGCTTGAATTTTCTGGGAATAGCCTGTAAAGCTCTCTTTATTAGAAAGGAACTTTGTATAATCTTGTATAACTGGTAAACGTTAAGTGATAGACGAAAACTTACTGCAAAAAAAAAGTATATATCTTCAAAGCACACAATTTATTTTCAATAATATTTTTGTGGCATAAGCCGTTTTCGAGATAGCCGTTATTAATGGTTCGAATTGTTCAATACTTATCCATTCTTTTGAAGTCCTGTAGATGTTATGGAAAGAGTATGCAATTTTAAGGCCAGCGTATAGCGTCCAGTTCTAAAACATCTGACTATGACTATTCGCTTTGCATCTATAACGATGATAATGCAGCTATTTTCGGAAAGTTTTATGTCGATTAAAATGAAGTAGATAGAAAAATAAACTTCCGCAAGAATAATTTCTATATCCACTAATAGCGATAGAGGGTGGAAAAAGTATCTGAATGTAACACATCAGCTTTTTGTAGGCTTAAGAAATTTAATATAGGTATTAGTAAAATAATTTTACCTGCAAGTACACGCAAATTTTGGCATCTGGGCCTGTTGAAAATCCGAATGTAGGAGGAATTTAAATTCTCAGAATTAATATATAATATTTTTTCGAAAAATAAAGCATTCATCTATTGGTATACATGCAATATTTAGGGATATACTAAAGGGAAACAAAATTTCCACAATATCTTACAAGAGTTATTCAGAGTATTTATATAGAAACAAAAATACAAATACAAACCGGTGATAGAAGGTACAAAGAAAATATTTAACAAATTTACTGGTTCCACAAGGCCACCCATTAGCACCATGCTGTTTAAATTATACATTTACTATTAAAGAATGGCTATATTATACAAATAAATTGTATAAAACTGATTTGTGAACACTTCTATTCGCTGACGGTCAATTGGTATTAGCTGTTTCAGAGGACAGTCTCCCAAAATTAGCATATAAGCTACAAACCACAGCTACGAGCTATAAGCGTAAAATCAGGACTACGCGTGGACCACAGTCCAGTACTGATAATTCTGTCCTAAAGCTCTCGGCAGCAAAATCAAGTGCTTCGTAAGCGGTGTGTGCGGTAGCTGAGTTCTGCTGAAAGAATGACTGCAGACATTCTATGCCTGTCAGTTGTACGAAGAAAGGCTGCAAAATATCTCTTCGCTATCTTACGAGGGCTGTCCCAGAAGTACCCGGCCTAACAAGAAAACACAACAATTTTGGGAAAAAACATCTTTATTTCTCTACATAGTCTCCTTTCAGCTTGATACACTTTTCCCAGCGGTGTTCAATAGCTTCGATACCCTGTTTATACTGAGAACCATCGAGTTCTGCAAAATAGCCAACAACTGCAGACTCCAGCTCTTCACCATTGGCAAATCTTTTAGCACCATGCTATTTCTTCAACTTTGGAAATAGAAAGTAATCATAGGGGGCTAAATCTGACGAATAGGGTGCATGAGGAAGGAATTCGAGCTTTAACTCATTGATTTTGGCCATGGCGATAATGGATGTATGAACTGGTGCATTGTCTTGACGAAACAAAAGTTCTTTTTCACTAAATGCGGCCGTTTTTGCTTGATTTCATCATTCATATGCTGCAATAAGTTTGCATAATACTTTCCACTGATTGCTTTTCCCGTCTGAAGATAATCAATGAAAATTATTCCACACACATTCCAAAAAACTGACGCTATGTCCTTGCCTGCAAATAGAATTGCCTCACCTTTTTTAGGAGCCGATACTGCCATTTTAATCCACTGCTTTGACTGTTCCTTCGTCTCAGGTATGAAGTGTTTGACTCATGTTTCATCCATGGTTATGAAACGACACAAAAAGTAGCCTTATTGCAGCAAAACATCGCCAAATACTCAACTGAAACATCCTCACGAGGCTGCTTTTGTTCATTGTGAGTAAACGCGGAATTTTTATTTCTAAATTTTCAATTAGTATGATGTACAGCACGTTTTGAAATGCCTACTATGTCTGCCAGCTCGCGCACATGGTCATCCAATACCACTTTGTGGATTTTCTTAAGAATTTCTGGCGCGGTCACCTCATTTGGTCGACCACTGGGATGTTCGTCTTCGCAGCTCTTACGGCCTTGCTTAAACTCTGCCACTCAATATTTTACTGTTGTAAACTAAGGAGCAGACTCCCCCAGAGTAGAATCTAGCTCAGCTTTAATATTAGTTGGACTAAGACCTTTCAAATGAAAGTATTGTATCACATAACGACGACCAGTTTTATCTATGTTTACAAATTCGCTGAGGGAGATCACTATTAATGTCTTCAAAACAACTATTAAACATCGTAGTATCGTAAAGCTTCAAACTTAAACTTTATAAGATCGGTACTTTCTACCATAGTCATTTGTTTGCAACAACAACCACTATCTATACATCAGGTCGGGTACTTCTGGGACTGCCCTCGTACACCATGAGTAGTCCTTTCAGAAACTTTGACGTTTTGTGGTTTTTATTTATGGGGAAACATAAAGAACAAGGTGTATCAGAATAACCCACATACACCTGAGGATCTAAAAGTAAGTATCTCGCAACAAATTGCTGCAATTACGCCTCAAGAGCTAATGGAAGTGAACGGGATTTTCATATGCAGATGGCATCGATGTATTGCTGCTAAAAGACAACATTTTCAGCATCGATTATAATACAGCATAGTGTTCCACTATTGTTATTTTCATAAATAGATCAGTAAACGTTTAACGCCCGACGATTTGGATTCTCTTTCTGCCGTTACCTACCGTGCTATGCTGGCTATTCGGTCGGCCGCTTTGCGGCCGCTAGTTATATTAACAACACAGTATCTCAATCCAAATGGAAAAAAAAATCTGATGTGTCACACTCGCATGACTTTCTCTACTCTTGTACAAACTATTTTTACAAACGCTTGTTCTCCATATGCTTCATGTTAATCGAGATATCGAGATGTTTATCTCATTGCTAATTTTCTTGTAGCTGCAAGGGGAATATGGTAGGTCATAACCGATAGTTAAATATTTTAAGCGTTGGTTGCTATGTGGCGCATTCCATTCTATTTGCATGTCCAGGACATAAAAAAATGAATAACGAATTTGAGAAAAAGTATAAGTATTGGAAAATTTAAGGGAATAAAAAGCAATATATCGAAAATGGTTCGCTCAAATAAAAATGTATATGACATAAATTGTGTATTTTAACGCGATCTACATTTTTTGTGTAGGAAACTTTTGTCTATCTCTTATGATTTACCAGTTATGCAAAAGTCGTTCACACTAAAGAATACTTTTGGAGACATTCCCAGAAAATTCAAGATATACCTTTTATTTGTAATGAAAGCATCTTAAACATATGATATTGTAATAAAAATCGTTAGCCATTTTTAAAAAATTAAAATTTTTGAAAAATATTCCATGTAAAGGGTAATCTGGTGTGGGGGGATTTTCTTGAAAACCTTCGTGTCGTATCTCTGGAAGATACTGAGCCTAAATACTAAGTTTGGTGTTTATCCGACTGTTCGTTTCTGAGTTATGCTGATCACAGACAGACAGACAGACACACAGACACACACGTACATGTTTCCAAAAATGCTTTTTTTGGATTCAGAGGTCTCAAAACATATATTTCCGGTGAAATCTCGGTATCAAAGTTTTGGGTGGAATACAATACTTCCCCTACTTACTATACGTAGTAGAGAAAGTAAAAAATCTAGCTTTCCAAGGAAAACATAAAAGTGCAGAATAAAATATAAATTAACAATAACATAATAGTACAAGTAAAATATTTCATATATTTAATCTGTGAAATTAATATAAGAGAATTAGGGCAACAAACGAAATGTGTGAGCAATTACAAGAACCCTTATAAACAAAACGTGAAAGTATACTTTTTTTAATTCAATGACATTTTAGCAGAGGCATCTCTTCTTTAAGGTTCAGAATGTGAATTATCACAAAAAATCAAAAGCAAAAGGTCCTTGAGGCGCGCGCTAGACATACAACGACAGACAACATATACATCGATGTAATAAGGAAGGAATTGATTTGAAAACTCAAACTATAACCAAAAGTATTAAGCAAATACTTAATCTCACAAAAATATACAAATAAGTTAGTATATAACTTATGTTTTAACCAGATGTACATTTTTTTGATATCGAGATTTCACCGTAAACACATGTTTTGAGGCCCCTGAATCCAAAAATGCATTTCTAGAAAAAGGTCCTTGTGTGTGTCTATGTATGTGTATTTGCATAACACAAAAACGAAAAGCTGGATAAATACCAAAACTTGCGACACAAAGATTTTAGGAAAATACCCCCGCACCAGACTACCACTTACCCTAAACTTTTTTCGAAAATTTTAGTTTCTTAAAACTGGGTCTAACGATTTTTATTGAAATACCATATATGAAAGTATTTACATAACAAATAAAACGTTCATGTTGAATATTCGGAGAATAACCAATGAAGTCCTCTTCATTCGGAAGGAATTTTATATAATCTTGTATAACTGGTAAACGTTAAGCGATAGACGAAAACGTACTGCACAAAAAAATGTAGATCTCTTTAAAATACAAGATTTTTATTTAAAATATCTTTTTAGTGGTATCAGTCATTTACAAGATATCCATTATCAATGGTTCGATTTGTCACGTACTTCATTCCTTTTAAGTCTCATCAATTTTCAGTTATTTCTGGCGATTACATGGAAACATTATGGAATTTTAAGGCGGCGTATACCATCCAGTTGTTAAACATTTGACTATCACTGTTCTCTTTGTATCCTAACGGAATGTATAATGTATGTAGCTATTTATAGTAAGTTTTATCTCGAGTAAAATGAATTAGATATAAAAATAAACTTTACTAAGTGTAATTTGTATACCTACTAATAAATGATAAAGGCGGAGAAAATTATGTGATTGTAACACATCGTATACTTTAAAGATAATATCTCAAATGTTTACTTTCTTTACCACGTACCTAAAAGGTAGAGAAGGTATTGCATTACACCCAAGAATTCGATACCAAGATTGCACCGTAAATACATGTTTTGAGGTCCCTCGAAACATTTTTTAGAAAAAGACGTGTGTGTGTGTGTGTGTGTGTGTGTGTGTGTTCGTGTCTATGAACAGCATATCTCAAAAAGGAAAAGTTGGATATGTCCCAAACTTGGTATTTCGGTTCAGTACCTTCTAAAGATGAGACATGAAGAATTTTAAACAAAAATCCTCCCACTGCAAAATACTTTTTACGGGGAAGATTTTTCGAAATGCTTTATTTTAAACAAAATGGCTATTTTCATTAAAATGCCATATATTGAAGATACTTGCACGATAAACAAAATGTAAATCTTGAATTTTCTAGGTATAGTCTGTGAAGACTCCCTCAATGGAAAGAAATTAATGTATAATCTTGTATAACTGGTAAACATTAAGCGGCAGATGAAAATGTACTACACAAAGTAATGTATATTTCTTTAAAACACACAGCTTATTTTTAATAGCTTTATTGTTCCATCAGCCATTTTCAAGATATGTATTATTAATTTTGGGATTTGTTCAATACTTTCGTCATTTTTTGGAAGTCCAGTTCTTAGACATTTGACTACCGCTGTTCTCTTGGTATTTATAACTAAATGCGTAATGTACCTATTTCTGAAAAGGTTTATATCTATTAAAATGAAGAGGAAAGAAAAATAAGCTTTCGTAAGAATAATATGGTACCCACTAATAAATTATGGAGGTTAGAGAACGTTACTGAATGTAACACAGATCTTGTTTAAAAATCTGATGTGTTACACTCACATGAATTTCTCTACTCTTGTACAAACTATTTTTACAAACACTTATTCTCCATATACTTCATGTTAGTCGAGATATCGATATGTAAATCTTATTCCTAATTTTATTGTAGACGCAAGGGGAATTGATAGGCTTTAAGCGATAGTCAAATATTTTAAGAGCTGGTTGCTATGTAGAGTATTCCATTCTCTTTGCATTACCAGCACAAAAATAATGAATAACCAATTTGAGAAAAGTTATAAATATTGGAAAATTTAAGGAAATAACAAGCAATATCTTGAAAATGGTTCACCCAACAACAAAAATATATGACATAAATTGTGTATTTTAACGCGATCTACATTTTGTGTGTAATAAAATTTTGTCTATCTCTTATGGTTTACCAGTTATGCAAAAGTCGTTCACAATGAAGAATACTTTTGGAGACATTCCCGCAAAATTCAAGATATACATTTTATTTGTCATGAAAATATCTTAAACATATGATATTTTAATCAAAATCGTTATAGCCATTTTTCAAAAAATTAAAATTTTCGAAAACTGTTGCAATTAAAGGATAATCCGGGGTGGGGGATTTTCTTGAAAACCTTCGTGCCGCATCTCTGGAAGATACTGAACCTAAATACTATGTTTGGTGTTTATCCGACTGTTCGTTTCTGAGTTATGCTGTTCACAGACAGAAAGACAGACACACACAGACATGTTTCCAAAAATGCTTTTTTTTGGATTCAGTGGGTCTCAAAACATACATTTCCGATGAAATATCGGTATCGAATTTTTGGGTGGAATACAATACTTCCCCTAGTTACTATATTAGTAGAGAAAGTAATAAACTTTACTAAGTGTAATTTGTATACCCACTAATAAATGATAAAGGCAGAGAAAATTATGCGATTGTAACACATCGTATACTTTAAAGATAATATCTCAAATGTTTACCTTCTTTACCACGTACCTAGTAGGTAGAGAAGGTATTGCATTCCACCAAAGAATTCGATACCAAGATTTCACCGGAAATACATGTTTTGAGATCCCTCGAAACATTTTTTAGAAAAAGGTGTTGTGTTGGTGTCTGTGAACAGCATATGTTAAAATGGAAAAGCCGGATATGTCCCAAACTTGGTATTTGAGTTCAGTACCTTCTGAAGATGAGACATGAAGATTTTTAAAAACAAAAACAAAACAAAAAATCCTCCCACTGCAAAATAAATTTTACATGAAAGATTTTTCGAAATGGCTTAACTATTTTGTTTAAAATACCATGTATTGAAAACATCTACACGATAAACAAAATGTACATCTTGAATTTCCTAGGAATAGTCTGTGAAGATCTCCTCAATGGAAAGGAATTAATGTATAATCTTGTATAACTGGTAAACATTAAGCCGCAGATGAAAATGTACTACACAAAGAAATGTGGATATGTTTAAAACACACAGCTTATTTTTAATAGCTTTATTGTTCCATCAGCCATTTTCAAGATATGTATTATTAATGTTTCGATTTGTTCAATACTTTCGTCATTTTTTGGAAGTCCATTTCTTAAACATTTGACTATCGCTGTTCTCTTTGTATTTATAACGAAATGCGTAAAGTACCTATTTCTGAAAAGGTTTATATCGATTAAAATGAAGTGGATAGAAAAATAAGCTTTCGTAAGAATAACATGTGTATCCACTAATAAATGATGGAGGTTAGAGTAATTTACTGAGTGTAACACAGATCTTGTTTAAAAATATGCAGAGCTGAAATTTAAAATGTAATTTTATACGTGCATTAGATACAGCAATGGTATAATACCAATTATGTCCATTGAATCATTTGGAATTTTGCATTTTTGATGAAGAGCTTAAAGAAGTAATGTGAGAGAGCACATTCAGTTTGCGGTACGGAATTAAACCGTTATTGCACACCATTTAAGGCAGCATGATTGCTTGCCCATGCTGAAGATTCCCCGACAGCTACAGGTATTACGCATTAATAGCAGTTCTGTTAAATCCTGGCTACGTGAGTTAATGCAAGAGATTGCCTTATACAGACGTCTCCTTCGCATAAGCAATAATCAGATGAAATTAATGCTAAGAAATTGGATGAGCAATTTCAGCAAAGGCCGTCCACTTGTGCTGCAATGCATCATGATGAGGAAGGTGAATTCTGCCTTTGGGCCTCGTCAGTGCTAAACAACCATCACAAACTCCACCCAGGCTTGTACTAAATGAGTTAAGAAGATGGCCTCAATGGAACTTCGCTAATGACGATTGTGGTAACATCTTCTGACCATTACCAACATCATATCATATCCTAGATAGTCTGGAAGCAAATATGGTATCAAGATCAATATAAATTACTCCCAAAGCAATCCATATTTATTTTGATCATAATTATACAAAATTAAATGCTAAAAGTAATATCCTAAAATGGAACCAATAAAGATAAATTAAAATATATTCAGGAATGATCTATCAAGTTCGATTTACAGGCTTGTGGATTTAATTACTTTTTCTGCGACACGGGATTAAACAGGTCTCTTATTTTGGTATGCTGAATTCAAATCTGCTTTCTATTTTATCGTATCACGTACGTTTTTGGTATGCAGAAAGGAAATAAGTAATATTTGATTTTATTTCTAGTTTTTAGGTACAATTTAAAATGCGTGAAATCATGCAAACTAACAAACAACCTCAGTTCAGCTTACATTAAACTACGAAAATTCAAACATACTTTACGATTTTTTTATTTAGAAGGTTTATGATCGATTTAACATATTAGTCATATCACGACTTTACAACTTTTAAAATAAATATTTAACAATAAAACAATGAGGTTATTTAACATACTGTCAGTTTTGAACCATTATAATGAACTAGTATAAAACTGTGACACTATAATTAATCAAACTGATTGAACATTATATACTTTCATATAAATTTATGCTTTAAAAAATTCAACCATTTTGGGGTACATCGAACAGTTCAGTGCTGTTTGTAAATCACTGGGTGTCTGGTAGTATTGTCTCCATTGATCGTATTGAGGACATTCTACGATTATGTGTTTCGTCGTTAACAGTATGTTACACTGCTGGCAGATGGGTGGTTGGTCCTTTGAAAGAAGATAACTGTGCGTGATCTTGGTATGGCTCATTCTCAGTCGGGATATTAAAAGCATTTTCTCCTCCACTTTGTTGAAAACGAATGCTGAGTTAACTTGCGTTTGTGGTCCTGACGAGGGTTGTTCTTTAATTAAACCACAACAGTCGGTCATCATGTAGACGTCCCTTCGACCCTGGTACGTTTCTATCTTTTTTCTGCTCTGGTGCAATCTCTCTATCTATTCTTTACTTAATGCACACAAGTTTTCAGGAAAAATTCAAGATGCGAATGCAGAAAATGCAATTTTAAGCTCATATTGCATCCGAGTGCCTTTTATTTTTAACAGTATGCTCATATTGGCCATCTTTAACATTACCAAAAAAACTTGTTTATAACCTCATTGAGAGATTCCCAAGTTTGAAGTTATACGTTTATCGTATATTTCTAAATGAACGTCTTTCATGAACCTGTGGGCCGTCAAAAATGCCTTCTTTCACTTTTGATTCAGACAACGTTGAAAATTTCTGAATTAGATGTTGGAAACGCAGATCACGTTTGTCCAAACTTTGAAAAATTGCTTCATTATCTCTAATTTTATATGTAATGAGGGTAGCAAAACCTTTTGTCAGTCAATCAGCGGGCGATTTATTACATTTTTTTGTCCTTGGCATTAAATCTTTTCCTTTTGGCCAATTAGTTTCACCGAGTTAGTCATATGGTTTTAGTACGTTTACATATTATAATCAACCATGCTCTTAAGTCGGATATACAGTGATTTTTAATACTCGCAGAATTGTTCGAAATCAGTAAGTGATACGCAAAAACTATTAGTTTCGAAACCAGAGCATCCAATTTGACCATTATGATGTAAAATGTTCCGTGCCGCAAAATCTTCGCAGGCCTGTGTTGTCGGCTGCAAAAGGGAAACGTTTGAAAAACAGCATCATTAGATTCGTGGTATAATGTAACTATTACAACTTTGAAACTCCAAAGCTGTTTCTTAAGTCAAATATTACCTAAGAGTTTAAGGGGGCATGGAAATGAAAACAATATAAGCAATGGAAGACTTTAAGGGGATTCACTACTGAAATTCCATGAAAATGTGGAGAACATGAGCTTTAGGATTCCACCTCCAAAATATATTCATAAGCTACAGTTTTAAAATTCATTTTCATTTTCATATTGTGGTGGTTTGACTTACCAGACGTATTTTTAAAGTAAGTACCGTTTTAATATTTTACCGCTGCAGCGCTGCGTCTCGATTTGAGCATGCGCGATTCCTCCTGCATTTATTAGGAAGCCAGCAGATGTGAGCGATCGTCATTTTTGTGTTTTCCTGTTGTTAGAGCGTTTCGAAACGTTCAAAAGCATTCGAACGACCAGCCGAAGTCAGATCAATGATTCGTTTTTGAATACGAGAAATGTTGCGCCAGCAAACATTCATCGCCAATTGTGCGAGGTTTATGCGGAAACAATAATGAGTGACAATGCCCGGCCACACACAGCCAAACAAACTTAAGATCTGATCACATTATTTGGTTAGGAACAATTCGACCACCCTCCTACAGTACGGATTTGGCACCAAGCAATTTTCACCTGTTTCTTCATCTGAGGAAATTCCTTGGTAGAAAACATTTCAACGCCGATGATGTAAAACAATAAGTACATACTGACTTTCATCACAGGCGGCATCATTCTTTGACGAAGGCATACAAAAACTGACTTCCCGTCACCATAAGTGCCTGAATAAGGGTGGTGACTATGTGGAATGATAATAAAGTATTTATGTTATAAATGAAATAAAATAAAATAAATGTTCTGCCAGTTTTTAAAAAAATGATTAGTACTTGCTTTAAAACACGCGTGTAAATGCAGCAAAGTAACAAACTAGAATTAAAGTTCTTTCTCCATCCACACGATAGAGTGTTTATTTAATACTTCTGAAAAATTGTATGCACATCCTGAAAACTAAAACATTTAAACTTGTTACATAATGTTTTCCTACTCTTATGGGTTTTTGATCAATGGCTTTTCAAAGCAAAAGTGTATGTAAAAATGCATTAATTTACAATGACTGTTCCATTCATACGCCACATATTTGATATTGTCCAATGCCTCGGATATTGATCAATCACGGTTTCTTAACTGAAGGATGGGATTTTATCGGTTGAAACGCCAGCTCGTCACTGAACAGTAACACTATCAGTATGCAGTGTTTTATAGGTTAACATCCCGTCATTCATCAGTTCTGGAGAAATTACGAAATCATACTACCTCAACATCCACTTCAGTCCAATCCGCTTCAGTTTACATTACCGAAAATCAGCAGATTTCTTCAACTTTCAAGTCTGAAAATTCAGTTTTTAATAAATGGACTTCCAAATAGTTTCGGGTATCGAATAACTTAAAAAACGTCCATTGTTTTGTACTGATATTAGCTTATCTTAATTTTGAGGTTAACTATTGTGTTATTCCCACTGTTGGGGGCATAATTTAGTATTCGTAATACTTTTGATTGTTCATTCATTTAATATGTCGTGATCTGACGGCTGGCACAATGGCTGTTTTATACAACACAAGTGAGAAAGTAATTATTTTTTATATAATCTGTTATATTTCATCCTTAAAAGGTCTTAATAAACCCCATTCAAATTAAAAGTTCCATTAGATAGATTCATAATATTTAGTGGAATTAACCTAGGATAAGCTTTAAAAGTATTTCCTTTTGAACTAAAGCTGCGAATAAAAAGTTAATGAGATAAATTTCAGATTACATTTTCAGCCAAATTGGCAGATGAGTTTAGAAAATAGTGTTTTCAGCGATGCATCTCCTTAAATGAAGACCTCATAATATTACACCTCGGTTAGCACTTACAAATTTTACTGAAACCTAGATATTTAGAGAATCAGATAAAAGAACGACCGAAGGTGTCGAAATGAAGCTTTTAATTTCACTTTTAAAACAAACGCTCTGTAACAGAATAAGAAGAGAAATAAAAACGTAACATGGCAAATCTTTTTTGCAGAGAAAACACTGGAAGTCTGTTAGCACGACTCCACCTTACAAGATATAGGATGTGTTTAACGAAGGGGGACGGCTCGCGTGCTGTGGCCGTCTTGATTTATTGTGGCTACATCCTCTTTAGGCAGGGATAAGGTGAAAGAACTGTAGGAGGTCTCAGATTCGCAGGTAGACAACCTACAAAAACGCTCAGAAGTCCCTAATAGCAGCAACAGAGACTAAGAACTCGTGATAGGCCGACGAAGCTACCCTAACGGGTAGGCCAACGCACCCTGGCGTTCACGGGAGGAACTCTTTCCAATGCGTAAGCACCCACGGCATCTGCCCGAGATAATAGGGGAAAGGAGAAATCGTGGTAGAATACACCGCCTAAGCGTATGCCGGAATGACCAGGGAAAAAACACGAAAAACCCTATGGTAAGAGTTGGCGGTAAGAGGGAATCGAACCCGGAACCTCCCAAATCCTGGCCACAGACGTTGCCGCTGTCCCACTCAGTGACTCGACCTTGTACTCTACAATGTGTGGGTGAGAAGTGAGTTACCTATAGCAATTAAAAGCACGCAATAGCCAAGTCATCCTCCGTGGTGTAGTAGTTACCATGCAAGACTCTAGTTTCCGAGGTCGCGGGTTCCTGGCGGAGGGCGATGGACTTTTTCGGGCGTAAAAATCCTCTGCATTGCTTCCTTCGGAAGGGAAGTAAAGCCGGTGGTCCCGTGTCGTAGATTTACGTCACATAAAAGAACCTCAAGCCTGATAAAGAGGCCTCTGTTCAAACTGACCAGCCTTTCACGCCCAATATAGAATGGAACGCTAAGGACCACAGCAGTTAAAGAGCGTCCATAAATAAAACTTCATTTCAACTTCATTTCGCAATAGCCAACAATATTTATGCCAAATGTTTGTTCATTATGTCCTTTTTATGTATATAGCGTTGAATCGGGGGTCCCTTAAAATCTCGAATGACGATTTCCTTTAGTTTCTCTCTATAAATCATTGTATAATGATTCAGAAGTTCCTTTTCGTTGAATGCCGCTTAGAAGGAATTTCGTGAAGTCCCTGTGATATTGTTAATAACTAGCCAAAAGATATCCCTGATACTCGGGAAAATGAGAGTGACTTCGGTGAATGATATATTTCAGAATTCCTTGACAAGTCGTGGAAATGTAATAATCTCTTAGCCATGAAGGACTTTAAGGTTAGTAAAAATAAGGCTCTGTATTAAAGTGATGTTTAATTCTCATGTGTTATTTACAGTAATTCATTTCTGAGCAATGTATGCACTTGAAATAAAATGTAACTTCCAGAGACAATACCACAAGCAAAGGAGGCTAATCTTGCCTTCTATACACTTTGATTCTAAAGATATCTGTGTTTAAGATATTTTCTTGCGTAATTCCTGCCAATTTTTAGTCATTTTTTTACTTCACCAATCCACTTCACAGTATCAACTTGTGCATTACTTCTATTTACCACTTCATTCCTAAGAAACTGGACTTGGATCCAAACCTGTGATAACCAAGCACTATGAAACGTGACAGGAAAAAAACTATTATTATTATTATTATTATTATTATTATTATTATTATTACACTACTACTGCTACTGCTATTTTATGAAACCTTGTAATCTATTGATCATAACTTCTCCAAAATGCTACTGTTCAATATTTCAGTTAAATGATTAAAATCAGGCCATCGAATTTTATTTTGGATTGTCTTTTTCAATTTTTAACTAAAGCTGATGGGCTGTTTTCCTAATTCTTTCTCAGATTCTGTAACAAACACCTGTACATCTGCAAATAGCAAGACATTTAGGAGATATTCATCTCTACTTATTTCTAATTTAACTGTTGTTTGTCATTCTTCTATGGATGCCACTGTATGTGTATATACACACGTTACATTCTCTACATAAATAAATAAAAAATTAATCCCAAATCAAAAAAGTAAACTATGGAAAGAACTTTAGTTATTGAAATACTTTAAACTGCCATATGTTGATAGAGAAATTGTTAATTCTTTATGACCAAATAGACTTGTTATCGACGTTTCACTGGTGACATCGTTTCACAATAATATGGCAAGAAATTGCAATTGTTTAAATTATATAGCATTCTCCAATATCCTCCCAAAATGTTCGCAATACTTTTGTTAGCGCAGACAAACGACTACCGATTGAGAGGAGTTGTGGGCGAACAAAATATGATTAAGTCTGGTGATGCAATCACCAAAAGGAGCGCTAGCACATCTATAATTTTTGATGACCTCGCTGACAAAATTGAAGCAAGAAATCTGGCACATCGAGGTGCGGTGATATGAGAATAAAATTGTAAATGTCTCTAAAACAATAAAACTGTCAAAAATGAGGTCATGCCTTGGTTCTTTGTTTGCGATAGGCTTGCCAACTCAGATGTAAGTATTGTTTCGTTTAATAACATTCGGCAGTTGTGTTGGAAAATAGTTCTGTTTATCGTCACTCTTTACTCCAATGCTGTCTTCAAACATTACGCGTGCATGCTTAAAATTTTTCTTTTTCTCTCTCCTCCTACAACCCTCTACTGGCTTCATAGTTTCTGATTTCATTCACTTTAGGTCGTTATAATAACATTTTAAAGATTTAGTTGATGATAATTACTATGAAATAAGTCTACTGTGCTTAAATCTATGTATGCCACACTTTCCTTAAGACTAGTAGGATTATACTTTTAGCTTAATTGAGAAGTTTTAGTGAACTGTTGAATGTTAGTGCTTTTAGGCGAGATGAATATACAGGGTGGACCATTTAAGTTGAAACTCTAAAATATCTCCAAACTAAGCGTTTTAGAAAGAAATGTCTTGTATAAAAGCTGCTTGATATTATGAAGGAAGGTGAACTCCATTAGTCGTGTTTTATTTGGAGGACATTATGATGGTCAGTTTAGGGTCAATTTAATATTTTTAAATGGAAACCTATCTTTTCTATGTTGTTCTCACACTTCTCATAAAAGAACTAAACTAAATATGTATGAAGCACATTGCAATTGTTCTTACACTAACGTAAATAACAATGAAAATTCTGAATGGCAATGTACGAACAGCGCAATGAATGGTTGGACCATCCACAGATGGTCTTTTGAAGGTCAAGTTACGTTTCGTAATTGAAAACTAGCATTTTTTACTTTATTTGCTTATTCATCACAAAATGTGCAGCTTTTTATAAACCTTTTCTAACAAGAAAACAACATACAAAATGTAGATTCCCATTTAAAAAATCTTACGTGTTACACTCACATGACTTTCTCTACTCTTGTACAAACTATTTTTACAAACGCTTATTCTCCATATGCTTCATGTTAATTGAGATGTTAATCTTATTGCTAATTTTCTTGTAGGGCAAGGGGAATATGGTAGTACTTAAGCGATAGTCAAATCTTTTAAGAGCTGATTTCTATGTGGCGCATTCCATTCTCTTTGTATGTTCCAGGACATAAAAAAATGAACAATGAATTCCCATTTGAGAAATAGTATTGGAAGATTTAAGGGAAAAACAAGCAATATCTTTAAAATGGTTCACTCAACAACAAAAATGTATATCACATAACTTGTGTATTTTAACGCGATCTACATTATTTGTGCAGTAAAATTTTGTCTATCTCTTATGGTTTACCAGTTATGCAAAAGTCGTTCACAATGAATACTTTTGGAGACATTCCCAGAAAATTCGAGATACACATTTCATTTGTCATGAAAATATCTTAAACATATGATAATTTAATCAAAATCGTTAGTGCCATTTTTGAGAAAATTAAAATTTTCGAAAAATGTTCCACGTAAAGGGTAATCTGGGGTGGGGGAATTTTCTTGAAAACCTTTGTGTCCCATTTCTGGAAGATACTGAACCTAAATACCAAGTTTGGTGTTTATCCGACTATTCGTTTCCGAGTTATGCTGTTTACACATACACACAGACACACACACACACACGGACATGTTTCCAAAAATTCAGGGTGTCTCAAAACATATATATCCGGTGAAATATCGGTATCGAATTTTTGGGTGGAATGCAATACTCCCACTACTTACTATACGTAGTAGAGAAAGTAAAAATTAAATTGACCCTAAAATGGCCATCATAACGTCCTCCAAACAAAACACGACTAATGGCACTTACTTTTCCCTCATAATATCAACCAACTTTTATTAAAGAAATTTATTTCTTAGTTTTGGAAATATTGCACAGTATTAGCTTAAATAGGCTATCCGGTATAATGGTGCAGATATGAAAATCAACAAAGTGTCATACAACACAAGATGAGAAAGGTAGTAACTTCCTTGAACAAACTTTTTCAGGGCAAAACAAACTTACGAACACTTTCTCACCATATTATTACAAAAACTGCTTGTAATAGAAGCTATGCACTCACAATTTATGTTACGTATGAAATTTGAAATTACTATGAAATAATATTTTCTGAAACTAACAACATAGCAATTGCCCGACTCAGAATTAATGTCACTTATGCATTATGCACTAATGTTCTGATAATATGTATAATAATTTGTATTCAGGAAGTCCAACATAGGAAACAAGTTTCTTTTTTCTTTTTTTTTTTTTTTTGGTAACAGCGATGACTGGATTTCTTTCAAAGGTTGTAAGCACTGCAATGATTGACATTATTGACTGTCCTTTCTTAAAAATCCTTCCACATTTCAATGTCATTAAATGATTGTCTCATCTTTATTACCAGAAAAACAGCTCTTGATAGTCTGATTAGTTGGAGGTGTTGATTTTGATACGAGTTGTGTTCAAAAACTACGTAAATGAGACCTCTCAGCAACTATCTTGCATATCAGCAGTCTCTTTCCAAAACTCTTTGTGAAGTTTTCTTATAGTATCTTCACTGAATTCAAGGCGTTTTGTAATGGCACTTACATGTTGCCTGGAAAAGATTTTGTTTGGGGTATGAACGAGTATAACGGGATAGCCAGGCTTTGTTTACTACTACATTCTTGTAGTAGCTGTAATGGGGAACACAAACATAGCCACAAGTCTTCCAAGAAAATAATTCGCATACGAGGTTTCAAACTGACAGATATTTCAAAGTGCTTCAACACTGAATATTTATAACTACAATACACGTTATTGATTTATGGTTCTCAAGCTCGTTACAGTGCCACGCTTACTGCAGCACCATTACTATTCAACCCCCCCAGTTTAAATGCAGGAGTAAAAACATAACAGGTTTTCTTCATTTCTTATGTATGTGGCGTTAACGAGTTAGGTTAAAGACTCAAGAAATAGTAAAGAAAGAATCAGTAACTCAACTTAACAACCTAAATGGTAGAGTATTTGCAGTCATATTACTGTAAGCACAGATCTGTATCACAATAATCACGATTACTTGTTAACAACACTTTAGCCATGCTCTACTCGGGTACCGACAGTACTGACACTTTAAGGACTTTGTCTGTGCCAAGCTATACACATACAACCAATGCTCTCTAACAACTATATTCTTAACTTAATTTGACTTCATAAAGACATACTGTCTTCGCTATGCCATTGGCATTGCTGCTTACAACCTTCTCAATTAAAAACCTGAAAATTCAAATTTTTGGAGTTACTGCCTTTCCCATATCAATGCCTCAATTGTTACTTGTGGTGCTTTTACAAAGTTAAAAATTAAGTATAACCCTGTGGAAATTACATTTAATAACTAAATAGCGTAAAAATAGCGTGCTGTTGTTTCTGCGAACGTGAATCATTCGAGTTTTAGACGCGCAGATCCCTCGACTACGTCCTGTCGTCGCTTCGCACACTCCTCTCCTTCTAAAAAACATCCCTCGCTACGCTTTGAGGCTGAGGGCCCTCAATCTCTTGGCTACGCCTTGAGGCTGAGTATCTTACCGGCTTCGGTGGTATTTCTCATATGTTGCCAGCATTGCGTTAAATCAGAGAATAAGATACAGTGCCATTTGTAGGACACCCAGGGACATGTAAGACATCGCTTCAGTCGCTAAAGTCGTGTCCGGTAAGGCATTTTATCCAAACTTTGTTTTAAAAGTTAGAAAACGCCAGAGCAAAGAAATTTTCCTGTAGATAATTAAAAGCTATAAAATATTGTGACGCAACGATTACGACTCAAGGTTATAGGGAGGTGAAGTCAGCCAGACGGTTAGAGCTAAACAAAGATAAGTCGCGCTCTCGCCGGCGTAAAGACCAGAAGCGTTATCGGTAGATAACCAGAATCTTCTGGAAGTTTTTTCCACGCCTCCAGATAATTCTGTAATGTTCTGTGGAAGTTACCATTAACTATATAAGCAAGCGTTCTTGTGAGAGGAGTCAGTCAGTTGAATCGATCAATAAGTGAGTAAGCGATCTGGTGAGCGCGTTTGTGCTGCGACATCAAGTGCGGTTCTCCGAGCGAGTTAATGGTGACTGCAGCGAGTTCTACTGCGAAGCTAGAGATTGGAGAAGTCTTGTGTTCGACTGCGCAGCGAGTGAACCTTCCGGAAGAGAGGCTGCGTCATGAAGTATATGAAGTGTCCGGGCGATTGAACTAGTTCACATTAGTGAGGTGCCAATGTGAACTAAGAGAAATATCAGTTTAAAAACTGCAAAAAGTTTTACACCACTCACCATCAATGAAAAAACCAATAAGTATCCAGTCAGAGAGAAGATGGCGTTTTCGAGTCCTGTTTTCACCACTTCTCACATACAGATTGAGCAGTTTTTGAAGCACAACGGATATTTTAATCTATTTTCTGTAGATCTTTGAAGAAAGAACTAAGGAAGAGATTGGTGAAGTAGTCTTAAGTGTTGCAATTGGAAATCCTATGGAAACCGGGACGTTATGAAATGGGGAAACACTATTAGAAACACTTAAGCAGATAAGAAGAGGAATGGAAAGTGTGAAGACAAGCAAAATAACCTATGAAGCTACTGAAGATAAAAAATGGGCATTATAGGAAGAAGTATGAAACTTTTTAGGAAGTACTCTGCATTCGGTTCTGTGAATATTCAGGAAGAAGATCAGTGTTCCAGGCAACTGTTAGCTGAAAATTATAAGCCTCTTATGGGAAAGTATAGATGTGGTGCACAGGATGTATTGTAGAGAAATACTAGGGTTACCGAAGGCAATAGTAAGACAGGTAGCGCAATTAGAGGTGAGCAGGGTGGCAACTAAGGGGAAGATAATGGAAAGAGTTTTGAAATTTTGGTTCAGAACTTTAAATCTAGGAAAATGTAATGTATTAAGACAATGTATAGAATATCAAGAGAATAACTTAATGAATGATGGATGGGTAAGTAATTTACGGAACAGTTTGGAGAAAAATGGATTAGGAGACATGTAGAGAGGGAGAGAAAATAACGTGAAAAATTTTTGGAAAAAAGGGGAGGAAAAGACTGGAAGATATAGAAATACAAATCATGTTCAGTGAGATTGCCGAAAAGAGCTCATTAGTTTGTTATAGGCCAATGAAAAATACATGGGGTAGGAAAAAATAATAGACATAGTAAATAAAGACGAGAGAGAATCTATTGCATGGGTAAGAACCGGAGCAAGGAGGCTAAGAGGGTTAAGACAGGGTATTCCTCAGAACCAATGTCCGATATGTGGTGGTAATGAAGACATTGAACACATAGTATTTAAGTGCCAGGGAACAGAGAGTTGGAGAAAAGAACTTTTTAATAAGAAGTGGTTGAAGGGGGATAGAAATACGCTTATGATCGAAATGATGTGCAAGAACGCTAGAAGCATTTGACAGTTTTTGTGTGAAGTAAAAAATAAATGGCTTTGGACAGTGGATAGAGAAAAGTAAGAGGTAGTGTGTCTTACTTTGAATGGAAAACTATAGTGAATGTGTGATGGTTAAGTAATCAATAAGTGAAAATTGAAACACAAGTGGAAATTGGAGATGAAATACTGAAAAAATAAGATAATTTATTGACGAGAAATTGTAAAACGTAAATAATCTGTAGTGATTGTCTACTGAATGAGTGGCCAGGGTCAAACTGCAGTAGACAATCAAATTGTAAAACCCTTAGCACAATAAACAATACATTCAATAACAAAGAAGCCTCTTGCTAAAATATGCATTAGAAGGAGAAAACGTTAGAAAGACAGTATTACAATTTGTGCCAGAGTACTCTGGTGGTAAGTTTGCTGAATCCTAATTTCACAAGTCTCATGATGGATTCTCATCCACGGCGGGGACGGTTTTCTTTAACTAGGATTATTCTTTATACTCCCAAGTGTCTGAAAGTATGAATAATAGGGTAAAATAAATATTTGTAAGTGTGCGATTCAAATTAAAAAACCAAATAACTAACGTCTAAAGCAACACATTGCAAATGAGCACTTCTTCGGAAGTAAATGCCGCCAATATAGTGGCGTATAAATGGTTTAAAAACTGTGTGTTGTGTTTCTTTATCCATTACATACCTTTTATATTTTATCGTTCATTAAAAATTGATTCTTCTGTCCACATTACGATGATGCAATTTTTTACTTTCACGGCCAGGTACTAGTAGATAGGGAAGGTATTGCATTCCAACCAAAAATTCCATATCGAGTCTTCACAGGAAATAAATGTTTTGAGGCCCCTGAATAAAAAAAATAAAAATATTTCAAAGTGTGTGTCTGTGAACATCAGGGCTCGAAACGAATCGTCGAATAAATACCACACTTGGTATTTAAGTTCTGCATCTTCCAAAAGTACGACATAAAGATTTTAAATAAAATCTCTTCTCCTCAATTACCCTTTACAAACCTTTGATTCTTACTTTCTCTACTACGTATAGTAAGTAGGGGAAGTATTGTATTCCACCCAAAAATTCGATACCGAGATTTCAGCGGAAATACATGTTTTGAGACCCCTGAATCCAAAAAAAATTGGAAACATTTCCGTGTGTGTGTCTGTCAGTCTGTGAACAGCATAACTCAGAAACAAATAGTTGGATAAACACCAAACTTGGTATTTAGGTTCAGTATCTTCCAGAGATACGACACGAAGGTTTTCAAGAAAATCCCCCTACCCCAGATTACACTTTATATGGAACATTTTTCGAAAATTTTAATTTTCTCAAAAATGGCTCTAACGACTTTGATTAAAATATTATATGTTTAAGATATTTTCATGACAAATGAAATGTATATCTCGAATTTTCTGAGAATTTCTCCAAAAGTATTCTTCATTGTGAACGACTTTTTCGTAACTGGTAAACCATTAGATATAGACAAAAGTTTACTACACAAATAATGTAGATCACGTTAAAATACACAATTTATGTCATATACATTTTTTTATTGAGTAACCATTTTCGAGATATTGCTTGTTATTCTATTAAATTTTCCAATACTTATACTTTTTCTCAAATGGGAATTCGTTATTCATTTTTTTATGTATTGGACATGCAAAGAGAATGAAGTGCGCCACGTAGCAACCAGCTCTTAAAAGATTTGACTATCGCGTGAAGCCTACCAATTCCCCTTGCATCTACAAGAAAATTAGCAATAAGATTAACATCTCGATATCTCGATTAACATGAAGCATATGGAGAATAAGCGTTTGTAAAAGTAGTTTATACAAGATTAGGGAAAGTCATGTGAGTGTAACACATCAGATTTTTTTTTGTTCAAATGGCTCTAACGATTTTGATTCAAACATATGTTAGAGATATTTATATGACAAAGTATATATTGAATTTTGTAGGACTAACCTGCAAAGCCCTCTTCATTCGGAAGGAACATTATATATTCTTGTATAAGTGGTAAATGTTAAGCGATAGCTGAAAATGTACTACCAGCAGTTATGCGAAACACTCAATTTATTTCCGTTGCCATTCTTTTAAAGCCTGTCACGATGTACTGAAAAGACTACGGAATTTTAAGGCCAGTAGGTCTACAGCGCCCAGTTCTTAAACATTGGACTAAAGCTATTCCCTTTGCATTTATAACGAAATTCGTAATGTAGCTACTTGTAAAGGATTTGTCTCGTTTAAAATGAAGTAAATAGAAAAATTAGTTTTCCTAAGTATTAATAAATGATATAGAAGGTCATTTGTATGTAATATCAAATTTTTTGTATAGAAATTATTTCAGTTTATGCTATAAGTACTTGGTGACATACAACATGAGAACTAAATGCTAAACCATTTTTGGAAGAAAAGAGGAACAAATTCAGAAGGCATAGCCGTGGTGGGATAAATTACCTCTGCATGGTCATAGTAATGAATTCCTCCAAAGTATCAGACCGCAAAGAATCAAACTTTCTAGCACCTTCTTTCAGATGACGCACTTACATTTAAGGAAAATGTAATAATGAAATAATTGTCAAATAGTTTGCGTCCGTAGAAAACAATTTGATGCAAATATATTTTAATAACCTCTAAATTGTTTTATGAAGTAAGGTTTATCCTGTCATGTATGGTTTTCCAGTTGTACGGAACTACGAAAAATTCAGAGGAAGGGAGTTTCACTGACTATGCACAGAAAATTCAAGATGTAAATTTGTCGAAAATAGAGTATTTTAATAAAAGATCTAGGAGAATATAAAAGAACGTATTTGGTGTGGTGAGAATTTCGTTAAAATCTTCGTGCCGCATACTTGTAAAATGCTAAACTTGAATTCCATTTTTTTAATTCATCTCAATTTTGTATTTGTCTTACGTTGTTCACACTCACATACTGCTTATTTATTTATCTTTTTATAGGAATGGCTTTTTGGGTTCATGGAATATCAGAACTTTGATTCCCAAACGGACATTGATGTTGAATATTTAAACAAAACAAAACTCTTCCAGTACCTACCATAGGTATTCAGCCGGTAAAGAAAGTAAAAGTAAGATACATGAGGAGACGAAGAGGAAAGCAAAGGTGGGAACACGGAGGAGGGGGGCATACAGAGACGTATTTGATCCTGGATAGAAAATTATGATTGAGTTAGGGTCCACTGGAGCTCTGCACCGCACTTTGGCAACTGTAGGCCATTCATTACCCCTGAGAGAAAGGAATGAAGGGCAGACCCGAAGAGCCATCTGATCCGGACGACGAGCGCTAGCAAGGTCAGAGTCCCTAACGATTCAGAATGACGCCAATCTGACGTCGGTGCGATTCTGCCTTCCATCTTCAACCCGGGAGTTTCAGGGCGAACGAGCCCCCATAGAAGGGGTATCAGCGGCCATTCATCGCCAGAGTTAAATCTCTACACAGCGCAATCTCCACCGTCCCAACGCACTAATCACCGTCACCTGGTCCAAAATCACACAAACAAATGAGGACGTAGCAGACGAAAGGAAATTATGGGTAGAAGAGGAAACTACCCAGCATTCGTCTACCGTCCTAGGAAAACCATGAAAAAGCCGAGGTTAGACTGGCTGATCCTCCGGGAATCGAACCCGGGATCTCCCGAATGCTAACCTCGCATATTACGGGGGAACCATTTCGCTTGGTCTATGCCTGAGTTATAAGCATTAACACTAATCTGGTGTAAATGAAAACACAAGTAACAGGTGGCCGAAATCAGCTCTGGTCTTAGATAATGGGAGAACCAGAATATAATGTGAATTCTCTCTGTAACAAGCAAACGGATTAAGAGGAAAAAGAGCTGTTGAGAGACCAAGAAGATCCAAAAACAAAGGTCTGTACTCGTGACTCAGAGCAAGCAAGCAGTACTCGACAGATATTTTCTGTATTTCCTTCATGAACTGTACCAGCTTCGCGAGTTCTCTAGGATGATTATTCAGATGTGCACTTGTATTGAGGACGTTCATTGTCTGCGACCATGTAAACAATTTAAAATGAGCGGCATGTGCAATACCAGACTTGGAGGCAATTCATCACTCGTTCACACCGCGCCAATCTTCTGAAAAACACCGACACGAATATCCGGAGGGCGATTTCACTACAGAGACCTGCCTACCTTATTTGGCAAAGATGCACGATGAGGAAACGATGCACCACATCATGATCATTGCAGGTGCCCATCAAAATTAAATTACTGGGATGAAGCCATAGAGAATTTCTTCAATAAAGTGCCGGTCCTAAGGGCTTCGTCTTCATGATTATAATAATTATCTGATAAAGATTAAAGAATCCATTCGATCGTGCTATCGCAGGTTGTTTTTGGAAGCACCACGAGGAAGTTATTCATTATCGAGTTTGTTATTACCAAGTAATGTCCCACTTAACGTGGCACGTTGTCATTTACTCACGAGCATGACTTACACCCATCAATCACAAATGCCAGGGGAAGGGTTTCGTGGAAGACACGGGATTGTTGAGGAAGGTTTGGGATTACTGTACTTCCTTACATTTTGGCAAGAGCTTTTTAAGTGGTGAAAGCACTGCAGGTTTTCTTTGAGCTTGGCAAATCTTCCAGTGCATTGATTATTGTTCTCTGAAGTTATATTTCTCCCAAATGTATTCATTCCTCTGCTGAAATCTTCTAAAACCTAAACCTTTAAAACATATGTTTGTATTATACTGCATGCAACTGATTAGAGTATACACATTTTAAGTATAATTACTCATGATAAAATGAAGAAAAACTATATTAATATTTTATACATAAAATCCCTAATTAAAGACATCACTTTGTATAGGAAGGTTTAGATGGAGCAAATATTACATTGAGCGTTAAAATGCACAAAGCCACAATATTTGAGTTTCGGAAACGAGGTATAAAATTATTGCGCCATCGAGTGGAGGTTGAAGCGCGGCAAGGGTTGTTGAATTCTCGAAAAACTGAATCTGGCCAGTAGAAAATTATTATTTCTTTAACGGAATTAATTCTTCTTCCATACAAATTGCAAAAGTAGAATTAGAACGACTGAAAAATTCGATGCCATCGCCAGGATTTAAACCATGATCTCCCAATTTCCGTCCGGTGGCCCTAAACACTGAACTACCATGACAACATGCCGGTACAACATTAAATTCCCCAATTGTTTCGCAATTTTCCCGGTAAACACAAGGAGATCTCAATTTGTATTGAAACGACATACCCCAATGGCGACTTACAATGCTAGCACTTGAAGTCCCGGGCTTCATAGTTTCGACCACTTTTAAGTCAATTAAAGGAATTAATTATTCTTCCACACAAGCCGTATGTTGGACAAGGTTGGAAAGGTAGAATCATACGACTGAAAAATTCAATGCAATTTGAACCACGGATCTATCCGCAATTTCGGATTTCGGTTGGGCAATTTAATGCCGTACCGGCATGTTGCCGTGGTAGCTCAGTGGTTAGAGCAACCGGACGGAACTCTGGAGATTTGTGGTTCAAATCCCAGCAATGGCATTTATTTTTCAATCGTCTGATTCTACATTTCTATTATTTCCTTACTTTTTCAATTTCAGTAGCTACTTATCCATAAGCATGTAGAGCCAGTAAGCTAATAGTAATATAATTATTATTATTATACGAGAGGTATTTTAAAACTAAGGTCCGTGTTGCAATTAAGTATGAATTGTTATGTATTTTTGGGTAGTTTATGTTTTACCCAAATCTTCAAACCTTGTACTACTTTTCTATCAGCTATAAATTTTTCGAACATTTGTCTTACCGTAGCGTAGGTTTTTTTATAAGCTCGTGAGAAGCTTTCACCGCCAGTTCATCTAGGAAACGTGTAGCTGTTTCTGGAGTTAAAATTTTTCTGTAGTGAAAATGAGCTGTGATATCTTGTAGGCGACATATGCGGCACGTGTACGAAAGCTGCTTTGGCTAACATCACAGATTCACAATTGTTTCCTTTCAGCTACTCTGTGATAAAATCTTACTTCCGGACCACTAGTTTCAATTTTCCTAAAGCAAACGTTACCAATAATACAGTTTCTTCAACCATAGAATCTTAGACATAGAAAAATACATCTTAGAAGGTATACAAATGTTTTGCGGATTGCGGTGAACTTCTATTATGAGAAGCCACTGAAATGTATTCTACACATTGAACGAAGATTTAATTGATTGATAAAAAACTGTGTGAAAAGCTTAAATTATATACACTGCCGTTTGGGAAAATTGCAACTCTAAGAAATAATTTTCCGAATAACTCCAAACTTGGTAGAAGTATAGAAGAGTGTGCACGCAATAAGTGATTAGGTTTTCAGAGAGATGGGGTACACATAGATCGAGCAGAGTCCTCTCGTGTCGGTCCGACAAGGTGAGTGTTGCGCCCAGTGTACTCAGTGCAGAGCTGTCAAACAAGGTGGAAACAAAGTGAATGCCAGTATGCCTCGTCGACGTCTAAGGGAGCCATATCGGCATGTGAGTGTTGTTCGAACGGGGCAGAATGATCGGTCTCCGGGAAGAGGGTTTCTCATACCGTGACATTTCGGTACGTCCAGGGCATGCTGCTACGACAGTGATCGTGTGTGGAAGCAGTGAATAGATAAAGGTGTACGCAGCGAAGAGCGGGTACTGGACCACCAAAACTGACCACAGCACGGTATGACCGTCATCTTGCTCACATGTCCATAACGGATCGTAGAGCTTCATCCACAGTGTTGGCTCGACGCTGGAGTACTGCAACAGGTGTGAATTTGTCTGTTTCAACGGCTTGTCGCCGTCTGCTGCAGGTTAGACTGGTTGCATGCATGCCATTACGTCGGCTTCCATTGTCCAGAAACCACAAGCTCCTCCGACTGCAATGGGCACATGAACACCGTCACTGGTGTGCTGAGTGGCAAACTGTAGTCTTTTCGGGCGAGTCCCGCTTCAACGTGTCCTACAGTGATGGCCGCATACGTGTCCGGTGGTACCGTGGTGAGCGCAACTTGCAGGGCTGCATTGTTGAGCGGCATAGCGGACAAACACCAGGTGTGATGGTTTGGGGCGCCATTTGTTACAAAAACCAATCTCGCCTCTACAAATTGAGATCACTTTGTAGAGCCTGAGGTACTCCCTTGCTTGAGGCAACTCCGCAGGCCACAGTTCAACAAGATAACGCCCGGCCACATATTGCCTTCTTCGAAGAGTGACGGGTACCATTGCTTCCCTGGCCTACACGTTCGCCTGACATGTGGCTCATCAAACATGTCTGGGATATGGTAGGTCGGCACCTGGTGCGTCACGGTCTTCCAGTATCTAATGTCACGGATTTGTGGTCTCGAATAAAAAACAGCGTGGAGGGAAATCCCTCAGGAACTTATTCAGAACGTTTTTTATTCAATGCTACGACGTATAGCAGCTCTAATTGCAGCGTATGGAGGCCATACCAAATACTGAATATTAAGCTCAAAGTCATGTATAAATTTGAAAAGTTTATCATTTGTTAATTGCCATGTACCTAACCTGTGGTACTAAATTCATTGAATTCATGCGTTTCCTTCTTGGTGTTGCAATTTTCACAAACGGCAGTGTAGAATGGAATAAAAACTAGTTACCCAAAGTACTTGGTAGTTCTTATTTTATTGCATAATGGACACTACTTTAAAAGCATCCCTCAGAATTATTATATAAATCATTATAAGAAAGAAAAATATATAGCTAAGGAAAATACCAAATGAATGGAAAACAGCCATAGCCGTACCAATGTTTAAGAAAGGACGACGAACAGAATGCAAGAATTACAGGGGTATTAGTTCATTAAACACGACATATAAGATATGCGCAAAGATTATTAATAATAGATTAAAAACATAATGAAAAACATAATTTTAGAAGAACAAACAGGCTTACGAAGTGGAAGAGCATGTTTAGATAATGTATTTGTGCTAAAATTATTAATTGAGAAGAGAATTCAATTGGAAATCATATATAGCTTTCTAGATAATTTAAAATATTTTGACAGTGTTATAAGACAAAAATTGAGGTTAGAAGAGGCATAGCCAACATATAATTGAAGTCATTAAGGATATGCTGGCTTAAAAATAATTTGGGGGTTTCATTGTCATTTTTCATTGTCATTACCAGGCATGTTGTTGTTTTCGTCTGGGATGACGCCACTCCTGGCTGGTCGTTTTGCCAGCCACAAGTGATGAGGTTAGCGTCTGTCTTAGGATTCCGAGAGAAGTGAATCGTGCATGTAAGCCGGCTTTTGGATCGGTGGAAATCTCCTCTCACCTTTCATATTTAATAATGTAGGAAACCCCAAACGGTTGGGAAATAAATATAGGAATATGTAAGTAGTTTTGTGTTATGGATTTTGTACAATGAAAAACCCACGCCTTCCTCTTAACCTCCACACCACGTTTCGGTACTCCGCAGCCAAGTAAGTATGTGCGTGCTGGGTATTAGAAATTAATTTAATTCTCATGTGAACTGTAGGGACTCTACCCAGCATGTAACAATATGTATCAAAATATCCAATACCCAATTTAATGTAGAAAGGAAGTCAAGTGAGATCCTTATAGAAACAATAAATAAAGGTGTTAGACAAGGGTGTTACATATCGCCCACACTTTTTAACACATATCTTGACAATGTAATAAGAAGGTGGAAACAGGAAATGAAAGCTTTAAAATCTAGATATGATTTTTAATATGACAACTTTTATAAACACTTTTATTTGCAGATGATCAGGTTCTTGTATCCGACAATGAAGATATCTTACAAGGATTCTCTTAGAATTACAAAAGATTACTGGAGAATATAACTTAGAGATATCTGTCCACAAAAAACAAATCTGATGTGTTACATTCACATGACTTTCTCTACTCTTGTACAAACTAATTTTACAATCACTTATTCTCCATCTACTTCATGTTAATCGAGGTAAACATTTGCAGACTCTATCTTATTGCTAAGTTTCTTGTAGATGTAAGGGGAATATATATTTACAAGAGCAATATAGAAATACAGTAGCCTTTAAGCACATACATATCTCTTAATAGCTCTTTGCCACAGATTATTACTCTTTACATATCCAAGACAAAAAAAATGAATAACGAATTCCCATTTGAGAAAATAAGTATTGAAAAATTTAAGGGAATAACAAGCAATATCTCTAAAATGGTTCACTCAACAAAAAAATGTTTATGATATAAATTGTGTATTTTAACGCCATCTACATGTTTTGAGTAGTAACATTTTGTCTATCTCTTATGATTTACCAGTTATGCAAAAGTTGTTCACAATGAAGAATAATTTTGGAGATATTCCCAGAAAATTCAAGATATACATTTTGTCATGAAAATATCTTAAACATATGATATTTTAATCAAAATCGTTAGAGCCATTTTTGAGAAAATTAAAATTTTCGAAAACTTTTCCATGTAAAGGGTAATCTGGGGTGGGGGATTTTCTTGAAAACCTTCGTGTCGCATCTCTGGAAGATACTAAACATAAATACCAAGTTTGGTGTTTATCCGACTGTTCGTTTCTGAGTTATGCTGTTCATAGACACACACACGTACATGTTGCCAAAAATGCTTTTTTTTGGATTCAGGGGGTCTCAAAACATATATTTCCGGTGAAATCTCGGTATCGAATTTTTGGGTGGAATACAATACTTCCCCTACTTACTATACTTAGTAGAGAAAGTAAAAATACAATGGCATTTCGAGGAAACTTTCCTCTTAGATGCAAATTAGTAGTGCAGAACCAAAGCACTGAACAAGTAAGCTCCTTCAAATTCTTAGGGTGTGACCTGTCATATATAGGAGAGAGATGCAGAACAGAAGATTGAAAATTTTAAACCCATGTGTGGGACTATCAAAGAGCATTAAAAGTTAAGGTAAGGAGGGACACATACATGAAATTTTATAAAACGATGACGGTACCATGTGGATTATATGGCAGTGAGACTTGGACCCTTGATATGAAAACACGTAGTATGATACAAGTAGTAGAAACGAAATGTTTGAGAGGATGTCTGGGAGTCACAAAAAGAGATAGGTTATACAATGAATACATTCGTAATCTTCTGGAAATATATTAATTAAATGATAAAAATAGTTGATTATAGTCAGACTTGGGAAGATTACGTTAATAGAGTGGGTAATTAAGGCATGTCTAAGAAGTTTCTAAAGTACAAGTCGAGAAAGAGGAGTTGGAAGACCCAAGAGGAGAAGGTCGGACCAATAAGATCGTGAGGTCTAATGCCTGAAGAAGAAGAAGAAGAAGAAGAAGAAGAAGAAAAAGAAGAAGAATTTTGTTGTTGCGTAATAATCCTTATACGCGCTGCTAGTCAGAAGGCATTGTTAAATGAATACAATATTTCTTCAGTTTTATTAATATTATAAACATTATAATTAACTTGACTATACTCGACTGACAACTCAATGACAGTGTTATTCTCTGTCCACTTTTTTAGTCAGTTAGGTAACCGGTCAGTCAAGTGGTTTGCAGGATGGGCGCTTGGAGAAGGAAAGCTAAACCTTTCATTACCAATCTAAATCGTCCAGCTCCTAAGTGTGCCACTGCTTTTTTATGCAAATGTTACAAAAGAGGAAACAGTTAAAACAGTAGCTTAAGAGTTCCACTGGAAGGGACACGATGTTTAACCCATTCCCCTGTTTTTGTTCTTCTGTTTGCCTACCATCCAAGAAACTTCTACTCTGTTAGCACCGTGTCGTCGTAAAATCCGACCACTTCCAAAACACGAATTTGGAGGGAGAAAGGAGGAGAATGACGCCGAATGTCACAAAATGGCTTGACTACAGTGGACGAAAGCAGACTGTTCATCACCGAGAGGACAAAGATGGTTCGACGTGAACGAAAGTCTGTATCGAAAGTGTTCTACTAATAAACTTGTCTTCTGAGTGGTAACGCTATACATTTAAACGCCCAAAATTAAGAAATTTGTTCTTTCAGTTTGCTTTATAAATACGATGTAACTGAGTACAAAAATGCTCATATTATAACAGGATTAACAAATTTGAAAAAATTAAAATTAAATTGAGTTCTATTTATGGGCGCTCTCTACCTGCTGTGGCCCTTAGCATCCCATTCTATATTGGGTATGGAAGACTGGAAATTTTGCTTAGAAGCCTCTTTATCAGGCTTTAGGTTCTTTTACATGCCATAAATCTACGACACGGGACCACCGGCTTTACTTTCCTTCCGAAGGAAACCATGCTAAGCATTTTTACGCCCCAAAAAATCCATTGCTCTCTGCCGGGTTTGAAACACGTAACTTGTTCAAACTTTCAATAACTTTGAGGTACTGTGTACATAGCGTATTGATTTTACTCCAGGCTGCCCCTATCTGGCTTTCTTCCTTTTCCAAAATTCCATACTGGTTAAAGGTATTTCTGGATACGCGCTTCATCCTATCATTATCATGCTGTTCTATGACTATTGTGTTGGGTGAATTTCGGTTTAACTCCAGTTGAGCTGATTAGTCGAAATTTCAGCCAACACTTAGAAAATACAACAATCGTACTGGCCTCATGCCCGTACATGTTTTTTCTGTCTCTGGAATCTTAAATTAAGAATACAGTACTAAATATATACTTTTGGTAACTAAATACTAACATAATGGTGAAAAAATAGAAAAACAATCTGATGCGTTACACTCACATGACTTTCTCTACTCTTGTACAAACTATTTTTACAAATGCTCATTCTCCATCTACTTCATGTTAATCGTGATAAACATTTGCAGACTCTTAACATATTGCTAATTTTCTTGTAGATGCAAGGGGAATATATATTTACAAGGGCAATATAGAAATACCTTTAAGCATAGACATAACTCTTAATAATAGCTGGTTGCTAGGTGCAGCACTATTGCCTTTGCCACAGATTAATACTCTTTGCATATCCAAGACAAAAAAAATTAATAACGAATTCCCATTTGAGAAAATAAGTATTGAAAAATTTAAGGGAATAACAAGCAATATCTCGAAAATGGTTCACTCAACAAAAAAAATGTATATGAAATAAATTGCGTATTTTAACGCGATCTACATTTTTTGTGTAGTAAAATTTTGCCTATCTCTTATGGTTTACCAGTTATGCAAAAGTCGTTCACAATGAAGAATACTTTTGGAGACATTCCCAGGAAATTCAAGATATACATTTTATTTGTCATAAAAATATCTTACACATATGATATTTTAATCAAAATCGTTAGAGCCATTTTTGAGAAAATTAAAATTTTCGAAAAATCTTCCATGTAAAGGGTATCCTGGGGTGGGGGGATTTTCTTGAAAACCTTCGTCTCGTATCCTTGGAAGATACTGAACCTAAATACCACGTTTGGTGTTTATCCGACTGTTCGTTTCTGAGTTACGCTGTTCACAGACAGACACACACACGGACATGTTTCCAAAAATGCTTTTTTACTTTCTCTACTACGTATAGTAAGTAGGGGAAGTATTGCATTCCACCCAAAAATTCGATACCGAGATTTCACCGGAAATACATGTTTTGAGACCTCCTGAATCCAAAAAAAGCATTTTTGGAAACATGTCCGTGTGTGTGTCTGTGTGTGTGTGTGTGTGTGTGTCTCTGTGTGTGTGTGTGTGTCTGTGTGTGTGTGTGTGTGTCTGTGAACAGCATAACTCAAAAACGAACAGTCGGATAAACACCAAACTTGGTATTTAGGTTCAGTATCTTCCAGAGATGCGACACGAAGGTTTTCAAGAAAATCCCCCCACCCCAGACTACCCTTTACATGGAACATTTTTCGAAAATTTTAATTTTCTCAAAAATGGCTCTAACGATTTTGATTAAAATATCATATGTTTAAGACAATGTCATGAGAAATGAAATGTATATATCGAATTTTCTGGGAATGTCTCCAAAAGTATTCTTCATTGTGAACGACTTTTGCATAACTGGTAAACCATAAGAGATAGACAAAATTTTACTACACAAAAAATGTAGATCTCGTTAAAATACACAACTTATGTTATATACATTTCTTTTGTTGAGTGAACCGTTTTCGAGATATTGCTTGTTATTCCCTTAAATTTTCCAATACTTATACTTTTTCTCAAATTCGTTATTCATTTTTTTATGACCTGGACTTGCAAATGGAATGGAATGCGACACATAGCAACCAGCGTTAAAACATTTGACCATCGCTTAAAAGCTACCATATTCCCCTTGCATCTACAAGAAAATTAGCAATAAGATTGACATCTCGATATCTCGATTAACATAAAGCATATGGAGAATAGGCGTTTGTAAAAATAGATTGTACAAGAGTAGAGAAAGTCATGTGAGTGTAACACATCAGATTTTTACTTTCTCTACTACAATTAGTAAGTAGGGGAAGTATTGCATTCCACCCAAAAATTCGATACCGAGATTTCACCGGAAATACATGTTTTGAGACCTCCTGAATCCAAAAAAAGCATTTTTGGAAACATGTCCGTGTGTGTGTCTGTGTGTGTGTGTGTGTGTGTGTGTGTCTGTGTGTGTCTGTGTGTGTGTTTGTGAACAGCATAACTCAAAAACTAACAGTCGGATAAACACCAAACTTGGTATTTACGTTCAGTATCTTCCAGAGATGCGACACGAAGATTTTCAAGAAAATCCCCCCACCCCAGACTACCCTTTACATGGAACATTTTTCGAAAATTTTAATTTTCTCAAAAATGGCTCTAACGATTTTGATGAAAATATCATATGTTTAGGGTAATGTTATGAGAAATGAAATGTATATCTCGAATTTTCTGGGAATGTCTCCAAAAGTATTCTTCATTGTGAACGACTTCTGCATAACTGGTAAACCGTAAGAGATAGACAGAATTTTACTACACAAAAAATGTAGATCGCGTTAAAATACACAACTTATGTCATATACATTTCTTTTGTTGAGTGAACCGTTTTCGAGATATTGCTTGTTATTTCCTTAAATATTTCAATACTTATACTTTTTCTCAAATTCGTTATTCATTTTTTTATGTCCTGGACATGCAAAGACAATGAAATGCGCCACATAGCAACCAGCGTTAAAATATTTGACTATCGCTTATAACCTACCATATTCCCCTTGCATCTACAAGAAAATTACCAATAAGATTGACATCTCGATATCTCGATTAACATGAAGCATATGGAGAATAGGCGTTTGTAAAATTAGATTGTACAAGAGTAGAGAAAGTCATGTGAGTGTAACACATCAGATTTTTTGGATTCAGGGGGTCTCAAAGCATGTATTTCCGGTGAAATCTCGGTGTCGAATTTTTGGGTGGAATACAATACTTCCCCTACTTACTATACGTAGTAGAGAAAGTAAAAATAAGAATGAATTAAAATTACAAACATGTTTAAAATATATACATTATAATATCAGAGTCTTGTTGATTTGCGTGGAATAACAACATGCGTTATCAACAACTGTAGTACAACTGGAGGAATATTAAGTAACAACTGATTAATAAACCAACATTTAAATGTGCCACGTGCAACACTTGTAAACCGATACTTCAGTTGCAAGAGTTGTAACACCAGTGATGCCTACTTACACTCATACCACCGCAGGTAATTAGCGGACATAATAGGGCTTTAAAAAGGACTGACCATTTAAAGGGAAAAAACTCGGAGAATGTTTCACTATGCTTTTCTTCGTGATATTCATTGCTTAATTTTGATTTAAAACGAACATACAACTCGTTTAGTCAATGCTTCATTGACTTTAGGGGCAAAAATAAAATAAAAAAAAATCTGATGTGTTACACTCACATGACTTTCTCTACTCTTGTACAATCTATTTTTACAAACGCCTATTCTCCATATGCTTCATATTAATCGAGATATCGAGATGTCAATCTTATTTGTAATTTTCTTGTAGATGCAAGGGGAATATGGTAGCTTTTAAGCGATAGTCAAATATTTTATCGCTGGTTGCTATGTGGCCCATCCCATTCTCTTTGCATGTCCAGGACATAAAAAAATGAATAACGAATTTGAGAAAAAGTATAAGTATTGGAAAATTTAAGGAAATAACAAGCAATATCTCGAAAACGGTTCACTCAACAAAAAAAATGTATATGACATAAGTTGTGTATTTTAACGCGATCTACATTTTTTGTGTAGTAAAATTTTGTCTATCCCTTATGGTTTACCAGTTATGCAAAAGTCGTTCACAATGAAGAATACTTTTGGAGACATTCCCAGAAATTTCGAGATATACATTTCATTTCTCACGACATTATCTTAAAGATATGACATGTTCATAAAAATCGTTAGAGCCATTTTTGAGAAAATTAAAATTTTCGAAAAATGTTCCATGTAAAGGGTAGTCTGGGGTGCGGGGATTTTCTTGAAAATCTTCGTGTCGCATCTCTGGAAGATACTGAACGTAAATACCAAGTTTGGTGTTTATCCAACTGTTAGTGTTTGAGTTATGCTGTTCACAGACACACACACACACACACACACACACACACACACAGACACACACACGGACATGTTTCCAAAAATGCTTTTTTTGGATTCAGGAAGTCTCAAAACATGTATTTCCGGTGAAATCTCGGTATCGAATTTTTGGGTGGAATGCAATACTTCCCCTACTTACTATACGTAGTAGAGAAAGTAATAAAAAACGGATATGATAAAAACGGAGAAAAAACCACGAATATATACTTGTCATTCCAGCTCTCATGTAAGTATCGTAGCTATTGTTCTGTTTAACGACACATGCAAATGATTCTTCTCTTCTTCTTCCTCTAGAAGGCCGAATTATGGTGTATTGGTCTAGCGTTTCCTTTTGTGCAATTCATTCATTATCTGTTTACCCTCCTTTTATGTAGGACTTACACCCCCAGGACTTAAAGGAGGGTGCCTGGGGTCAGAGGTCCATCGAGGAGCAGACACTCATGGATCATACAGAGCATCCAGGATGGGTGATCAGCCCGATGCCTGGTATGGGATGAAGGAAGTAGATGAAACAAAACGTAGGTGATGATGGAGCAGTTGGTGGAATGAATGGCGGGGGAAACCGGAGAACCCGGAGAAAATCCACCCAGACGCCGCTTCGCATTTCCCGCATGCAGGTCCCTGGGATTGAACCCCTGCCGCCTTGTTGGGAGGCGAGCGGTCTAACCACTCGGCCACGGCGCCGCCCTCCTTTTGTGCAAACTTTAGATAAACTCTTACATAGACACCCCTTCATTTCACATTGATTATAATAAGGTTTAGTGGTTGGTTTTTGGTCCCTTGGTTGTTTTGCAGTTCAGCCACATAGAGAACTGATGCCCCTGGGTGAAGTTAAAGGTTGGTCCTGAAGGTACAACCTTATGGATTGAAAAAAGCATTACGACTTAGGGAAATCAGTCACTTACATGCGCGTTAGTGTACATATAAAAATAAGGGCAGTTAAACACTGGTTAGGCATAGTACGGGGAGATCAGACATCTCTACATGTGATGTGTTTCAGAAAGGAAGAAATTTCGCAAGGAATGCAAGAAATGGGAATGTGTTATATTTGGGAGGATGGAAAATAATTCAAAGATGACTGCGTGATATTAACAGACAAAATTTGGAATCACAGTGTGCAGATAAAACATCCCTTACTTACAGTGTCTAATGTTGTGGGGCTGGGAGAAGTGAGATCTATTTAAATGATTACACAAGAGAACATAGAAGTGGCCGATCCCTTAGCTCAAACATTAGAGCGCCTGCCTGCTGTGAGAGTGGTCCCGAGTTCGCTTCCCGCTGGGGGTGGGAATTTTTCTCTAGCCAATGTTATTCCCTATCCTCCCGAGAATCTGGGAGTATGAATGAAAGTGTGAATGAATGTGTGTGTGTGTGTGATCTAATGATTAAAACCCGAAGTTTACTGGAAACCAACGACAAGCGAATGCGAGTTAACACCTATGCTTATAGGCGATAGATACATAGATATGGTATCTTTATTGGTTTCAAATTATTGAAGTTATTGCACAAGTATTTAGTGCATATTTAAGATAAAGTATGGTGACAAAATAAACAGCAGAAAAAGAAAACAAAACCAAAAAGAACAGGAAAATAGAGATAAATTATATTTGTCTAACTGAACAAATTTGACCTCGTTTCGCGCACTTTAGCCAAGAAATTGCCCATGTTTTGCCAGTTCCTCTGGTCAGTCAGTAGATCCCAACATGCCAATCTCTTTCTTGAGGGAGTTAAGAATTTTTCTTTGAGTTGAATTTTAATTGTTCGCTGGTTTTCTCACTGTGCACATTCCACCAAAATATGTACCCAGTCCGCATACAAATCACAGAATGGGTAGATTCTCCTGCCAGAATCGTCAGTCATTTTCTGTGACCTCCTGTCCCCCAGTCTAAACCATGCCATTCCTGATCTTTTCTTTTTCCTAAATTAAGTATATATGCCTCTTTACCCCAATTCAGTTTCATCTGCTAGACTTAGAGAAGGTTTAAGTTTACAATCCGATGCTATTTCCTGTTGGTTGATTTCTCTTAGACTTCTTTTGACACCTTTCCATGTGTTTTTATCATTTATTTCGACTCTTTACCTTACTGACCCCATTCCTATTCTCCTCAAAACCCTTTCCAAATCAGCTACCCAAAACTTAGGAGACAAGGCAATAGTATGTTTCAAAGGAAAGGCCGCTGGTAGACCATTGTAATTAAAGCGGGGTATAAATGCAACTGTGTTTTTTAAAAATAATACAACGAATTGATGACATCGGAGTGAGATGATATACACTCTGTGAAGAAGGGGAAACACAAAGTTATAACCTGGTTGAGTGCAGAGAAACAGAATTATTAAGAAAGAAATATTTACCACCACAATTTCTGGGATTCAATAGGGGAATGGGGCCTGCTTGGAAGTAATGTTGGAAGCTGGGTGTTAAAAAACAGGGTCTTTTTTGTCTAAAATTATGCAAAGGATGCTAATATTCCTGCACAACGGAGGAAGTAGGGGAGAGTACATAAAAGCGAATTTTTAAGGGTCAAATTAGTATCGGTCAAAGGGTCAAATTAGTATCAATGAGGATATGAAGACTTCAAAGTCTACGACAGGTATTACACAGGCATAGTGGTGGCTTGGCTAATGAACATACCAACTATACCAGAGTTTGAATCCCTCTCCATGTATTTAGTTTTTTTCAGAAAATACCTGTCAAATGCTTCGCTCGGGGCAGAATACCTGTGAAACGCCCCACTTCGCCGATAAGTGTAAAGCGGCGTTGTGAAATGTTAAAGAGATGGTTTTGATTGGAGTCACCGTGGGAATTTTCACGGTGCCTGCTCACGTTAGTCGTGCTATACCAGGAAGACGCTATCTCGCCCGACATGCCTTACGTCAGGCTTCCGGCGTGAAGCAATTCAACTGTCATAAGAAGAACAGGATCTGAACCCAGGGTCTACACCCCCGCTGTTCCTGACGTGCCCTTATAACCACATAAAACTCTCATAATGTTCGGACAGGACAAGCAAGCCGGTGAGCAACTTCTTCCGTAGTGTTACTTTACTAGCGGCCTTACTTCATTCTCGATTTGGTTTTGTATCTAATTTATTAATTTTAATCGGCACAGAACTTGTTAAACTCTACAAATTTCAATCAATTTAGTTGAAATTCTTATTGCTGATTTGTTTGACCTAATTTTATAGCGTCTACAATGTATTCTTACAACAGCGTGTGTTTATATCTACTTCAGATTGATCGAGATAAACTTTTGCAGAAATAGATTCATTACCATTTTGCTGTAGGTACAAGGAACCGAAGTGATGATCAAATGTTTAAAGCGGTTCTGCATATGCCCTGCCTTGAAATTCCATAATATTTCCATGACATCGCGAGAAACTGACGTCATTTGACATGTCAACTGAATGCTGACATTGCTTCAAGAATGCCAAATTGAAAAATTCGAACCAATAAGAGTGAATATCTTGGAAGTGTTGTTGAAGTAAATTGTGAGTTTTAAACAGCTCTACAATTTTGTATGACAAGATTTTGTCTATCTCATGCGGTTTATAAGTTGTACTAAATTATATATAAATTCACCAAGTAATTGAATGAAGAGGACTTCACAGAAAATTTAAGATGTACATTATATTTTTATGCAACCATTTTAATATGGCATTTTAATCAATATCGTTGTCAGTTTTTTAAAAAAAAAATATATATATATATACCCCAGAAAAGGTAGTACATGATAGAGGATTTTATTGAAAATCTCCGTGTCTCAACTTTGAAGATACTGACTTAAAATATCAAGTTTGGCATTTATCTGACGATTAATTTTGGAGTTATTCTGTTAAAACGCACACACCCATGCACCTTTTCTAAAAAGTTTGTTTTTGAATTAAGGCGGCCTCAAAGCATGTATTTCTGGTTAAATCTCAATATCGAATTTTCGGATGGAATGCAACACTTCTGTACCTATTATGTCGTATTACAGAAAGTAAAAACGAATACTGGGTCATATTAAATGATCCAACTGGTGGAAATTGGAAAAGTTTAAAATTATGAAATTTGTATATTCTATATATTTGTATATTTCCCTTAAATACAGTTCATTGCATCCAAGATTACATTTACTGTAATACCAGAAGTATACTTAATTTAAAAAAGAGACACATTAAATATTTTCAGGTCAACTAATTGGTCTACTACGACCTAACACTTTCCTCAAACGTTTGACCCAGATTACCTGAGGTGATGTGCAATTGTGCTGTAACCACATGTCTAGACGAATCTTCAGACACATCTTCCAAGAGCTCATGTAGTAAGTATTGAAGGAATATCAAGTACAGGTCAATTTTTTCGTCGTGACCTGGCAGAAACTCAGGAGGACGAGGAGGAGGAAGAGGAGGAGGAGGAGGAGAATGCATTCTAGGGTGGAGGAAGAATGGCTGTCAGTATTTCCCTTGCATAAAAAGACAGTCGAACGCGTGATGTGACCTTATCTCACGTTATGTGCGCGCTTGCTGTTTTGTTGTTACTAAACCAACAACTTCCCAGAAGATAAATGGATTTGTCCAGACATTGCCGCATACAAATAAGCGTGTCACGACGAAAAAATCGACCTGTACGTATGACATAGGATGGAAGAAGGTAATGCCCAATAACAAGTCCATCCAGAAAGCCTGCCCATATGGTGATAGCGTACCGTTGCTAGAAAACATGCGGGTGCATAGCATGCAGGTTTTCGTTAGCCTAAACATGGGTGTTGTGTAAATTTAAAACTCCTTTCCTGGTGAATTTGGCTTGATAAGTGAGGGGGATCCGCCCTAGAACGTCGGGCTCATCAACACAGGATGCAAGTACCACCTGCAGAAGTGGGCTTGTAGTTTTAAATTCTCTGACCTCACTGCTTATACCCTCTGAAGGCGTTACTGCTGTAGCTGCCGTTCATGCATAACACGCCAGACTGCTGTGATTCACAGTTAGCCTACACCATCTTTCAGTCGTCATGCGTCCTACTCCACTGCTTGGAGTACAGTCTTTCCAAACACAGGAGTGGAGCAACACAACCGGACATGTTGGCGGTGAAGTACTCGTCTCCACGAGCCGTTGTTGAGTCTTGGCAAAGTGGATGTGCGAAAGCACCTAGCGGTGTGGAAACGTTTCCATACAGCTGATGCACCACCCGACTTCGCCATAAGATAACAGCATATCGGCGGCATATTCCCTAAATGCATCTTCCATGTTCAATAGAATCACCTTCCAATAAGCTACAACTTGGCTTTAAATGAAGAATGATAAACAAATGAGCACAAGTATTACAGTGTGTACGATTCTAACGATCGGCGCTTCTCCGACTAGCTCACAAAGCAAACTGAACGGCATCCAAATAGATCTCTTTTAACGGACACCTGACACCAGAGATCATTGAATGAGTTACGTAATAAGAAATACTTGGGAGAGTTCAAAGTGTGTTGTGCCGGTGTTTTACTTTGAGCAGGGAAACGGTTCATTTTTTACATGAACTACATGCTTTGCGTAACCGCCTTCGTCACCACTACAAGCTCTATTACTAGCCCACTACTAAACTCATCGTTTAATTTGAAATCCTTTCAATACTGAAATGTACAGTGAATAGCGTAAATGCGTAGCTGAATTACTTTTCAATGTATGCTGCGATATATAAGGTATAAAGTACCACGGGATCTGGACTGACTACTCATTCCGAACCCTGGGATCCAAGGAGTTATGCTGGTGGGGCTTTTCCATTAGGGCAGCATCTATTTTATACTCTGCTCCCCCTGCGTGACCGAGATTGGATGAGGACAGCATCCTTTCCTCGTCTCCTTCCACACAGGAACGGAATGGATACACCACTTACGCGCGTGAGCCCAATAGGGAAAATCGTATCATAAAACACTACTGAAGAACCTCTCCTAGATGGCTGGTACCGGAGAACATCTGGGCGTCTCACAAGTCTGCCTGGGCGGAAAATCACCCGGCGTAGCCAATCTCTCATGGTTATCGTGAACCACTGCCCCGCCGAGTCCAACCCAATCCGAACAACTCCCTATCGGGAGGGCCTCGAATGTTCGGACCGGCGTACTTCTAGTAACGCCAGAAATACCACGAGTGCCCGGGGCCCGCAGCGCTCGCACCATGGCAGCTGAAGGGATCGGAACCTCCCTGCGAGGTTTATAGGGCATATATGCAAATTTGTAACGGTGGAGAAAGATGTGTGAGTTTTATCGCATCAAATTTTATTTAAGGCTTTAGTACAACGGCCGTCAAATTACATGGTAAAGGCAAGTATGTAATAAATCCGCTTCTAAAAATATGTTATACGTACCCTGATTCATTCTAAGAACGAAAGCTCTTGAGCATGACTCAATCGGGACGGTAGTATTATGCGCAAGAACATAAGGGCCAGTTGGAGAAACATATTTAGACATAATTTAAGCATCGCAGTGTCTTAAGTATGGCTGCTATGCTTTAAAGATATGCTTAGTATTAAACAGTGCCCACATTCGACATTTTTGTGGAGGGAACAAGGGAAAGAAGAAGGAAAGAAAAATGGAGGACAACAGGAAATCGCGAGGATTTGGGGAGTTCCGCAGAATGCTACAGCTGTGGCTAAGTAGTGAGATGATTGGTAAAAGGAAAGGTAGAGGAGAGGAGAGAGTGATAGGATTAAGTCTTTAATCATCAACTAAAAGTGCATATGTCTGGTATTATAGTGTCTGCGTTATTATATACAGTAGAGAACGTGGTGCATCATGAAGTTACATATTAGCTGGTAACTTTCATTAAGGGTTTCGTGGTTGGCCATCTCTTGTGGATTCCGGTGGAGAGGTTGTTGTTCATCTTTTGCTGAATTTCACGGATTGAAATAATTGAAGCTTCTACGGCGACATATGAGCTCTTTGCTGATGGCTGATTCAGTGCTGTTTGGTACTAAGGGAAGCAAAGTTTCGGATTTATTGGTGCTATTTGGTCCTCCGCGTCTTCGAAATACTACTCTGATTTATACAACTTGCGCTGGATAGAAGCGAGAACTTCTGATTGTTGAGTGTTTTTAGGCTTCTATGATTGCAATTCGCTTGGCTGCTGAGAGCCGTAGCGCCTCGATCCGTTTGCCATTTGAGCTTGCAAGCCATCATCGGTGGTAGTTTTGAGGTCGTCGGTGGCGACCTCTATCATCGTCAGCAGTGCAGCAGAAGAGTCCGGTTTGGGCGCTGGGGCACCCTCCAGGATTTGTTGCGTGGCTTGCCGTTCAGGATAAGGCTGTGTTGGCAGCGGTGATGTCTGTGAACGATTGGTCCTCTGCACTGGTGTACGAGGGTTACATTGGGCTGGAGACCTCGTCAGTGTAGTGATCCGTCCTGCAGCAAGTGGTGCAGAAGCGCCGTCTGCGCGTGAGATCCTGTTGAGTGTAGGCGAACCTCAGCCAAAAAACTCAATGTACATTTTGTTTCTGACTTTTTTCATTCGACTATTCCGCATATATTCCATTTAAGCAAAATGTTTTTTCAGCAACAATGAGCTATGAGAGACAACCTACATCCTTGAGGACAACGACCTTTTACTCTAAGTAGGGCACCTCAGTGGAAATCACCAAGGTGATTCAGCCCATGAGAAACTTTTACCCTTACTTGTCTTTTCACTTAACCCTTTTCTTCAAAGTTTAGGTCAACGTCATTGTCATTAGCAGTATATTGTTGGCTGCAGTTTAACTACTTAGAGATTACTTTTTTCCATAAATGGCGGTCCTCGACTAGAGTGGCCCATCATCTTCCAATTCCTCGAACCAGTTCGTCTGAAATGGTCAGTTTCATGCGTCCTCACATAGCCAGTTCAGGTTGTACACACGAAAGTCTCTGTGGTAAAATTACAGGGGAAAGCTCATGATCTTAGAAGGCATTTTAGGGGGGGGGATTGAAATTCAGAATTGACTATCCCCTTTAACTCGAAGACAGGCAGAAAAAAACGTCAGTTTGTGGCACAGAAGTCGAAAAAGAACACCATCTTGACTTCGACGCAAATTTTTTGTGCACCTTATTTTATTCTTCTGCGCTTTTATTGGTGGCTTTGCATTTTCCACTATTCCACTTCTAACTAAATGAAAAGAGGCAAGCGGATAACGTTTCGGTAATTTATGTGTGTATTAATAATCTAGAAGCTCCTACAACAACGAAATTGGGCGTCATATGTTTTAAAAATTATTACGTTCAATGATACTGTGGGCACTTGACATGTTTTCATTTGACTGATTTTGAAGTTAATTTCCATTCTAAAAGTGTCTGTTAAGATTAGTAGAGAGTACCTCTGGACACGAAATGCATATAGTTCTGTAATTGTCTTAAATAATATCTCTAAAATCTTTATCCATTTTAGTTTAGGAGCTGATTAAATATGAAGCATGTCAGAGGTCCGCTTGATAAACTTTAACTGCTTTGATTATTATCACCACTAGCATGTATAAGCGTTTACAGGATTGATCACACCATCTTATTACAAATCTTGCAGTTTTTCTTCCTGCAGGTCTATAATTCCAAAATACTTTTGGAATACTATTCATATCCATACTTTCTACGTGTTTCTTCCACTGCTATATCTTATAAATGTTTCGTTTAGACATTCTGTTCTTAATTTTTTATGGATAGCTTCAATTTTGCTCTAAGTTATGCAATCTGTCGTAAACGTTTTATTTCAGCAACATTCTAACTTTTTCCTTTGGGACTTAGACAGTACCCAACATTCATCCCGATAGAGCAGATTGAGATTGTTGCTTTGTTACAATTCTTAAACCTTAGTTTTATTGTCACATGTGATTTGAAAATATTTAACTTGGATACATTGTATCATATATTAATAATTAAGACATGAACAACATAATTAAGGTCACCTAAGTGCTGAACGAGGCTATTGTATTTTAAATAACGTGATCTTACAAAAGCCAATATTTTTTTCAATGATTTTTGGAGATTAAATTCCTCTGAGATGTTACTTAATTTATGCATTCATTTTGTAGGTTATCTCTGAGACTATAATTAAGATCTGAACCTCTGGGAAACGCAATGTGCCAAGGTTTCTTTTGTTGATTAAAAAAAGTTAGGTTTCTCTTGCCAACTTACAACGAATTTGATTAGAAGTGAAAGCCTATATTTGTTTATCATACAGGGTTATTCAAAAAGAAGGAATAGATTTTAAATATTAATTTTTAATGAACGACAATAGATAGCGACACATACGACACATACAGGAAAGTTCAGAGTTGTAAGCCCCAGCTATTAGTTCCATTCAATGTCCACAGCGCGCTGTGTTTGTTTACGAGAAAATGGCGACGTCACAGGAAAAGTGGCTGCAGGTTGCAAAGAGTGAATTCGTTGTTTCATTGTAGCGTACATTTCGTTGCAAGTTCAACAACGAGCCACCTCGTCATAAAGAATTTACAATTGATACAATAAATTTGTAGAAGACGGTTGCGTATGCAAACGGAAAATCACTGGTGTCCTCGTGTAACAAATGGTGCTCATTTTGAACACACAAAATAAAATGTTGAACTTTTCTCTATTCAGTGACGTATTGCATGTGTCGCCATCTATTGTTGTTCATTGGAAATAAATATTTAAAGTTTGTTCCTTCTTTTTGAATAACCCTGTACATAAACCAACTAAACTTCATTGACTATAATAACTAAACTTTATTTGAGCTTCTGGAAAGAATGAGTGTCTCATATGGAAGCGAGGTTGAATTATTGTTTTATGACTTATTAGCATTTTAATGTTAAAAGCGTAAAACCACATTGAAAGACATTTAGCTTTAAAAATTATGTTTCGCATCTTATATTATAAGCAGAGTTGTTTGTTTCATTGTATTATTGTAACGGATTGTTGATCAGTGTTGATATGAAGTCAACATAAAGTTCTGAAGTATCCAAAGAAATATATAGGATTCCTGTTTTTATTAGTGAGTTATCAAAGATGTAATTTAGTGAGTTAATGCAGTTTCGGAATTATCATCTATGAAGTTTCACAAAACCACTATCCAATATGGCTGTTGCCAACAGTTTTGCCTGAGTTTACCTCAGTAGGCTTTCAGTGCGCCCGGCATGATTATGTCATTATATTTGTTGTTAGAACTCAGAAATTGGTGCATTTACCGGCCTCGGCCTTTGTAAATGTGAATTCTGGCATCCTCCAGCGTAGAGCCTCAGCAAGAGAGAGGCGATTCCATACATTACAAGATTGAAACCTCTGTAGATTCTCTTGATAAGAAATTGCAATCAGATTGCGCAATTTTAATATGGATTAATTACTCTACCATCTGTCTCAGTAGTATGCTTTTGAGCTACTCCCCTGAGAATGTTTAACGAGTACTTAGCTACGGCCCAGGCTACTATAATCTCGCCTTTCTCTGTTTCTCACAGATGTTTAACGTTATATTTTATGAAGGCGCAGGAGTTCAAAGTTACAATATTTCCCGAACGTGAATGTTTTTCACCAAGTGACCTTTAGAAAGGAAATTTTGTAATAGTATCTCTAACATTCCGTGAAAAATAGCTTAGTTGCCAATGACGGTGATGAATTGCAAATGTTTGAGCTCAACAGTTTGACAAATTAATTCGAAGTCGAGGGTAATATACGGGCAGTAAAAACTCAAGTACATCTTGTTAAAGTAGTCATTACAGTCTGTATTCTGTCTCGTTTTAGTGTGATGCACATAAAACCATAAATCACCAGCTCAAAGAGGCTGCAGCAGAGATTATGAAACGCTTGGTTTGTTCGGGCATGGAACGATCTTCTCTACTAGATCCATGTCATGCCTTCTTATATAAAAAAGGAAAAATACCAAAATCGGTCAGGAGGATTCCACGGTGCTTACAAAAAATGTTTGTTTAATTTAATGCAAATTACTCTTGTTGATAGAAACGTGGGAGGAAACAGCAGGCACGTTATAGCCGTGAACACTCTACCCATTTATTATACGTATATGATTTATGAATGTGGCCTTGTGGTTAATAAATTTATGGGTCAATAATAGTTTGCATAAGAGCTATGAAATATATCACGTGCATTAGAGATTTAAATAGTGTTCAGCTAAAGCATAAAAGTACCTAAGGGTTAGTATAGATTTAAATTTATATCTCTCATTGTTTCTTCAAAGATTTATGTCATTCAGCAGCAATACTTTCCATGTTATTATAAAAAAATAGTGGAATAAGTTTGTTTTGCGTTTTGTGCTCTTTATTTACGAATGGCTGGCTTACCCTGCGTTGCACGGGTGCTTATTGTATCTCAAATTCTTCCATTTTCTTCGTCCATGCATTAGACATTTCTGTCTTTAGCAATCTGCATGTCCTGTTTGTGCCATCTTTTATTTGATCTTCCAATATTTCTTTTCCCTATTGGTTTATAAAATTCTTAAAATGCAATGGTAGTCTCTCTCTCTCTCTCTCTCTCTCTCTCTCTCTCTCTCTATTCACTCTTTGAAGATAACTTATGCACTTAGCTTTCTTCTTCTTCTTTCTCTTGTCTACTCTCCCCGTTGTTAGAGCTTAAAACCACAGGATTTACAAACAGGTGCCTGGGGTGACGCCTGTCGGAGAGCATAGACTATGGATCAGAGAGAACAGACAAGATGAGTGAGAGGGTATGCGACAAGGAGGTGATGTGCGCCAATTTGGCGGCGCGGGATTTGTAGGAATTGTCCTGAGTACCACGCTAGCTCAGGTTCTTGCATGGAGCTTGAATCTAGGTTCGTTTTTCAACCCATTTATTTTCCGTCACCTTTTATATCTGATTCCTAATGGAGCCTCGCTATACACACGCATTTCACTGGGCATCGAATTTACTCCTATACTTATAACTACCGCGCCTACCTGCCGACACCTTTCTTTCAATTTGCTTTGAACTGCATCCACAATTGTTTTTAGAACAACCTCCAAGAGAATACTAAGAAAAAGTGATTTTCAAAACTCACCTGTTTCTTTATTTCGAATTTCTCTATCCTCAATTTCGCTCTCTACCTTCTTTCCTATTGGTTGTCTGCTTTGAGTTTCCACATGAACTTCTGTGCGTGCGGCTATCAGAGCACTGGTCTTCGTTTCTATGCACTTATTTTTCAGGTGACCTTACGGTACATGAACAAAAATGTCTTCTGCCCTTATTCGGCTACAATGAAGAAAAACCTATCCCGTTTCCTGCCTGTTGCTTTTAATGCCTCTCCAATCCATACTCATCTTAATAAGTAATGTTCATTCTGAAACGTGGTGTTGACCCAAGAGGAAGTGGATTAAATGAGGAATAATGGCAGATTGCTACTTGAAAACATATTTCATAAATTACTTAACAAGCCGAATTTCTTCCATTTAATAATCTGATACTTCAATAACACAATAATTGCAATTTACAAAACCCTTATTCGTTTACCATGCTTTACATTCTTTACGGCTTCAGTGCTTTAGATTAAGTTATAATAATTACAGAATTGTTTCCTGCTCTCACATTTACCAATATATTCCAAAACTAACAGCAATAAGTATATAGTTCAGACGATCAATCTTTTCCCGATAAAGAATTACTAAAGAGAATTTCGAATAGGTTCAGCCAAAAATGAATTTAGAAATACCGTCCAGAATGCCTTCTATCTAAACGTTGTCCAGTTGTTTTCCTCGTAACCTAGCTCGCCGTCGAAGAAAGACTAATCAACCTTGTGGACAGCACATTGAAGCAAGCTGGTACTGATCCGGCGCCTGCGCAGTCGACGACCACAATCGTCTGACGTACTGCGTGACTCAAAATAACTGCGTCCTTTCTTCTTCTTGTTGTCGTCTGCTTGAGAACCACTACCATAGTCGTTTTACTTCTGTTCCCGTACATGTCAGCCTTCCTTTAGCACAACCCAGTCGCCTAAACTCGATTTCTCAGGGTCAATTGGGCACAATTCCCAGTCTTACTTAATAATATTATTCCTACTGTTTCTAATATTTACTTTCACATTATTATGGCTATCATTTTATACGCATTTATTGCTGCACAGAACGTACTGTCTCGTGGGTAATCAGCCCAAAGCCTGGCATGAGAGCGAGGAAGGAGATGATAGTAAATGGAATTAAGAGGAATGAAAGGAAAGGCGAGATGGACTAAATGGTGGAAGAATGCCAGGGAAAACCGGAGAACCTGGAGGAAAGTCACCCAAACGCCACTTTGTCTACCACAAATCCAACCTGCGGTTCCCTAGGGTTGAACCCGAGCCACCCGAGAGGTAAGCGATCTAACTACTCGGCCACGGTGTCGCCCCGCTTAGTTTTATATTCTTTCATTTTTTCATTCAAATTGTATACATGTAATTGTTATCTTATATCTTCACTTATTTTATGGGCTGTTCTCTTATATCCCGTCGCTGCCCTTAAAAGCGACATTTAATTTACATCAGTATCCTTTTGTTTTTTTCTGTCATAATCTATGCTTCACTCCCTTACAGTGATTTTAACACTGACATTACCGTATAAAATTTCAATTATGTATCTAAAATTAATTTAATTTCATTACCCCGTGATTTTAATGTCATTATTGTACAGCGATATAGAAAAAGGTTAATGTTCACTTTCCTCCTTTACTACTTAGAAATGTAATTTCGTTAAAATCCGATGTGTTACATTCACACGATTTTCTCCATTCCGTAGTGTGTATTACTTTCTCTACTACTATAGTACGTAGGGGGAATATTTCATTCCACCCATATTTCGATAGCGAGATTTCAACGGAAGTACATGTTTTTGAGGCACCCTAATCAAAATTATACATCTTTGGAAACATGTCGTGTCTGTCTGTGTGACTGTGAACAGCATAACTCAAAAACGAAACGCCCTATAAATATCAAACTTGAAATTTAGGTTAATATCTTTCAAAGATGCGACATGAAGATTATCAACAAAATTACCCCACCCCAAGCTGCCCTCAACATAGAACACTTTCTGAAATATTTGATTTTCTAAAAAAATGGCTCTATTTAGAGTAATTTACCATATATTAAAGATATTCACATGAAAAATAAAATGTATATCTGGAATAGCCTATGAAACCCTATTCATTCAGAGGGAATTTTGTATAATCTTGTATAACTGGTAAACGTTAAGCGATAATTGACAACGCGCTAAACAAAAAATATGTAGATCTCTTTAAAACACAGAATTTATTTAAAATAAGTTTTTTGTGGCATAAGCCGTTTCTGAGATATCCGTCATTAACGGCTCGAATTCTTCAATAGTTATCAGTCTTTTAAAGTCTCGTCAATGTTCAGGCTCTCGCGATTACATAAAAACAGTATGGAATTTTAAGGCCAGCGTTAGCGTTTAGTTCTTAAACATTTGACTGTCGCTGTTCCCGTTGTATCTATAACAAGATGTGTAATTAAGCTTTTTGCAAACGCTTATTTGGATTAAAATGTAATAGATAGAAAAATAAGTTTGCATACCATTAACAAAGATAGAGGGCAGAGAAAGTGATGAGAATGTATCGCATTAGATTTTTTTATATTGCTTCTACAAACTTCTCTTGCAAAAGCTTATTTTATTATCTACGTCAAGTTAATTCAAATAAAGTTTACATAAACAGTTTCATTACTCAAGGAGGATAACGATAGTAAACGATTTAAAAACAGGTCGATATATACTGCACCTAAAATGCTATGCTGTTTCCATGACATTGCAAAAAACATGAAATTACTATAGAAAGGCTTCCTTATTACTTATAAAATTATTATAGTGAGTTACACTACGTGATCAAAAGTATTCGGAGTTCTGGCTGAAAATGACGTACAAGTTCGTGGCGCCCTCCACCGGTAATGCTGGAAGTTAATATAGTGTTGGCCCACCCTTAGCCTTGATGGCAGCGTTCACTCTCGCAGGCATACTTTCAATCAGGTGCTGGAAGGTTTCTTGGGGAATGGCAGCTCATTCTTCACGGAATGCGGAACTGAGGGGAGATATCGATGTAGGTCGGTGAGGTCTGGCACGAAGCCGGCGTTCCAAAGCATCCCAAAGGTGTTCTATAGGATTCAAGTCAGGACTTTGTGCAAGTCAGTCCATTACAGGGATGTTATTGTCGTGTAACCACTCCGCCATTGCCCGTGTAGTATGAGCAGGTGCTCGGTCGTGTTGAAAGACGCAATCGGCATCCACGAATTGCTCTTCAACAGTGGGAAGCAAGAAGGTGCTTAAAATATCAATGTAGGTCTGCGCTGTGATCGTGCCATGCAAAACAACAAGGGGTGCAAGCCTCCTCCAGGAAAAACACGACCACACCATAACACCACCACCTCCGAATTTCACTGTTGGCACTACACACGCTGGCAGATGACGTTGACCGGGCATTTGCCATACCCACACCATGCCATCGGATCGCCACATTGTGTACCGTGATTCGTCATTCCACACAAGGTTTTGCCACTGAATGGAAATGTTGACGCTCCTTACACCAAGCGAGGCGTCGTTTGGCATTTTCCTGCGTGATGTGTGGCTTATGAGCAGCCGTTCGACCATGGAATCCAAGGTTTCTCACCTCACGCCTGTCACAGTACTTGGAGTGGATCCTGATGCACTTTGGAATTCCTGTGAGATGGTCTGGACAGATGTCTGCCTATTACTCTTTACGACCATCTTGAAATGTTTGCGGTCTCTGTCAGTCAACGGATGAGGTCGGCTGTACGCGTTTGTGCTGTACATGTCCCTTCACGTTTCCACTTCACTATCACATCAGAAACAGTGGACCTGGGGATATTTAGGAGTGTGGAAATCTCGCGTACGGACTTCTGACACAAGTGACACCCAATCACCTGACCACGTTCGAAGTCCGTGAGTTCAAAGGAGCGTCCCATTCTGCTGTTTCACGATGTCTAAGTGCTATCTTAGCCACCCAAAATACATATACAGAAAACAAACTTATGCAACAAATACAGATGCCATATAACCGCGCAATGGAACAAGGAAAACAAGTGATATTGTTTTGGATTATATCCCACAAACAAATACGAGGCAATTAGTGAACGAAGCAGCTAAAGCGGTCATCCAAAAACCAACATTTAATGCAGAGATAGTAACAATCCATTCAGACTTAGTCCTATACATCTGAACCAAAATCATCACTTCATGGAAAAAATATGGTCTCAGAATCAGGGAAACTTCTTACTCTAATAGGATCTTCAAACAACAAATGTCTTTTTACAAACTTAAACAGGAAACATCAAATTATCATTACCCCTTAAGAATTGGACATACAAAGATGATACACTCCTATCTGATCACCAAAGAAACTCCCTCAGTGTTCAACATCAAAAACTCCATTGGCATTTTTCCATGTAATCCCAGAATGCAATTGTTGTAACCCACACAGGAAAATATATAACATCCCAAATAATATCAACTTTTTTAATGATTCAACAATGTGTATAAAATATACAACTGTGTAATGAAACTTAAAACAATTGTAATACAATTAGAACTTTTGTTCAATTATATTAATTACATAAGAAAAACATTATCTGTTTATCACCAAATGATATTATGTATGTATATTCCAAGGAATCTATTAATGTTCAATCACCACTGTATTAATGTAAGAGTCGTGAATAGACATTGAGAGTTAAAAAGACTTAAACTAAATAAATTTTAAAAAATTGCAGCTTGCCAGTAATTAAAAAAGAATGGAATGACGAAAGGATTGAAACGTTCAAACCAATACTAATGTCTCTGAAATGACTAATGCCACAAAACGTTATTTAAAATAAGTTGTATATTTTAAGTAGATCTACATTCTCTTTGTAATAAGCTTCCGTTTCTCTCTTATGGTTCAAGCATTATAAAATTTCAAAAGGTTTTCGAATTAACAGTATTTCTTAAGAGCATGACTAAAAAATTAAAGATATACACTTTTTTCATGTACATATCTTAATATATAGCAGTTTAATAAAAACTATTAAAGCCTTTATGGAGCGAAATTATCAATATAAAGGGTAATCTACCCGACATTTCTTTTTAGAAAGGTAGAATCAGACTACTGAAAGATTCAATGCCACAGCAAAATTTGAACCAGGATCTTACAGTTTCCGTTCGGTTGCTTTAACCAACTCACCTACCATGGCAATATCCGGAAGAACATTAAATTCTTCAGCTGCTCGCATTTTCCCGGTAAACCACAAGGAGATCTCAAACTGTTTTGAGATGATGACATACCCCAATGGCGACTTACAATCCCGACTTAAGTCCCGGGATTTATCTGTGGCCCGCATTCGGGAGGTCGTGGGTTCGATTTCCGTGGCCGACCTTCCTCACCCATGTTTTTTTCGTGGTTTATCCTGGTCGCCAGGCGAATGATGAGAAGGCTTCTCACATCCCACGTATTTCCTGTCCCTCCATTTCATCTCCATTCTGTTTCACTTCATCTTTCATCCGTTGGTCTCTCTCAGAATTGGAAGTGTCGGCGATGGTGTTTCGGTGCGGCGTGGCAGGGCAAGGGATGCTCTTTGTGACTCTTTCCGGGGTATCCTCTCTGTGCGGGATGGGGTCCCGGCCTGCCTGTCCGTCTCTGGAAACTTAGGGACCCTACCAATCCTATACCGTCACCCCTGGTTCCTGCCGTCCGGTGTCTCCTCTCGCCTCATGCTTTCTCCCGGGGACGCCCCTTGTAGGGCGTAGGTACAAAATCCCTCATATGGATCAGTGCCGAGTTCCCTCCGTAGCCAATCCAATCCCGGGCTTCATAGTTGAGTCTCTATCAGGTCACAAATGGAGGCAGCTGGAGAATTTAATGTCTTACCGGCATGTTGGCATGACAACTCAGTTGGTTAAGGCAACTGGACGGAATCCGGGGGATCCGTAGTTTAAATCCCGGCTATGGCATTCAATTTTCCAGTCGTCTGATCCTCTTTTCAAACTTTGTGCTACACATGGCTTGTGTGGAAAGACAACTAATTCCATTTCGTTTTTAGTTATGCCGTTCACACACACACACACACACACACACACACACACACACACACGCGGACACCTTTTCTAAAAATTCTTGTTATAATTCAGGGACCTCAAAACATGTATTACCACTGAATTCTCTATATCGAAATATTCTTTGGAATATTTTATCTTAATAGGTACGCGGTAGAGAAAGTAATAAAAATACTGTAACAAATAACTAGAATAATTTTTATTTTGAAGTTTTGTCCTGTTTATTCACAACTGCCAGTCTCGCCTGGTATTGCACAGACGGCTTTCGGTACATCGAATTGATTTCGTTAATTTTATTAAACCCGTGATCCTTATGCAATTATTGTGCAGTGATCTAGCAGATATTTTTACATCCAATCTTCTCCTTTGCCGTATACCGCACATTTAATCCCACTAATAAGAAAAAACCCATTAAATTATGGTCCTGGGTGCAACTGTTTTCAAGGCTTTGTAGCTTTGTACTAGAGAGTCACCAGATATGTGTTTATGACCAAAAGTTGTTCTATTTGACCCCTAATGTGACACCTCAAAACGTGTGCCAAATTCTCTCAAACATACTTTATTTATAGTGGCTAACACGAAACGATACAAAAATAGGATGTGAGTATTCTCGTGTATTCATTATAGTATTTAAATATAAAGCAATCCTTCTATCACTGTTACGTTACTTACAATAAATGTTTACCTATGGAAGACATTCAACTAAGCAATAAGTGCTTATCTCCATGCCATATGAAAAACTTCACTTAGATGCTTAGGCATGGTATTGTGATTTAACCGTGGGAAGAAAAAAGAAGGATCGCGAACTTTCAAGCATGTCAATCGGGAAAATACAAACATGCCATATAAATATTTTGTAATGCTGAGAAAAATTCTGATATAAACTTTGTATTTTAAAGATCTCTGTGTTTTTACTGTAGTAAGTTTTTATCTTATCTCTTGTGATTTCCCAGTTATACATAATTGCAAAAACGTTAATCAGTATAGAGAAGACTTCACAGGGTAATTCTTGAAAGTTCGTGATATTTGCCTAAGAATATCTGAAATATTTAATTACTTTAATCAAAATCGTTAGTTATCCAACAACCAACATTTCATTTTTGAGTTATGCTCTTCACCGACACACACACAGGTTGGTGATTGAGAAAGCAAAAATTGAAATTTTGTGCGTATTTTGTAGAACGGTCGGCGCCATAGTCGAGTGGTTAGACCGCTCGCCTCTCATCAAGGCGTTTGATTCCATATGTGGGACTTATGGTGGACAAAGCGGCGACTGAGTGGGTTTTCTTTGGGTTCTCCGCATTCCCCCATCATTTATTCCATTATCATTTATTCCTTTCATCTGTTTCGCCGTCATTTCATATCATCTCCTTTACCACTCTGATACAAAGCTTCGGGCGATCATCCTTCCTGGCTGTTCTATCCATTTTATCTATCAGTGCGTCTGCTCCCTGACAGGCGTCTGACCCAGACACGCGCTCGTAAGCCATAACGAGAAGGGTAAACAGAGAAAGAAGAAGATGAGTTGCAGAGCATCTGTTAAAAATATAAGAATATAGTGTGATTATTACAAATAAAGTGTTTTTCCTTAAGTTTTAAACGTCAAAACATGCCGTGTGAATAAAATAGCTTATTAATCGTTATGTGTTACTTCACTGACGGTATAGAAGGGTTTTATGAGCCACAGAGTGAAAGTTCTATAATGAAATGCCTGTGTTGGCAAGGTCACCTTATGAGTAATTCACCGGTCCATTTCAGGAAAGATTGAAAATCTATTCCACCGATATTAAATTGCTAACTTCATTAACCAGTATGTCAGAAACAATTTACGATATCAGACTGAAAGCTTTACAGAATAGACATTCATGTTCTTTTAAGTTTCCTGAACTGCTTTTATAGGTGGCGCCGTGGCCAAGTGGTTAGACCGCTCGCCTCTCACCGAGATGGCCCAGGTTCTATCCCAGGGACCCGCATGTGGGATTTATGGTGGACAAAGCGGCGTCTGGGCGGGTTTTCTCCGGGTTCTCCGGTTTCCACCGACTGCTCCATCATCACTTTTCCTATCATCCATTTCGCCATCATTTCGTTATCATCTACTTCCTTCATCCCATTCTGGGCATCGGGCTGATCACCCTTCCTGGACATTCTGTCTGCTCCATGGCGGGCCTCTGACCCCAGGCACCCGCCTGTAAGTCCTGCATAAGATGAGGTTAAACAATTAATGAATGAACTTTTTATATATCAAGTTTTTTTTAAAATTAAGCATTTTTATTAAAATTTATAACCAACTCAAACGTATACCAAACTAGATCAATAATAACACTGAGGTAAAAGTTTTAGCATATCAACATTTAATTTATGAATAGTTCATCAAACATATCATTCACAGAAAAAGCTTTCTAAGAAACCAAGAAAAATCTCAGATGTATTTACGAAGAAAGAATCGTATTCCTTAGAAATAAGGAAGCTGTCATATCCAGAAGTGGTACCAATTTATAGAGAAAAGTTCCCATAAAAATGAGCTCTAAAGAGTATAGGAGTTGTAATTTTTTTCTGTAAAACGGTGCAGGATTTAAAGTAAAAAATGCAAATACACTACCATTTTAATCATCTGATTGTTACGTTCATATGATTTTCTCTACCCTCTTTCGCTTGTTAGTGTGTGTACAAATTGTTCTTAAGAACGATCATTTTCCTATATATCTCATTTTAATCGAGACAAACCTTACTGGTAACAGCTGCATTACTCATTTCGTTATATATACGAAGGGAACAGGGAACAGCGACAGTCAAAAGTTTAAGAACTGGAAGCTGTACGCTGGCCTTAAACTTTAAAGTGCCTACTAAACAATTCGAACCATCAATAATGGATATTTTCAAAATGCCTGATGACACAAAAAAGTTATTTGAAATAAATTCTGTGCTTTAAAGAGAGTTTCATGTTTTGTGAAGTTACATTTTCGTCTATTGCTTAAGGTTTATCACTTAAAAAAGATTATATCAATTTCCTTCCATTTGAAGAGGACTTAAGACTATTTTCAGAAAATTCAAGATATAAATTTTATTTGACGTATAAATATATTTAATATATGATACTCTAAACCAAATGTTTAAAGCCATTTTTTAGAAAACAAAAGTTTCCAAAAATGTTTCATGTAAAAGGTAGTTGGGAGTATGAGCATTTTCTTGAAAATCTTTGTGTGGTTCCTAAAAATGTGTTTTTTGGGGGTTCAGGGATCCTAAAAACTATATTTCTGATAAAATCTAGGCAACGAATCTGTGGGTGGAATACAATACTTCCCCTATGTAGTACAGAAAATAAAAATATGTTTAAATATTAATTATTGTGCTTACAATGATAAATTACACATAAAATAATCATCAAATCATCAATTTAATCTAATAAAATAAGTAATTCCAACTTAAAGACTGCATAGGGAAACTAAAAATGTAATTTTGACAATTTTCGCCATTTAATAAAATCGTAGTCCAAAAGGAAATTTTCCACTATGCTGAGCACGAGTTAGTGCAGCTAGGAGTAGCTAGGTCTGTTGCAGCTAGACTTCAAGATGCATTCTTACATAAGACCCCAGTTATCCTACACTATTACTTCTAACGTACAAGTTATAGTAAGGTGTTTATGTAATGGCTGGAGCGAATGATTCGCCTATTAATTCAGGTGAAGCAACATCTGACGCTTACAGATGATTACAAGCAACGTTAACCTGAGGAGCTAACAGGTAAAAGAGCACAGTTTGCTATAATTATTGTACTCTCTTATAAGTTACGCAGCATCTCATTGGAATACTAAAGAAGTTGTCGCAATTTGCGGTGTCTACTTTTAACCCTTAACGGTCTTGTTAACGCAAAGAAATCAATATCAGGAATATATCCCTTTCCTAAATATTTATATGTTAATACTGGCTAGCTTTCTCGCAGTTGTGTTGTTTTTAAATATGGAATTATCATCTAATAATTTCTTCCACTAGTCTTTGTGAAATTATTTTGCAGCAATCTAGAATATTTATTTCCCGGCTTGGAGGCGTACTTTAGTGTAAGCCGACCATAATAAAGGAGTAAAATCTCCTGCTATTTACAAAATTGAGGTTGAAATACTGGTGGTTATGCTATACAGCCCATAATTAGTAATGGGACAATATCACTATTTCTCGATACCGATACTAATTTTTGAGCACCGATACTCACTTTACAAAAAACTAAAGGCGATAGCTTGATCACTGAATTATGTTATCAGTAGTTTTCTGTGTATAAAAGTATGTAACCCATTTTTACCTTCTCTACTACGTATAGTAAGTAGGGGAAGGATTGTATTTCACCCAAAAATTCGATACCAAAATTTCACCGGAAATACATGTTTTGAGACCGTCTGAATCCCAAAAAAAGCATTTTTAGAAACATGACCGTCTGTGTCTGTCTGTGAACAGCATAACTGAGAAACGAACAGTCGGATAAATACCAAACTTGGTATTTAGGTTCAGTATCTTCCAGAGATGCGACACGAAGGTTTTCAAGAAAATCCCCCACCCCAGATTACCCTTTACAAGGAACATTTTTGGAAAATTGTAATTTTCCCAAAAATGGCTCTAACGATTTTGATTAAAATATCACATGTTTAATATACTTTTATGACAAATAAAATGTGCATCTCCAAATGTATTCTTCATTGCGAACGACTTTTGCATAACTGGTAAAACATAAGAGATAGACAAAATTTTACTACACAAGAAATGTAGTTCGCGTTAAAATACACAATTTATGTCATATACGTTTTTTTGTTGAGTGAACCATTTTCGAGATATTGCTTGTTATTTCCTTAAATTTTTCAAAACTTATTTTCTCAAATGGGAACTCGTTATTAATTTTTTTTGTCTTGGATATGCAAAGAGTATTAATCTGTGGCAAAGAGAATGGTGCTGCACATAGCAACCAGTTATTAAGAGATATGTATATGCTTAAAGGCTACTGTATTTCTATGTTGCTGTTGCAAATACAAAACAAGGGGAACATAGTCCGCCTTAAGCGAGAGTAAATATTTTTAGAACTGGTTGCTATGTGTAAAATGTAATTCTCTTTGCATGTCAAAAGATCGTTTCTGCAAATGTTTGTCTCGATTAATATGAAATAGATGGAGAATAAGAGTTTGTAGAACTAGTTTGTGCAAGAGTAGGGAAAATCATGTGAGTGTAACACATCAGTTGTTTTATTGTATGCCAATTACAAAATTGTTCTGGTTTGGCGTTCTCCAATTGGCAGCATTTTTTATCCTTATTATTCCACAGGTTATATATCCCCTATTGTTAGCCAAGTCTAATAATAATAATAATAATAATAATAATAATAATAATATCTATGCTTTTTTATGGAGCTATATTTTGTGCTGAAACTTTGTTTTAAATGATTTTATAACCATAGAAAAAAATCCTAACAATTCTAATTTATTCTGAAATCTTGAAAATATAAACTAATATATTCATATATTGCATGAAACTCAAAACAACTAAACATAATGTAATAAGAAGTTAGCCATATAACACTCATATTTATTATTAAGTTTGTGGATTAAACCTCTCTATACCAATCCACATGCATTAGCATATACATGTTTAATACCAAGGAATGTAGGTACAACTAAAATTTTTAATAAAAAATAAAGGAATGCAGAAATATAAATGAAACAAACATTTTTGTTTAGGAACACGAGCATTCTTGAGAGAATATGTACTTTCATGCGCTGTATTATCTCACGTTCTGATTTGTTTCTGCTAGATTCACAGATTTTGGTCACCGGAGTAGGTAAATGTAAGGACAGAAAGTGGGACATCAAGCCAGGCTGTTGCAGAAACATGATTTAGTGCATCAGGTAAATTAGCTTCATGCGCATCTCAGATAATGCTGCACGTTACGTGACTACCTCTGCTCCTTCCCCTATTGTTTTTTAAGTTTTTATTTTAGATTTAAGAGTCTATGAAATATTGCATTCATTCACCCACAAGAAACACAGTCAAGGCCTATCAAGAACGATAGTCCAGCTCCCTTTGGGGACACGTGTGAGGCAATAACATGAATTCTCGATACCTTTCATTCCTTATCTAGCATAAACTTAAACGCAACCACTTTCAATAAAGCAAAACTTAAACATTTAGAAGTATTGATAAAGATCGAAGGTTTATCTCACAGTGCTAGACATACTATGATACCCCAAGTATCGAGAATATCGAGGTGTCGACGATATTGAGGTCCCATCCCTAGCCCATAACTATATGTTAGCAGTGAAACAAATATCTATTCAAACAACTGTAACTCTTGTCTGGATCCCTTCACACATCGGCATTAAAGGAAATGAACAAGCTGACTTAGCAGCCAAAGATGCCACGCACCTTTCATTAGTTCACAAATCCATCAAAATTCCGTATCAGGATGCTGCATCACACTTTAAAAGAGCGATCCACAGCCTTTGGTGGCATCAATGGACCCAGACCTCAAGCAGTAAGCTGTATGCTACTAGACATGAAAAGACCAATCCCTTCCCATATACTGCCTTGAACCGCCAAGACCAAACAATTGCTGCTAGATTACGAATCGGACATACCTCTATCTCTTCACCAAAGAACCATCTCCGGAATGTTGTTTTTGTGCTACAAGGATCACTGTTAAACATCTACTATGCTAATGCCAACAATATGATAACTGTCGCAGAACTGAAAACATTTCCTCCTATCTCCACACTGTAATAGATACTCAAGTGGCCTATCGAAAACTAAATAAATTCCTACAGAAATCGATCTTTTTAACAAAATGTAAAATGTTTCAATATTATAATTAATATTTTCTCGTTCATACTTGAATACCTATCTTAATATTAATATTTATTTGACCAAGTTTTCCATTATATATTTTATGTTCTCTTTATATGTTCTCTCTATGTTCTCTTTGTGAACATGTAACTGTTTTTCTAATTATGAATTAATATAATTAATTGATAAGTCGCATATGACCATGCAGTTAGCGTGACTTTAAATAAATAAATAAGAAAAATCAAACAGATCGAGGAAGTAGTAGTGTTTCAAGTAGAGGAATTATTCTATTCTACCCCATAAATCATTGGTTCACAGGAAATATTCGGTGTGGAGGCCTCCAAAACTCCAAATAAGGTACATTCACATTAAATTCTCTATCCATTTTTCTAACACAAAGACAAACAAATATCTCGGAAATGGTTAACCTCATAAGAAATTGAATCTTACATAAATGTTTTTTTTTAACAAGATCTACATTTTTACCTTCTCTACCATTTGTATATATTAGCTAGTGGAAGAAAAGGAATGTGATGGAAAGAGTTTTGAAACGCTGGTACAGGAATCTGAAATTCTATTATGGTTATATAATTAAAACATGCATGAAGTACTAAAACGCATTAGGGCACAATAATTAGGGAAGAGATTCTTCGGAAGAGATTGTATGGGGAATGTATGGCAGAGGAGTGCAAATAATTCAATTAGTTATTCGAAGAAAGTAAGGGATAGATTAGAAGACATTGAGAGGTAAGAGGTATGGGCAAGTTTTGAGAATAAAAGTTCTTTGAGGTTGTACAAGATAATAAAAAAAGAATGGGGAAGGGAAAAGTATGTCGATAAATGTGACAAGTAGGGCAGAAACGGATTTAAATGGGTACGATAAGAGGTATTGTATACCAAAGGTTTTAGGAACAGTAACATGGAAGTATGTGTTATGTGTGGAGCAGCAGAGGGTATGCTCCATTTTTTGATTCAGTATAAAGTGTAAAGTGGAGGGAGGGTATTTGGGATAAAAAATGGGATAAATTGGAAAATAGTACAATAAAAATGTGACAGAGAATGGGGAAGATGTAGGAAAATGAAGGAATATTTAGGAAGACTATGGAGTAAATGGATTAGAAAAGTAAAAAGAGAAAATGATGGAATGGAGTCAAATTAGAACCCAAATGCATGCAGACAATCTGGAAGTCACAGCATGCTGAACACGTAGGAAGGTTGTCAGTCTTAAGTACAAAAAATGTACACTATGTGATCAAAAGTATCCGGACACCCCACAAACATAGCTTTTCATGCTGGGTGCATTGTGCTGCCACCTACTGCCTGGTACTCATTGTCCGCGACCTCAGTAGTCATTAGACATCGTGAAACAGCAGAACGGGACGCTTCGTGGAACTCACGGACATCGAACGTGGTCAGGTGATTGGGTGTCACTTGTCTCAGAAGTCTGTACGCGAGATTTCCACACTCCTAAACATCTATCCATACCATCATAAAGGAATTCCAAACTGCATCAGGATCCACTCCAAGTACTATGACAGTTAGACGTGAGGTGAGAAACCTTGGATTCCATGGTCGAGCGGCTGCTCATAAGCCACACATCACGCAGGAAAATGCCAAACGATGCCTCGTTTGATGTAAAGAGCGTCAACATTACACGATTGAACAGTGGCGGGCAAAACGTTGTGTGGAGTGACGAATCACGGTACACAATGTGGCGATCCGATGGCAGGGTGTGAGTATGGCAAATGCACGGTGAACGTAATCTACCAGCATGTAGTGCCAACAGTGAAATTCGGAGGTTGTAGTGTTATGGTGTGGTCGTGTTTTGCCTGGAGGGGGCTTGCAGCCCTTGTTGTTTTGCGTGGTACGATCAAAGCGCAGACCTACAATGATATTTTAAGCACCTTCTTGCTTCCCACTGTTGAAGAGCACTTCGAGGATGGCGATTGCATCTTGCAACACGATCGAGCAGCTGTTCATACTGCAGTGGCTGTGACGGAGTGGTTACATGACAATAACATCTCTGTATTGGACTGGCCTGCACAGAATCCTATAGAACACACCTTCGGGATATTTTGGAATGCCGACTTCGTGCCAGGCCTCACCGACCTACATCGATAATACCTCTCCTCAGTTCCGCACTCCATGAAGAATGGGCTGCCATTTCCCAAAAAAACCTTCCAGCACTGATTGAAAGTATGCCTGCGAGAGTGAACGCTGTCATCAGGGTTAAGGGTGGGTCAACACCATATTGACTTCCAGCATTACCGATGGAGGGCGCCACGAACTTATACGTCATTTTCAGCCAGGTGTCCGGATACTTTTGATCACGTAGTGTATGTAATTGTTGATAAATAAATATTCTATTCTATAATAGGTACTGGAAGCATTGCTTTCAACCCAAAAATTCGATAGCAAAATTCTACGGAAATACGTGTTACAGGCCCCTGGGTAAAGAAGAATCATTTTTGAGAGAGGTGATCTAAAATGTAGTTCATTGATGAAATATAGTCCATCTGTATTAATATCATTAATACTAACTCAAGGACATCCAACTAGCAAATTAAAAAATTCTCATTGGCAGTGTTATTTTTTGCCTATCTTCGGAATTACATAACCAATTAGTCAGTGAAATGGCTGGTGTAATGCAAGAGGGGAAAGTGTAAGGCTATACATTCATTGCCAACCTAAATTCTATGGGAGCGACCTTTTTCACCCGAAACGTATGATGGAAAGTAGGAAGTAAGATGTGTTATTGGAGGGTTACACCACATGCACTGCAACCATCTTGATCTATTGTGACTATACACCCGGGAGGCAGGGATGAAGTGAAGGTGCTGTAGGAAGTACCAGGTCCATAGGCAGACAGGATCACAGAGTAATGCAGATGTCTTTAGCATTTCTTGTTTGAACACCCGCGCACCAGTGGCGAGGAATCCCAAGAGGGCTTTGCAGCGACCCTAACAGGCGGGATGGCTCATTTTGGTGTTCACTAGCAGATATCTTTCTAACGCGCATGCATCCATGCCATCTGTCCTGCACCGCAGGGCTTAAAAGCACACCTGAAACGTGAAATGGAGATGAAATGGAAGGAAATGTGGGAAAGCAGAAGTCGTGGTAGAATAGCCCAACCCGGCATTGGCCTTGCTGACGACGGGAAACTACGAAAAATCCCACGGTTAACGGAAATCGAACTTGTATCCTCCTGAATGTGTGTCACAGACATTGTAGCCTGAACCATCCCACTGGGTAAGATGGAAATTCTCAATGTGTTCCTCGCTATGAAATGCGAGTGACCCAATTATTAAAATAAATACATAAATCCTTGTACAAGTGGCGTACAATAAATGTATTTACCTTTAAATTTTAAAGTTATTTCTGAAAATTTTCGGAAAACTCTTGAAATGTAACCATATGAGCGCACTTACAATATTTTTAAAATTTATATTCTAGTACAAAGCTTAAAGCACGCACGTCGACGTTTCTCCGAACTTAGACATTTCTGAAGCTTCATTACAAGAACATTCCAGCAGGTTTGTAGTGAAATGGAAATTTCCGTTGTTTCACAATGCGTACAAGTGCACGACGACCTGAATTTTTCATACGAAATTTTGTTGCATTAAAAATCCAGACTGTAGCTTTCCACACAACTGGAGGTCAACGTATTAATTCGTAAAAACATGGCAACTGGCTAACTCTGCGGTAGGCTGTCTTCATTTTCATAATAATGACGGTGCTTCTCCAAAATATGCTGTATGATTACTGGTTTGCTTTCTTCATATCACAGGTTTACCTTATTTGACTTTGTAACAAACAGATGTCGATGTTGCAATGTTATTTTTCATATTTTGAACATTTGAAGTAGGTCGCAGAGATTTTACACATACAAAAGCCGAGGCAGTCTCTAATATAAATCTACTTACAGAATGTTAGATTTTTGCAACGGACTTCTTAATAAAGGAAATGTACTGGATAAATAACATTGAACAAATAGGTTAAGGACTACTGTTTTTCCGAGCGGCCAGCGTTCTGTGTTCACAGCTCAGACGTTCCAGGTTTAATTCCCGGCTGGGGTGGTGGAAGTTTTGATTAGAATCCTTGCCTACCTTCCTATATTTGGGGTTGAATACGAGGTGTTTTTTCTTAAAAATTATTACGAACCAAAGTTAACGGAACCTTCAATCAACCAGTTATTTCTCAATCGAAGTCCCGATAAGACCACAGAAGTTTAAATGGGCTATACAAATTAAACAACAAGAAAGAAAGTTAGCGTTTTGCTTTATACTTGACTGAAAAAAGGAAATTTTTACTTACCACTGATGTAAGTTTTAAAACCCCATCATTGCTTATTATATACTCTTTTTTTCTGAGCAGCTAAGCTTTATTTCATATGCAGATTTATTAAAAATTCAGTGAATAACTACAAATCTATGTAGATATTAGAAATACTGATGTGTTAAATTCACAGGACTTTCTCTACCCTATATCATTTATTAGTAGGTATACAAATTATTCTTACGAAAGTTTATTTTCCTAACTCCTTCGTTTTAATCAAGATAAACCTTTGCAAAAAGAGCTACATTTGTTACGATACAAACGGAATAGCCATTTTCAAATGTTTCAGAGTTGGACGCTATAAGCTGCCTTTACAATTTCATACTCTTTCTGGTACATCGTGAGAAACTATTTAAAATCGACAGGACTTTAAAAAGAATGGCTAAATAGTGAACCATTTGGACCGTTAATAACGGATATATCCGAAATGGCTGATGCCAGATACAAGTTATTTGAAATAAATTGTGTGTTTTAAAGAGATCTACGTTTTTTCAGTTTTTTTCTATCACTTTACGTTTATCAGTTATACAAGATTATACAGAATTCCTTCCGAATAGAAGAGTATTTCAAATGCTATTTCCAGCAAATTAAAATAAACGTTTTATTTGTCGTGGAAATATATTTAATTTATGGTATTTAATCGAAATCATTTGAGCCGTTTTTAGATAATAAAAAGTTTTGAAAAGTGCTTCATTAAAAGGATAGTGGGGTAGGAGGAGAATTGAGAATCTTTGTCTCTCATCTTTGGAAGGTACTAAACCTAAATACCAAATTTGTATTTAGACCTTTTTTATGCTGTTCACATACACAGACACACACACACGGACATTTTACTAAAAGTGCTTCTTACTTCATTCATGTACCTCAAAACATATACTTCCGGTGAAATATCGATATTGAATTTTTGAGTGGAATGCATTACCTTCTCTACCTACCATGTATGTGGTAGAGAACTTAAGAATGTAAAGGTAGAAACATCCACTATGTGATCAAAAGTATCCGGACACTTCCAAAAAAATTCTTTTTTCATATTAGGTGCATTGTGCTGCCATCTACTCCCTGGTACCTATTATCCGCGACCTCAGTAGTCATTAGACATCGTGAAACAGCAGAACGGGACGCTCCATGAAACTCAAAGTCCACTGTTTCTGATGTGATAGTGAAGTGGAAACATGAAGGAATATGTACAGCACCAAAGCGTACAGGCCGACCTCGTCTGTTGACTGACAGAAACCGCCGACATTTGAAGAGGGTCGTAAAGAGTAATAGGCAGACATCTATGCAGGCCATCACACAGGAATTCCAAACTGCATCAGGATCCACTCCAAGTACTATGACAGTAAGGTGTGAAGTGAGAAACCTTGGATTCCATGGTCGAGCGGCTGCTCATAAGCCACACATCACGCAGGAAAATGTCAAACGACGCCTCGCTTGGTGTAAGCAGCGTCAGCATTACACGATTGAACGTTATGTAGAGTAACGATTCACGGTACACAATGTGGCGATCCGATGGCAGGGTGTGGATATGCGAATGCCCGGTGAACGTCATCTGCCAGCGTGTGTAGTGCCAACAGTGAAATTCGGAAGTGGTGGAGTTATGGTGTTGTCGTGTTTTTCCTAGATGGGGCTTGCACCCCTTGTTGTTTTGCGTGGCACGATCACAGCGCAGACCTACATTGATATTTTAAGCACCTTCTTGCTTCCCACTGCTGAATCGGGGTTGAAGATTGCATCTTTCAACACGATCCTGCACCTGTTCATACTGCAGGGGCTGTGGCGGAGTGGTTACACGACAATAACATCACTGCAATGGCCTGGCCTGTACAGAGTTATGACTTGAATCCTATAGAACGTTTTGGAACGCCGACTTCGTGCCAGGCCCCATACCTCTCCTCAGTTCCGCATTCGGTGAAGAATGGGCTACCATTCCACAAGAAACCTTCCAGCACCTGATTGAAAGTATGCCTGCGAGAGTGAACGCTGGCATCAAGGCTAAGGTAGACCAACACCATATTGACTTCCAGCATTACCGAGTGAGGCCACCACGAACTTTTACGTCATTTTCAGCCAGGTGTCTGGATACTTTTGATCACGTAGAGTATCTCTGGATGTTACTGGATAGATAACAGTTGAAAGTTTTATGATCACTAAGATTGCATCCCTTTAAAAGGAAAACGTTGCTGCACAGAAACTACAGAGCAGCAGTCAATTTCTTGCGAGATACAAATCAAGGGTTTCAAACGTTTATAGCAGATATAAATTTGATTTTGAGTTTGTTAAATGTGTTATAGAAGTGACGTATTGTACTCCAATAATGAATTCAGGGCAGAATACAGCTCACAAAATTATGTGTGTTTTCTACGTATTCCCGATCTAATTACAGAAACAAAATTTATAATTTCAACATGTGAATAGCTTCCAAGGAAACTCTCATGTAGCATCATAAGCTTGTTGGCTATAATAATATACGACGTACACCGGAATGGTAAGTAAAATGCACTTGAGCGGAGCGGGATAGCTCAGGCGGTTTCAGCTGTGCCCCGCATTCGGGAAGTCCCAGGATCGATCTCCGCCAACCGCCTACTCTGGTAATGGGTTTTTCATGGTTTCCCCGAATTGCCAGGCGAATGCTTGGGTGGTTCATCTTCTACCACGACTCTCCTTCCTCTCATTTCATTACTCATTATCTTCCTTGCTATCTGTTTCAGGGTTATAGGACCAGGCGACAGTGTTCGGCGGATTGCGGCTGGAAGGAGGCTTGCGCTCTGTAAAGGTTTCTACCCTGGCGTCGCTGCGGTACCGCTCAGTTAGGTCTCTCCTCAGTGTGGGGCTCGGCTCTGGGGGACCCTGGAGGTTGGTGGTTTGTGGGCAGGGACCTTACGGCGTCGGATGTGTTCTATCCGGAAACGTTAGGGACCCTGTCCATGCTTGTGCCCGTCGGCATGCGAATCTGTTCGCCCATTGGATCTCTCTCTTCATCTCTCCCTCCCAGGGATCACGGTGGAAGCACAATGGCCAATTGGCCTGCTTGTGGTGCTCTAACCCGGTTACGGAGGGCCTCTCCTTGACCCGTACTTTTACCTTTGCCTTAAAAATGCACTTGAAGCCTTAATTAACGTGGTTTTATAATCAATAATAACACATTAAAGTGGTTGACACTTTGAACAGAGTAAATTATATTATTTCAAACATTACTGAAAAGTAATTAACTACCGGAATTCGTATAACTGAAGGTGAATGTAGATTACATACCTCTTCTCAATTTTTACTTTCTCTACTACGTATAGTAAGCAGGGGAAGTATTGTATTCCACCCAAAAATTCGATACCGAAATTTTACCGGAAATATGTTTTGAGACCACCGGTTTCCAAAAAAAATTCCGATGTGTTACACTCGCATGACTTTCTCTACTCTTGTACAAACTATTTTTTACAAACGCTTATTCTCCATCTACTTCATGTTAATCGAGATAAACATTTGCAGACTCTATCTTAATGCTAAGTTTCTTGTAGATGTAAGGGGAATATATATTTACAAGGGTAATATAGAAATACAGTAGGCTTTAAGCACATACATATCTCTTAATAACTGGTTGCGAGGTGCAGCACCATTCCCTTTGCCACAGATTAACACTCTTTGCATATCCAAGACAAAAAAATGAATAACGAATTCCCATTTGAGAAAATAAGTATTGAAAAATATAAGGGAATACTAAGCAATATCTCGAAAATGGTTCACTCAATAAAAAAATGTGTAGGACATAAATTGTGTGTTTTAACGCAATCTACATTTTTTGTGTAGTAAACTTTTGTCTATCTCTTATGGTTTACCAGTTATGCAAAAGTCGTTCACAATGAAGAATACGTTTGGAGACATTCCCAGAAAATTCAAGATATACATTTTATTTGTCATGAAAATATTTTAAACATATGATATTTTAATCAAATTCGTTAGCCATTTTTGAGAAAACTAAAATATTCGAAAAATGTTCCCATGTAATCTGGGGTGGGGGGATTTCCTGGAAAACCTTCGTGTCGCATTCTTGGAGGATATTGAACCTAAATACCAAGTTTAGTGTTTATCCCACTGTTCGCTTCTGAGCTATGCTGTTCACATGTTTCCAAAAATGCTTTATTGGATACAGGGGTTCTCAAAACATGTATTTCCGGTGAAATCTCGGTATCCAATTTTTGAGTGGAATACAATAGTTCCCCTACTTACTATACGTAGTAGAGAAAGTAAAAATGTTTTTTTTTGGATTCAGGGGGCTGAAAACATGTATTTCCGGTGAAACCTCGGTATCGAATTTTTGGGTGGAATACAATACTTCCCCTACTTACAATACGTAGTAGGGAAAGTAAAAACCATTTTTGGAAATATGACCGTGTGTGTGTCTGTGAACAGCATAACTCAGAAAGGAACAGTCGGATAAACACCAAACTTGATATTTATGTTCAGTATCTTCCAAAGATACGACACGAATGTTTTCAAGAAAATCCCTCCAGCCCAGATTACCCTTTACATGGAACATTTTTCGAAAATTTTAAATTTTTCAAAAATGGCTCTAACGATTTTGATTAAAATATCATATGTTTAAAATATTTTCATGACAAATAAAATGTATATCCTGAATTTTCTGGGAATGTCTCCAAAAGTATTCTTTATTGTGAACGACTTTTGCATAACTGGTAAACCATAAGAGATAGACAAAATTTTACTACATAAGAAATGTAGATCGCGTTAAAATACACAATTTATGTAATATACATTTTTTTAGTTGAATGAACCATTTTCGAGATATTGCTTGTTATTACCTTAAATTTTTCAATACTTATTTTCTCAAATGGGAATTCGTTATTCATTTTTTGTCTTGGATATGCAAAGAGTATTAATCTGTGGCAAAGGGAATGGTGCTGCACCTAGTAACCAGCTATTAAGAGATACGTATGTGCTTAAAGGCTACTGTATATCTATATTGCCCCTATAAATATATATTCCCCTTACATCTACAAGAAAATCAGCAATAAGATTGAGTCTGCAAATGTTTATCTCGATTAACATGAAGTAGCTGGACAATAAGCGTTTGTAAAAATAGTTTGTACAAGAGTAGAGAAATTCATGTGAGTGTAACACATCAGATTTTTTGTATTGGATCTGCAAAGAGTATTAATCTGTGGCACGTAGCAATCAGATATTAAGAGATATGTCTATGCTTAAATGCTACTATATTTCTAAATTGCTCTTGCAAATACAAAACAAGGGGAACATAGTACGCCTTAAGCGATAGTCAAATATTTTTAGAACTGGTCGCTATGTGTAAAATGTAATTTTCTTTGCATGTCAAAAGATCGTTTCTGCAAATGTTTATCTCGATTAACATCAAGCATATGGAGAATAAGAGTTTGTAAAAATAGTTTGTACAAGAGTAGAGAAAGTCATGTGAGTGTAACACATCAGATTTTTCAGTAATTACTGATGCGCACCGAATGTACCATACCACTTTAACATCTGCGTCTTCTTTACCGCCTCGGACTTCAAATTCTTGTTGAAATTGTGAATCCTTCTGTCATCCATATTATAATTTTCAAGTAATCCACTTTGAGTCACGGCAACAATCATCAAACAATTGACACAAAGCATCCTAAATTATAGTGTCTTACTAAGCCATCGTATTAGTTATAGTAGTTTTATTGGCAGCAGTATATTACCGGAAATGTTATTAATAGTGACTTAAATAATAAAATAAAGATTGTGCAAAGGTAGTGTTCTATTCCTAGTATTGTCTTTTCAAACTATACCTCGATTTTTTAATAATGCACTTCCCATATTCATATTGGAATATACTGTTTCCAGTTCTCGAAACCTTTTTGTAAACAACCAGCGCTATTTTAAATGTTGAGCTTCCCCTATGTGTGGAATTCGTCTCTTAATTTCAGGTTTGTTTGAAATAACCATCTAATGAGGTTCTTTATTTCAGAATATCCCTGTATATAGAAAGCATGTAGTGTTTTAAATAATTCCGAAAGCCTGTATGACATGGAACCCCATAAAATGCAAGTGAGTATTGTGCGAAGTGTCCATAATGAAATAATTTGAAAATGTGATTTTACTCCCGCTTTCAAAACATGTGCTTTTAGAAGATTTTGTTTATGAAATTTAACCGCAGACTGTCTGTACAGTCTGGTTATACTAGCTCCGAAATCCAAAGGTCACGGATTCGATTCTCAGCTGGGGAGGAATTTAGCTACAATTTCGACTGTTCCCTATATTCCCTTAGACCTAGAAAATGAGAGAGAGATTGCTCTTCTTCACGGTAATCTTTGGTTTCATGACCTAGCTTTCGGCCCTCTACACTCTACTCTTCTTCAGGGTGTCCTATTTTTAATATGTACTTATTTGGATCGATCAGTGGTATTGTCGCTATACAGATTTGGTTAAAAATATGAGAAGACAATTACAATACAAAAAAACTGCAACAAATAAGCTAACAAAATCGGAGGTCAACACCTTTGGGGCCTCCCTGGCGACATCAGACTGGTGATATGCTGGCATATAGATGAAGCGGATTCATTTGTAGCTAACTGCACAGGGATTTACAGCAAATGAACCTGTGTCAGGCCACTGCGGATCCTGTGGGAGGTTGTGAATAAGTGCCAAGTAGAAAAAAAGCGTCTTAAACACAGTGAAGATGTTGAAACAACTTCTGTGCGTGGTGACGGACAAACTCCTGAATAGTGAAAATGCCAAGCTCCGGGTGTAACTGTAAATTCCGGACAAACCAAGGGGCATGGACAGCTGTGCGTAGAAGTTTGTTTTATAACGACTTGAGTCTTCTGGGTTCTGCTGCAGCCTGCATCGCCCCACACAGGGCAAGCGTACGTCAGTAGATGACCTAGAAGAGAGCAATACAGATGAACGATTCACGGTGCAGAAAGGATTTGCGATTAATTATTAGATAAAGTCGAAAAACACGAGAATACGCTAAAGTGAGTTTTTGCTGTTGATATGAGTCCTCCAGGTGAGACGATGGTCAAAGAGTACCCCAAGATATTTCGTTATTTCATCATTCTGCTTTCATGGTAAGTGGTGCCATTAAGCACAATATATGCGGTTGGTGTACATTGACGGAGCGTGAAGGCAACATTTCACATTCGTTGTAGTTGGGAGAGATGTCAAGTTTCAAGCCAAATGTGAAGGGAATGTTAGACTGTTTTAGGCAAGTAGCAGCGGCAAGGATATTCTCATCAGACGTGAATAACGCCATACCATCAGCATAAATGAAAGTAATACCATACTGCAAAGGAGGAAAATCCGAAATGTGGATAAAAAAATTGTAGGCCCCAGCACGCAACCTTGAGGAATGCCAGCGAGAACTGATCGGATGAAGAGCGTTCAGATCATAAAGCGACTGAGAAGTGCGATTTGCGAGGAAACTGTGAATGGTGTTATATGGATATTCAAGTAGACCAATTCCATGCAGCTTTTACCATAGACCGACGTGCCACACCCTATCAAAAGCTTGAGCGAAGTCCAAGAAGGCGGCTAAAGCATTCTGATTTCTTTCAGAAGACTGGACTGGACAATGTGCTTCGTAACCCTAAGGAGTTGGTGTGTCGTAGAATGGTGATACCAAAAACCAAATTGAAAAGTGGCAATATGTAAGTAGTGGAGAGATATTTGCAAACACAACCCTCTCAATAATTTTTGACAGTGCAGGAAGACGACTTATTGGGCGAACACCAGATAGTTGGTGAAAAGACTTGCCAGGTTTGTGCAGAACAATGACTTCCGCATGCTTCTAATGGCAAAGAAAATAACCCAAATGGAGTATTGCATTAAAGAGCGATGCAAGAAAATCGTGAGCTCTGCTGGAAAGGTTCTTCAGAGCAACGTTAGGAATAAGATCATGTTCAGGAGCTATTTTCGTAACAGATTCTTGAGAAAATAGCTCACTTCCCTGGGAAAGGTGATCTTAATGGGAACAGGCGGACAGATGGGCAAAATGCAGGGACGTTTGCTATATCTGAGTTGTAAATAGTGTCAGCAGCAATACATGTGAAAGAAGCCTCAAAGTAGTCAGCAAAATAGTCGCATTTTTCTATATCACTCGAGTAGTGGTCATCAGCAGCTTGAAATGGTGGTATAGAGGTGGGTTCCCGCAGAATCCAACTTGTCCTTTTCCATAGAGTATAATCCAATGAAGAAACAGTAGGAAAATGACGCTGATATGAATAATACCTATATTGATCCAGCGCATGTTTAACCAATCTATCCTGAAGAAGACCTTGGAGTGTAGTAGGCCGAAAGCTTGGTCATGGAACCAATTATCACTCGGCTGCAGTCCCGTGAAGAGAAAGTAAATAACCAACGCCGAGAAAGTTTCAATTCATTAATGATCCCTATAGTTATTTACGTACCAAAACTACTATATGAACGACTATGCCCTGAGAACGACGGAACTAGTAAGTAGTGTGTCTCAGTAGCAAGGTTTTGTAAGTTTTCCGATAATAGCAATACGAATAATAATTTGGAGTTATTTTCATTTTATCTGAGAGGGTTACTACGTTTAACGTACAAAAATCATTCATTTCAAAAAAAAATGCAGGAATTTGTTGACATTTTAATTCAAGCAAGAAACTGCAGATTTAGCACCATCCAGTGAAATCTATGCATTTATACAGGTTGGACCATTTAAGTTGAGACTGTACAATAATTCCAAATCTAAGCGTTGGAGAAAGAAATGTCTTGAATAAAAGTTGCTTAATAAATGCCATTAGCCGTGTTTTGTTGGGAGGACGTTATGGTGATCATTTTAGGGTCAATTTATTTATTTTAATGTAAATATATCTTTTGTATGTTGTTTTTTCATTAGAAAATGGTTTATGAAAAGCTGCTTTTTTGTGATAAGGAATAAGGAAATAAAATATAAAATATTTGTTCCCAGTTACGAAATGTAACTTTACACTCAAATGACCATTCATGGATGGTCCAACCATTCAATGCACTCTTCGTCCACAGCCATTCAGAATTTTCGTTGTTGTTTAATTGGTATAAGAACAATTGTAAGGTGCTTCATGCAAATAATGTTTAGTTTTTTTATCAGGAGTGAAAAAGTAGCATAAAAAAGATAGGTTCCCATTTAAAAAAAATTAAATTGACACTAAAGTAACCACCACAGCGTCCTCCCAATAAAACACGACTAATGGGATTTTGTTTCCTCATAAAATCCAGCAACTTTTATTCAAGACATTTTTTTCTACAGCGCTTAGTTTTGGAGACATTGTACAGTCTCAACTTAAATGGTCCAACCTGTATAACAAGAATTGGTTGTGAAATCTGGTGCAGAGGAAATTTTTGTTAGTATTCATGAGACAATGCCACTGGCTTGCTGAAACATTTTTTTCTGACTCAACGTGGGCTAAGTACTATAATACCTGAAATAGCCAACAGAATCTATGAGTGATGGGGTTGGTTTTTAACTTGAGATGCCGCTGCTTAAATTCCAGTAACAGTTCTACTTAACTTCCATACAACCTGACTTTAATGCTTAGAAGAACATATGACTGTTATGATGATCTTCAGTAACTTGGCTAAAGAGCGCAGCAATATGTATGGCAGTTTTAAAGCGGCATGCAGGATCGCAGAATACATAATATTGCTGAAGAGTATGTAACAGACAACATGTCATCGAAGAAATTGCATTTCTAGAATGCACCTATAACCTGCAATTCAATCTATATCAGCAACTCTTAACGATATGCAGGGATCATCTGTGTAAATGAACATGATTCAGGATTTGCTACAGGTAACGTCACCAATGGTGGTTCGTTTAATTATTGTAATTTCCATCTCTAATTAATTGCAGTTAATTAAGTCTTAAGAGCTTACGAAGATATTAATCTCGAGAGCGTGATGTCAATGTTAGAAGCTAATTAAATGTTAGATTCTGTATTATACTGCTTTCTTGTAGCTGCATAAACTGAATACATTAAAGCTACCTTGTGTTGCATTATCATGGTAAGTTCTTTACAAATCCTAAGGATCTGGGAGGATATTAGCAATTATTAGATAGATATATACCGAGCGCGATAGTTCAGGCGGCAATCTTTGTTGCCCGCATTCGAGAGGCCCCGGGATCGAATGCTGAGGTCGATTCTTCTCTACTGCGATTTCCTTTCTGTCATTCCCCTTTCATTCCGTTTCCTTCTCCTCTTGTAGGCGTGCTTCTAGTTTTCGTACTGTATGGTAGTGCTGGACAGATGGCGGGATCCATGCTCCCACATACTCCCCGTGGACAGCAGAGTGCTGCTCTACTGCTGGGTCGTTGAATCGTTCATCGGATATACGAGATTGGACGTATCCGAGCGTCTCTGTAGCCGTAGGCATCTAGCTTCCTGTGTAGTTCCTTTACTTCATCCCTTCCTCCTGGGGGGTGGTCGACACAACAGATCTCTGTAGGTCGTGGTTCTGAGGCGACTCCCTCCGTTTACAACCTGTAACATATACCTATATATATAGTTATGTCGTACCTAAGCAATTCAGTAATAACCAGAGCACCATAAATACAAGAAAAAACAATACAGAAAAATCTGATGTGTTACACTTACATGACTTTCTCTACTCTTGTACAAACTATTTTTACAAACGCTTATTCTCCATATGCTTCATGATAATCGAGATGTTAATCTTATTGCTAATTTTCTTGTAGATGTAAGGGGAATTGGTAGCCTTTAAGCTATAGTCAGATATTTTAAGATCGAGTTGCTATGTGGAGTATTCAATTCACTTTGTATTACCAGGAAAAAAAAAATGAATAACAAATTTGAGAAAAAGTATAAGTATCGGAAAATTTAAGGGAATAACAAGCAATATCTCGAAAATGGTTCACTCAACAAAAAATGTATATGACATAAATTGTGTATTTTAACGCGATCTACATTTTTTGTGTAGTACAATTTTGTCTATCTCTTATGGTTTACCAGTTAAGCAAAAGTCGTTCACAATGAAGAATACTTTTGGAGACATTTCCAGAAAATTCGAGATATACATTTCATTTGTCATAAAAATATCTTAAACATACACATCTCGTCTAACAACAGAGTATTTGAAGGTTCAAAAAATGGAATTGATGGGTCATCCGCCATACAGTCCTGATTTGGCACCCAATGACTTCTTTTTGTTCCCGAACATCAAGAATAAATTGCGTTGACAAAGATTTTCGTTGGCAGAAGAAGCCTTGATGCCATCGAAAACCATGTTTTGGAGGTGTGTCAAGAAGCCTGGAATAAATGCTTTGAGAAATGGTTCAAACGGATGCAAAAGTTTATTGATCATAAAGGAGAATACTTTGAAAAACAGTAAAGCAGTTTTCAATCAGAAATTACTTTGTTTTAGTTGTTATAAATGGTGCCCCTCGTAAGAACTCTCAACGCATCTAATCGCTAGCGTAACAGTTCTTGCATTCAAAAAATATATCCTCGGTTCCATCACTATAATTGTGGCGTGCCAAAAAAAGACATTTTTCACGCTGAACCCAATCTAGTACTGCGTAAGTCATCCAAGCACACAAACACAATACACATTGATAATTTTTATATTTTTACTTTCTTTACCACATACATAGGAAGTGGAGAATGTATTGCATTCCACACAAAAATTCGATATCGAGGTTTTACCGGAAGTGCATGTTTTGAGGTCCTTGAACCAACAAAAGGCATTCTTCGAAAAAAGTTCAGTGCGAGTCTGCGAACAGCATAACCTAAAAACGAAAATTCAGATAAATAGAAAACTTTGTATTTAGATTCAGTACTTTCCACTGATTTCAAGAAAATCTCTCACCCTTAAGTACCCTTTACAAGGAACATTTTTCTAAATTTTTAATTTTCTAAAAGTGTTTCTAATGAATTTGATTAATATATCACATATTAATAAAATATTTATATGACAAATAAAATGTGTATATTAAATTTTCTAAGAATAGCCTATGAATTATACTTCGTTCTGAAGGAATTTTTGCATTATCTTGTATAACCGGTAACATTAAGTTATAGACTAAAACATATTACACAAAAAGTGCCTCTCTTTAAAACACACAATATATCTCAAATAATTTTTGTGACATCAGCCATTTCCGAGATATCCGTTATTAATGGTTCGTCATTATTTTAAAGTCCGGTCAAAATTCAGTTGTTTCTCGCGATTCATGGAAACAGTATGGAATTTAAAGGCAGCATTTAGCGTCCAGTTCTTAAACATTTCACTGTCGGTGTGTCTATAACGAAATGTGCAATGTAGGTATTTCCGGGAAGGTTTAGCTCGATTAAAATTAAGTAGATAGGGAAATAAACTTTCGGAAGAATAATAGGGTAGAGGGTAGAGAAAGTCATATGAACGCAACACATCAGATTTTTACTTTCTCTACTACTATTGTATTCCACCCAAAAATTCGATACCGAGATTTCACCGGAAATACATGTTTTGAGAGCCGGAAATACATGTTTTGGAAACATGTCCCTTTGTGTGTGTGTGTGTGTGTGTGTGTGTGTCTGTCTGTCTGTCTGTCTGTCTGTGAACAGCATAACTCAGAAACGAACAGTCGGATAAACACCAAACTTGGTATATAGGTTCAGTATCTTCCAGAGATGCGACACGAGGGTTTTCATGAAAATCTCCCTACGCCAGATTGCCCTTTACATGGAACATTTTTCGAAAACTTTCATTTTCTCAAAAATGGCTCTAACGATTTTGATTAAAATATCATATGTTTAAGATATTTTTATGACAAATAAAATATATATCTTGAATTTTCTGAGAATGTCTCCAAAGGTATTTTTCATTGTGAACTTTTTTCTCTTGGATATGCAAAGAGTATTAATCTGTGGCAAAGGGAATAGTGCTGCACCTAGCAACCAGCTCTTAAGAGATATGTATATGCTTAAAGGCTACTTTATTTCTATTTTGCCCTTGTAAATATATATTCTCCTTACATCTACAAGAAAATTAGCACTAAGATAGAGTCTGCAAATGTTCATCTCGATTAACATGAAGTAGATGGAGATTAAGCGTTTGTAAAAATAGTTTGTACAAGAGTAGAGAAAGTCATATGAACTCAACGCATCAGATTTTTTTTCTTAGGTCTGCTGGCAAACTCGCAACACACTAACTACAGACGTGAAACGTCTGGTGCTGGTTCTGATGGCACTGGGTTTGCTGGGTCATCCACTTCTTAGCTGTCAGATCCGTTCAAGCCTTTGTTTTTGCCTGCTTCCTTCTGTTATCTCTTTACTGTTGCATCCATCACGAGGTAACTGTCTAGAGAGCGACCAATATTTTCTTCGCTCTCTGCATCAGAAATCTTTGCAGAAAGTGTTGTAGTATCAAACGGAACTAGCCCTGCTATCCAAAGTTCCCAATGAAGCCCAGAGTTTTCCCATTTTACGGCAATGTCAATAGAAGACTCACTTTTTTCTAAGAACTATAATATAATAAGGGACTAGCAACGTTATAACGAAAAAACAAAGCATAAATAGTGTACTTCCGCATAAAAAATAAATAAATGAACCAAGAGGCAACAACAATATTTTTCTCCATACATTCGTGCTTGATTCTATTAGCATTCTGCTAGACTTACAGGGGCCATTGTTACATTGATAACACAGATCGAGCTGAGATTTTTCTTAGTGAAAGTAGTTCGAAAATAAAAATACTTGTCTCGGCTTTCTCTCTCATAGACCCAAGTTTTACAAGAAACAAATTGTTTATAAGTTAGAAGGATCCACTAATAATATATAATTCCAACGGGTAATTTTTATATCTTCAGTTTTTTTTCTTTTTTCCTTCTTTTTTAGAGGCACCCATCACTTGTAAAAAAAATCTGATGTGTTACACTCACATGACTTTCTCTACTCTTGTACAAGCTATTTTTACAAACGCTTATTCTCCATATGCTTCATGTTAATCGAGATATCGAGATGTGAATCTTATTGGTAATGTTCATGCGGATGCAAGGGAAATATGGTAGGTTTTAAGCGCTAGTCAAATATTTTAACGCTGGTTGCTATGTGGCGCATTCTATTCTGTTTGCATATCCAGTGCATAAAAAATTGAATAACGAATTTGAGAAAAAGTATATTGGAAAATTTAAGGAAATAACAAGCAATATCTCGAAAATGGTTCACTCAACTAAAAAAATGTATATGACATAAATTGTGTATTTTAATGCGATCTACATTTTTTGTGTAGTAACAGTTTGTGTATCTCTTATGGTTTACCAGTTATGCGAAAGTCGTTCACAATAAAGAATACTTTTGAAGACATTCCCAGAAAATTCAAGATATACATTTTATTTGTCATAAAAATACCTTAAACATATGATATTTTAATCAAAATCGTTAGAGCCATTTTTGAGAAAATTAAAATTTTCGAAAAATTTTCCATGTAAAGGGTACTCTGGGGTGGGGGGATTTTCTTGAAAACCTTCGTGTCGCATCCTTGGAAGATACTGAACCTAACTACCAAGTTTGGTGTTTATCCGATTGTTCGTTTTTGAGTTATGCTGTTCACAGACACACACACACACACACACAGACACACACACAGACACACACGGGAATGTTTCCAAAAATGCTTTTTTTGGATTCAGGAGGTCTCAAAACATGTATTTCCGTTGAAATCTCGGTATCGAATTTTTGGGTGGAATGCAATACTTCCCCTACTTACTATACGTAGTAGAGAAAGTAAAAATGAAACTTAACTCTGGTCGATTATTATCTTTAGTACGGTCTTGCGCACACATACTTGTAGCTTCGGTGTGGGGCAAAGTTTGTTATCCCGTCCCATTCGCGGTTGTGTTGATACATTGACGAAGGAATCAGTATTTTCTGTTCAGTAGTTCAATGTCTCCATGCAGCGTGGCATGCGTTAATTTTAATTCTTCTCAAACATTACTTGGGTAGAAATGCATAATTATTATGAATGATCCAACTGCTGGAACGTCTGAATCTGTATGTTATATACATGCATGTTTACATACGTTGAATAATACTGTTTCTTTATAATGACGCATTATAAACACATGTTATCTTGCTTTTGAAATAAAATATATTTGAAATAACAATTTTTTTAAAGTTTAGAGTTATGAAAAGTATCTTTAATAAAGTCTCTCATGTTTAAATTGTGCACACGTTCTCGTATGTAAACGGTTTAAATGTGCATAATATTATAATTTTAATTCACTTCACTTGTCAGTTCCGAATTCATTATTCGATTCTTCAAAACCACAACCTTCATTTCCCTTGTAGCAACCTTGCATACAACGTCTGGCATAGTACCAAGCAGCTGATCGTTGGGCAGAAGACAGATTTCAAGTCAGCCGTTATAACTTATAGCTTAAAATTTTTCCGGGGAATAGAGCCCTATGGGCGATGAATAGATAAATAAATGAAAAAAATCTAAATACTCCGTCTTGGTGCCTGATTTCCTACACCAGAACATGCATTGCAAACCTTTATACTTTATTCCACATTTACCAAAAAACATATGACATGCATTATCATTTTACAGATTTTACTTACAAATACATAAAAACAAAACAAACTTATAAGAGTTAAATAAAAAGGAATATTGTTTACATCTAAATAAGTACCCACATTTTAAATAATTTCTATCTGCTAGAAGCCAGCAAGAACAGGTAACTGGAAACCAGCTAACTAAACTATCTGTTCTAGGTCTAATATTATCTACCGGTATCTTGCATTAAAACGTACTGGTATCCAGTACGAATATGTTCCATATTTTATATTTCTTTATGAGTTCTGCACTTGTGTGTGTAATTTATTTCTTTAGCCCTTAATTTAACTTATTTTTCTTTGCTTACTATAGAAATTTTATTACTTCAACACTGTATTCACCATGCTATTATGTGCCCTTTTTAATCCCATTCAAATGGTTTAATTTACTTTATTATTGTTATTATTATTATTACTATTATTATTACTATTATTATTACTATTATTATTACTATTATTACATAATTTTATTTGATTTATGAATTATTTATTATTAAGTATTATATACAACTACAATATTTATTTCACTCGATTTCCTTTTCTAATAATTCCACCATACAACCTTACTTATACATTTTACACTCCTTATATAACTTTAAACTCTTCATCTAACTTCATCAGACTATTTTTACTTATTTGATTTAATTTTAATTAATATAATTACTTAATTATCACAAATTAATTAACTTCTAAATTCTATATTTGTGTTATTTATTTTATTTAATTTCTACATAATTTATACTTCTCTACAGGTATTCTTTCCTATATTTTACTTATTTATCATCTTAAATAATTTCACCATATTACTTCATTTATCGCTTTTCGCTATTATTATATCTACTTTTAAAATTAAATTACTTATTTATCTATTACTCTACACCTTGGCAATAGAATAAATTCCATTTCCTTATTAAATTTAAAATTATAATTAACTATTCTGCATTAACTCACTTGCCTACTTTCACATTATTTTAGTTTTAATTTAACTTTATAACCTCTAAAGTTAATAATTTAATTGAATACGCTTCACTATTTCATCAATCCTTCTCCCACTATTTTATTCTTTTAATTCTGTCTTTTATAACCATATACTCGTAGGTTAAAATTCTAATTCAATACACCTTCACTCAACCTATTTTTGATTTAAAGCACTTATTTATTTATTCTTGGCCTTTTAAATTGGCCCTGTAATTCACTACACTTCACACTAATCTTCTACCGGTCACTACTACCGCACTACCTCCCATCCTCTTTGGCTGACACCTTCTTCCCCCCTTTTCCTGCAGCTCGCCACCCACACCTGGCACCACCTTCTCCTTCCTCCTCACTATAGTTATGATCTCCTTCCTCTTCTTCTCTTTTCGCCTCGATCATCTATGCACCAATTCTCCTCTAATTATGTTAATTTCAAAATAATAAATCTTTTAATCGTTTCTTTCTCACTATAATTCCTCCTCCTGCTCCCCTCTCTTCACCACCGTCATTTCCTCTCCTAGTTTTTTACTTTCTCTACTACGTATAGTAATTAGGGGAAGTATAGAATTCCACCCAAAAATTCGATACCGAGATTTCACCGGAAATACATGTTTTGAGACCCCCTGAATCCAAAAAAATCATTTTTAGAAACATGTCCGTGTGTGCGTGTGTGTGTGCGTGGTGTGTGTGTGTCTGTGAAAAGCATAACTCAGAAACGAACAGTCGGATAAACACCAAACTTGGTATTTAGGTTCAGTATCTTCCAGAGATGCAACACGAAGGTTTTCAAGTAAATCCTCCCACCACAGATTACCCTGTACATGGAACATTTTTAGAAAAATTTAATTTTCTCAAAACTGGCTCTAACGACTTTGATTAAAATATCATATGTTTAAGATATTTTCATGGCAAATGAAATGTATATCTCGAATTTTCTGGGAATGTGTCCAAAATTATTCTTCATTGTGAACGACTTTTGCATAACTGGTAAACCATAAGAGATAGACAAAATTTTACTACAAAAAAATGTAGAACCATGTTCAGTGAACCATTTTCGAGATAATTGCTTGTTATTCCCTTAAAGTTTCCAATACTTATACTTTTTCTCAAATGGGAATTCGTTATTCATTTTTTTGTCCTGGTAATGCAAAGAAAATGGAATACTCCATATAGCAACCAGCTCTTAAAATATTTGACTATAGCTTAAAGCCTAGCAATTCCCTTGCATCTACAAGAAAATTAGCAAAAGATTAACATCCCGATATCTCGATTAACATGAAACATATGGAGAATATGCGTTTGTAAAAATAGTTTGCACCAGAGTAGAGAAAGTCATGCGAGTGTAACACATCAGATTTTTTCAGTTAGTGATATAAATTTTGTCTAATCGTTCCTTGGTCGTCGTATTTTTCTTCATTCCCACTATACTAATCATTTTCATCCTCTTCTTTTCTTCTTCACCTCGTCGTTACTCCGCCATTTTTCTGGTCGTTGTGTTAACCTCTTCTTTCCCACTATAATTGCCATTTCCACTCTCCCCTTGGTTATAGAAAGCCGAGACAGAGTACTTTTGCGTTCCGTGTATTTTCAATAAAAGGAATCGCAGCTCAATCTGGAACATCCGTAAGACAATGACCGCTTGTTAGTTGTATAGAATTCTCTTAAACATAGTTTCACTACATTTAATTAAAACGAACACAGTAATGAAAACCTGTAGTACAAGAGTTTCAACCCAATAGAAATGATAAATGAAAGCTATCTTCTCCAGAAAATGCTTTCTCAATCTTTTGTTCGTAACGAAGTGTTTTCCTACTACGCGGCGCTCAGAAGATGGTGTTTTATTTCTTTCTCTTGAGATGAATCGATAACAGAATCGATAGAGATTGCGGTTCTTCAGAGGCCGCTTAGGTCGTGAACCCAATCGATATAAGTCCACAGGTCGGCTTAATAATCGATTAGTGAAGCAGAGCAGAACAAAGAGTTGTTAGCTTCCGGGGGAAAAAAATAAAAACTATTTTTCTTGTACGAGTATCAACATATTTCGCAATTGGGCGGTTAAGAAATTTTAGGATGCTAGTAACAGAAAGTTGAACTTTAGGCTAGAAAAACTGCTGAGTAATGTAAGGTTAAACGGTCTTGTTGTTCTGCTATATTTCATCAGAGGATTGCTTTTAACACTGCCGCGTTTTATGTTTGTTTCGTGGAATGTCTTCTCATATCTCTCAATCCATCATTCAATACGGCTATTTATGATTGCCAAAGCGTGCTATTTGTTCGTTCTTAACGCTTAAGATGTGAGTATATTGATATCCTTCTCTAGAATGAATGGTAAGCCTTTCTGTGTGCACAAGCTCCCAATATAAAAATACCGTAACTTTAATTCTTATTTATTTTTATATAGCTTCAACAAACCATTCTTAAGAAAGCTTAGTAGATAGATGAGGCAGTATTTTTAACACTTAAATGATTTCAGTCAAATTATATAATATATAAATTCAATAACTGTGCGCCTTAAAGCAATATGTGTATGTAACAATATATAAGGAGTGTATATTACAGTCGTAAATTTTTATATTATTGTATCCATGTTTAATAATGTTATGTGAATGCATTACGTAATTTAATAATGTACGAGCTCTGAGAATAAGTTAAAAGTTACTAATATGAGGTAACAATGAGGTAACCTTGAGGCAATAATGAGTTTGAGAGTTTAATAATACAACTTCTGATTATTGGTGTAACAATGTAATTTTAGTGACAGTTTATGAAATAGCCAATCAACAACCAGAAAAAGCTTTAGTTAAATGAAGGTATTCTATTGGATTAGGAATAGCCAATCAGAGATTTGAAATACAGGAATTTACAAGTTTAGATGGTTGAAATCACTTCAGTTGCCTGTACACAGTGCTCATAACTGGATGCGTTGCTTGTGCGTCCTCCAGAGATTTAATAGGTATTCGTGTGAGACGAAAAATAAGTTTACGTGTTAAAAAGTGTAATTAATTAATAAAAAGAATCTGACAGCTCTCTATATCAGTGAAGTGTTATTTAAATCGTATCAAGCATTAATAAAAGGAGTGAAGTAAAATTATAATCTGTGAAAGCCTACGTTCTTGTCGCATCACAACCCTGCTAAGAAAAACGTGTCTCTAACAATAATACTGACGCAGCCGAGGCAAACATAAATATATAATATCCATCCTGGGACCTCCCGAATACGGGCCACAGATATAACCGCCTGAGCCATTCCGTTCGGTTTTTTGTTGGAGGTCCAGGGGGTAGAGGAAATCGCAGCGATAGTCAGTTGTTTAAAAGCGAGTGGTCATATACTAGACTTAAAGAGTCCATACTCTTTCCATAACCAGCAAGAAACAGCTGAATAGCAACAGCACTTTAAAATGTGACAAAATATTGAAAAACGCAAAGCAATAATGAGGAATATCTACGATATGGCTAATGCCACCAACAATTTATCTGAATAAATTATATGTTTAAAGACATCACTTTTTTTGTGTGGTCTATATTTCTCCATCTCTTATGGTTTGTCGTTATACGAATTCCTTCCGGATGAAGAGGGCTTCAAGGGCTAATCCCAGAAAATTCAAGATATAAACTTATTCTTCACTTTCGTCACGTAAATATCTTAAGTAGTGGTATTGTAATCAAAACTGTCAGAACATTTTTGAGAGCATAAAATATATCGAAATTTTTTCCATGTAATTTTTTCTATTTCTTTGATTATTACTAGATTATTCGTACCCTTTTTATAACACTTACGGGCCTATACGAGATTACAGGATATTTCACCATGATGAGACCGCGCGATTGAAGCTACCTAGGGATCGCATCTGGTAAGCGCATCCCAGCCCGGCACCTGGGTGGGGACTTCGACCGACCCTCAGAGCAATAGGCGTGCAACGAACCCGTTGCAAGACACTTTCCCGCAGTTTTCACTATTGCAGAGGATTCCTTTCAGCCGTTTTCAATAGCTTTCCCTTATAGAACATTCCTTCTAGACTATATGGGGAGTCTATATAAAGAGGTTGCTCTTACCCTTTAATTAGTTAAGAAGTTACGAACTTAGCTCAGTAAAGAAACCGTAGGGCTTGGACAGTTAAAAGTGGACAGTGTGAGCGCACTTCAGTTATGATTCGATTGGACGGATCAGTTGTGTTCTGTTCTGGCGTTTTTAATTCTTACAAAAACAAGCTTCGAGATCATTATACAATAAAGACAAACATCATAAAGGAATTCAAATGAACTTTGTTAAATAGTTGTAGTTTAAAAGTCGACCCGTTTCAGGTGCAAAAGCTAATGCTAAATGCAAAAATCTGATGTGATACATTCATATGACCTTCTCTACTCTCTATCTTTATTACTTGGTATACAAACACTTATTTTTAAAGCTTATTTTTCTATGCATTACATTCTAATCCAAATAAACCTTTGCAAAAATAGCTACATTACAAATTTCGTTATAGATACAAAGGCAACAGCGATAGTAAAATGTTTAATAACTGGACGCCTACGCTGCCTTAAAACTCCCTAATGTTTCCATGCAGAGAAACAACTGATTGTTGAAAGGACTTTAAAGAATGATCAAGTAATGAATCGTAGCGTTAATAACGGATAAATCGGAAATGGCTGATGCCACATAAAAAGTTATTTGGAATAAACTGTGTGTTTTAAAGAGATCTGCATTTCTTCTGAGTACGTTTTCGTCTATCGCATAACCTTACCAGTTATACAAGATTATACAACATTCCTTCCGAATGAAGAAGACTTCAAAGGCTATTCCCAGAAGATTCAAGATATAGATTTTATTTGTCGTGTAAATATCTTTAGTACATGGTAGTTTAATCAAAATCGTCGGAGCCATTTTTAGAAGATCAAAAACTTCGAAAAATGTTCCATGCCAACGGTAGTTTTAGAGTGGGGGAATTTCTTGAAAATCTTCTTGTCGCTTCTTCAGAAGGTACTGAACCTAAATACCAGGTGTTTATCCAACTTTCGTTTTTGAGTTATACTGTTCACAGACACCCACACACACACGGACCTTTTTCTGAAAATCTGATGTGATACATTCACATGTCTTTCTCAACTCTCTATTTTTATTAGTGGGTACAAACTATTCCTACTAAGCTTATTTTTCTATCTACTACATCTTAATCCAAATAAATCTTAGCAAAAACAGCTAAATACACATTTTGTTATACATACAAAGAGAACTTCGATAGTCAAATGTTTAAGAACTGGACGCTATATGCTAGCCTTAAATTACATACTGTTTTCATGCTATTGTGAGAAACCACCTAAAAATTGATGATATAAATAAATAATGAAAAGTGCTGAACAATTCGAACCTTTAATAAGGAATATCTCAGAAACAGTTTATACCACAGAAAAACTTATTTGAAGTAAATTGTGTGTTTAAAAGAGATCTACAGTTTTTGTAATTTACGTTTTCGTCTATCCCTTAACGTTTACCAGTTATGAAAGATTATACAAAATTACTTCTAAATAAAGAGGAGCTCACTGGTTATTTACATAAAATTTAACATATACATTTATTTGTCATGTAAATTTCTTTAATCTATGAAATTTTAATCAAAATAGTTACAGGTATTTTTAAAAAAAACAAAATTTTTGAAGTATGTTCCATGTCAAGGAAAGTTGTGGGTGGGGAATTTTCTTGAAAACCTTCGTGTCGCAACCAAGTATGGTATTCATCCGTTTTTATACCGTTCACAGACTCACATATACATTGACACACGAACCTTTTTCTTTTATTTTTATTCCGACGCCTCAAAACGTGTATTTCCAGTAAAATATCTGTATCCAATTTTTCGTTGGAATGCAATATCTTCTCTACCTACTGTGTACCTGGTAGAGAAAGTAAGAATAAATCATAAAAAAATATTTATTAGGTCATACCTAATGACAAAACGTACCTTACTTTAACAATACCCCACGTACTTTCTTCAACACGTGTCAAAATTATTACCTAACACGAGTTAAGAATACCATGAAGACTATAGGAACGTTTCGTAGGAGATAGGGAGGCCACTTTATGGGTTTGCCTTGGCTTAGGTCATGAGATCTTATCTTCGTATCAGAAATACGAAAAGTCTATAATACTCAGAATATTTAGGATATAGTATAAGAGATTAAGCCATAGGTTAAGTAAAGTTCTTCATTTGATGCTGTAAAGAATCAAAAATATATATTTTTAATCATTTAAGTTCACTAATAATCTGTATTTTTACTTTCTCTACCATGTACATAGTAGGTAGAGAAGGTATTATGTTGCATTCAAAAACTTGATACCGAGATTTCATGGAAATTGACAGTATTTTTAACACTTAAATAATATCAGTCTAATTATGTAATACAAAATATAATAACAGCCCGCCTTAAAGCAATATGTGTATAGTATAATACATAAAATGTTTGTGGCAGTCATTTTATTATGTTTATATTATTATATAACGTTATGTGAATGTATTACGTAATTTAACAATGTAGGAGCTGTGAGAATTGAAGCAAGCTACCTTTCGTAGAAAACAGAAGTTGCTAACAATCAGGTAACCTTGAGACAGCAATAAATTAGAAAGTTTAATAATGCTACTAATAATTCTTAGAACACTAATGTAATATTTAAAACAGTTTATAATAACCAATCAACAACTAAAAAGCATAAGTTAAATAAAGGTATTCTATTGGAGTAGGATTAGCCAATCTGAAACTTGAAATAGAAAAATTGTACAACTTCAGGCGGCAGATGCTATTGAACTGCGTACCCGATCGGTATGATACGTATTCAGTGTGAGACATAAAAGGAATTCATTACGGCGCGAATAATATAAATTTTACGTGTTAAATAGTACAATTAACAATCTCACAGTTCTACAGTATGATATCAGTGAAGTGTTATTTAATCCTGTGAAAGATTAATAAAACGAAGTTAAATATCAATATAACTTGTGTAAGCCTTCATTCTTTAGCCGTACTACCCTGCTAAGAGATATGTGTTCTAAAAATTGCTACTGACACAGCCGAGGCATACATACATAATATTTAAATAAACATTAAAATACAATGCTGAATTTTAAATGTTGGGGCGAAGGCCACCGGAAGAGTAAACGTGGGGCGAAGGCTACCGGAAAGTTTGTATCGTAGGTGGGGCGAACACCCCAAGAAACATATCTCCGCAAACAGCAGTAATAAGCAACTTCAAGTTTGGCTTTCCATACGTGGGGCTACAAATCTACTTCAAATTACATATTTTGAGGCCTCCTGAATCCAAAAAGAGTATTTTAAAGTCTTGCGATTTACAGTTGATTCTCGCTATTACATTGAACATTCTGGAATTTAAGGCAAGCGTATAGTGTTCAGTTCCTAAACATCCGACTATCACAGTTTTCTTTTTACCTATATCCAAATGTGCACTGTAACTATTTTTGCAAAGCTGTAATTGGATTAAAACATAGTAGATAGAAAAAAAATGTGATGTGTTGCACTCACATTACGTTTTCCACTTTGTATAAACTATTTTTACAGACGCGTATTCTTCATCTGCTTCATGTTAATCAAGATAAACATTTGCAGAGACTATCTTGTTGTTAAATTTCTTGTAGGTATAAGGGGATATGGTAAGCATTAAGCGATAGTCAAATCTTTTAAGAACTGGTTGCTATGTGGAGCATTCCATTCTCTTTGTATGTCCAGGACATAAAAAAAAGAGTGACGAATTCTTATTTGAGAAAAAGTGTAAGTATTGAAAAATTCAAACAAATATCAAGGAATATCTCGGAAATGGTTCATCCGAAAAAAATGTATATGACATAAATTGTGTGGCTTAAAGAGAACTAGATTTTTGTGTAGTAAACTTTTATCTGTCTCCTAAGGCTTACCAGTTATACAAAAGTCATTCAGAATGAAGAGGACTTTTGGTGACATTCCCAGAAAATTCTAGATATACATTTCATTTCCTATGAAAATTTCTTAAGCATGTGATATTTTAATCAAAATCATTATAACCATTTTGAGAAAATCAAATTTTTTGAAAACTGTTCCACTATCTTGAAAAGGTTTGGGTCGTATCCTTGGAAGATTCTAAGCTCAAATACAAAGTTTGGTACTTATTTGACTTTTCGTTTTTGAGTTATGCTGTTCACATCAGACATACACACGGACATGTTTCCAAAAATGTTTTATTTGAATTCAGGGCAGCTCAAAACATGTATTTCGGTGAAATCTCGGTAGCGGATTTTTGGATGGAATGCAATACTTTCCTTACTTACCATATGTAGTACAGAAATTAATAAGCCTTAGTAATAATATTTTTATCCCACTAATAAAGATAGAGGGTAAAGAAAGTCGTGTGAATGTATCGCATCAGATTCTTGCCATATTCTTCAAATATTACACTAATGTTCTCTCAGTTATCAATGCTTTTCGAACGTTTGTCTTACCACAGCATACGTTTTTAGATACATTTATGAATGGTGTAGCTGCTTTTAGAGAAGGGGACATGATTTTTAAATTTGCAATTATTTCTAAATTCACTACTTATCTTAATCTAATAAAAAGTAATTATTAACTGCAATAGTATTTTTGAATGAACTTCACATGTTGAAAACATTTTAACAAAGGGGAATATCATTCACTGCCAAAACACATTTTATTCGTCACTTAGATGCTCAGCAGAGCACAATATTCTTGAGACTTTTGACATAGGCTTAGTGCAGAACACAACTAATCCATTGAACCACATCTGTGCTGTTAGTTAAAACTAACCACCGAGCTGCAAAGCCATTACTCACAACTGAAAGAACTGCACTCGGAACTGTCCAAACTGTTCGATTTCGTGACGGCACTTAACTGAAATAAACCTACTGAACAGATCAGCCCTTTTTATAGGCCTCGCATACAAAGCAAAATTTTCTAGAAGAGGAACTTACTGGAAACGGTCCAAAGGAAATTTCTGGAGTGGGAAAGCAGCACATAATGGACTATTGTTCTGAAGAAGAACGACCGTTAGTCCCACCCAAGACTAGACAGACGAGACGGGAGGCGCTCGCACCGCGGTCCGTAGGTATTTTCGCGCGCGCGGTAACAACATGTGTTTCAAAATAAAGGCATTGGTTATATAAATACATAATTATTTTTAATGTTGAAGTTTTTATGGTTTCCTGTGTTTGCTTTGGGAGGACAAAAAGGATACTTGAAAGAACTTGTTGTACTTGATGTATAAAATACTATTTTTGGAGTAGAATGCTATAATTAATAATCGAATGTAGAACTTTACACATGGATATTAATCCCATGTTGTTTCTTCTGAAATTTAAAGCTCTAAATTTATTTAGTTCTAAAGGGTTTCGCATTGTTTATACGTAGTGTAATATGCAATTCTTTTTAGAGTAAATATTTGACACTTTTATTTTACATTTCTTTTATTAATTCTGTATTATTTATAGTCTTGGGATTCCAACAATATGTGGACATTCAAGATGTTCTAATGAAGGAACCGTGAAGTGGATGAATGTTTTGTTTTCTCTTTTTCTTTAAGTGCATACGAATTTTGAATAATAAAGCCTAGACATATTAGTGATTTTGTCAAAATTAATTCAATATGTCATTTGAATTTGAGATTTTTTAAAAATGTTCTGCTAATTCTTTGTTTTCCATACTTCGAAAGGTGTTCTATTATTATTACAAATATATTTAGAGCGTTTTTACTTATAGAGAAATACACGTTACTAATTACACTTCAGTAATGTTAAATGGAAGTACCATGTATATAGCGAGTTTAGGAATGTCGAATTCTAGGTAATCTTTAACGCTATTAATACTTCTGTACAATTTAACATTATCAGCAAAAGTTAATATTTTTGAATGTTTAACGGAACTAGGTTAATCATAAAACACAAAAATAACAAAGGATCATACGTTGGAACCTTGTGAATCCCTGAAATAACATTAAATTTATATGACATGTAAGTTTTATAATACACCACCTGCGATATTTTTTTTAAATGAGTGAGGTAGTTTCATTAATGGAAAGGAAAGAAAGTCAAATTTGATAATTAGCAAGTAAACAGTGTGATCAATTTTATCGAAGGTGTTTTGAAAATTAGTATATATTGAAGTAGGTATGCCACACATATGGGAGCCAACTTGAAAATGGTGTTTTGTTTACGTAATTTATTGTTACGTAAGTTATTAGCCTCACGCTTGGGAATCCAATTTGAAGTAGTATTATTCTTCAAGTGTTTATTGTTGTTGGAGTTTTTGCATCACGCTTTGGGCACTAATTTGAAGTTGTTGATTACGTAATACTTACTGTTGTTACGTAATATGCTGCTACGTATATAAAGCTGATTTTAAGATGTATTTTTGTTGTTACGCTCAAACGTTTAAAAAATATATTTTAACTTTGTTACTAAACTGCTTCTATAGATAGTATTTATGTTTGTATTTGCCTCGGCTGCTTCAGAAATGTTTGTAGAGACACGTTTCTCTTAATCAGGACGTGTTGCGACAAGGATGTAGACTTACACAGATTTTAAGTTTTAAATTCACTTCTTTTTATTAATCCTTAACACAAATTAAATAGCACTACAGTGATATTAAGAGCTGTGAGATTCTTTAATTTAAAAATTCCACTTTGTTAACGCGTAAACATACTTTCGTTACACACGAATACGTAATATTTCTTTAGAGAACACCTCTTCCATCCGGTCACTACCAAGGTCTGCAGGCAACTGAACATATTTCAACCGTCAAAATCCGTAAGCTTCTACATTTCAAGTCTCTGATTGGCTAATTCTAGTCCAATAGAATACCTGCATTTTATTAAAACTTTTTCTACCATAATATTATTAAACATGTTTACAATAATATAAGCATTTGCAATGACTGTTACATACATTTTTTTATAAATTATTACATACCTATTGATTCAAGGCGAGCTGTTACTTAATTTACATATTATATAATTTAATTGAAATTATTCAAGTATTAAAAATACTGCCTCAATATTAAATCTACTTCATTAAAATAGTATACCTTATATTTAGTAAAGACATAAATATTCATGAATTTTATTGATCCTTTAGGTATGCACCCATGCTGCAACGGTGAAACAGCCAACTTGATTTGGTTAATATTTGTACAAGGTGGCTAGAGCAGATACTGAGCAGTAGATTAAGTAGTCTACTCTCCGATTGCTGCAGGGGCTTCTATTGTGATGCATTGCAAACTCACAGGGTATGTTCAAAATAAGATACTTTCTGCTCTGCAAACGGTGCAACTCCCTCATTAGCCCTCCCCGCACCTTGCGCAACCTCACAACAGTTATACAGTGCTTTTCCTTGACACTGTGGCCACCGCACGGCAGCACGCGCGTCGGATAGCCGCAGTTCTGATTCCCGCCGAAACATTTGTAATATTCTCGCAACCGCCTCACACTCTCATAGTTACATTTACAATCACAATATAATAAACAAATACCTTACCATAAGAGATGTTGGAAATGTACTTCTCTATCCAAGAATTTCTGGCATTATCTCGGGAAGTTTTCATTCACACTCGAGAGTTCAATATCTGAAATTAAATGAATTTCTCGGCTTATGTTTAATTTTAGTTCTTCCAGTTTATGGGGGTTTCTACATAAATTTATTTTTCAAATTGCATAAATTAAATCAGGGGATCTTAAGTGGCATAATCCTTTAAAATTACCCTATCTTCAAAAAATCCTGATTTGAACTCATCTGTGTGCACGATAGCGAAAATCTTGTTGGAAATATTCAGACTAACATTCATCGTCGATTGGCTGTTGAAAAAATTGTGTAAGTCATTACTGTACTTCTTTGCATTTATTGTTTGTTCACAAAATATGTGGGTGCCTTTACTACAAACCACACAAATATTCTCGCCATGCAAGAAAATCTTGTGTGTAAAATGGGGTTTCTCTGTGATTTAGTATCTGTTATTTTACGACGAAACATAACCATTGTGCCAAATTGACCCTCCCCGGAGAAATCTACTTTAGGCGACTGGGTTGTACTAAAGGAAGGCTGACATATGCGGGAACAGAAGTGAAACGACTATGGTAGTGGTTCTCAAGCAGACGACAACAATAAGAAGCAAGGGCGCAGTTATTTTGAGCCACGCTGTACGTAAGGCGATTGTGGTCGTCGACTGCGCAGGCGCCGGATCAGCTCCAGCTTGCTTCAATGTGCTGTCCACAAGGCTGATCAGTCTTTCTTCGACGGCGAGCTAGGTTACAAGGAACAACAGGACAACGTTTAGATAGAAGGCATTTTGGACGGTATTTCTAAATTCACATTTGGCTTAACGTATCCAAAATTCTCTTTAGTAATTCTTCACTGGGAAAAGATTGATCGTCTGAACTACAGGCTTATTGCTGTTAGTTTAGAAATATATCGGTAAATGTGAGAGCAGGAAGCAATTCTGTAATTATTGTAATTTAATTTAAAGCATTGAATCCGTAAAGAATGCAAAGAATGGTGAACGAATAAGGGTTTCTAAATTGTAATTATCTATGTTATTGAAGTGTGAGTTTATTAAATGAAAGAAATTCTGCTTGTTAATTTTTTGGAATATATTTTCAAGTAGAAATCTGCCATTATTCCTAATTTAATCCATTTCCTCTTGGGTCAGAAGAGCATGTTTAACCATATAAATGAAACCATGCTCTTTGGAGAAGATTATTAAGCATGGGTCAATTATTCTATCATTCATCCGACTCTGATGATCGCTTGAAAATAAAGTGTCTACAATAAACCCCATATATTGGAAGAACTAGTGGAAAATATCAGGCGAGAAATTCGCTAAAATTCGGATATTGAACTCTCGAGTGTAAATGCAAGTTAATTGAAGATACCAGAAATTTCTATATAGAAATGGATAACTTTACGAACATCCTTTATGATAAGGATGTGTTTATTATCATTGTAATTGTAACCATGAGCATGTGACGCATTTGCGCGGATACTCGTAGCTGTTTCAACGGAAATCCGAGCTGTAGCGGCCGGCGCACAAGCCGCCGGTGTTGGCCTCAGTGCGAAAGAAAAGCACTGTAGTTGCACTTGCTGCACGAATATGAGCTTGTGAAGAGGTAATTCTTAGAAAACACGAATTATCATGTAACCTCAGAGAAAATAGACCAGAGAGTAAGATCTGGCGATCTCGCGTGCCACTTTTGCAACAGGTTATGTAGTCCAATCCGTCGACCGGGGTATTTCCTATGAAATATTCCCCTGGTTCATACTGTGGTGTATGCGAAATGGCTATCTTGTTGAAGAGCATGCCTCGACGAATTTCTAGTGGCACTCGAATACAGTGATTTGGTTCTGTTATGTGCATCCAAATATTCACAGTGAAATGACTTTGAACATGCACTGTTTTACGGCTATGGTTTTTTTTTTTGGCATAGCGGTGTTTGTTATGATGTTGAAGCCGCTATCACTCCTAAACATACACTCTTAATAAGAAATCATTATCATGTCCCATAGGAAACAAAAACAAAGAAAACATTGTTATGCAGTATAGTAATGCAAATTTATTACTATTAGTAATCTTCGGGATGTGGATTGCTCTTGTGGTTATTGTTTGATACTAAGTTAATAGCTCATATAGAGTACGCCATTTAGGTGTTATGGAGATACTTAATAAAATCAGTAAGACGAATACAGAAATCATAAGTCAGAATAATGGTAAAATGTCCTTTACATGATTATAATGCTCAAGGAAAAGAAAACCTAAACAAGGCGTAACACTTACCACAACTCAAGACGACCCACCCTCGACAAAGCCTGACCCAACTCGCCGCCACAGAACTCAAAACATCACCAACCCTACTAGCGAGTACAATGCTTCACCAAAGTTCCAAAACAAAAACAAAAGAGGCACAGCCCATACCAGCTGGGAGGAAGGAAAACTAATATAACGCCAGTGGTTTTCGAAAAACTACACAAATGTGGCGAGAGAAAATAATTGGCGAAGTATTGAAGTATCTTAGAGGCTTGCAATATATTATGTAATACATTTTCCTTTCTCTACTACGTACAGTAAGTAGGAAAAGCATCGCATTCCACCGAAAAAATCCATACCGAAATTTCACCGGAAATATGTTTTGAGGTGCCCTGAATCCAAATAAAGCATTTTTGGAAACATGTACGTGGTATGTGTTTCTGTCTGTGAATAGCATAACTTCAACACAAAAAGTCGGATTAGTGCTAAAGTTGTATTTGAGTTTAGTGTCTTCCAAGAATGCGACACGAAGATTTTCAAGAAAATCCCCACACCAGACTACCCTTCACGTGAAACGTTTTTCGAAAATTTTGATTTTCTCAAAAATTACTGACGATTTTGATTAAAATATTATATGTTTAAGATATTTTCATGACAAATTGAATGCGTATCTTGAATGTTTCGGGAATATCCCCAAAAGTCTTCTTCATTCTGAATGACTTTTGTGTAACTGGTACTTAAACCATAAGAGAGAGAGAGACAACATTTTACTACACAAAAATTTATATCTCCTTGAAACACTTAATATATGTCATACATTTTTTTTGTCTACTGATCGATTTCCGAGATAATCCTTGTTATTTGTTTGAATTTTCCAATACTTATACTTTTTCCCAAATGAGAATTCGTCATTCTTTTTTTTTCTGTCCTGGAAATGCAAAGAGAATGGAATGCTCCACATCGTAACCAGCTCTTAAAAAATTTGACTATCACTTAAAGTCTATCACATTTCCATTGCACCAACAGGAAAATAGCAATAAGATTGTTTATGCACATATTTATCCCGATTAATATGAAGTAGATGTAAAATAAGCGTTTGTATAAATGGTAGAGAAGGTCATGTGAGTGTAAGCTTAAGATTTGTTATATAATGTAAAATATCAAGATCAGTATGTAGCGTCTTGCTTTTTAAACATTTGACGCTTTACTAGCATCCTATATACTCCTTTTACCTACAGCAAAACGTATATTTAAGTTATTTCAGCAATTAGCAGACAGAAAATCACGTTCTTGAATAATTTGTAGGAAATAAGTTCTAATAGGCAGGGGAAAAATCATGTGATTGTAACATCGTATTTTGCATCTAGTGCCCGTAGTGATTATCAGTTTTGTTTTTAACAAGTTAATATTATGCACTAAACGACGATTTCAACAAGTGTAATAATCACTTTCCATAAATCTGAGTGTAGGATTATAACAGAGATACAAATTTTGGAATGTGACTATTCATCGAGCTGTATCTACTGTTAGCATCCGGTATTTCACATATTATCAGCTAATATTAAATAGCACTTCTGTTGGTATCATGTAACACTGAGCCAAATAAATTTCCTGGTTGAGGCAGTATTTTTAACACTTAAATGATTTCAGTCAAATTATATAATATATAATTCAATAACAGCCCGCCTTAAAGTAATATGTGTATGCAACTATATATATATATATATATATATATATATATATAAAGTTTATATTACAGTCATTGTAAATGTTTATATTATTGTATCCATGTTTAATAATGTTATATGAATATATTACGTAATTTAATAATGTAGGAGCTGTGAGAATAATGAGTTAAAGGTTGCTAACAATGAGGTAACCTTGAGTCAATAATGAGTAAGAAAGTTTAGTAGTACTACTTGTGATTCTTGGAGTAACAATAATGTAATTTTAGTGACAGTTTATAAAAATAGCCAATTAACAACCAGAAAAAGCTTTAGTTAAATGAAGGTATTCTATTGGAGTAGGATTAGACAATAAGAAACTGAAAAGGAGAAAATTTTACAAATTTAGAGTTCAGTTGCCTGCAGACAGTGATTGTAACCGGATGCGTCCTCGAAAGATTTAATACCTATTCGTGTGAGACGAAAAATAAGTTTACGTGTTAAAAAGTACAATATATTAATTAAAGAATCCCACAGTCCTCTATATCAGTCAAGTGTTATTTAAATCGTATCTAGCATTAATAAATGTAGTGAAGAAAAACTTAAAATCTGTGTAAGCCTACATTCTTGTCGCACCACAACCCTGCTAAGAGAAACGTGTCTAACAAATACTGACGCAGCCGAGGCAATCATAAATGTACAATATTTAAAGAAACAGTCAAATTACTAAGTAAATTTTTTTTTTAAACTTAGGGAGAAGGCTTCCGGAAAGCCGGTACTATACGTGCGGTTGCAACTACTATAAGTTCGGCTCCCCAACAGTTGAAATACAATACGACCTACTTCAAATTAACACCCAAAGCGTGGTGCAAACAACCTAAAAGAAAACCTACTTCAAATTGGCTTCCATACGTGGGGCAAATAACAATCATAACAATACACCTTTCTCATTGTTAGCTCTGATTCATTAAAACATTTCACATTGGTGCTACTGGTATGAAAAGAGTGTTCCTTCTTAATATTCCTGCATCGGATAAGAAAGTTTTTCTATATTTAGAAGTAAAGTATGCACTCTTATTATCCGAGAGCAGCATCATGCAGTTGCTCCTTTTGGTTTAGATCCTGTTTGGTGCAGCAGGACTGCTATTCTAACATAAAACATGGACGCACCGTGATCGTGGTCGACAGCAATAAATATCAGCAATCTTCACGTTAACGCCCGCGCTTAGTCTTTCATGGAAATGAGAGGGACTTTTCGACGACTGCATCAATTTCAGCACCCTATCAACGACTGATTAATGCGCTTCGTTCAAGAAGTGCTTGCCGGATATGGCATCAACGAGGCGCTGACTATATAATGAACACGTGTGTGAAACTTAAGGAGCATTTCTTGTTCCTCCTTTCACATTTAAACTTGTGTCGCTAAATATCGTAGCTAACATGTTGTAGACAAGTGAAAAAGGAAGTAAAAAGTAACAAAAATTAATTATTATATATTAATTAAAGTAACGCATCAGTGAAATTTCACCAAAATTGTGAGAAATTAACAAATGAATATTTTTTCCTAATAACATAATATGAATTCTAAACTTATATCTTTCTTCCACTTGGCTCATTTAAACTAACGAATAACTGAGGCTATGTATACAGAGACTCGTGTATGTTGAATGTTCCTTATTTGTTATTTTTTAAAATATAATTGTAACAATTTTGATTCAAATACCATACAGTTTACAAATTCATGTATATAGTTTGTCAAGTCCTCATCATTCATTCATTTTGTATAAGTCTGTATAACTAGGAAGTTATAAGAGACAGGCAAATGTTTACTTCAAAAAGAAAATGTAAAGCTCATCAAGCTTTTTTTTCAATACGTTTTCTTCGTAAGATTAGCCGTTTTCGAAATATTGCACGAATTTTCCAAATGTAAGTGCTCTATCTGACGAAATATTGTCACGACCTTAAAGTGATTGAACAACTTTATTGAACTTTCCTCACTCGTGGCAAATGGGGGAAATGTATATACTCGCTTGGCATGCAAAACTACAGATCTCAGCTTAAAGGATTACCGGGATCATAATAGAGAAATACAAAAAGGGAAGTTATTTAGCTTTTAACAATTTTAATAGTACAAGGTCTCTTATCTTAAAAATCACATATTAAATCCCACAAGAACGTTCTATATCCAACAACCCATAACCCGAGGCAGATGCACGGAGAACTTTATTCTGAGAAACTAACATTGCTAAATAGAGTGAATAAAAATAAATCACTTATTTATAATTCATCATCCCCACTATAACTTCCGGTCAGTACGTCGCCCCAAGCTACTCGTACCTTCTGAGTATTTCTAATGCTGACAGCATCGAGTTGAGTGCTCCCCACATCATACTAGAATGGTTCACATTCAAGAGACCCTTACCAGACCATTTACTTCCTGTGATTTCCCCTTCTGAATGTGTTCCTCCTTATTTCCGGTATAGGTACATTTGAATGTTCATTCTGTATATTAAGTATTACCCACCACTTAATTACTTACTTAAATTGAAATTATTTATACGTCAAACTACATCTGCATAACGCAATCTCGATAGATCAACTACTTTTTACTTTCTCTACTACGTATAGTAAGTAGGGGAATTATTGGATTCCACTAAAAAATTCGAGACCGAGATTTCATAGGAAATACATGTTTTGAGGTACACTGAATGCATATAAAGCATTTTTGGAAACATGTCCGTGTGTGTGTCTGTGTCTGTAAACAGCATAACTCAGAAACGAACAGTCGGATAAACACCAAACTTGGTATTTAGGTTCAGTATCTTCCAGAGATGCGACACGAAGGTTTTCAAGAAAATCTCCCCCACCCCAGATTACCGTTTACATGGAACATTTTTTCGAAAATTTTAATTTCCTCAAAAATGGCTCTAACGATTTTGAATAAAATGCCATAAGTTTGACATTTTTATGGCAAATGAATTGTATATCTAGAGTTTTTTTGGGAATGTTTACAAAAGTATTCTTCATTGTGAATGACTTTTGCATAACTGGTAAACCATAAGAGATGGACAAAATTTTACTTTGCATTAAATGTAAATCGTGTTAAAATACACAATTTATGTAATACATATTTTTTGTAGAGTGAACCATTTTCAAGATATTGCTAGTTATTACCTTAAATTTTCCAATACTTATACTTTTTCTCAAATGGGAATTCGTTATTCATGGTTTTTTTGTCCTGGTAATGCAAATAGAATGGAATACTCGACATAGCAACCAGCAATTAAAATATTTGACTATCCCTTAAAGCCTACCAATTCCCTTTGCATCTACAAGAAAATTAGCAACAAGATTAACATCTCGATATCTCGTTTAACATGAGGCATATGGAGAATAAGCGTTTGTAAAAATAGTTTGTACAAGAGTGGAGAAAGTCATGTAAGTGTAACACATCAGATTTTTAATGTAAAATTAAGGTTTGCGAAACTTGGGACACGGTGTGCCCTGCGATCAACTGGGACTACAGTTATAACTAAAACAAGCTAACACAACGAGCGTTCAGTGACAGCACCTGTGTGTTGGTAGGAGCCGTTTTTACTTTCTCTACTACGTATAGTAAGTAGGGGAAGTATTGCATTCCACCCAAAAATTCGATACCGAGATTTCACCGGAAATACATGTTTTGAGATCTCCTGAATCCAAAAAAAGCATTTTTGGAAACATGTCCGTGTGTGTGTCTGTGTGTGTGTGTGTGTCTGTGTGTGTGTCTGTGTGTGTGTGTGTCTGTGAACAGCATAACTCAAAAACGAACAGTCGGATAAGCACCAAACTTGGTATTTAGGTTCAGTATCTTCCAGAGATGCGACACGAAGGTTTTCAAGAAAATCCCCCCACCTCAGACTACCCTTTACATGGAAGATTTTTCGAAAATTTTAATTTTCTCAAAAATGGCTCTAACGATTTTGATGAAAATATCATATGTTTAAGATAATGTCATGAGAAATGAAATGTATATCTCGAAATTTCTGGGAATGTCTCCAAAAGTATTCTTCATTATGAACGACTTTTGCATAACTGGTAAACCATAAGAGATAGACAAAATTTTACTACACAAAAAATGTAGATCGCGTTAAAATACACAACTTATATCATATACATTTTTTTTGTTGAGTGAACCGTTTTCGAGATATTGCTTGTTATTTTCTTAAATTTTCCAATACTTATACTTTTTCTCAAATTCGTTATTCATTTTTTTATGTCCTGGACATGCAAAGAGAATGGAATGCGCCACATAGCAACCAGCGATAAAATATTTGACTATCGCTTAAAAGCTACCAAGAAAATTACAAATAAGATTGACATCTCGATATCTCGATTAATATGGAGAATAGGCGTTTGTAAAAATAGATTGTACAAGAGTAGAGAAAGTCATGTGAGTGTAACACATCAGATTTTTTGATATTGAATACCATCGCTTACGCACACAAGGTCCCAAATTCCTAGCCTTAATTATAATCTATAAGGCGTGTATGCATGTCAATTTGTACGGACAGAAAAAATGCGTGACTGTACCACAAAGTATTTTTACTTTATCTGCTTACATTAGTAGGGGAATTCCATTCTATTCAGAAATTGATATCGTGATTTTATCGGAAAAGCATGCTTTGAGCCATTGGAAGCTTTTTAGAAAAAATCTTATGTGATACATTCACATGACTTCCTCTGTCGTTTATTAATGGATATACGAGCAAACTATTCCTACCTAATAAAATAAAATTATAGGCTTCCACTGCCGTTGTCCATAATAACTTGACTGTGTTCCGGTGAAGTCCGCGTCATCTTTGATACAATAGCGACGGTTCGCCCTTCATGTTGAGAGCTTCATCTGGGCAGTGCCCAGATCAAACATGACACGGCCTTCACCGGAGGACAGTCAACTTATTATTGCTACTAAAGATTATTTTCCTACCTACTACATTTTAATCCAACTAATTCATTGCAGAAATAGCTACATTATACATTTCCTTATAGATACAAAGGGAACAGCGATAGTCAAATGTTTAAGAACTGGGCGCTATACGCTGGTCTTAAAATCCCTTACTGTTTCTATGCACTCGTGAGAAACATTGAATGTTGACAGGACTTTAAAAGAATGACCAAGAAATGAACAATTCGCAACTATAATAACGAATATTTCAGAAATGGCTTATGCCAGAATAATATTATTTGAAATAAATTGTGTTTTAAACAGATCTACATTTTTTATGTAGTACGTTTTCGTCTATCGCTTGACGCTTACCAGTTATCCAATATTACACAAAATTGTTTCCGAATTAAGTGAACTTTAAAGAAAATTTCCATAACATCCAAGATATACATTTTGTTTCTAATTTAAATATCTTTAATATATGATATTTTAATCAAAATCGTTGGAACCATGTTTCACAAAATCAGAAATTTCGAAATATTTTCAATGCAAATGGTAGTTTGGGGTATGGAATACTCTTGAAATCTTCAAAATGTGTCGCATCTTTGGAAGGTATTGAGCCTAACTACAAAGTTTGATATTTATCCTACTTTTCGTTTTATGACTATGCTGTTCAGACACACGCACATGGACCATTTTCTAAAAATGCTTTTTTTGGATTCAGGGAGCCTAAAAACATATACTTCCGTTGAAATCTCGGTATCGAAATTTTGGGTGGAATGCATCACCTTCTCTATAACTATGTACGTGGTAGAGAGAGTATAAAGTCAGCTTACTCGCGTGCAATGTATGTGAGTATAAAAGAGAAAGAGAGAGAGAGAGAGAAGGTGTGAGGGAGAACGCGTAACTGAAAACGAAAACAGATACAAGCTTGGAATTTAAGTTTAGCATCTTCCGAACTACTAAATCACCACCGCGAGCATACGAGGTGTGATCAAAACGTTTCCGGAGTGACGTCATGAATACAACAAAACAGTTTGTTTTGTCTAATCTGCACTGTCACCCTCGAAGTAGTCTCCTTGGGAGTTGATACACTTGTCCCAGCGCTTCGGGCATTGCTGGAAGCACCTCTGGAAATCCTCTTCCTTCAACATGTTCAGAGCCTTCTGCGATTCGCGATGGATGACATCAATGTCCTCAAAACGGTGTTCACGGAGCCGCATTTTAAGTCTCGGAAAAAGCAAAAGGTCCGCTGGTGCCAAATCTGGAAAATAGGCGGGATTCATCCTATTTGTACCCAAAAATTGGCGATCAGAAAAGGCTTTGTGCGCGTGCGCATTGTCATGATGCAAGAACCAGTCACAAGTCTTTCAAAATGCTTTGAACACTTCTAAAGGAGAGTCCTAATGAGTCAGAAAGTTCTCTTATTGTAATGCGCTTATCATCAGACCACCTGATTGATATTTTCATCATTTTTTCGGAACAGGGTCGCCCCGAACGATCTATGTCACACCACTTTACAATTTAGAAAACCACTCAAATGCCTGAGTTTTGACCATAACTTCCTCCACATAAGCTGTTCTTAACATTTCATAGGCTTCTGTTGCAGTTTTACTGAATTTAAAGCAAAATTTGATGTTCGTTCTTGGTCCTTCGTAATCTGACATGCAAAACACGTGTTCACTTCAGGAACGGTGCATGTACAGTCTGGGTAAGAATTAAAGAAATCTCATTGTTAGCAATGTTGTGAAGCCATTCCGGAAACTTTTTGATTACACCTTGTATATACCGCCCCAATGAAAAAGAAGAGAGGCATAGATGCAGCAAACCATAAACCCAAAGTAAGGTGTCCATTCAATGTGAACAAGAGTACTGTACTAACGCGAACAAAATCTGTCCACTCAGGTGTACAAAATCAAATCAGTATACATTGCTTATCATTATTATTGTTGTTATTGTTATATTTTTAAGGCTGTGTCCGGCCTAAGGATGTTTTAAGAGTAGAATCAGCTAAAATTTTCTATGTGCCGGGTATAAGTGCTTACGAATTGTAAGACGCCATTGAGATTTATCTTTGAAGTAAAACGCTTGGTGGTCTACAGAGAAAAACTCGAGACAGTTAGCAAATTTAATGTCATATCGAAATGTTGCCATGGAGGCTCAATGGTCAGAGCAAACGTACGGAAAGCAGGAGTCCGTATTCAAATATGGACACTGGCATTTAATTGTTCAGTTGACTCTCCCTTTAAAATCAAATCAATCTGATGGGTGATCAAAACACGTGTATCAACCTGATCAAAATCAGTCCATCATAGGAAAACAATTAGTGCTAAGAAAATTAAAATTGGTTTGAAAAAACATTATTATTTATTTGTTTGTCTCTCTTATATGCGCATACTTAGACACATGACATCAACATCATCAGCATTGTCAACCTAGTTATTTTTTGAAAACAGCTTGGTTCCTGTTAACTCCGTGCACAAAATTATCATAATCACATAATTTTCATAATTGATTATGCCTATATCCATTTCTTAAACTTCATTGCAATTTATTGCAATACATGCATGAGTAATAATTAAAAAAACGTTAAACACGACGTAGTAAATTATATTGCATATTTCAGGAAGCTAATATTACGTTGTAGGAGCAGGATTTGAAAATGTTGCAAGTACACAAATAGTAATAAAAGATAGTTGATTCCACTGCTAATATATAATTAGCAATCATGTTGTTGTTACCCAGAGGTCGTAGGTGAGACTCCTGGATACAGTAGGAGGATTATCTGTTCTAGAAACTAACTTGTCGTCCTTGTATGCAAATAGAATCAAAAGCGAGAGCGAAGGAGGATATACCATTCTCTATTTTTGTCTTTTATCGTTTATGTGTGAATGATTAACACAGAACTTTCTGCATGTAGTTGGAAGGCTATGATAAATCATTAAACATAAGGTCTTATGCTATTTCACATCTGACACTAATCCTACCAGCTTAACTGGTGCAGAATTAGTATTCTGCGAGTAATGTGATGGCATACTTTTTATATTTACTTATTTCTTTCGTCTCTGAAATAATGGAATCCTGTTAACCTTAAATATAGGGTGAACTATTTAAGTTGAGACTGTACAATATCTCCAAAACTAGGCATTATAGAAAGAGATTACTTTAATAAAAGACATTTTAGGGTCAACTTAATTTTTCAAATGGGACCCTACAATTAGAGCACTAAAATGACCATTACAACGGCCTTCAAATAAAATAAGACTAATGGCATTTACTTACCCCATAATATCAAACAACTTTTATTCAAGACATTTCTTTCTACAAAGCTTATTTTTAAGATATTGTAGATTCTCAACTTAAGTGGTCCACCCTGGATATACTAGCGATAGACTCTATGGTAGGTAGAAAAAAACTGTCCCGCACACACACTACTAAATTACGAGGCACAGGGGAGAGGATCTCAGCTCCTTGGAATATTAATTTCGGACATATCTAAAGATCCCATTCCAGGAAAAGGAATTCTTGCTCCAATCAACGCAAAGGAACTCGAATTCCTATAATAGAAAAAAAGGATTGCACAAAAGACCACTAAAGATCGAGGTGTGAGGGCCTCCGAATCATCAAAGTATCCCACAAATCTAATTTAATCTAAAATTTACCGATATAGATTAGTGTTGAAAGAGAGTTTTCAGTACCCGTGCGGTATTTGGCCTAATGCACACGCTGGACCTCCGATAGATTACTAAGGACGGCCGAATATGGTGGCGGTAGGCTCAAGATAGTGCATCCTGGTAGAGCGCAATTTCTATATTTCCCTCTTTACACGGACTAGTTCGGATGCAAGGGCTCAAAAATACGTCTATTCCGTGTATACCGTACAAAGCTTTTTAATGTGCCTTGCCCTATAACACTGAAAAATAAACAGAAGTGAATTGAAGGGAAATTAGGGACGTAGGATTCCACCATAGCATTTGACAAGGGAAAACAAAGGCATTTAAGTCAGGATCTGCTGAATGGTAGCATGAGACTTCACAGCCTGAGCATTCTAGTAATGAATTAATATTGCACTTTCCAAAGTTTTATCAATATAAGCATGCACAGCACCTCGTCACTACCATATATCAAAAGGTAAACCGCGAGGCATAAACATTAGATTATAGACTGATCACGCTGAACGTGTTTAATACTGAGCCATTTATGGCTCTTCCCCTCGCCCATGTTGTTAAGTAGCTGTATTAGTAGGCACCGCCCATAGCTAACACAAGAACGACTTGGAGTTCGAGAATAGGTTTTAGGCCCTGCTACATCCAGTGCAGCAGCCAGCGTAAGAAGTCTCGTTACCGGCTGGAAGAAATTTCCCAAGCTCTCACCAGGACGCGCACTATCAGCCAGGATAGAAGGCGCTATCGTCGCTGCAACGTCATCTCACGTGTCCTACTTCCGTGTGTGCCTCGAGATTGAGCCAAATCTCAAGAGAAGAGAGAGACTTCGTTTTCCGCCACCGATTGGGAAAGACCTGTTGGCGCTCTGTCTCTTGGATGCGACCGCTCCACACTCTTTCGGCTTTGTCAAAATTATTTGCATTGTATTCTGGGCGTAAGTACCTTTTAAATTCAATTTCTTATGTGTGGAGCGGTTAAATTATATTTCACTGGAGCGGGCTCATAGTGTTTTGGCACTTTGAAATTGTATTAAATTCGCAAACATGGTGCAAGAAGGGCAGAACGTAAAATCTATTGAGATGGCAAGTGTAATTTATGCATTAGTATATTTAACGCTATTCAGCTGCAAGAAGTCTAATGATATCATTCTACTAAAACCTTGTGTTAATTCCTTCCTAATGTCATTTTCTGGAAACCAATTATTTCTCTGGGGAATACTTCATATGAGAACGTATTCTAGAATAGGCCCAGCACATATTATTTAATGCTTATTATACGCTGCGGCTTGAACTCTGTTAGTTGCACATAATCGAAACAATCCTTTTGGGGAATTTAAAAATTCTAAAACTTTTTACAGGAACAAGAAATGTAACTTTGAGAATTAAAAATCTAATACATTGCATAACTGTTACAATACCTCCAAGGTAGCATATTGTTACATTTTGGGTTGAAGGCCAAAAAGGTTACCAGAAAATTACTAATTTAGGTCACCCCAACACGCCAGTGGAGGGCGCAACTCGCTGGCAGCAAAAACTTCGGGACCTTGTTGTGTAGATTTGAGGGGTAGGCGTGAGTTTTATATTACACTGAAGAATTACATAACGCATATTACCTTCACAAACCTGGGCTTTATTCACAAACGTTTGGCGACTCTACATAATGAACAAAGGAAACAGGATGCCACGAAACCGTAGACCGGCAACACACGCGTCTGGTTTCAACGACTACTTCCACTGGAGTGACGCTATCTTACCCCCGCCAACCGTCTCTAGCGGCAGCCAGACAGGGTTACGTCATACCAGACAGTTTCAAACAGATGTTTCCCTTTGGCGTGGTCCTCACCGAAAGGAAATACCGTTAAGCCAAAATATAACTAAGGGGAGACAAATACTAGTCTGGTAGCAACAATAAAACACAACAGTGTGTCTGGTAATGACAATAAAATTAATAATACGCCACAATATTGCCAAAAATGATTCATAAATGAATGTTGCTGGAGAATCTCATAAGAATATTCAATATTGCATCCTTGAGAGATGCTGGATTCAAATTCGCAGTTTCGTTTCAATTTACTTCTCATTTTTGCTTGTACTACTCATTTATGGTAAGTAGAAGAAATATTGTATTACACCCTGACGAAGGTGTTTTGTTGTATTGTTATTTGCCCCACGTTTTGGGAGCCAATTTGAAGAAGGTTTGTTGCTACTACGTATGGAAAGGCTATTTGAAGTAGGAGTTGTATAGTAGTTCAAATGTTGGGGAGCCGAACTTGAAGTAATTGCAATCGCACGTATGGTAACCGGTAGCCTTCGTCCCAAATGTACTTTCCGGTGGCCTTTGGCCCCCAAAAAATACTTTAAAAATATTATCTTTGTAATTTTTGACTGTTTGTTTAAATATTATATATTTATGTTTGCCTCGGTTGCGTCAGTATTTATATATATTTTTAGAGACATGAATGTCTTAGCAGGGAGCGGTGCGACTGAAGAATGTAGGCTGACAAAGATTTTAAGTTTTTCTTCACTCCATTTATTAATGCTTGACACGATTTAAATAACGCTTCACTGATATAGAGAGCTGTGAGATTCTTTTGTTAATTACTTGCAATTTTTAACGCGGAAATTATTTTCGTCTCACATTGAATACGTATTAAACTTCTTGAGGACGCATCTCGCGTCCGGTTAGCAACACTATCTACAACAAACACGCCCAGTTATGAGCACTGTCCACAAGCAACTGACTTGATTTCTACCGCCTAAATTTGTAAATTTCTGTATTCCAAGTTTTTGATTGGTTATTCCTAATCCAATAGAATACTTTTATTTAACTTAAGCTTTTTCTGGTTGTTGATTGGCTGTTTTATAAACTGTTACAAAAATTACATTATTGTTGCTCCAAGAATGACTAGTAGCCTTTTTACACTTCCTTACTCATTACTTCCTTAAGGTTACCTCATTGATAGCATCTTTTAACCTATTATTCTCACAGCTCCTACATTATTAAATTACGTAATACAGTCAGATAACATTATTACATGTATACAATAATATAAACATATACAATAACTGTAATATACACTTTTTCTATATTATTACATACATATATTGTTTTAAGATGGGTTGTTATTGAATTTATGTATTATATAATTAGACTGAAAACATTTAAGTGTTAAAAATACTGCCTCAACCCAAGAATTTGATACCGACATCATACCGTGTTTCTACCGGAAAAACAGGTTTTAAGGCGCAAGCACACAGCACAACTGAAAAACGAAAAGTTTATTAAATATCAAACTTGGTATTTAAGTTAAGCACCTTCCTAGGAAGCGACGCGAAGATTTTTCAAGAAATCATGCTACCATAAACTACGCTTTATATGGAAGATGTTTCGCCATTTTTTAATTTCCTAAAAAATATCTTAACGATTTTGATTGAAATACCATATCTTTAAGATATTTCCATGATACAAAAATGTATATCTTTGAGTTTTCAACTCATAGCCTATGAAGGCCTCTTCATCCTGACTTTCTATTCTTTATTTTTACTTTCTCTACTACGTATAGTAAGTAGGGGAAGTATTGCATTCCACCCAAAAATTCGATACCGAGATTTCACCGGAAATACATGTTTTGAGACCTCCTGAATCCAAAAAAAGCATTTTTGGAAACATGTCCGTGTGTGTGTGTCTGTGTGTGTGTGTGTGTCTGTGTGTGTGTGTGTCTGTGTGTGTGTGTCTGTGAACAGCATAACTCAAAAACGCACAGTCGGATAAACACCTTACTTGGTATTTAGGTTCAGTATCTTCCAGAGATGCGACACGAAGGTTTTCAAGAAAATCCCCCCACCCCAGACTACCTTTTACATGGAACATTTTTCGAAAATTTTAATTTTCTCAAAAATGGCTCTAACGATTTTGATTAAAATATCATATGTTTAAGATAATGTCATGAGAAATGAAATGTATATCTCGAATTTTCTGGGAATGTCTCCAAAAGTATTCTTCATTGTGAACGACTTTTGCATAACTGGTAAACCATAAGAGATAGACAAAATTTTACTACACAAAAAATGTAGATCTCGTTAAAATACACAACTTATGTCATATAAATTTCTTTTGTTGAGTGAACCGTTTTCGAGATATTGCTTGTTATTCCCTTAAATTTTGCAATACTTATACTTTTTCTCAAATTCGTTATTCATTTTTTACTTTCTCTACTACGTATAGTAAGTAGGGGAAGTATTGCATTCCACCCAAAAATTCGATACCGAGATTTCACCGGAAATACATGTTTTGAGACCTCCTGAATCCAAAAAAAGCATTTTTGGAAACATGTCCGTGTGTGTGTCTGTGTGTGTGTCTGTGTGTGTGTGTGTGTGTCTGTGTGTGTGTCTGTGTGTCTGTGAACAGCATAACTCAAAAACGAACAGTCGGATAAGCACCAAACTTGGTATTTAGGTTCAGTATCTTCCAGAGATGCGACACGAAGGTTTTCAAGAAAATCCCCCCACCCCAGACTACCCTTTACATGGAACATTTTTCGAAAATTTTAATTTTCTCAAAAATGGCTCTAACGATTTTGATGAAAATATCATATGTTTAAGATAATGTCATGAGAAATGAAATGTATATCTCGAATTTTCTGGGAATGTCTCCAAAAGTATTCTTCATTGTGAACGACTTTTGCATAACTGGTAAACCATAAGAGATAGACAAAATTTTGCTACACAAAAAATGTAGATCGCGTTAAAATACACAACTTATGTCATATACATTTCTTTTGTTGAGTGAACCGTTTTCGAGATATTGCTTGTTATTTCCTTAAATTTTACAATACTTATACTTTTTCTCACATTCGTTATTCATTTTTTTATGTCCTGGACATGCAAAGAGAATGGAATGCGCCACATAGCAACCAGCGTTAAAATATTTGACTATCGCTTAAAAGCTACCATATTTCCCTTGCATCTACAAGAAAATTACCAATAAGATTGACATCTCGATATCTCGATTAACATGAACCATATGGAGAATAAGCGTTTGTAAAATTAGATTGTACAAGAGTAGAGAAAGTCATGTGAGTGTAACACATCAGATTTTTTATGTCCTGGACTTGCAAAGAGAATGGAATGCGCCGCATAGCAACCAGCGTTAAAATATTTGACCATCGCTTAAAAGCTACTATATTCCCCTTGCATCTACAAGAAAATTAGCAATAAGATTAACATCTCGATATCTCGATTAACATAAAGCATATGGAGAATAGGCGTTTGTAAAAATAGATTGTACAAGAGTAGAGACAGTCATGTGAGTGTAACACATCAGATTTGTTTTGTACAATTAGTAAACAGTAAGAGATAGACATATTTTGTTACACCAAACATGTTGAGCCCCTTAAAGCACACATTTATTTCAATTTTTTTTTGTGGATTGCTCACTTTCGAGATAGCTTTGTAATATTTTTCAAATACTTCTCGAGTAATAAGTCGCTATTTTTTCCATGGTATGCTAAAAGCACGGAATTTCAAAGTCGTCGAATTTTTAATAATCTTACTACTCTTTAGCCTAATGTATCCCCCTTACAACTACATCAAATGTGCACATGTATAATGAAAGTTTATAGAATCAGTTAAATAAGAATTTTATAGGAATAGTTTGTTGGAGAGTGAGTAGAGAAAAACATAATCCTTTTCTAAGGTTTGGAGGATCCAAATTAATAATGTTTAATTCCCTTGTTACTTTCTCTACTACGTATAGTAAGTAGGGAAAGTATTGTATTCCACCCAAAAATTCGATACCGAGATTTCACCGGAAATACATGTTTTGAGACTCCCTGAATCCAAAAAAAGCATTTTTGGAAACACGTCCGTGTGTGTCTTTGAACAGCATAACTCAGAAACGAACAGTTGGATAAACACCAAACTTGGTATTTAGGTTCAGTATCTTCCAGAGATGCGACACGAAGGTTTTCAAGAAAATCCCCTCACCCCAGACTACCCTTTACATGGAACATTTTTCGAAAATTTTAATTTTCTCAAAAAATGGCTCTAACGATTTTGATTAAAATATCATATGTTTAAGATATTGTCATGAGAAATGAAACGTTTATCTCGAATTTTCTGGGAATGTCTCCAAAAGTATTGTTCATTGTGAACGACTTTTGCATAACTGGTAAACCATAAGAGATAGACAAAATTTTACTACACAAAAAATGTAGATCGCGTTAAAATACACAATTTATGTCATATACATTTTTTTGTTGAGTGAACCATTTTCGAGATATTGCTTGTTATTCCCTTAAATTTTTTCAGTACTTATTTTCTCTAATGGGAATTCGTTATTCATTTTTTTGTCTTGGATATGCAAAGAGTATTAATCTGTGGCAAAGGGAATGGTGGTGCACCTAGCAACCAGCTATTAAGAAATATGTATGTGCTTAAAGGCTACTGTATTTCTATATTGCCCCTGTAAATATATATTCCCCTTACATCTACAAGAAAATTAGCAATAAGATAGTCTGCAAATGTTTATCTCGTGTAACATGAAATAGATGGAGAATAAGCGTTTGTAAAAATAGTTTGTACAAGAGTAGAGAAAGTCATGTGAGTGTAACTCATCAGATTTTATTTCTAATATCAAGTGCTTGGCTCCAATAATTACTTCCTGTGTTTATAATAAATAAATCGCAGAGAAAATAAAAATTACTGTTCAACTATGTCATAAAAGTTAATTCCACATTCCATTTCGTTGGGGGTGTTAAAGCCAATTTGGAGAATCACTGAGTATCTTGATTTGTATAGAGAACATTCAGTCATGTTCTTTAAACCTTGGTAAGTTCAACTGTATGAAGACTGTAGACCAAACTGAAAATGGCGTAGACACTTATACTTAACGCGTCAAGGACTCTTACATACACTATGTGATCAAAAGTATCCGGACACCCCCCACAAACATACGTTTTTCATTTTAGGTGCGTTGTGCTGCCACTTACTGCTGGTATTCATTATCCGCGACATCAGTAGTCATTAGACATCGTGAAACAGCAGAATGGGACGCTCCGTGGAACTCACGGACTTCGAACATGGTCAGGTGATTGGGTGTCACTTGTGTCAGAAGTCTGTACGCGAGATTTCCACACTCCTAAACATCCCTAGGTCCACTGTTTCTGATGTGATAGTGAAGTGGAAACGTGATGGAACATGTGCAGCACAAAAACGTACAAGCCGAACTCGTCTGTTGACTGACAGACACCGCCGACATTTGAAGAGGGTCGTAAAGAGTAATAGGCAGACATCTATCCAGACCATCACACAGGAAATCCAAACTGCATCCGGATCCACTCCAAGTACTATGGCAGTTAGGCGAGAGGTGAGAAACCTTGGATTCCATGTTCCAGCGGCTGCTCATAAGCCACACATCACGCAGGAAAATGCCAAACGTGTAGTAGTAACATTATTTGTATATGTTTGTATTTGTTAGCCCCACGTTTGGGAGCCAATTTTGTAATAACATTATTCCTTACGTAATATGTTTTTACGTAAATTATTAGAACTTGAAGATCTTATATTGTGCTGCTTTTGTTTTGTTTGGTTACATAATTTTTAACTGCCCCACGTTGGGCGCCAATTTGTAGTAACTTTAATGTTATTTATTTAACATTATTGTAGCCACACGTTGTGGTAGCCAATTTGTTGCGGTATTACTTATAATGTTTGTTTACATCACGCGTTGAAGCCATTTTGTGACGTCATTCATTTGTTCGGTTTGTAGCTCCATCTTGTGTTAGCAATTTGCATCAGTGTTGGTGTTCGAAAGAATGCGACTGTTATTTGATTTAAATTTTGTTTACTGTCCTCCGGCTAGCTATTATCTCTCGGTCGAACATGTCTCTTGATCAGGGTTGTGTAAACGGAAAGGAATCTTTTATCCAAATATAACACTGATGAAAAAATTTGTTTTACACATTTATTGTCAAACACGTTAACTATCACATTTATACATTGATCTTAACACTCGCCAAACTGAAACTGTTATAATAACTTCTTACTGATCACTCTTTATTTGCGTACTTCAATCTTTTGTATAATTAACCTTACAATACTTTAGATTTTTCATAATTCTGCTGCGCGTAACTTTTACTTTTATATCACATTAAGTTTCATTTTTTTTTACATTTTTAATTTCAAATACTGTTACAGTTACTAAAAAAATGTTTTTTTTTCTTTTAAATATTTATTTCTCCTTTTTTTTAATTAAATTTCTGTTTTCTCATGACATATATATTTAGTTAACCCACTTACGTTCCAATACATTTCTCTGCAAGTCATCTTTACCTATCCAGCATTTACTTTACATCTCATTGTTATTTACCCTCCTGGATCAAATTGTATGTGGCTAAACATTACTCGTAGCTGTATCCTAACCTTCAAATTTTTGTTCATGAATAACCTCTTGTATTCATATGAAATTTCATCCCATGATACCATTTGAAAACAATCTACAGTTTCCTGAACAACACATCTTTTAACAACTGTCATTTTCAATTCTTCTGCTATCTTTTTAACTTGAGAATACTCTGACAAATCTGTACTAAACTGTACTGGACTGGAGTTTTCATTTTGAACATCTTGGTACAATTTATTTCTTTGCATTACTGACTCCTTCTGTATTTCTGATATCTCCCCTCTGAAATTAACTTGCGCCTGATTCACATCTACATTCATAACCTCTTTTATCTCTCTTAGCTCACTTGAAATGATACTAATTCTACTACCTGACTCGGTACATTCTACATCAACATGTTCACTTTTAATATTAACCTCACTTTCTTTGTTACCTATTTCCCTGCTCATGTCTAGCATTTTCTTTGAAACTTCTCCTATCTCACTTGCTATTACTTACTGATTTTCATCTCTCATTTCTGGCATACTACTATCTAGCTTCATAACTTTCTTTTCAAATCCTTCTATTATTTTGCTATTTCTATTTTCTATATCTCCTATTATTTCCCTATTCCTTCTTTTCATATCTTCATTGATTTGATTGAATGCCCGCTCTATTATCTCACTTCTCTGATCTATTGTTTTACCAAGATCTCTCAACAATTCCATTATTTCCATCATCGTACCAGCATCAATAGTAATATTTCCTGCTATTCTATTCTTACTTTCTGCACTAACATTTCCTCCCTCAAATTCTACATTGTTTGAGCTTTTTTTTGTAACCTGTATTGAATTACAGCTAACTGTTACACTATCCCCTTCCATCATTGTTTCTTCAATATTATTAGTAGCCATTGTTTTTGTTTTCTAAAAAAAATTACTATACTCTGACCTTTTGTGATGCTGTCTGTTGCTGTTACTTTGATGTCCAGCTTCCTGCCCCTCTCTCCTAGATTATATGTCGCTTCTGCGTTGTATTACGATGAATCTACGTTGTTTTGGTGTTCCGTATTTGACTTCCCCTGTTGCCTTTTAATCTCGGAAATACGATGTCCAATCATCCGCGTAGTCTGTCGTCCTTGTAGTTGTTTCTGGAATCTGCGTCTTGTAGATCAATTCACTGCTCCATTCATTCCACATCCTGGTTAATTCTGCTACTTTCCTGGTTAATTCTGCTCCTTTCCTGGGCATCGTGTTCCTTTCCTGGTCACTTTGCTCCTTTCCTGGTCACTCTTCCCCACGTTCTGTGTGCCAATTTGTAGTAGTTTTACTTGATGTTATATTTATTTAACATTATTGTAGCCACACGTTGTGGTAGCCAATTTGTTGCGGTATTACTTATAATGTTTGTTTACATCACGCGTTGAAGCCATCTTGTGACGTCATTCATTTGTTCGGTTTGTAGCTCCATCTTGTGTTAGCAATTTGCATCAGTGTTAGTGTTCGAAAGAATGCGACTGTTATTTGATATAAATTTTGTTTACTGTCCTCCGGCTAGCTATTATCACTCGGTCGAACATGTCTCTTGATCAGGGTTGTGTAAACGGAAAGGAATCTTTTATCCAAATATAACACTGATGAAGAAATTTGTTTTACACATTTATTGTCAAACACGTTAACTATCACATTTATACATTGATCTTAACACTCGCCAAACTGAAACTGTTATAATAACTTCTTACTGATCACTCTTAATTTGCGTACTTCAATCTTTTGTATAATTAACCTTACAATACTTTAGATTTTTCATAATTCTGCTGCGCGTAACTTGTGAATCGATACCCGACGAATACTTTCGACGAATTGACTGACTGAAGACGACGTGTAGTGTACAAAGAATTTTGATGAACTGGCCTCAAGCTACCTCTAACCTACCCTATTTATACTCCTTCATCCAGATACGCCTAAAGATTATAACTGAACTGCAATTGGCTAATAAAACGCGCCAACATTAGCGTCTATTTTAATATCCAATGAAAATTATGAATACATATTCTCTAGGGAAACATTCCAGAAGGTTCTAAACGGAAAAATGCGCCAACATTACGTAACTTCCTCGTTTCCAATAATGATAAACAGCTCACCCCCTCGCTGCATTATTGCGCGCTATTATTGACAGTTTCAGTAAGGTCGTATAAACTTACTTAACAATAATTACAGTCAAGAAACATCTCAAATCAATGTCACATAAAAATGCATATTCATATTACAATCATTATTTACATTTAAGTAATTTGTGATAAAAATTACTGCATCAAACGACGCCTCGCTTGGTGTAAGGAGCGTCAACATTACACAATTGAACAGTGGCAAAACGTTGTGTGGAGTGACGAATCACGGTATACAATGTGGTGATCCGATGGCAGAGTGTGGGTATGGCGAATGCCCGGTGAACGTCATCTGCAGGCGTGTGTAGTGCCAACGGTAAAATTCGGAGGTGGTGGTGTTATGGTGTAGTCGTATTTTTCCTTGAGGGTGCTTGCACCCCTTGTTGTTTTGCGTGACGCGATCACAGCGCAGACCGACATTGATATTTTAAGCACCTTCTTGCTTCCCACTGTTGAAGAGCTATTCGGGGATGGCGATTGCATCCTTCAACACGATCGAGCAGTGTTCATACTGCACGGGCTGTGGCGGAGTGGTTACATGACAATAACATCCCTGAAATGAACTGGCCTGCACAGAGTCCTGAATTGAATCCTATAGAACACCTTTGGAATGTTTTGGAACGCCGACTTCGTGCCAGGTCTCGCCAACCTGCATCGATAGCTCTCCTCAGTTCCGCACCCCGTGAAGAATGGGCTGCCATTCCCCAAGTAACCTTCCAGCACCTGGTTGAAAGTATGTCTGGGAGAGTGAACGCTGTCATCAAGGCTGAGTGTGGACGAACACCATATTGACTTCCAGCATTACCGAGGACGCCACGAACTTGTAGGTGATTTTCAGGCAGGTGTTGAAACGGCAACTCTAGGCCGAGCCCGAGAAGTGTAATTATAGGTAATTTATTAATTAACTTTTATTGATGTTAAATCATACTATGTAAATATCTTTTTCTTATACTGCTTATATATTTTAAGAAGGGTGATTTAACGTTATGTATGTATCTAGGTTTTTGATATTAGGAGAGTTATAAATGTTTTAATGCAAATAATTTAAGCGGTGTATTAAAATACTGTCCACGACGAAATGTTTTAGCTACAGGAATAGTGCCTTCGAAGGCAGAAAATCTAGGTTTATGACGTCTCTTTGGTCGCAGGGCCATTATTCCTACAGCGAGGGTGTAACGCCTTTGTCCCTTTCTTTGATAATTCGCCGTGACCAAGTGAGAGAGACAAATAGCTTAACGGTAAATGTAGGAAAAGCCGCGATTTATATTAAACTTGGACCAATGAGATCCCTAGAAGTTTATACGAAATAGTTAGACGCGTCGAGTGGCGCTAAAAATGGACCAATAGGAAAGGAAGCAGCCTCAGAAGCCTGCGACTATAAATGGATCTGTTTGGAGCAAATTCGGGGCAGTTTTAGCAAGTTGTCATGGCAGTTTAGTATTTCAGTTTTGCAGTTTGGTATGTGTGGTCAGGGAGAGATGCTGCAGGATGTGTGTGATATCGCGCCAAAAAGAGAATAAAGATAGTTTTAGCAACACACCTAAGATCCGCTACTCTTAAAGAGACAATAAGCATATTTATACTTCGTGCCACATCCGCGCCGCATTTTAACAGCGGTGGACAGTATTTTACAGCGGCAATACCAGTTTTGTATCCTACGTGTGTTAGTCAAATAAAAAGAAACGGCAGTGTCATCTTTTCATAAACAAAGCACGTCTATGTCTTCCTATATCACCACCCGAGATCTACGATTCCTTTACCGAGGATAAGTCCATGCTCCCATATAGTTTAAGGAAAATTACTGCAGCTAGCCGAGGATAAAATTGAAGAGAACCAACACACTGCGAACTTCTGGAACCAACGGGAGAAGCATCAAGGTAAGCCTACAGCAACGGACGGAGGGGGTGACTGCCCCAGTGTCCGGATACTTTTGATCACGTAGTGTATATCTACTGTTATGTATACTGGCAGGGTTGGTAGCTCAAGGACCTTTCACCTCCGTCTACCGAACTTTCCTTTACCATTGGGCACAAGTTTCTATCGTCTTGAATTGCACACAGCTGATATTTTGCATACGATTTTGATGGTTATGCTTTATTTTACAAACATGTGATAAATCCAATTTATAAAGTTCGAGATATTCAGGGCGAAATTTGTTTTCAGTAAATCAATGAAATTGGCTTTGGAATTCTTGTGGGTCACTTCCCGGGTGTTTGTGTAATCAAGCGTTAGATCTTATGATATTTTAGGGGAAATGGTCACCTCAGGTTCATGGAAAATAAGACTTCGAGAGAGTATGTTTCTAAAGCTCATGGTCAGCATACTCCTTGATTATTTAAATTTAAGAGCTTTTTGACTGCTGGGGGTTCTGCCTATCACTTTCCTAGCAGGACTCTGTGACAGGCAGCTCTTTAAATTTGTTTTGCTAGTTTAAAATTTCAAACAGGCCTTAGGCATGACGAAGATAGGACGCCGGACGTCTTCCGTCTATCAGGTAAACTCGAAAGCTGTCTAGCTATCTTCCTCTTGCAATGTAGCTTATATTGTTTACTAGAAAGACTAAAGCCTCTCTTAGAATCAGAATTACACGTCCAATGGTCTTACCCTCCAGCTCCCCGCAACCTATAATACTCTCGATGAAATCCCTGAGCTACTCCTCTCACCCCTTCCTAAGGGGTGCACATGGCCCATTTAGTGAAGTCCAGAAACACCATCGGCTCTAAAAGTTGCATGAAAAGCATACGTAGTGTGGGAAGTAGGGAATGACATACACAGATGCCCAAGAATTCATCATTAGCTCTCATAATTGCATGCCACCCATAAATCGGAGATGATAATGCTTAAACTTTGTCTTCTAAATGTAGCATTAATCAATTACTTCTGTAAAATTAATCGAAAAAAGCGCGAAACCATGGTATCTTTTTGCAGTGCCCGATATTAACCTGATACACAGCTGCAGATCAATTTTCTCAGCATGCTCACAAGGACTGAGCCAAGTCGAAGAGCGGCAAGAGGTGGTGCATCTTCGTGAGAAACCTTAAGATCCGTGGTTCGAACCCCGACCATGACAATGGAGCTTTTAAATATGATTCCGTTTTCCTATTATTTTAGAGACTGTCGACCATATTGAACTTTTCTCGTACGTTAGAGCGGCACAGGTGTTTTCTTACCCTATAAAATTGCGTTGGGTACAAAAATTTTGTGCGTGGGTTACAGTTCACAAATCAGAATAATAGTACTCCTGATTTTGTTTACTGCTGAGTAATTGCAGTCCACTGGCAGAGCTCTTGGCTTATTTGGTTGAAAACCCTGACTATGTAAATGATTTTGCGTTACATAACACATTCCTGTTACTAGCATTCTTGTCGTTGGCGTTTTTTTACTTAAATATATCTCTCCCTCTCTCTCTCTACTCTATATCCTTCTGTTTGTTTATTAATCCTGTGCTTTTTAATTTTATTTTCCTTGTACCTTTCTGCTGTTCATTTCTTCGAACCCATCATTGTTACATTAGTAAAACTGTGTCTTTATTTTTCCTTACGTCTGGTAGTTTTCTTTTTTTCGTTTGCTTAACTTAATGTTTGATTTCATTTTCTCCCTCTAATTGTAAATAAGAATATTTTCTTTCCTACATTCTTTCTTATTTTCTTTCTTGATTACTCCGCTGTTGCTCCTATTAATTCCTCTACAAATTAGTTAAGGCAGGTAGGGGATGTATTGTATTCCACCCATAATTTCGACATCCATATTTCACCAGAAATGTATGTTTTATGATTCCCTGAATAGAAAATAATTATTTTTGAAAATACGTTATCCGTCATCCTTACTTACGTTCTGTGTCTTTCAAGAATGTAGTATGAATGTTTTCAGAACTTTCTCCACTCCAACTACCCCTGACAAATACATGCGTGTTATTTTTCATTTTACCAAAATGGAATTTATTTATATTAAAATAGGATATGTATGGTATGTTGACATAAAGAACAAAATAAGCACCTTTAGCTTTCAGAAAAAAAGTCTTCTTTATTCTGATTGTGTAAGTTTTTGTAACTGGGAAACCATAAGGGATAAACAAAATCTATGGGAAACATTTTGTGCTCATCAAAATAAGCAATTTATGTCAATATCTTTTCATGGCGTACGTGGGTTTTAGAATGACACGTTTAATCATAAAATAAATTGAGTCGGGTTTTTAAGTAAATGTTGTCTTTACGTTGTTTGCACCACGCTTCAGGTGTCAATTTAAAAAAAATAATTTATTAGCTCCACATATTGACGCAAATTTGAACAAGGTTCTTGTTTCACGTATGGAAAAGCCGATTTGAAGTAGGAGTTGTATTATATTTTAACTTTTGGGGAGCCGAACTTGTAGTAGTTGCAACCACACGTATAGTAAACAGTTTCCGGTAGCCTTCGCCCCAAATGTATTTTCAGGTGCCCTTTGCCCCTAGTTTAAAAAAATATTAACTTTGTAATTAACTTTAAATATTTAATATTTATGTTTCCCTGCGTCAGTATTATTTTTAGAGAGTATTATTTTTATATCTTGGCAGGACGTGATGCGACAAGAATTTAGGCTTATGCAGATTTTAAGTTTTAATTCCTTGACACAAATTAAATAGCGCTTCACTGATATAGAAAGCTGAGAGATTCATTTATTTAATACTTGTACTTTTTAACACGTAAACTATTTTCGTCTCAAACAACACTAATTAATTTCTCGAGGACACATCTCGCGTCTGGTTATGAGCACTCTCTAGAAGCAACACGTCTGGTTATGGGCATTGCTTGGAGGAAACTGAACTGTTTTCCAGTGCCTAGATTTGTAGATTTCTGCATTCAAGTCTCTGATCGGCTAATCCTAGTCCAATAGAATACCTTCATTTAGCTAAAGCTTTTTCTGGTTGTTGATTGGCTATTTTTAAACTGTCTCAAAATTTACATTATTGTTACTCCAATAATGACTTGTAGCATTATTAAACATTCTTACTCATTATTGCCTCAAAGTTACCTCATTGTTACCTCATTGTTAGCAACTTTTAACGCATTATTTTCACAGCTCCTACATTATTAAATTATGTGATATATTCAGATAACATTATTGAACATGTGTACAATAATATAAACATACACAATGACTGTAATATACACTTTTTATATATTGTTACATACACATATTGCTTTAAGTCGGGCTGTTATTGAATTTATATTATATAATTTGACTCAAATTATTTAAGTGTCCTCAGCTAAAGACCGACTGAGTTCAGCTTCTCTCCCCTGACACCCAGCATTTGAATTCAAAGGTGTAATTGCTGTCCTCTGTTGAGAATAGTTGTTAAGCATTTGTGCTGGAATTGCTGCCATCTGTGGTGAAGGTTGGGAATTCCCTTCTCTCTTCTTTTCTACAAACTGATTGGATAAGCTGTATAAAAGACTCTGATGGCGGGATTTCAAAATTCACGAGAAAAAGAAGCTAAACTTAGTATTTTCTTCCGAAAGCGCTTCACAGCAAGAAAATCCAAGTGATGAGTAAAATCGAACCGACTCAACTTATTTTATAATGAATCTAAGAACACAGTTTACAACACTTATTTCAATTATGAATTATTACATCTAAACTTGCATTCTCTCAAGTGTAAGTGTGTCGTGTAATGGAAGACTTTAAAGTTTGTAATTTTTCTTCTTTCTTTTTCTTCGCAAGAGTTCTTTACTAGGATTCTGATTTTTTTTTCTCCATGCTTCTGGTGTTAAGATTTTGAAGTTATTATTCCTACATTATTCTACTTAATTGGAAATGATTTCTAGGTAAAATGTATAGTGAATAAGGTGGATCGAAGAATATTATTTTATATGAACATTACTATGGCTGTATATATAACATTTTATAACGAGTGGATAAGTCAGGTCAGTTTCCATCATCTGGTGGTGTTGTTTTATTCCATTGTCTTTGCGTGTCCAGGACAGAAAAATCAAATAACGAATTCCAATTTGTGAAAAAGTATAAGTATTGAAAAATTCAAACAAATAACCAGGAATATCTCGGAAATGGTTCACTCCCCCCAAAAAATGTATATGACATAATTTATGAGTTTTAACGAGATTTACATTGTTTGTGTAGTAAAACTTTGTCTATGTCTTACGGTTTACCAGTTATGCGAAAACCATTCAAAATGAAAACGACTTTTGGGGACATTTCCTGAAAATTCTAGATATACATTTCATTTCCATAAAATATCTTAATAGTGATATTTTAATCAAAATCGTTAGAGCCATTTTTGAGAAAATCAAAATTTTTGAGAAATGTTCCATGTAAAGGGTAGTCTGGTGTGAGGGATTTGCTTGAAAATCTTCGTGTCGCATGTTGGAAGATACTAAACTAAGTAACGAGTTTGGTATTTATCCGACGTTTTGCTTTTGAATTATGCTGTTCACAGACAGACACGGACATGTTTCTAAGAATGCTTTATTTGGACTCAGGGTGTCTTAAAGCATGTATTCCCGATGAAATCTTGGTATCGAATTTTTGGGTGGAATACAATACTTCCCCTACTTACTATACGTAGTAGAGAAAGTAAAAAAGAAAAGAAAGCATTTTTAGCTAAAGGTGTGTGTATTTGAACAACATAATTCAAAAATGAAGTGTCGAATAAACACCAAATTTATTTAAGTTGAGGATCTTCCAAAAGTGTTACGCACATTCTGAACTACCCTTTAAACACAAAAATGATAATTTTTATTTACTCAAAAACTACTGAACAGCTCGATTAAAATATCAGAAATATGAATATTGACATGAGAAATAGAATGTGTATTTTAATTTTTCTGCTAACAATCAGTCAAACCTTCTTTATTGGATTGAATTTTGTAACATTTTATATAACTTTGAAAGTTTAAGAAACAGACAGAAGCTTCAACAGGAAAAATTTGGGGCTTACTAAAGTATAAGATTTGTGTCAATTCTCTTTCAAAAACATTGTTATAATCTTTCTATAAAACCACAGGTCTGAACATTACAGCTGATCTTGTCAGTGAGCTGATTGAGATCTACAAGGTTCATAGGATGCAATATGTCTTTGAAAATACACATGTTGGACTCTCATCTTGACTTCTTCCCTGTCAGCGACGAACATGGGAAGCGTTTGCATCAGGACATCGCTGAAACGGAAAGACGCTACCAGGGAAAATGGACTCCAAATATGTTGGCAGACTACGTGGACATTCAAGAGAGATGTTCCACAAGCAAATTACAGTCGAAAATCTACTTCACATTCAGTTTAGATGTGTAAAAGTTATTCTAGCTAAGGTGTTACACACATTAAAATGTATAATTATCAAAAACGTCATTCATGCAATTACTCAAAAACTATGTTCTTTAAAAGGATTTAAAATCAGCACAAAAAGTCAGTAAGGATCACGTTTATACTTCTTTTAACGTTAAAAATGTTAAAGTTTGTGATCAGTGTAATAACTTTTTATTCGCTCAAAAAAGCTACCAAACCGCTTGATTAAAACATCAGAAGTTACAACACTGACATGACAAACAGAATGTGAGTTTTGAATCTTCTGCGAATAATCAGTGAAGCCTAATGTTATATAACTTGGAAGTGTAAGAAACAGACAGAAACTTCAACAAGAAACATTTGGAGCTTACTAAAATATAGAATTTGTGTCAATTGTTTTTGAAGTGTTATAAAAATATACCATATTATAAGCTAACATTCTTTCCAAGTGCAAATGATGACATGGGTGGCCGATATCGTTTGTGTACTCCTGAACAGGATGTCCTCCGCGAATCCCGCTGAAACCACAATTTTTTTGTTTTTCATAGTCTTTATAATTGGAAAATGTGGGGGAGATACGCTAAACATAGCCCTGAAAGGTTTCCTTTCTCAAATTTCCTTTCCCTTCACTACATCCTTCGCTTTTCTAAGCAGTTATTGATAATAATAATAATAATAATAATAATAATAATAATAATAATAATAATAATAATAATAATAATAATAATAAAGTTTTAGGCTATGCAACCTGTTCCCGCGAAGTCACAAGTTGATTCCATCTTCTATGGGGTCGGCCAATATCTCTTTTTCCTGTTGGGGTATATAGGAAAATCATCTTCAATATTCTTTCTTTGCTCAGGTATATATATATATATATATATATATTTGTTTCTTCTCTATAGTTTCATTTCTTAACGTATCACTCTTGTACATCTTACATAACGCAAGAACATTTCCTGCCGCTTGTATTTTGTTTTTATCCTTTGATTAATTATCCAATTAACGCTTCTAATAACGAAGGGACTGCTGCTATTTTATATAATTCCAATTTTGTTTTCTGGCCAAAGTACTTTTTATGGTTGCACACACAGCCTGAAATTTAGTTAATTTATTTCTATAAGTTTGTTCTCTCGATTAGTTACATCACATCCTAGGTACTGAAAACGTTGTATCTGTTCTATTATTTTATCATTTAACGTGATTTTAGACCAATTGTGCATTTGCCTATAAATACCTGCAATTATTTTGAAATTTATTTACTGAAATTTTGCAATTATATACGTTAGCTATTATTTGAAATTTATATGCCAACATTTGGAAATCTTTTTCGGATTCTGCAAGGAGTACAATGTCGTCTGAAAATAATAATATATTATTGATCAGTAATAATTAATTCTTCCACACAAGTACGTATAGGCTAAAGTTGGAAAGGTGGAATCAGACTGAAAAATTCAATCCATAAACGTGATTTTAACCACGAATCTTCGCCTTTTCGTGCCGTTTCTCTAATCACTGCAGTTTCTCTGGTAAAGAACAATGCGTTCTCAAAGTCCTTTTGAGATAATATACCCCAAAAGCGACTTATGATCCATAAGTACCTTAAGTTTCACATTCATAGTTAACTACTATTTCGTCAGTCAGTGATAATTCATTTTACTTCCACACATGCCATAAGTAAGCTTAAATTAAAAGGTAGAATTGTGGCATGCAACAACGGACCACTCTCTGACGAGAGGAATGCTTGCAAAAGAACTAGAATAAACCTGGCTTTCCGGTAGAATCTTACTGGGAAAAACAACAATAATAAGACATGAGGTTCTTCCCAACCAGGGACCGACCGACCTCAAAAAGACGACTGGATAACGCCAAGAATCCTTTGTAGATACCTATGGAACAACCATTAACCTTTTAAAGTAGATGCATATAAGCTAATGCATTACATAACATATTTTATCTAATCAAGACATTTGCGTAACTACAAGAACTTCATACGACTAACCACGCGGGATTGCTCTGGGCGCACATCATGTGTATCCCAGGAAATTAACAGCCGATGCCTTCGTATGCAATGCATGCAAGCTTCTCATCTTTCATGGACAAGCCAGAGTGCTATGCGGGACCCGACTAATAGGCGCGAAAACAAAATCAACTAATGCGCACTAACATATGGCAGGGTTTAAGTGGGTAGAGCCATTCTCTAGTGGCGAGCTCGCAGTCTCAGCTTCTCTGGGGTAAGTACGTAAAATGTATTTCTCCTCCACAAAAAGGGGACAAATGTGAATCAATTCGGGGTTTTAAGTCCTACCAGCATTCAATTTTCAGTCTAATTCTACCTCTCCAACTACTGATCAATTTGAACTCATTGCGAGTCAAAAAATAACTTATCTATTAATAACCAAAGTGAATAGAAGAATCACTCTTGTAATAAGTGTATAATATATAACGGATATATGTAAATTTGGTATTCTAGATAAATTCGTATGAATTTTCACTTTCTCTACTACTATAGTAAGTAGGGGAAGTAATGTATTCCACCCAAAAATTCGATTTCTGTATTTCAAAGGAAGCTAGCATAACTGTAAACGTTAAAAGATAGACCGAAAACATGCTACACAAAAATGTAAATCTCTTTGAGGCAGTGTTTTTAACACTTAATGATTTCAGTCTAATTATATAATATGTAAATTCAATAACAGCCCGCCTTAAAGTAATATGTGTATTTAACAATATATAAAAAGTGTATATTACAGTCATTGTATATGTTTATATTATTGTATCCATGTGTAATAATGTTATCTGAATGTATTACGTAATTTAATAATGTAGGAGCTGTGAGAATAATAGGTTTAAACTTGCTAACAATGCGGTAACAATGAGGTAACCTTGTGAGTTTAATAATGTTACTTGTCATTATTGGAATAACAACAATGTAAATTTTAGTAACAGTTTATAAAATAGCCAATCAACAACCAGAAAAAGCTTTAGTTAAAAGAAGGTATTCTATTGGATTAGGAATAGCCAATCAGAGACTTGAAATACAGAAATTTACAAATTTTAGGTGGTTGAAATCTATTCAGTCGGTTGCAGACAGCGTTACTAACCAGACGCAAAAAGTGTCCTGAAGAAATTTAATACGTATTCGTGTGAGACGAAAATAGTTTACTAGTTAAAAAGTGCAAGTAATGAATTAAAGAATCTCGCAGCTCTCTATATCAGTGAAGTAAAGTATTAACAAAAGGAGTGAAGTAAAATTATAATCTGTGTAAGCCTACATTTTTGTCGCACCATAACCCTGCCAAGACATCCATGTCTCTAACAATAATACTGACGCAGCCGAGGCAAACATAAATATATAATATTTAAAGAAACAGTCAAATTACAAAGTTAATATTTTTAAATTTTGGGGGCGAAGACTCCCAAAGCGTGGTGCAAACAACAGTACAACAAAATTACTTCATCTTTAAAACACAATTTATTTGCGATAATATTTTTGTGACATCATACATTTCCAAGATGTCCGTTATTAATTGTTTAAATTGTTCACTACTTAGCCATTCTCTTCAAATCTTGCCGATTTTTAGTTGTTTCTAGTGATGTAATTGAGAGAGTATCGAATTTTAAGGCAGTGTGTAGTGTCCAGTTCTAAAATGTCTGACTGTTGCTGTTCCCTTTGTATATATAACAAAATGTGTAATGTAGCTATTCCCGGAAAGGTTTATCTCGATTAAAATGAATTAGACAGGAAAATAAACCTTCGTAAGAATAATTTGTATACCCAGTAATAAGCGATAGAGGCTAGAGAACGTTATGTGAATGTAACACATCAGACTTTGTATATGTTATTTTTCCGCTTCCTTCATGTCACCGTGTCTACAGGCAGCCAATACATAATTCCGAAAGCCCACACTTTATTTATTGGAAAGAAGCGCTTCTTCATTATGAATGCGACGAACCTGTCACGTTGCGGAACGGTAAAAAGATTCATCGCCACGACCGTGTTTGTGTAGAGGTCGACATGCTCTGTGTTTAACTGACCCTTGACATCTGCGAGGCCGAGCTCGTGGAATCTGGGTCACTTCGGCAAAGAAACAAGACGAGCAGACCGATCACTTTCATCCTCATTAGTCTCCTCACGCAGCAGGTGGTAGCTTTGTAATTAGATGTAGTCAACTCATTCAAGCTACTGTTCCCTTATACGACCTAACAGGTTTTATTTAATTGCTTGTCAAACAGAGTACAACTGATTTTGACAATTCTTTTACTGACAGAGAGATTTCACATTTTTTTACACCACTGATAACTTAAAGTTTTGAAATGCGCATAGACCGAGCGGGATGGCTCAAGCGTAACGTCTCTGCCCCGCATTCGGGTGGTCCGAGGCTCAGACACCCGGAACCGACCAATCTAACCTAAGGATTTCGCGGTTACTGGGCGAATGCTTTGATCCGCGAATTTTCCTAACATTCCTTACATCAATACATTTCATTTCCTCCCTCTTCACCGTGAAGAAGTTATTTTGTTGTAAGAGTTGTATTGTAGTTCAACTGTTGGGGAGCCGAACTTGAAGTAGTTACAACCGCACCTATGGGACCCGGTAGACTTCGTCCCAAAATTTAAAAATATTAACTTTGTAATTTGACTGTTTCTTTAAATATTATATATTTATGTTTGCCTCGGCTGCGTCAGTATTTATATTTTTTTAGAGACATGAATGTCTTAGCAGGGAGGTGGTGTGACTGAAGAATGTAGTCTTACACAGATTTTAATTTTTTATTCACTCCTTGTATTAATGCTTGACACGATTTAAATAACACTTCACTGATACAGAGAGCTGTAAGATTCTTTTATTAAATACTTGCACTTTTTAAACACGTAAACTATTTTCTCACACAAAATACGTATTCAATTTCTCGAGGATACATCTCGCGTCCGCTTAGGAACACTGTCTGCAAGCAATGCGTCCAGTTATGAGCGCTGTCTACAAGCAACTGACTTGATTTCTACCGCCTAAACTTGTAAATTTCTGTATTTCAAGCCTCTGATTGGCTATTCCTAATCCAATAGAATACTTTTATTTAACTAAAGCTGTTTCTGATTGGCTATTTCATAAACTGTCATTAAAATTACATTATTGCTTCCAATAATTACAAGTAGTATTGTTAAACTTTAAAATTCATTATTGCCTCAAGGTTACCTCATTGTTAGGAACTTTTAACCTATTATTCTCACAGCACCTACATTATAAAATTACGTAATGCAACTACATAACATTATTACACATGTACACAATAATATAAACATATACATTGACTGTAATATACACTTTTTATATCTTGTTATATACATATTGCTTTAAGGCGGGATGTTACTGAATTTATATGTTATATAATTAGACTGATCATTTAAGTGTTAAAATACACTGCCTCAACCGGCATACTTGCATAACATATACATCTTGGAAGTGGATGATGTCCGTTATTAATTGTTCAAATTGTTCACTACTTAGCCATTCTCTTCAAATCTTGCCGATTTTTAGTTGTTTCTCTGGATGTAATGGAGAGAGTATCGAATTTTAAGGCAGCGTGTAGTGTCCAGTTCTAAAACATCTGACTATCGCTTTTCACTTTGTATCTGTAACAAAATGTGTAATGTAGCTATTTTTTTTTTTTGAAAATGACAATCTTCGAAAAATCTTACATATAAAGGGTAGTGGGGGTTAACTTGAAAAATTTTATGTCGCATCCTTGGAAGATACTAAACTCAAATACTAAGTTTGGTACTTATCCGACTTTTCGTTTTTAAGCTATGCTGTTCACAGACACACGCAAGGATATGTTTACAAAAATGCTTTATTTGGATTCAGGGGGCCTCAAAATATCTATTTCTGGTGAAATTCGGTATCGAAGTTTTGGGTGGAATGCAATACTTCTACTACTTGCTATATGTAATAGAGAAACAAAAAATATATAAAATAATTAATTACGGAATAATTGAGACCCTCAACAGTAAAAATATAAATTATAAACATGTTAAGTTATAAATATATATTAACACAAAAGCCTGAATGCATAAGTGTTACAACATTACACATCTGATATAAGTTAATAATATGGTGGCATTACATTACAATAAGGACTTACCAAATAATGTGCACCAGAAACAAACCATACAAATCTGATGCGTTACACCATATGACTTTCTCTATTCTTGTACAAACTATTTTTACAAACGCCTATTCTCCATCTACTTCATGTTAATCGAGATAAACATTTGCAGAAACTGTCGTATTGCTAATTTTCTTGTAGATGCAAGGGGAATATGGTAGGCTTTAAGCGACAGTCAAATATTTTAAGAGCTGGTTGCTATGTGGAGCATTCCATTCTGTGTGTATGTCCAGGACAAAAAAAAACAAATAAGTTCCCATATGAGAAAAAGTATAAGGATTGAAAAATTCAAACAAATAACAAACAATATCGACAAAAAATGTATATGACATAAATTCTGTGTTTTAACGAGATCTAAATGTTTTGTGTAGTAATATATTGCCTATATCTTACGGCTTGCCAGTTATGCAAAACTTTTGGGTAACATTCCCAGAAAATTCAAGATATGCATTTCATTTGCCATGAAAATATCTTAAACATACGATATTTTAATCGTACTCGTTAGAGCCAGTTTTGAGAAAATCAAAATTTTCGAAAAATGTTCCATGCAAAGGGTAGTTTGGGTGGGGATTTTCTTAAAAATCTTCGTGTCGCCTCCTTGGAAAGCGCGAACCTAAATACCAAGTTTTGTGTTAATCCGTATTTAGGTTTTTGAGTTATGCCGTTCAGAGACATGTTCATGTTTCCGAAAATGCTTTATTTAGATTCAAGGTACCTCAAAACATGTATTTCCGGTAAATTCTCGGTATAGAATTTTTGGGTTAAATACAATACTACTTCTACTTACTATACGTAGCAGAGAAAATCAAAAAGCATTCCGATTAGTCGTCTCCTGTATTTGTGATACGAACTGCTGAAACCCAAGTGTTACTAAGATCGTTGTACTGAACTACCATCTTTATATGTGGAATATTTTGATGAATTAATGTCTTTGATTTATTGTAATAAAGTAATTAGCGTGAACTAAGGTTTGAATTTCTAGTATCTAACCTTATTCCTGGTAGAAATCCACTGCTATGTTTAATAGTATTAACTACTTTATGAAAATATTGTCGCTATTCTAGCAATGCTTGAAGAAGGTCAACGGACATCTTATGAAATTATTCGGGCAATAATGGACATTAGTATGAGTCAAATACAAAACATTTTACATCAAAAATTAGATGAGAAAACATCGTTGTTGATGATTCCACATAAACTGATCCTGATAAAAAATAACGCAGTGATTGGTACGGGAAAACTGTGGTAAAATTCCAAGGCAACATTTCAAACTTGGTTTGGAATATCGTCAAAATTTTAGATTTATTGTTATGGTCCTAACAAGAAAAGGCAATCGGCTCAATGAGTCTTTCGAACAGAACTCAGACCTACTAAAGTCCTACGAATTCACAGTGCTGCTAAGATGGTTGCAGTTTTTTTTTCCTAAAACGGGTCATGTTGCTACGATACCATTAGAAGATAGGCGTTTCGTTACTGCGAATTGGTATACAAATGTATGTTTACCGCAAAGTTTTGAAAAACTTCCTGAAAAACACCCAAAAGAAAAAAATTGTGTTACATCATGACAACGTATCGTCGCATACAGCAAAACTAACAACTGAGTATCTGGATGCCCTAAAGGTTAGCACCATGGACCCTCCACCATACAGCCCTGATCTAGCAGCTTTTGATTTCTTTTTGCTTCCAAAATTAAAGATAAAATGCCGGGAATTGCTGTTTCGTCATCAGATGAAGCAGAGGAACACTATAAAATCCTGGCTTCTGAAGTGCATCAGGACTGCTTCAAGGGCTGATTTCATCAAATGCAAAATGTATTGATGTTAAAGGGGAATGTTCAGAAAAAGAATAAAATCATTAACATTTTTTAAACTAATTCTTGTTTGATTTTCAGCGTCGCCCTCGTCTTAGTAGGACTATACTTTATGTAAGTAGGATGTATCTTGAATTGTTTAAAATAGTTATAAGAATTTTTTATATACTTTCTCAATTCATGATGTATAGATTTATAATATAGTGACAAATTAGACAATAGTATTCCAGTTTGAATCTTACAAAACTATTAAAAATCTGATGTGTTGAAGTCACATGACTTTCTCTACTCCTTTTAAAACGCTTATTCTCCATCTACTTCATGCTAATCGATATAAACATTTGCAGAAACCTATTGCTAGTTTTTTGTAGGTATGAGGGGAATATGGTAGGCTTTAAGCGATGGTCAAATCTTTTAAGAGCTGGTTGCTATGTGGAGAATAACGATTCCCATTTAAGGAAAAATATAAGAGTTGGAGAATTCAAACAATTAGCAAAGAATCTCGGAAATGGTTCACTCCACAAAAAAGTGTATATGACATAAATTGTGTGCTTTAACGAGCTCTCCAGTGTAGAAAAACCTTGTCTATATCTTACGGTTAACCAGTTATGCAAAAGCCATTCAGAAAGAAGCGGACGTTTGGATAGATGTCCAGAAAATTCAAGGTATGTTGCTATTTGTCATGAAAATATCTTAAACATATGATATTTTAATCAAAATCCTCAGTCATTTTTGAGAAAATCAAAATTTTCGAATAATGTTTAATGTAAAGCGTATTCTGGAGTGGGGGGATTTTCTTAAAAATCGTATCGAATGTTTGAAAGCTACTGAACCTAAATACCAAGTTTGGTGTTTATCCGACTTTTCGTTTTCTGAGTTATGCTGTTCACAGACACGTACTTCTTTTTATTTATTAAGGTGTATATCCGGTAAAATCTTGGTATCCAATTTTTGAGTGGAATGCAAAACTTCCCCTACTTAGTTTACGTAATATAGAAAGTAAACAGGTACAATATAGAATCTACATTTATGACCTGTATGCCCTTTCTAATAATAAACCCTATGCTCTTATAGGCCAGATACACTACCTCATCAATATGCCTCTTAAACGACAGATTTGTACTGAATTTGATACCGAAACCTTTAACGGACTTGGTGACGTTCAGTGTGTTATTGTTCATTATGTACCAAGTGTCAAAATGAATTAATACGTTTTATAGTTAGGTGGGAGAAAAAGTAATAAGAATACAGTTGACATTTCCACGAGTGTTACATTTTCTGCCTTCCAGTGGCCTTCAAATCGTCACTGTTCTTCACAATTGTAATAACTAGCACGTATACTCCCGTTATGTTAATTTCCGGATGGCAACAGTTACTAATAACGTAAATTAGAACTACCTTCTGTTAAGAATCATAATCTGACACAGAAAGGGCGACCTCGGCACGATATAAACTGCATCAGTATTCTTCGTCCATCACGCTTCGTTAAGATAATGACTTGGAGGTTAACTGCATCTGCCTCACGCTTTGTTTTTCACACTCCGTGTTCCATATTTAGTGACGTCAATGATGGTGATCTATGGACTTAAATGTCATGGGTTTTAGCCACTCTAAGGCTTTTGTAACGGTCGGAATGTAACTTGTTTCGGGAAGGAAGAGAGGAATATCTACTTTCATATACTCTACTGCTTACTCACAGTAAGACCAAAAATTGAATACAGATATTTCAGTGGAAATGCACGTTTTGAGGTCCCTGAACAAAAATTGTTCTTAGATAAAGGTTCGTGTGTGTGCGTGTCTGTGTTTTCTCGCGTGTCTAAACAGTGTAATTCAAAAACGAAAAGTTGGATCAATACCAAACTTGGTATTTAAGTTCAACATCCTCTAAGGAGGCGACGCTAAGTTTTCGAAAATATCCCCCAAACTACCCTTTACGTGGAAAAGGTTCTGTTATTTCTACTTTCTCTACTGCATATAGTAGGTAGGGGAAGTATTGCATTACACCTCAAAATTCTATACCGAGATTTCACCGGAAAGTCATGCTTTGAGGCTTCCTGAATAAAAAACGTCTGATGTGTTACACTCACATGACTTCTCTACTCTTGTACAAACTATTTTTACAAACGTTTATTCTCCATATGCTTCATGTTAATTGAGATGTTAATCTTATTGGTAATTTTCTTGTAGATGCAAGGGGAATTGGTAAGCTTTAAGCGATAGTCAAATATTTTAAGACATGGTTGCTATGTGGAGTATTCCATTATCTTTGCGTTACCGGGACAAAAAATGAATTACGAATTCCCGTTTGAGAAAAAGTATAAGTGTTGGAAAATCTAAGCGAGTAACAAGCAATATCTCGATAATGGTTCACTCAACAAAAAAATGTATATGACATAAAATGTGTGTTTTAATACGATCTACATATTTTGAGTAGTAAACATTTGTCTATCTCTTATAGTTTACCAGTTATGGAAAAGTCGTTCACAATGAAGAATACCTTTGGAGACATTCCCAGAAAATTCCAGACATACATTTCATTTGTCATGAAAATATCTTAAACATATGATATTTTAATCAAAATCGTTAGAGCTATTTTTGAGAAAATTAAAATTTTCGAAAAATGTTCCATGTAAAGGGTAATCTGGGGTGGGGGGATTTTCTTGAAAACCTTTGTGTCGCATCTTTGGAAGATACTGAACCTAAATACCAAGTTTGGTGTTTATCCGACTGTTCGTTTCTGAGTATGCTGTTCACAGACTGACAGACACACACAGACACACACACGGGCATGTTTCCAAAAATGCTACTTTAGAGAAGTACTACGTGGTAGAGAAAGTAAAAAACAAACATTTTTAGGAAAGGTGTGTGTGTCTGTAAGGGCATAACTCAAAAACGAAAAGTTGGATAAATACCAAACTTGATATTTAGATTCAATATCTCTCAAAGATGCGAGACGAAAGATTTTTAAGAAAATCCCTCTGCCCCAGACTACCCTTTACATGGAACATTTTTCGAAAATTTTAATTTTCTCAAAAATAGCTCTAACGATTTTGATTAAAATATCATATGTTTAAGATATTTTCATGACAAATAAAATGTATGTCTTGAATTGTCTGAGAATGTCTCCAAAAGTATTCTTCATTGTGAATGACTTTTGCATAACTGGTAAAGCATAAGAGATAGACAAAATTTTACTATACAAAAAATGTAGATCGCGTTAAAATACACAATTTATGTCATATACATTTTTTGTTGCTGAATGAACCATTTCCGAGATATTGCTTGTTATTCCCTTAAATTTTTCAATAGTTATTTTCTCAAATGGGAATTAGTTATACATTTTTTTGTCTTGGATATGCAAAGAGCATTAATCTGTGGCAAAGAGAATGGTGCTGCACCTAGCAACCAGCTATTAAGATATGTATCTATGCTTAAAGGCTACTGTATTTCTATATTGCCCTTGCAAATACAAAACAGGGGGAACATAGTACGTCTTAAGCGATAGTCAAATATTTTTAGAACTGGTCACTATGTGTAAAATGTAATTCTTTTTGCATGTGAAAAGATCGTTTCTGCAAATGCTTATCTCGATTAATATGAAATGGATGGAGAAAAGAGTTTGTAAAAATAGTTTGTACAAGAGTAGAGAAAGTCATGTGAGTGTAACACATCAGATTTTTAAAAGATTTGATTATCATTTAGGCCTAGTGTATTGTCTTATTTAACTTGTATTTCCACGGAAATATTTAATAAAACCATTTCTGCGAGTTTTTATCTTGACTAGCATGAAGCATATGGATGAAAATGCTTTTATAAGAATAGTTTGTCTAAGAATGGGCACAGACAGTCATGTGAATGTAACGTAACTTTCTCGACCACACAGTGCAGTAGGGGAGGTTTTATATTCCATCGCTAATTTCGGTATGGAGATTTCCGCGAAACGTTCTTATTTCAGGTCGTTTTTACATCCACTATCCTTTAAGAATGTTCCCCTGCCGAAAATTTGAAAACTAAAGAATGAAACAAAAATTTATTACCGAAAAAATACATAACCTTCAAAATACGAAATTACACTAATTGTATTAAAGTTTTGAAAAATCATATTAAAAATGCTTATTGCATATGTTTATTAAAATATCTGAGTATCATACATTCATTATCTATTTGTACTTCCTTATTCACTCACACTTAGATGGTCCTCAACGTTGATAAGTAAATTATAATTTAATACAGCTTTTATTGCAGATCTTTACTTATTTAAAGATATAGTGGTGCGTCTCTGTATCTTTCTCTCTGTGATTCTGTTTGTTTGTCTATCTGCAACAGGGTGCAAAAAATGTGCCGATATGAGGTTTAAATTGGCAATCAATACTTAACACACATCTGCCTCACACTATTTCCATCCCTCATTCGGATACAGAGGTTCAAATCAATAAGAACCGGACTCAGGGGCTAGTGTGGACAGTCTTTGGGATGCACATTGTTTCAACTATTCAGGTGACGTACATCGATTCTCCATACTTTTCATCGCCCAGCTAGGCCTGACCTCTCTTCATAGGGTAATGCTAGCGTATCGGACTTCACTAAAACCAATTAAAGGTTGGCTCATCTAAGGCAGACGCGGAGCACAAATCATGAGGAGTTTCTGCCAATATTCAAGAATGGAAAACACTAAAAGGAACCAACGAAACATCGGCAGCATAACTAAAAAAGAAAAGATTTTCCAGAAACATTCCCCACCCCCAAAAATGTAAGAGGTTTATTTTTTTGTGCATATGTTAAGCTAGTTACTTTCTCTATTACACATGGTACGTAGCGGAAGAAGCATTTTTATAAATAGGTCCATGTGTGTCTTTTTGTGTGTGTGTGTCTTATTACAACTGACTCCGGTTATGGACCCCGGATTCATAACCTGAAACATGAAAGAAGAAAATAAAATGAGAAGAAATAGGGCAGAGAGGAAATCCGTGATATAATACACCACTTCGGCATTCACCTGTGTCAACCAGAGAAAACCACGAAAACCCCAGGGTCAGAGTGAGCGATCACTGAGAATTGAACCCGAGACCTCCCGATTGCGAGCTTTGTACCTTACCGCGAAGCCATCTCGCTCTGTGACAAGAAGTAGATAAAATAATAAGATTTTATAAGAATAGTCACTTGAAGAGTGAGAAGAAAAGCCGTATGAATGCAACGTATTAGGCTATTGTCGTTCCTAAATGATCAGGTTTTCGAACATTCCACCCACAAATTCAATACCAAGATTTCACCGGAAATACATTTCAGTCTAAAAAACTGTTTTTAGAGAAATTCCGTGTATGTGTGTGTGTCTGTGAAGAGCATAACTGAAAAATGAAAAGTCATATAAATAGCAAACTTGGTATTTAGGTTCAGTACCTTCCAAAGATTCAACATTAAGATTTTAAAGAAAATCTCCCATCCCAAACTATCCTTTACATGTAATATTTGAAATTATTTATTTTACAAAACAATGGCTCTAATGATTTTGATTAAAACACCACATATTGTGTGTGAATGTGACCTCGTGTGTGTAACATCTCACTGCAATTTCCTCCTTTTAATCTTTCGTGTATGACGTAGGGGCACCGTGTTAATATTTAATAAACCACAGGTAATGTGATTAATGTGAAATTATGTGTATTTTGTGATAGTTATCCCACGCCTGCTCTGAAATGTGTTAAGGTTCCTGGTCCTCTTGTTGCCTCTGATGCTGTGCCTCGCAATTTTTATGCTGCGCTAACTAAAATTTAATATCCAACTGCAAATCTTTTCGCCTCACCCCGGTGTACAACAATATTAAAATATTTACATGCCAAATCAAACGTATATCCTGAATTTTCTGGGAATAGCCTGTAAAGTCCTCTTTATTCGGAAGGAATGTTGTACAATCTTGTCTAACTGGTAAACATTTAGCGATAGACGGAAACGTACTTACGAATACGTAATGAAAAAATGTAGATTTCTTTAAAACATGCAATTCATTTCAAATAAATTTTTGTAGCATCAGCATTTTCCGAAATATTCGTTATTAAGGGTTTGATTTGTTCAATACCTTCTCATTCTTTTTAAGTCGTATCGATTTTCGATTGTTTCTCGCGATTGCATGGAAACAGTATGGAATTGTATGGCCTACGTATACCGTTCAGTTCCCTGTGTATCTATAACGAAATGTATGACGAAATCTCGATTAAAATGAATTATAAAGTAAAATAAGCTTTCGTAATAATAATTTTATACCCACTAATAAGTCATAGAGAGTAGATAAAGTCATGTGAATGTAACACATCGGATTTTTCGATGTCCGGATTGAAATCTTCCTTCAGTAAAGGTAATTTCCTGGTAACCTTGTTGATTACAGGAAGTAAAATAGATCGTACCGATAGCATGAGAATTCGTACTACCACCTGGTTTTTAAAGCTCATTTCTTGCATATGCGAGTGATGGTATGGCCTCGAGAATCTGATTTAATTAACAGCAGAAGAAGCCACTAATGGACGGTCCACAGCAGGAAGATTTATGGGCGTGCACAAGAGTTTTGACGTGGTGTACATGTGTAGGTTTAACGTGACTGCTGAGTAACATATTACCTCTCTTTAGAGCGCTATTGTATAACTGACCCCGGTAGTATTAAGGTTGTTCTTTGCATTCACGGAGAATGTGGGATTATATGCAAGTGCATGGTTTTGTTTCCGCTTGCTGAGCCGAGAAAAATACACTTCTCTCTTGTATTCGTGAGGCAAGAAGATGCGCTTCACTAGCTTCGAGATTAAAATGTTTCTAGTGAATTTACACATGCACTGTCTTATTACGGAAGTAGTGAAACAAATGTATAGAGGTGGCTGTACATTTGCATATTCCTCTCGAAGAGCGAAACGATAGTAGCATATTAAACTACGAGCCCTATAATGGCGTAATTAAGATGCGAGTATGTTTACGACACGAGCGATAGCCAGTGTTTTTAATTTCCATACGAATATTATACGAAACTGCTCTTCAAATTAATACAGGTGGCACAGAACATCAAAAAAAATATATTTCGATAAGGAACAAATGGTTCCTAACGGAAATTTCTGATACTAGGAACGATTTACACAGAAGATAGTTTAGCATGCTAATTACAGCAGTGGCATTTACAGAAACTGCTCGAATGCGTGACCATTGGTCTGTACTTCGTCGGACCATTGATTATCATGTCTGTTCGAGGACTCCCGGCATGTCCACAATGGTACTAGCAGCGACGGCAATTCTAACGACGAGGTCTTCTTCTGTTTCCACATCGGTTTCCTACACCAGCTGCTTCATATGCCCCCAAAGGAAGAAATCCAGACACGTGAGGTTAGGTAACCTAGGTGGCCAAGCCAAAGGGCCACCTCGGCCGTTCCTCGATTCCCGAAGGTGGCTCTCAGATAATTCCTCGCAGCAAGGCTGAAATGGGCTGGCGCCTCATCGTGTTGGAAGTACATTGTTTGTCTAACATTCAGAGGTACATCCTCCAGCAGTTCTGGCAACACATGTTCCGAAGATGCGATACCTCCGTCCGTTAAAGCGGAACGGAAGAATATCACCGAGAATGCCGTGTTTCCAAGCAGACCTCGGAGCCAAACGTTCGTACACAACAGCTTCACTCACAAACATATCCCTAACATTACAATTTGACTTCAGTGACCATATATTCCTTATCAAAATATATTTGTTTTGATATTCTCTACCACCAGCATTAATTTGAACGAGTAGTTTCGGAGCATTCGGTATATACAAGTTGTATATAATTTTTACTTTCTCTACTACGAATAGTAAGTAGGGGAAGTATTGTATTCCACCCAAAAATTCGATACCGAGATTTCACCGGAAATATATGTTTCGAGACCCCCTGAATGTAAAAAAATCATTTTTTTAAACATGTCTGTGTGTGTGTGTGTGTGTGTGTGTGTGTGCGCGCGCGTGCGTCTGTGAACAGCATAACTCAGAAACGAACAGTCGGATAAATACCAAACTTGGTACTTAGGTTCAGTATCTTCCAGAGATGCAACACAAAGGTTTTCATGAAAATTCCCCCACCCCAGATTACCCTTTACATGGAACATTTTTCGAAAATTTTAATTTTCTCAAAAATGGCTATAACGATTTTGATTAAAATATCATATGTTTGAAATATTTTCATGACAAATGAAATGTATATCTCGAATTTTCTGGAAATGTCTCCAAAAGTATTCTGCATTGTGAGCGACTTTTGCATAACTGGTAAACCATAAGAGATACACAAAAGTTTACTGCCATAAAATGTATATCGCGTATATCGTATTTATGTCATATATATATTTTTTTGTTGAGTGAACCATTTTAGAGATATTGCTTGTTATTTCTTTAAATTTTTCAATACTTATTTTCTCAAATGGGAATTCGTTATTCATTTGTTTTGTCTTGGATATGCAAAGAGTATTAATCTGTGGCAAAAAGAATGGTGCTGCACATAGCAACCAGCTATTAAGAGTAATGTCTATGCTTAAAGGTTACTGTATTTATATTTTGCCCTTGTAAATATAATTCCCCTTACATCTACAAGAAAATTAGTAATATGGTACAGTCTGCAAATGTTTATCTCGATTAACATGAAGCATATGGAGAATAAGCGTTTGTAAAAATAGTTTGTACAAGGGAAGAGAAAGTCATGTGAGCGTAACACATCAGAATTTTTATTTTCCTCCAAATGTCCAATGTTTAAGTCCACTTACATAGTGCACCTTAATGAGCCGTGTGTGTGTGTGTGATGATCATAATGAACTCTACTTATCCTGTGTAACTTCATGTGATGGTAACTGCTAGTTGCCAGGAGGTGGGCTAATGAGATGCATTGTTGCAGGCGCGACACTATTTTATTTCTTATGCCAGAATTAATGACTTTGAAGGGCGTTACATATAACAACAGCCGTTTATCAGACAATGATAAAATATAAGACAAACCGAATTTATCGGAATAGTTGCATATAGTGCTTTTGTAGAAATTTCCAAAACTGTATGTTCAATTTCGCCATTTGTGACTGACATAATTACTTATCCAATCTTTCGATTGATGTTGCTTGGATCAGAACAATCGATTTTATGCAAAGCCATTATTCATATCTACGCTTATGCATTGTTACATATGAGCCTTCTGAATGGTGGAACACCTGCACTTTAATAAGTTATAATTACCACGTATAATTCATATATTTGGGCATGATCGAGCATAAAGAGTTTTGTGGCCTCTCGGCTACTAAAAGTCTTACTTGTAACATCGCAAACGACATTATCTAACAATCACCATTTCGTATGAAATCCCTAAATTATTCACTGGAAAATTAGATTACAATAAATTGACTTCTAAGTGACTCACCCCATTCTTCAAATATCTACAACTGTCTTTATTTCACTTTGATCAAAAGAATGGATATGACATTGTACAGAACAAAATCAAGTTTAGGAGAGAGAATAATCCATAGATTTGAGTGTAGGTAATTAACCCGTTCACTGTTACTTCGTGTAAAGAGAATTTTATTGCAGGGGATTTTCAAGAAAATGCTCTGCAATTTAGGCAGGGATTATTTACTCAAGTAACAAGTTTGGTATTTATCGGACTTAAAGTCACGTTATTGAACTGCTTACCTCCATGATGACCTTTGAGTCAGGGGAACACGAGAAAATCACTTGATTAAAATCTGGTGAAAATGGAGGATGCGAGAAAACTTCCCAGTTGAATCTTCTGAGCTCCGTCTTGGTCAAGATTCAACTTGGAAGTTTTTTCGTATCCTCCGCATTCACCGGAGCTTGCCCCAAGTGATTTTCACATGTTCCTCCAACTTAAAGATAAGCACTTTTAACACCGATGGTGAAGTCAAATCAGTGAACAGCTAGTTGCGAGCACAGGTTCCGATCTGGTACAACACTGGCTTGAAAAAACTTGTGTCACGTCCTCAAAAATGCTTGGATAAACATGTTGACTATATATGAAAGTAACAGAAGGATTGTACAACATAAATAAAATTAATTAAACATGATGAATTGTTTTTATAAAATAGGGATGCTTACTTATTGGACGACCCTGGTAAGTATATTTCAGAATTCTCACTAAACTTGATGAACACTTCATACATATGAAGCATTCTGAGCATTTAACAATGAGGTCATATTTTGATGATTTACTCAAATAAACTTGCAAAATGCTGTTTAAGAGAATCTCTGGGACGTCATATCGAAACTTGGAGTGAAAAGTTTACTAAAGTTCAATCCCAGTGTTCTTTTTAGGGTAGAGACCTATTAGAAATATCATGTCTTAATCTAGTTTCATTAAAAAGACAACTTTTACCACATCACAATCAATCTAACAGCACTTTAATTTTGTACTTCTATATAGTCACAGCCTAAAATATTTGGAAAATGCACTTATAAATTTCAAAACCAATAATTTGATACTAATGGATTGAAATTTGAAAAAAGAGGATATATTACTCTCCACGTGATTTTTTTCTAAACGATTAGAGGAAATTTTATTCTTGTTTTAATTTTGGGAAAAAATGGTTCAGCCTCAAATAGTATATGCTAGCAAACTAACATATTTATGGAAATTTGCTCTGAAAGAATTGTTTATATGTTTCGAATATATAACTCTCATGAATGTAGATGTAGCAGAAATTTAGTTTCAACGCTTTCTTTGAAGTCAAAGATGCATGGATTTTTAAATTTTTGAGAAACGATAAATGTTATAGAAACTGGGAGCGCAAGACCATTTTTAAGTTACTTCGGTACAGCTGTTTTGAAGAAAATGATATTAAAACTTAAAAAGAAATCTAATTTCTAACCTTAAGATAGTTTCTCTTCTGCCAGCACTGATATATCAGAAAATCACATGATCTGTATTCTTATTCCCATAATTTTTGCTATGTTCGAGAAACACTTCTTCAGCAAATTCTCCAAGTGACAATGAATATTCCAGTATTACCCCCTCTTGTTTTTCTATTTTCATCTGATGCGTGTTATCCTATTCTGGCTTAGCTAGTTCTTCATGTGCAGCTTAAGGATACCACTTTCTTTAAGGTTCGGAGCCTTCAGTATTACAGAGAGTTGAAGGAAACAGGCGCAAGTACACCATTGTGGAGTGATACTTCTTAGGCACGTATGCAGTTTTAAAATGGGACGTGGCTGGGTTGTGTAAGAAAGGCATGATAAAATGACGATCATTTGCCTGTTGCATGTCCCAAACGTGTATCTCTGACCTGACCACCCGCAATGCAGCCTACACAGGTCAACACAGACGTCTAGGATGATGTTTCTGATGTCACTACCATACCAGGAGCAAAGGTGGGGCATGCTATCTGTGGGAATGGCTGCTGGGGCTGAAGTGAAACATCTAAATGAGCTGCAACTGCGAGGGTGTAGATTCGTCATAAACTCGTCGTCCTCAAAGAAAGTCTGTAATTAATGTAGCTCATCAAAGCCAAGTGTACTTCTTTTTCCAATGCAAGTACTGGATTTATTTCCCATTTCAAAACCAAAGTGTTACAAGAGCTGCTTTTCCATCTCGGGGAATATTCCCGATCAGGGGATATTCTTTGCACATGTTGATGCCATTCTTCCTGGCAATGTGTCATTTCTTCCATCACAATGATTTTTATCTTCAGTTCTTCTTTAATTTCTTGACTTTCTCTATGATCTCTAAGGCTGATCATCGATCCTAAAAATCTCATTTCGGCTGCTTCAGTGCCTTTTATCACTTGTTTTAGCACCCGTGTCTCACTTCCATATATCAGGGACAGTTTTGAAGCGAAGTTATGTAGTCTTACTTGGATTTCTTTTTTAATACTTTTTCCCAATACAAATTTGTTAATATTATTTTTTTCATGTAGGTCATACTCCAAGATACAGTTTTTATATTGTGAGGCAGTATGTTTAATACTTAAATGATTTTAGCCAAATTATATATAATATGTAAATTCAATAACAGCCCGCCTTGAAGCAATATGTGTATGTAATAATTTGTAAAATGTATGTAACAGTCATTGCATATGCTTATATTATTGTAAACATATTTAATAATGTTATGTGAATGTATTACGTAATTTAATAATGTAGAAGCTGTGAGAATAATAAGTTTAAGTTGCTAACAATGAGGTAACAATGAGGTAGCCTTGAGTCAATAATGAGCAAGAAAGTTTAATAATACTACCTCTGATTATTGGAGTAACAATAATGTGATTTTAGTGACAGTTTATAAAACTAGCCAATCAACAACAAGAAAAAGCTTTAGTTAAATGCAGCTATTCTATTGGACTAGAATTAGCCAATCAGAGACTTGAAATACAGAAATCTACAAAGTTTGGGTGTTAAAATCAGTTCAGTTGCCTGCAGACAGTGATAGTAATCGCTTGCAAGATGTGTCCTCGAGAAATTAATTACGTATTCGTGTGAGACGACAATATTATACGTGCTAAAAAGTGATTAATTAAATAAAAGAATCTCACAGCTTTCTTTATCAGTGAAGTGCTATTTAATTTGTGTCAAGGATTAATAAAAAGGAGTGAATTAACACTTAAAATCTGTGTAAGCCTGCATTCTTGTCGCACCACGCACTGCCAAGACTTCCATGTCTCTAACAAATACTGACGCAGCCGAGGAAAACATAAAATATATAATATTTAAAGAAACAGTTTAATTATAAAGTTAATATTTTGTATAAATTTGGGGCTAATAAAATATCTTTTTCAAATTGACACCCAAAGCGTGATGAAAACAACGTAAAAATAAACTACTTTAATTGATATTTCAGTTCCCAAATATCTGAAAGTATTCACTTGTTCTTTATATTGTTATTTATAACTAGCCTTGGTCTGATGTTACTTTGGGATAGATGTATTTATATTATACTTTTATAAGATGATGATTAATTTTATCACATTTACTTGGAGATGATGTTCCGATTTCGCTAATAGTACTTGATCGTCTACGAAGAGAATACTACTCATTAGACTGTTGTTTCCAGTGTGTATATACGTATTATCTTCCTTCGATTCCTGTATGATTCATATATAGGTTAAAAAGGTATCCGAGAAAGACCACAGCCTTGCATAGTCCTTGATTTATCTCTGTGGTCGTTTCGTTTAATTCTTTAACAGAATTATCATACACAGATTTTGTTGCGTTTAACCCGTGATGGTTCGATACCACTGTTTCTCGATACTCGATACCGATACTGATTTTTGAACACCGATAATCGATACTCACTACACAAAATACTGTAAAGATGATAGCTTATTCACTGAATTATTTTCTTATTAGTAGTTTTCCCGTGTAAGTAGCATGTATCCAATTTTGTATTGTATGCTAATTACTAAATTGTTCCTGTTTCAGATTCTCTAATTAGAAGCAACCCTTTTATCTTCATGGCATAGGTTATATATCCCCTACTGTTAGTAAAGGCTAATAAAATGTAATAATTTCTCTGCTTTCCTTTTTATGTCAGTACATTTTGTTCTGAAACATTTATTTTAAAGTACCTTCTATCCATATTATTAAAATATCCGTACAGTGTATACATATAAGCTATTCTCATGGTCCGAGTTTGACTTGCTTAAGAAAGAAGAAATATTTGCATGCCCTTAGGTTCTGATTTTTTTTCTGCTGGATTCACAGACTTTGCTCACCGGAATAGGTAAGCGTAATGGCTGAGAGTGAGTCACCAAACCAGGCTATTGCAGAAACGTGATTTAGTGCGTCAGCTAAATCAGCTTCATTCACAGCTCAGTTAACGCTGCACGTTACACGATACCTCTACTCCTTCCCCCATTGTTTTGCATTTTTTCCTTTAGACACAAGATTCTATGAAATATTGCATTGATTCACCCACAGGAAACATAACCAAGATCCATCAAAAACTGTAATCCAGCAACTTTTGGGGGACGCGTGCTAGACAATAACGTCAAGTCTCGACTCCTTTCACTTCTTATGCAGCATAAAGCTAAACGCAAATGTAAAACTTAAAGATTTTAAAGTATCGAAGGTTTATCTCAAAGTATTAGACTACTTCGACCACCGAGTATGGAGAGTATCGAGGTCCCATCTCTCATTTAACAAATATTCTGGAGCCAAATATTACGAACATATGCTAATGGAGGAACAAAGAGGATTCAGAAAAGACCGCTGATGCTCAGAATGTACTTTTGTCCTTTGAAAAAATTGTCCAGAATAGACGTGAGATTAACCTAGCAACTGCTGCAGATGGAATGATGGGAAGTCGTGAAAAGAAAAGTATTTCAAAATCATATAATTAGTCATTCGAAGCATGCATTTGGGTCTAATATAATAATTGACAAATGAGAACACTATTAAATGAAACAAAGCTACCCAAAGCCTCCTGCGTTGTTTAGTATAGACTGTTTCAGTGGAATGTCCCATTTTCTAAACGGCTCTATTGAGTGACTAAACAATGATCTATGAAAGTATGCACATGTGGATGAGACGATATCCCTGGTAGAAATAACGATAGTTAGAAGATGTGCTTTAAGTGCCCTTCGTCCTTGGAAACACATGTTGCATTTTTCACCATATTCTTAGATACAGCCCTCAGCATGCCTACCTCAACATTATTAATTTCAAATTATTTGTTTTCCTGGAGATACTTGATGGTTTGTGGTCTACTGTAGAAGAAGCTCATATTGACTTTACTGGAACTCGTATGGACAGCGGTGGAGATTTGACGTGTTTCCATTGTTGGCTTTGCCGTTTGCTCTCGGGCTCAAACTGCTGGCATCACGTTTCATCCCTGAGACGATACTTAACAGAAACGAATTCTCCTCCTCGTGGTACCGCTACTAATCACTTTGTCATACAGCCATTCTGTCAATCTTATGTCACTCCGTCAGTTAATGCGGAACACACTGTGCGCAAATTTTTTGGAACTGTAGGTGATCTTTGATAATGACAAGCGCAATGTCAACCTGAACACGGATTTCTTCCTCCGTGATTCGTCGGTTTTCCGGGATCAGACCATCATCAGGCGTAATGGCTCGATGGGCCTATCCCGGGCGCGGATCGTCTTGCAGTGATGTGCGATCTTCGCGGAATCTCTTCTGCCACGTGTACACACTTGTTAGGGACATACAGTGTTCGACATACACAGCAGATTTGCAACGATAAATTTCACGTGCTGCTACACTCTCAGCCACCAAGAAACGAACCACACCTCTTTGCTCTTCTTTGCTTGCCTCCATTTCCAATGCTAGGCGAACATTTTTCACTAGCTCACCTCCAAAGCAATAAGAAAACGATTGTGTGGACCTGTGCGTTTTCACTATACATTTCTGCTACCCCATATAAGGCAGTGTCGATACGTAACAACAGTGTTGCGAACTTTTCCGAGTCATGTTTTATGGCGGGTGTTCGGTTTTCATTTGACTGCCCCTCATACATAGACGTCGCTGGAGCAGCCTGAGGAGATCGACAATGAGACCAGGGCATCACCCCGAGAGACGCCAATACATTCCACTGCAAATGGTGGCATCCAGCTTGTTATTATTTCCACTGCCCACTGAATTGTGCACTCCATTTCGATGGTTATATGACAACGATGATTTTTATATTTGAAGATCTGCCTTCCGGCGGTTTCCACTAAAATGCTTCATTTGAATGTACTTACGTTTAAACTCATTTATGGATGCAGATTAAAGTGGAAAATTCCACTGAAACACTTTGTGCATATATCGATGTGATTGTTAAACAATTGCGAAGAACATAAGGAATAATTTTGAAATAAATGACCGGTCCTGAACATAGATTTATTTTTGCATATTAAAAGTAACTTTTGGTATTTCAGAGAACTACTAACGAATAACTGCGTAAGAACTAAACGAAATGTCTTTTAGGGACTAAGCCAATAGAGCATGTAATAATTTTAGTTACTTAGATTTTAATATATCCTATTGCCAGAAGAACGAAATAAATAATAAATCTAGAAACCTTTATACTCACATTGTAACAAAAAACAAAACACTGAGGAATAAAATACAGGATGCGTCTTTATTGTGTCACATATTTGGGGGGGGCGTGTTCCTGACATCAAAACATTAAAAAAAAGTTCATATGTGCATGGGTCTGAAAATCAACCTTTTCGGTTATAGGTCAAAGAAGATGTATTGCATGAGTGAACAGATGGATATGCACTACACGTATGGCCGTGCAGACGGCAATGCAGCACGGGCATGTGAACTTTATGTAGAAAGGTACCCTGACAGGCAGTTACCGTCTGCAAGAGCATTCGCACGAATTCACCAACGCTTGAGAGAGAATGGCGCATTTGTGAGGAATACTATAGATGTTGGGAGACCAAGAGCGGTACGAGGCATTGAGCTTGAAGGTGTTCTTCGTGCTGTGGATGCAGACCCATCACAAAGCACAAGACGTATGGCTGTAAAAGAAAGAGTTAAACATATGACTATCTGGAGAATTCTGCATGAAAGTCTTCTGTAGGCGTATCATCTTCATGTGTGCAAGGATTAAATGAAGCGGACTTTGAGCCAAGAAGACGTTTCTGTCTACGCATGTTACAGCAGTGCGCTGTGTTCATCAATTTCCTAGCCTGTATCTTATTCACGGATGAGACTGGTTTTACTCGCGACGGCATCTTCAATTTTAATAACACTCATAACTTGGCATTTGAAGATCCTAACGAAATACGACAGGACAACCATCAACAGAGATACTCTCTTAACGTTTGGGGTGGAATCATTCATGATCACCTTATTTGTCCCTACTTCTTCCCTCCGCGTCTGAATGGACAAACCTATCTCCAGTTTCTCAGAAATGAGTGGCATCACTTAACTGATAATGTGCCTCTGGACATCATCCAACGAATGTAGTTTTTACACGATGGTTCTCCAGCTCATTTCAGTATGATGGTTCGTAAGTTTTTGAATGATAAATTTAAGCAAAGATGGATTGGTCGTGAGGGAGCCATTGCTTCTCCTGCTCGATCGCCTGATTTGGATCCAATGGATTTATTCCTTCGTCTGGGGACATTTGAGGTCCTTGGTTTATGCGACTCCTGTACCTGATGTTGACATTTTGAGAGGATTTATCCAAACTGGATTTGACCAAATTCAAATTACAGCAGCAAATGGAACGCAAGTTTACTGCATGCATCGAAGCAAGGGGTAGCCACGTCGACCAATTTTTGTAACTTTCGATTTTGTGTTGTAACTTGAAATGAATGATTTTCAGATCCATGTTCATATGAGCTTATTTTACGTCCCCCAAATATATGTCACCAATAAAGATACACTCTGTATTTTTTAAATTTTCATAAAGCAATGGCGGTTCCCACATTGATATACGGAACCGAAAACTGGACAGTAAATACATCGGATAAACCCAATATAGAAACACTAGAAATGAACCTGGTTATACACTTATAGGCAAAAGAACTAACAATTTCATTAGAAGGCAGCTACGTATATTTAATTTATTACAAAGAAGCAACATTTATGGACAAGCTGGTATGGACATTTACAAAGGATGACCCCTGGTGGAATACCTCGTATATTTAAGCTTGGAGGCTGAATAAAGGTTGGCCGACCATTAGCCAGATGCAAGGATTCGCTAATTACTTGATGTGGAAACAGGCCTAAGGCCAAATTCCATGATGTGTGCATGATGAAGTAATTATTTTATATTTTATACAGTGATAAGTGGTAATAAAATATTTGATATAACGAGTTTGAAATGTGGTTAAAGGTAAAAAAACTGCAGACATATTTAAAAAGATAACTATCTATCCGCCTATCTTACCTTTGTTTGATCTATCTGGGTAACGCTTTGTATGCTTATTCTATAGGCCTACGCAAAATTACAAGCTAACTCACAAATTCTAAACAAACATTATTAATTAATCACCCCATTTTCAGCCCTTTACAAACAAATGTGCACTAGCGAACCAATATGGACGAAGCCTTGGACATGTCTCTTTGTACCTGGTTATAATAGGCTATAGTCTAGGTTTCTAGCCCTATTACGAATCTCTTAAATATAAATTACATTGCTTAATAGATATGTACAAAACCTTATTAATTCCATTTTAGGATCTAATAAAATTAGAAGTCATTCTCGTTAACTACTCCTCTCTATTATTTTCACCTCGTTATCAGCAAATTTTTATCATATTTTAGGGGTACCTCTGGCTGCCTGCAATGCCTTAGGCAGGGAATACGCCGTTTGGCGCGTAATTGGTGGGAGAAAGGAAGGGTTCGGATTTCCTATCGGGACGCGCGTAGAAATCCCAGAATTCCCCTCCTCACTGTCTTTGGTGTGAAGCTTCAAGCAGGAGCCGCTCGTGCGTATAAGGAGGATGACATGCGGGCTCTGGGTTCGATTCAGATCAGTTGAGTTACTGCAGCGTACGGCCAAGTAGCACTTAACTACGCGAGAAGAGCATAGTCCTGAGTCTTGTCTCGTCAAACTTATCTTGTCTGTCTGTATCTACCTTCATTACACACCAGTATGGAATAAAAAGTGTATCGCTATGTACTGGTTTAACAGTTATACAAAATCATACAAAATTCATTCAAAGAAAGAGAACTTAGCAGCTATTAACAAAATTTAAGATGTTCATTTCATTAGCCATATATATGTCCTAAATATAAGGTATTTTAATCAAAATCATGAGAGCCATTTTTGAGAAAATCAAAAATAACTAAACATTTTCCATGCAAATCATAGTTTGGTTAGGGGCAATTTTCTTGGAAATTTTTGTACCATATCCCTGGAAGCTAATGGGTTTAAATGCCGAGTTTGGTATTCATCCTACTTTTCATTTTCAACTGTTCACACACACTAGCACACACAGAACTTTTAATAAAAATTATTTTTTTTTTTTTTGGTTTCTTCAGGAAGCTTCAAAACGTGTATTTCTAGTGAAATATCAATACCGAAATTTTTGGTAAAATACTAGTACAATACTTCCTCTGTTTACTATAAGTACAAGTAGTAGAGAAAGTAAAAAATCTTGTGTCAAAATTGTGCGATATTCTCTTATAGTGTTCATATAAAAAGATATTATTAAATCAACTTTACGTTATTCAAGATACATTTTACCTAGAGGTAATATCAAATTAAGCAGTTAGATATTAGTAAAATACAACATTCAAACATCATTAGAATATTAAGCCGTGATTAAAAGTTCTTGCGATGCAAATAAAAGAGAAGAATCGCAAAATTTCTAGCATGTTCGTCAGAGGATGGTACTTCAGAAAGTGTAAGCATGCAACATAGCATATTTCAAAAACTTCTAACGATTCGAAAAATCTCACAAATGGTGTATTTTAATGAGCTCTATGGTTTTCCTCCTATTCTTTTCCTTAATACAAAGCTCATTCAGTATAGTTATTTCTGTGAATAATCAATGTCTCAAATATGTACAGGATGTCTCAATACAACGAAAGTTTTATTAGTTTGTCAGATAATATTGGTAAAACAAGGTCAATGTCAATTATTCCCTCATATTATGCCATTTTTGTTAATATGGGGATGTGGCCTGCAGCTCTATGTGTTACAGCTGTAAAATTGTTTTGTGAGAACAACGATAGTCCAAATGCTACAATAAGAACATTCCGGCGTCACTAAATCTTGATGCAGTACCGTCAACACATGGGTGAGAAATTTTGAACAAACAGCTTCAGCACAAAAGACGAAGCAGAGAACCATTAGAACGCAAGAAAAAGTGCAGTTATTCAGAGTCCTATACATTCATTCTGAGACTTTCAGCACTGAAAACATCCCGTACCAGTGTACAAACAATATACATGTATAATTTATTTATTAATTAAAACCTATATTCAAAATTAACCGAAATGAATTTTTTGACCAGTTTTAAATCAATTTTGATGAACATAACCAATTTCTAAGTAAACTATGGATGTCCAACGAGCCACTGAAGAAAGTAACTTTTGCTACTGGTAGCCAGAAAATCCTCAACAACTACACGAGACCTTCACACATTGCGGCGTCCAATCTCTTCACAAACGCTCACTGGACCCTATTTTGTTGAAGAAGGCAAACACCAACAATGACTTCTAATCGATATGTCCATATGCTTGAGGCTTTTCTCACCCTAACGCAGTATTTTTAACACTTAAATGATTTCAGTCAAATAATACAAAATATAATAACAACCCGCCTTAAAGCAATATGTGTATAATATGATATATAAAATGCATGTAACAATCATTGTAGTAATGTTTATATTATTATGTACATGTTCAATAATGTTATGTGAATGTATTAGGTAATTTAATAATGCAGGAGCTGTGAGAATAATAGGTTAAAAGTTGCTAACAAATAAGGTAACCTTGAGGCAATAATGAGTAAATAAGTTTAATAATGCTACTAGGCAATATTGGAGCAACAATAATGTAATTTTTGTGACAGTTTATAAATAGCCAATCAACAACCAGAAAAAAGATTAAGTTAAATAAAAGTATTCTATTGGAGTAGGATTAGCCAATCAGAAACTGAATTAGGGCACATTGTACAAATTCAGAAGTCAATTGCTAGTAGACAGCGTTCCTAACTGGATGCGAGACACGTCCTCGAGAAGTTTAATACGTATCCAGTGTGAGAAAAAAATAGTTTACGTGTTAAAAAAAAAGGCTAGTAATTACTAAATAATCTCACAGCTCTCTATATCAGTGAAGTGTTATTTAAATCATTTAAAAATGAATAAATTGAGTGAAGTACAAATTATTATCTGTGTAAGCCTACATTCTTCAGCCGCACTACTCCCTGCTAAGACATTCATGACTCTAAAAATAAATACTGACGCAGCCGAGGCAAACATAAATATATATTATTTAAAGAAACAGTCAAATTACAAAGTTAATATTTTTAAACTTGGGGCGAAGGCTACCTTATCTTTGTACCATACGTGCGGTTGCAACTACTTCAAGTGTTCGGCTCTCCAACAGTCGAAATACAATACAGCTCCTACTTCAAATTGGATTTTCATATGTGAAGCAACAACCTTCAACCCCCGAACTTGCAAAATTTCTCTTGGAGGAGCCAATGAGATTCCAGCAAGATGGTGCTAAAACACTCCCAGCTAGAGTTTCTATGACACCTGTGCAACAACTCTTCGGCAGTCGCGTGATCTCTAAATAAGGGAATATGCTTGGCTTCGCAGATCCTCAGATCTATCCATGTGCGACTACTTTCTGTAGAGCTATCTGAAGAGCAGGGTGTGTTCAACTCATCTACAAAAACCTTGAACTGAAGGGAAGGATTCGCAGAAAAATGACTGCTATTCCTAATGCTATAATGTTCATTCCACGATCTGTTTTCCTGGTGTAATGTTATCGCCGAAATGTAGGTCATTTGAAGGATATATTGTTCAACAATTAAAATAATAATCATCTAACATAAAATAGCGCAACATAACATTAACTATATTTAATATCTAACAATTATTTGTTTTTAGTTTAAAACCTTCCTTTCATTGAGACACCTGTACTTCAGTCAAATTGTTATATACTGTTTTATGTTTCCTAACATATACCTATTAGGTAGAGAAGGTATTGTATTCCTCAAATTATTCACTGAAATACAGGTTTTGAGGCCCACCAAATCCCAAAAGGTTAGCGCAACCCTGATGGGCAGAGTCATCCTTAAAATACTTAGTTCGGCCACAAAGTAATGTTGTGTGTCTGGTGGAATTTTGAAAGCGTGATTCACTGGGAGTTTGTTCCAAATGGGCGTGCAGTCAATGCGCATGTTTGTTCTCAACAACTGGAACGAGTTCGTGAAATTTTGAAACCGAGATACCCAGCATAGTTTAACCGAAATAGATTCTCTTCCAGCAGGACAATGCAACACCTCATACTACACGAACAACCATGACAAACATTCAGTAATTGGAAGAAGTTGAACTGCTACCACACCCAGAATACTTGCGCCTTCAGATTTCCATCTGTTTCAATCCAAGGCTAAGTTCTGGCGTAGAATAAATTTCAAAAACATTGAAGCTATAGAAGCGGATCTCACCGAATTCTTCGCATCAAAACCCAGAGACTGGTACCATCGCGGAATAATAAACTTCGCTGAAAGATGGCTAAGGGCCATAGAATCTGATGGTCTCTACTTTGAAGAGTAGTTTAATTTCTTGTCAGAAAATGTTCCAGTAAAGTTAGCTTAAAAACCGATATACTTAAGAGACATCATCTATAATGTATTTGAGTGTGTTAGTACTCCATGATCATGTTAGAGAGAGATCAAGAATATGCAAACTCGCCGTTCCTTTGTTATTTTGTGAGGCAGTGTAAGCCTAAGTAATTATTCTTACGTTGGCAATATTCAACTTATTACGATTATCGTTGAGAAACATAAAGATTGTAGGTAAGAGAATGATCCAAAAGTCTATAAATATTTGTATGATATTCCTCATCTTATGTGGAGGATGCAATAATCGTGCTGTGCTTTGTTCCACATGTATGTCCCAACAGCATTAAATAATTAAAAACAAATTCAGGAGAATAATCTTGTAGTCAACGTTTTAACATTAGCAACGAATATAAAAATTTTTGTTTCATTTTGCGCTTACACGTGCGCGAACGGTAAAACAGTATTGCTAAATGTCCACATTCTTAACCTTAATGCGAGGAACACATTGTGGCGTCAAGGATAACGAAAAGTATATTACCTAATGAGGTAAAGTTGGCAAATATATTTGTGGGATTAAAAGTTCCTATAAAGACATCTTTACCCCCTCTCTTTTTGTCTTATTGTTCAAAGAACCCGAAGTTAGTTATTCTACGTTCAAAACTTGCAGCGTCTCTCCTGAAAAAGGGAAGTAATTTTTCTGTAGGCGAAAGTAAATAATGCTGTTAATTTCCGCCGATTAAAATTCTGGTGTTTGATAAACGCTGCAGAATGGAAAATGTAGATATTTAGTGTGTTTAGTCGAGCAAATTGATCAGAATAGCAAAACGAGGGCGGATTGATAACACATCGTTGGTTTTCATTAATTTCCTTACTTACTCGCGCGCTTTTGTAGGCATAACATAAAGTTAAATAAGTAATCGTGTGAAATGGGATATAATTTCAACTCTGAGCTAGACAGTGTTCATCGCCTTGTCAAAAGTCGTCTGTGCCAAGTTAGTCGAAATCGGTGCAACGGAGTAGAAGCTTAGGTATAAGGAAAACACACACACACACACACGCGCGCGCACACACACACACACACATAAACACATACACTCACTGACTTTTATATACTAAGATGACGAACTGTATAATGCAACCTTTTTACTTTCTTTACTATGTACAGTAAGTAGGGGATGTATAGCATTCCACCCAAAAACCCGATACCGAGATTTCACCGGAAATACATCCTGTGAAGCCCCCTGAATGGAAAAAAATGCACTTCTGGAAAAAGTTCCGTGTGTGTGTCTGTGTGACTGTGAGCAGCATAACTCGCAAACGAAAAGTCTGATGAATACCAAACTTGGTAGTTAGGTTTAGTATCTTTCAAAGATGCGACAAGAAGATATTCAAGAAAATCCCACACCCCAGACTACCCTTAACATGCAACATTTTAAGAAAAGGTTTATTTTCTCAAAATGGCTCTAGCCATTTTTGAGAAAATTTTCATGACGAATAAAATGTATATTTTTAATTTTCTTGTAATGTCTCCAAAAGTCCTCTTGTTTTTGAATGCCTTTTGCATAACTGGCAAAGCATAAGGGATAGACAAAATCTTTCTAAACAAAAACGTAGAGCTGGTTAAAACACATATTTATGTCATATACATTTTTTTAATGTCCTGGACATGCAAGGAAAATGGAATGCTCCACATAGTATAGCAACCAGTTCTTAAAAGATTTGACTCTATCTTAAAGCCTGTCTTATTCCCCTTGTACCTATAACAAAATTAGGAATAAGATAATTTCTGCAAATATTTATCTCGTTTAACATAAGTAGATGGAGAATAAGCGTTTGTAAAAGTAATTTGTACAAGAGTAGAGCAAGTTATGCGAGTATAACATCAGATTTTTCTTCAGTTTTATTTATGAACGCTCTTTAACTACTATGTTTCTTAGTGTCTCATTCTATGCTGGGCTTGAAAAACTGAAAATTTTGCTCATACGTCTCTTTATCAGGCTTGAAGTTCTTTTACGTGCCGTAAATCTAAGTCACGGAACCACCGTCTTTACTTCTCTTCCGAAGGAAACCATGCTAAGAACTTTTACGCCCGAAAAAATCCATCGCCGTTCGCCGGGTTTGCACCCGCGGCCTTAGGCTAGCACGGTACCCCTAGACCACGTAGGACAAGGCTTATCTCGATCAAAATGAAGTATATAGGGAAAATATCATTTTTATGCCCACTAATAAGCGATAGAGGGTAGAGAAGGCCATGTAAATGTAACACAGTTTTTTTTAGTAATGCTGTGGACAAACAGAAATGCAGATGCTCTTTTAGAATTCCTTACACCCTAAAGTATGCGTTTTCCGGTGAAATCTCAAGTCCAAATTTTGGGTGGAATGCAATACTTTCTCCTTGTGCTATTTGCAGGTGGTAGATAAAGGGAAAACCTAATTTGCTAAAGCAAGAATTTCACAGAATAATTTTGCAACAACTATGACGATTTATCTAGCTTAAAACTGTGCTTTAACCAGCGTTCTTGGCGCATTCACGTCACTTTCGCTTGTAATCCCTATTTTTAGTTTACCAAATGGGTTGTTGAAATTGCGTGAATCCATCATTAGTAACCGTGGGGAGTCGTGCACATTAGACTCTGTGTTTCGAAATAGTGCACATTAAATGCATTCTGATTCGCGGAGCATCTCTTCTTCCATTGCGTAAGTTAGTTTAACGAGAGGTGACCGATCTGGGTCGTCTTTGCTCGACGGAACGCAAAGCGAAAAACAAGGACGGTCAGTGATGATAGTTTCGCCTTGAGCCGCTGAGGTCACTCGACCCGTAACTTATCATGTCCATCGAGCCCGGTTTCTGCAAATGTCCGTGCTATTAGAGGCATGCTTGCTATTCCTAGAGCATCCAGGTCGATGGTGTAAAATAATTTACTCTTAAAAAGATGCTGTTGATTTACCAACACATTGCAAGATTTCATTACGTGAATATGCAGACATTAAACCCTTCAGCTGTGCAAGAATTTTAAAAGCTTATTTACATTACAAAGCTGGCCGCAAAAACTTTTCTTTATTGAATACAGCAAAACTGTTCTATAAGGGTCATTCAAATGAAAACCGGTCACTTGTGTAAGGTAACGGTAACGATTTTATCAACTCAAAAATAGTTGCCAAAACTGTTGGCACATTTATCCCATTGCGACACTAGCCGGTCGATTCCATCCTTGAAGAAGCTAGTAGGCTGCTGTCGGATCCAGGTCTGGATCCATTCACACACTTCGTCGTCCGCTGTGAATCGATGTCCGCGAATAGCTTGTTTTAGAGGCCCATAAACATGAAAGTCACACGGTGAAAAGTATGGACTGTACGGTGGATGTTCCAGTGTTTCCCATGGAAACTGCTGCAATGTCGTCTTCACCGCATTGGCAGTGTGTGGGCGGTCATTATCATGCAGGAGAATAACGTCATTGGACAACATGCCTGGGCGTTTCGACTTGATGGCTCGTCTAAGGTTCTGTAAAGTGGTTTGATAACGCTGGGCATTGATGGTGGTTCCCCGTTCCAGGAACTCCACAAGCAGTGAGCCCTTGTGATCAAAAAAGGAGGACATCATGACCTTACCAGAACTGGTGTGCACGGCCTTTGATTTCTTTGGAGGTGGTGAAGTCGCATGTTTCCACTGCTTGCTCTGACTCACTCCTCGTTGTTCCTGCTTACTCGCCTTCATGTTCAGTAGTGGACAATAACTTGTGTGACCACCTTCTCTTCGGCGTGAAACCACACTGTCGCTATGCAACATTAAACGTTGCACACGCTGTAGTCGCTCTACCAATAGATGGTGCCACCATACACGCAGTTATATGGTGCCACCTTACGTGTAGTGCAAAGTTAGACGCACTGACCAGGTTTCACTTGTATGCTCCTCATATAAAAATAATTTTGGAAAGCACACAAGTGCATCCGATCCTAACTTGCTGTTCAATATAGTGCATTTTGTCTCTTAATTTTTCTGTATGGAAGAATAGTGTATTTATTTGTAAAAGTAGGACGTCTAAAAACATCTTAAAAATTAGTGTATGATATTCGGTGAGATAAAGATCAGGTGAGATCCTTATAGAAACAATAAATAAAGGAGTTAAACAAGGGTGTTGTATATTTTCCGCACTTTTTAACATATATCTTGATTCAATAAGAAAGTGGAAACAGGAAATTAATGCTTTAAAATTTAGAGATGGTTTTAATATGAGAAATTTTATAAAACCCCTTTTATTTGCAGATGTTCAGGTTCTTATATCTGACAGTGAAGACATCTTACAAAGATCACTCTTCGAATTACAAAATATTACTGGGGAATATAACTTAGAGATATCTGTCCAAAAAATAAAGACAATGTCATTTCGAGGAAAATATCCTCTTAGATGTAAATTAGTGATACAGAACCAAATTATTGAATAAATAAGCTTCTTCAAATTCCTAGGGTATGACCTATTATATATAGGTTATATCACAACACTGTGAATGCCAGCGTGATTGTAGTGTAAATTAACATTATTGTATGACAATGATTTTAGATGTTTGTTAGCCATAAGCATTGTTAGGAAATAAGTTTACACGGCCTCACTGAAACTGACAATACAGTGGGTAACAATGAACCGAGGGGGTGAGTTGTTTATCACTAGGAAGAGACAAACAGATGACGTCAGGGTAGCGAGCCTTTCTTTAGAAATGGAGGGAATATCTTCCCTAGAGCATATGTGTTAGTAATTGTGATTGGCTGACAAAATAGACGCTAATGTTGGCGCGATTTGGTAACCAATAGCAGCTCTATTATAATGTTTAGGCATTTCGGGGAGAAGAAGTATGAATTCTCGAGCCATAAGCATGTTTCACGCAGTTCTAAGGAATCACTCACGAGATACACGTTATACAGCTTGGAAGAATCTCTCGCGTCGTAAAGTTAGTTACAAAATGTGAAGTACGCGGCAACTAATACAACAGTAGTTATATTCGGAAATATCTTAGTTTCAGTCAGGCGTGTATCAAGATTAAATATGTGAACTATTAATTAAGTGTGACGGCAATATAAGTGTGAAAACAAATTCTTTTACCAGTGTTATCTTGTAGTAACAACTCCTTTCCGTTTACACGCCCTGCTTAGAGATATTTGCTCGACTGAGTAATAATATCTAGCCGGAGGACAAAGAACCCAAATTTTAAATTAATAAAACAGTAACAGGCGCCCAGCAAATAAGATAACACGAGAGATTACTGCGACAATAGGAGGATTGAAAGAGTTAATCACATATGTGGGACTATTAGAAGAGCATTAAAAGGTAAGATCAGGTGGGACACATATATGAAATTTTATAAAACGATGGCAGTACCATGTGGATTATATGGCAGTGAGACTAGGACTCTTGATACAAAAACACGTAGTAGAATACAAACAGTAGGAATAAAATTCTTGAGAGGATGTCTAGGAGCCACAAAAAGAGATAGATTATACAGGGTGATTTATGAAGAATTGACACATTTCTTTCTTTAATTCTTCTGTTCGAAATTCACTCAATGTCCCAATATTAGCACCAAAATAAGCAGAATGTTCTGGAATTTTGATTGCAGATGTTCATGTTTTATTTGTAATCGTTAGTTTTATTGTCGGCAACTGTTTTTGAGACTTTGTTCTAGTCAACGTGAAAATAGAGTACACATTAAATGAGCGACTCTTCGTTGTAAAGCAATACTGGATTACGAATTCAATTACAGCTACTCAAAGGGCATACCAGAGAGAATTTGGTGTTTTGAATCCTTCCCAAAGAAACACAATACTGGGACTGGTAAACAAATTGGAAACTACTGGATCTCTGGTAAGTGTAAGAGGCAAAACTCGCTCAAAACTCATCTAAGCTTCAAACGGTTGTTGTTGACGTAAGAGCACGACTGGATCAGTCACCAAAAAAATCTTAAGACGTTTGTCGCAGGAGACAGGGTACAACTACTCAATGTGTGAGAGAGCTGTGTAAAGTGCAGGCCTAAAGCCGTATAGGACTACGGTTGTCCATCAGTTACAGGAACCAGATAAGGATACACGATTGAAGTATTGTCGCTGGTTTCAGGCGTTCATTGTGCAATATCCTGCCATATTGTCCATCACACGGTTCACATAGGAAGCATGGTTCCGTTTATCCGGCTATGTGAACTCAAATAACCCACGCTATTGGGCCAGGAAAATCCAGCTGTTATTCAGAAGCACCTATGCACCCGGTTAAAATCGGAGTTTGGCGGAATGTCCGCACAGAGAACAGTGCGAGCAATTTTTTTGAAAACAATGTGAACACTGCAGAGTACCGACGGATGTTCGTGGAGTTTGCTGAACAACCGGACGATGTGGAGCTGAGTCAAGTATATTTTCAACAGGACGGCAATGCATGCCATATATCAAATGAACCCATGGCACTAATTGCACTAATGACACTAATAGCTGATTATAGAAAGACATGGCAAGACCACGTTAGTAGGCGTGGGTAATGAAAGAATGCCAAAGGCGATTCTAAAGTACAAGCCGAGAGGAGAAAGAGGAGTTGGAAGACCCAAAAGAAGATGGTCGGACCAATGTGATGCAACAGATCGCGAAGTCTAATGCCTGAAGAAGAAGATATTTGTTTTGTATACTACAATTCATCGAAAAGACACTAAGAGTATCTATTAGGCTTTGAGTTTAAAATGTTCTTGGAATAAATATTGAAATAACTTTGGCTTCATTCAGTTTAGGGTATCACAACATACAGTGTGCGGAAAAATTACGTACACAAATTATCAGAATGAAAAATATGTTCATAATGAAGTATTTTAAGAATAAAAGTACATATATGTATGGACCAAGGGTGGCGAAAATACCTTTCTCCCTCGAGTCATCACATATTCAACACTCACTACACCACTCAGCAGCATATGGAAAACAAATGAATAGACAGCTGGAAAATTAATGGCACCTGCGAGTCATACTGCCTCGTGAGACCGTTTTCGCCACCAGTGGTATAGACTATATAACAGAGGGGAACACCTCGCGCACTGCAACCTACAAGAGACTTTGTGGCTCTCACCCTATCCCAGGAGGAAGGGATGAAGTGAAGGAACCATAGGAGCTTACAGCCCACACAAGACAAATCACAGAGATCCGCGGAAATCCCTCACAGTTCTAAGCTCGAAATATAGTTCAGAATAAAGTATTTTAAGAATAGGAACTGGACATAGGTTACAAAACGGAGGAGGACACTTTGCGTACTGCGACCTACAAGGAATTTATTGCGGCTACCGGCCCCAGGAGGAAGGGATGAAGTGAGAGAATCACAGGAGGCTACAAGCCTCCACCAGATAGGCCACAGAGGCTTGTGGAATCCCTAACAATTTCAGACTCGAACACTCGTCCCACTGTTGGAGCTGCCTAGAGGGGGCGTTTAACATTCCGTCGACCAAGCAGCCCTCTGGTGTCCACAGGGAATACTCTTTGCTTTGAGCAAGCATCGCGCCATCTGTCTGGCAACACCATGCACCACGAAACCTAGAACTCCTTTAATATGAGAAGGAAACGGAATGAAAGGGAACCCCAACATTCAACTACCAATCCGGGACCGGAATTATAGGAACTGGAGACGCAGAAGATTTGTTACGGTTCTGCATTTATCAACTTGGAAATACACTTTCTTACTAGCTCAATAGAGTCTTTAGGTCACTTAGTTATATTTAAACGTTATTACTTTAAATCATTCAGGAGGAGTAACTGCTTTAATATTGCAATTATATTTTCCATGCCATTCCACAAGATCCTGTTATTTTTGTCATTATTATTATTCATCCATACAGATTAATGCCCACCATGGCTTCTCAAACATTCAAAATCGGCATCTTTGACAATAGACAAGTAACAAACCTGCGCATTCTTTGTGAGATCCCAGGATTAGTTTGACTGACTTCTGCTGCAGCCAATATAGTTGTATTAAATGTGTTTATTTTCAACTGGCGTGTCGTAAACTGCTTCCTTCACAGCATACAATTTTTCATGAAGACGGAGACCATACAACCGGTCCTCTGCGCCCAGTCCACCTCGCGACAAATGTATTCAAGTGATTTCTGGCTATGTAGACAAATGTGGAGGTACACCACGCCCCCTGTTTTGTTTAAACTCATCTGACGCATTCTCTAAGAAAGCATGCTAAACGTCTTGTAGAAATACATAGTTGGTTTTGTGATTACTGTGGTTAGTATTTTTTATTCAAGGAGACTATGTATACTGTCGTGCATAAAATGAAGCCTATAATGGAACGCAGCTGTTTGTGTTGGCACTGGCAAAGCCTAGCCCAACCCCTATCAGCGTAACCACCTCTGTTTTAGGAGTATAATTCTAGCCACTGGATTGTCAGGGTTCCTTACCTCCCCAAAAGTATGGCCAAACTGCCGAGGGGTAAAATTACAACTTAAACCTTGTATTTTCATGCTACACTTCGTTATCTTATTGCCGTTTAGTAGCGACAACAACTTAACCTTCGTCTCCATATCACTGATGGAAGCTCTCATATCTGTAAATGTCGTAGCTGCTGTTCAGTTTAACTTCACATGCAAATAATTCTTCACCCCTTCCTCTAGAAGGCCGAATTATGACGTATTGGTCTATCATTTCTTTGTATATCAATCGTAAAAAACTCTTTCATAGAGGCGGTATCCGAAAACTACCCCAATGGTTGGTTTCTGTGTCTGTGGATTGTCTTTCAGGCCAGCTACATAGAGAAGTGATACTGGCTGGGGTAGTCAGAGGTTGGTTATCTGAAGGCGCAAACCTTACGCAGGCAAAAACACTATTGCGATCTAGAAAAATATGCTACTTTTTTATGCTGGTTAGTGTACATCAAAGTTCAGATGAAGCACCATAATAAGCTTCTGCGACACCCTGCTCCTTTCCTTACAATACTTCTTTTGAACATCCTTTTTAATCCTTAAATTTTGTGCATCCTATGTACATATACCAGGTGGCCCAGCCGTACCGTATTTAAAGTGTGTAGATACTCCTTTGTACGTTAAACGAATTGCATAACTCAAGGGGGCAATTCCAATAAACACAGGTCCGTGGGGAACTGGAAAATTAGCGCGAGTGGAATTGTTTTTATAAGTTCCATTTATACCTCGCCTTTAACTACATTGGTCTTATCGGTGGCCTTCCCTTTGGAACATATTATTGACTATGGGCAAGGGTGTTAAGCCGTATTCGCTTGTTTTGCGTTTCTAGTAGATTTTGAGCTTTAATCATTAGATCACACATACACATTCACACTCTCATTCATACTCTCAGACACTGAGGAGGATAGGAAATAATCTTGACTAGAGAAAAATTTCCATCCTCCAGCCGGGAATCGAAACGGAGACCCCTCGCAAGCAGGCAGATTCTCTAGTGACTGAGCTGCGGGACCAGTCGAGCTTCGCTCTACTCCTCTTACTTAACAGCAAAGACGATGAGCGGATCGCGCTTATTTAGAGGTACTTCATACGCTTGCAGTGTACAGTCCGTGATGATAAACAAAAACAGACACTTGTACTAGTGTGTACTGCCAATGATGATAGAAAAAAATAGATCCAAAAGGTCTTAGAATATTTTCCACTTGAGCCATAAGGCTTTATTTTGGCGAGAATAAACTCACTTTTTAGACTGATATACAATTAGACTTTACTTCACCTATTCGTATCTACCTATATTTCTTAATTGTTTTTGCGCGGATTTGTCTAACATTACGGACTATAAGCAACAAACGTAGAACACGCAGTGTTTCACTGCTCTTTATTCGCTTGCTATTATAAGGATAACAGTAATTATCATTATTATTATCATTATCATCATACAACGGTACTGTTATACTGGCTTCGTTCATTGAATACGTGTTCGAAATTTTGCCCCTGTTGATTGATACTATATTGCAACCGTCTCCGTGTATCCATATGGACATTTCTGAGAGCCACTGTAGTAGTAGTGGTGGTGGTGGTTTTTTAGGGCGCTAATGTGTCAGTTCCTCGCTGAACTGTGTTTACTAGGAATTGCCCCATTGAGTTCTGCAACTCTTAAATCAGGAAGGGTTATCTGCATACCTCAAATACGGCGCTGTTAGGCTACCTGGTATAATGGACACAATTTATTCTCTTGTTGAGTTTATATATTGAACACCTGTTCAACTATAAACTTAAAGGTGTGTCTTTATTCTTGCCTATTTACGAATTCATCTGTTTCACAGTTGCAGTTTTTTTATTACTTTCTCTATTACGTATAGTAAGTAGAGGAAGTATTGCATTCCACCCAAAAATTCGATACCGAGATTTCACGGAATACGTGGCCTGAGACATTTAGGCTGCCCCACCCAGGTCGCCCTCCGTGGACTAGGTTTTCCATGCTAGCTTCTAATTTCCGAGGACGCGGGTTCAAGCCTGGCGGAGGGCGGAGAATTTTTTCGTGTGTATAAATCCTGAGCATGACTTCCTTCGGTCCCGTGTCGTAGATTTACGGCACGTAAAAGTACCTCAAACCAGATAAAGATGTCTCTGATCAAACTTTCCTGTCTTTCACGCCCAATATAAAATGGGACCTAAGGACCATAGTAGTTAAAAAGCGCCCATAAATTTAAAAAAGGCCTATCCAGGCCTTCACCTCCGAAATAAAGTCCAACGTGGCTTAGAGTTCCTGTCGCTATTTTCATTATCATCGTGGGTAACGTTGGGTCCATTATCATTGTTGGGACGAGGTTCCCCCGAATGCCATAGCAAACAATATAAGGTACGATGGAAACAACAGTGACAATAATATTTATATACGTATATATAATATATTAATATAATCAAAAATTATTTCGCAGGAAAGGAAACTGGAAAACACATGGAACCACATGATCTGTTCCATAACGATCCTCAAGTCTGTAACAATACGAATATTAACTCTCATAAATAAAAAGTAGTTAACAAGAAAAAATCTGCACATGCAACATCCAAACAGCGTATACCCTAACTCTTAAGAAAGAAATATTTACTTCGAACTGCTACTGTTTCTCTCTTCCCTATAATCAGAAAAGGATTTTTTTTCTTTTACAATGACCTTGCAGAAAACATGATTTTTCCTTATCAGGCATTACGTCTCTACTGGTATACCCAATTACCTCAACAATGTAACAGTTGCAAATTGGAATGCACGTTCTGCTCCACAAATAAAGCGTGACTTACATTTTAAATGTATTTCTCCGGTTCCAAGTGTAATCATATATTTAAATTCCATTTGTAGGAACTAGATATAGAGTTGATAAATAAAAATACGCAAAAAATTAAATACTGAAGCTGATGTTCAGCTTTTCTCTAAAGCCAAATTTCAGCAAATTTATCCATGAATAACAAAAGCACAATGAATATTTATTTCATTTCTACTGTGCCATACAACTTCAAGTCAATAAAACGGAAGGAAACGTTATATTTCAAGCTCCATGATTACCTGTTAAAAACCTTTTTATTGCTACGTAATGATCGTGTAATTTTTAGATCGCGGGCGTAAAAATCCCTAGTATGGTTTCCATCGGAAGAGAAGTAAAGCCCGTGGTTCCGTGTGTAGATTTACAGCACGTAAAAGAACCTCAAGCCCGTAAAGAGGCCTCTGAGTAAAATTTCCTATTTTTCACGCCCAGTATAGAGTGGGACGCTAAGGACCATAGTAGTTAAAAATCGTCCATAAATAAAACTTAAGTCTATATTTTATCACTTTAATAGTTACTTTCTCCAGCATTACTTCTTCTTTCTCTGTTTATCCTCTCCGTTGTTAGGACTTACAACCCCCAGGACTTATAGGCAGGTGCCTGGGGTCAGACGCTGTCGAGAATCACAGACTATGGATCAGAAAGAACAGCCCGAAGCCTGGTATGAGAACGAGGTAGGATATGAAATGATGGTGAAATGAATAAAAGGACTATTTATCTATAATAAATATAGGAAGTATTGCATTCCATTCAAAAATTTCAACCGAGATATTTCACCGAATCAAAAAAAAATGCATAATCAGGTTGTGTATGTGTGTGTGTGTGTGTGTGTGTGTGTGTGTGTGACTGTGAAGCCCATAACTCCAAAACGAAAAGTCGGTTAAATGTCAAACTTGGTACTTAAGTCCATCTTCTATGGATGCAACACAAAGGTTTGCCCTAGCCCTAATTAACCTCTAGAAGGAAAAAAAATTCGTTATTTCTGATTTTCTCTAAAATGACTAACGATTTTGATTAAACTGCATTGTGTATAAGATATTTGCATGAAATAAAATGTGTATCTTGGGTTTTCTATAATTTTGTATAACTGAAACCATATGAAATAGACGAAAACTTTTTTTGCAAAATATATAGAACACTTTAAAATACACAACATTTCAAATACTTTAATGTTGACATCAGCCATTTCCGAGATATCAGTTATTATTGGTTGATTTTTCAATTTCTTTTAGTTTTAATTTTACTACTACGTAAGTAGGGAAATATTGTATTCAAGCCAAAAATTCGATGTCGAGATTTCACCGCAAATACATGTTTTGAGGCCACCTGAACACATAAAGATATTTTCAGAAAAAGATCCGTGTGTCTGTGAAGCATAGCTCAAAAACAAAAATTCGGATAAACACCAAACCTGGTGTTTAAGTTCAGCGTCTTCCAAAGAGGCGACACAAAGACTTTGAAGAAACTCCTATCCACCTCAACCACGCTTAACTTGAAATGTTTTTAGAACTTTTTTTATTTTCTCAAAAATTACTAACGATTTTTATAAATACCATATTTTAAACGTATTTCCATGAAAAAATAAAATGTATATCTTCAGTTTTCTGGGAATAGCCTGTGAAGTTCTTTTGTCCGGAAGGAACTTGGTGCAATCTTGCATGTGCAGCTGGTATATACTACACAAAAAATGTAGATCTCTTTAAAACACACATTTATTTCAAATAACGTTTGTGTTGCACAAGATATTTCCGAGGAATCTGTTAATAAAGGTTCGAATTGCTCAACACTTGGTCATTATTTTAAAGTCCTGTCACATTCAGTTTTTCCTCGCGATGTCATGGAAAGAGTATGGAATTTAAGGCCAGGGTATAGCATCCAGTTATTAAACATTTGACTATCGCTGTTCCCTTTGAATCTGTAACGAAATGTGTAATGTAGCTATTTCTGCGAAGGTTTGCCTCAATTAAAATGAAGTAGATAGAAAAATAAACTTTCGTAAGAATATTTGCATACTCACTAATAAATGATAGAGGGTAGAGAAATTCATGTGAATTCAACATATATATATGTTTTAAAGTGCTGTTGCTGTTCGGAATTTTAGGTTAAGTATATAACGACCAACTTTTAAACACCTGACTATTGATTCACTTTCGTCTATTCCCCTTGTACCTATAACGAAATGTGTAATGATTTATCCTTATCTTAATAATTACTTACCTGCAAAGGTTTAACTGAATCAACATGAGGTAAATAGAAAAATAAGCTTTCGTAAGAATAGTTTGTAGAAACTATATAAAAATAAGCTACGGTGGGTAGAGAAAGACCTGTGAATGTAACACATCAGATCTGGAATGAACGTTCTCTCTTGGCGTTTGGGCAACGTTCACGAGAAAGTTGAAAAGATGTGTTTTCATTGAAGTGACGCTATTAACCTACTCGGATGTGAAATGTGGATATCTTGGGGCTGAGAAAGGAAATAATTCATAAAATAATTTGATTTCAACAGCGATAAACGTGTGAAGAAGATCGTGTCCTACGGCCGAGTCTCGAACTCGCATTCGCCTGTGCCAGCATGACCAGTACCTCGTGCCTGTGTAAATTGCCGTGTTTTCCTGGTGGGTGTTGTGATTTCGGTGGCAGCAGAGAACGTGATTTATGATAGAGGTCTCTGCCTTACGTAACAATATCTTTCGGCAACTCAGAAAGATATTTGGCCCTATATTCAAACCGAACTGGTTATCTGCACGTCATCGAGGCATAAAGTTTATTATTAATGATAGTAGTACTATTATTTTTGTTATTATTACACTTTTTGCTTTCTCTACTACGTATATTGAGTAGGGGAAGTATTGTATTCCACCCAAAAATTGGATACCGAGATTTCACCGGAAATATATGTTATGAGGCCCCCTGAATCCAAAAAAAGCCTTTTTGGAAACATGTCCGTGTGTGTGTGTGTGTGTGTGTGTGTGTGTGTGTGTATCTGTGAACAGCATAACTCAGAAACGAACAGTCAGATAAACACCAAACTTGGTATTTGGGTTCAGTATTTTCTAGAGATGTGACACGAAGGTTTTCAAGAAAATCCCCCCACCCCATAGTACCCTTTACATGGAACATTTTTCGAAAATTTTAATTTCCCAAAAATGGCTCTAACGATTTTGATTAAAATATCATACGTTTAAGATATTTTTATGACAAAATGTATATCTCGAATTTTCTGGGAATGTCTCCAAAGGTATTCTTCATTGTGAACGACTTTTGCATAACTGGTAAACCATAAGAGATAGCCAAAATGTCACTACACAAAAAATGTATATCGGGTTAAAATACACAATTTATGTCATATACATTTTTTTTTTTGTTGAGTGAATCATTCTCGAGATATTGCTTGTTATTCTCTTAAATTTTCCAATACTTATACTTTTTCTCAAAATCTTATTCATTTTTTTATGTCCCGGACTTGCAAAGAGAATGGAATGCGCCACATACCAACCAGCGCTTAAAATATTCTTAAAACCTACCATATTCCCCTTGCATCTACAAGAAAATTATCAATAAGATTAACATATCAATTAACATGAAGCATATGGAGAATAAGCGTTTGTAAAAATAGTTTCTACAAGAGTAGAGAAAGTCATGTGAGTGAAACACATCAGATTTTTTTAATTGCGAGTGAGCCCATGTGGACTACAGACGTTTCTTTTACTTTCCTTTGAATCCATAGTATTCGTTGTTTGGCTGTGGGCTTTATTTCTCTCGTAAAACATACTTTCTTTTTGAGTAAGTTAAGTTTTTTTTCTGAAAATTGATATATTGGAGCAATGACTAATTTAATCAAATATTTAGAGGTATACAAAAATCATTAAAAAAGTTGGGTGTTCCAATGTTCATATTGTTCCAGTTTTTTCTTCGGTTTGTTGTTATTAATTTGATGTTCATGCCACTTATGCATTTTTATTATTATTTTTATTATTATTATAATTATTATTATTATTATTATTATTAAATGATTTCAGTTAAATTATATAATATACAAATTCAATAACAGCCCGGCTTAAAGCAATATGTGTATAACATAATATAAAAAATGTATGTAACAGTCATTGTATTAATGTTTATATTATTATGTACACGTTCAATAATGTTATGTGAATGTATTACGTAATTTAATAATGTAGGAACTGTGAGAATAGTAGGTCAAACGTTGCTAACAGTGAGGTAACAATGAGGTAACCTTGAGGCAATAATGAATTAGAAAGTTTAATAATGCTACTGGTAATTCTTGGAGCAACAATAATGTAATTTTTGAGACAGTTAATAAAATAGCCAATCAACAACCAGAAAAGGCTTAAGTTAAATAAAAGTATACTATTGGAGTAGCAATAGCCAATCAGAAACTGAAATAGGGCAAATTGTACAAATTCAGAATTCAGTTGCTTGTAGACAGTGTTCCTAACAGGATGCGATACGCGTCCTGGAGAAGTTTAATACGTATCCAGGGTGAGACAAAAAAAATAGTTTACGAGTTATAAAGTGCAAGTAATTAATAAATAATCTCACAGCTCTCTATATCAGTGAAGAGTTATTTAAATCGTGTCAAGAATTAATAAAAGGAGTGAAGTAAAAATTATAATCTGTGTAAGCCTACATTCTTCAGCCGCACCAGGCCTTGTTAAGAAATTCATGTCTCTACAAATTAATACTGACGCAGCCGAGGCAAACATAAATATATAATATTTAAAGAAACAGTAAAAATACAAAGTTAATATTTTTAAACTTGGGGCGAAGGCTACCGGAAACTTTTTACCATACGCGCGGTTGCAACTACTTCAATTTCGGCCCCCCAACAGTCGAAATATAATACATCTTCTTCAAACGGGCTTTCCATACGTGGGGCAAATAACGAAATAACAAACCCGTTTCTTCTTCTTCTTCATTATTATTATTATTATTATCATCATCATCATCATCATCATCCTTCCGTGTGAGATTGCTAGTCTCCCATGGACGCCTCCCCGGAAGGCGGAGGAGGCAATAATAATCATAATATTTATTGTACTAAGCCATGTACAAGTAAAATACAAGTAATATGATCGGCATTCACCTCTGGCTCTTTACCAGTCATATTCATATTACAATACTTCCTTTTATCTACTTTACTTCACATTTCCTTAATCCTATTTAACCATATTTGCTGATCTGTTCACTGACCCAGCCCATTTTTTTTTAACTTTACTCAAACATTGCCCTGTACTCTTACTATCTTTTTGAAATATTTTAATTATAACAATATTTCTATCTACCTTAAACCATTTTTATTAAACTCTTTTCTCCAAATTTCTGCACCTTTGCACTTAAATATTATATGTTCGACGTCTTCATTTCCCCACATATGGGACATTGATTTTGTGGTATACCCTTCCTTAAACCTCTTAGCCTCCACAATCCTGTTCTTACCCATGCAATGCTTTCTCGCTCGTCCTTATTTGCATTATCTACATATTTTTCTCTTCCCCATGTGTTTTTATAGGACCGGGAAAATAAAATACTCGGGGCAGATAAAAACTAGCATTTACTGCCTTGTAGAGCGATTATTGATTATCAAAGTCTAAAGGAAGAAAACATTGATTAAAAATCACCTGGTCCTCCATGTTGGGGGTTGATGCGACGGGGAAACTCCCCGTTCATTAGGGAAAACAAGGAAATGTTAATAAACCCAAGGAATTACAGCCGAGCAAAGTAAATATGACGGCCAAAAAGAGAATAGGTATTATTGCTGGAAATTAGGAAATAGGAAGCACAATTAAAAAGAGATCTTTATATAAAATGGCTAAACGTAAAGGACACAGAAGATAAAATAGAGCTTATAAAATAACAAGCAAAGATTAAGAAGAAGATATCAGAAGGAAAAAACAACAGTTGGAAACCAATAGGAGGATAAAGGAATACAGAAGCATTGAAGACTTTAAAAAAAATTATAAGGAATAATAAAGAAGTATTCACTAAATATATTAGTTTTCAATCATTAGAAAAGTATTTTAAATACTTATTAACAGAAGACCAACAGCAATATATGAGTACAACGAAGAAAGAAGTTAATGAAAAATCTGATGTGTTACACTCACATGACTTTCTCTACTCTTGTACAAACTATTTTTACAAACGCTTATTCTCCATCTACTTCATGTTAATCGAGATAAACATTTGCAGACTCTGTCTTATTGCTAAGTTTCTTGTAGATGTAAGGGGAATATATATTTACAAGGGCAATATAGAAATACAGTAGCCTTTAAACACATGCTTATCTCTTAATAGCTGGTTGCTAGGTACAACACTATTCCCTTTGTCACACATTAATACTCTTTGCATATCAAAGACAAAAAAATGAATAACGAATTCCCATTTGAGAAAATAAGTATTGAAAAATTTAAGAGAATAACAAGCAATATCTCGAAAATGGTTCACTCAACAAAAAAAATGTATATGACATAAATTGTGTATTTTAACGCGATCTACATTTTTTGTGTAGTAAAATTTTCTCTATCGCTTATGGTTTACCGGTTATGCAAAAGTCGTTCACAATGAAGAACACTTTTGGAGACATTCCCAGAAAATTCAAGATATACGTTTTATTTGTCATGAAAACATCTTAAACATATAATATTTTAATCAAAATCGTTACAGCCGTTTTTGAGAAAATTAAAATTTTCGAAAAATCTTCCATGTAAAGGGTAACCTGGGGTGAGGGGATTTTGTTGAAAACCTTCGTGTCGCATCCCTGGAAGATATTGAACCTAAATACTAAGTTTGGTGTTTATCCGACTGTTCCTTTCTGAGTTATGCTGTTCACACACACACACACACACACACACACGTAGACAGACACACAGACACACACACGGACATGTTTCCAAAAATGCTTTTTTCAGGGGATCTCAAAACATGTATTTCCGGTGAAATCTCGGTATCGAATTTTTGGGTGGAATACAATACTTCCCCATCTTACTATACATAGTAGAGAAAGTAAAAATTGAATGAGTATATGCATTTTGAATTATAGACAGTAAAGGAAGCAATAAAATTGCTAAAATGTAGAAAAGTACCAGGGATTGTAAATACCTTGGCTGAATTGCTAAAGCATAGAATAGATAAACTATACGAACAACTGAGGGATTTATTAATCTGAAGTGATACATTCACATGACTTTCTCTACCCTCTATTTTTATTACGGATATACAAACTATTCTTACTAAAGCTTATTTTTCTATTTACTACATTTAATCCGAATAAACATTTGCAAATATAGCTACATTACACATTTCGTTATAAATACAAATAGAACAGCGATAGTCAAATGTTTAAGAGCTGGACGCTATATACCGGCCTTAAAATTCCATGCAATCGCGAGAAACAACTGAAAATCGATGGGACTAAAAGAATGACAAGTATTGAACAATTCGAACCATTCATAACGGATATTTCAGAAACGGTTTATGCTACAAAAAGCTTATTTTAAGTAAATTGTGTGTTTTAACTAAATCTACGCTTTCGTTTATTGCTTCACGTTTACAGGTTATACAAGATTATACAAAATTCGTTCCGAATTGAAGAGAACTTCCTAGACTATTCCAAGAAAATTCAAGATGTACATTTTATTTGTTCTGTAAACATCTTTCATATATGGTATTTTAATCAAAATTGTTAGAAAAATTTATTAAAAACTCAAAATTTTCAAAAAAATTCTATGTAAAGGGTAGTTGTGGGTGGGGATATTTTCTTGAAAATATTCTTGTCGTATTCTTGGAAGATATCAAATTTTGTGTTTGTACAACTTTTTTTTTTGAGTTATGTTGTGCACAGTCAGGCATACACACACACACACACACACACACACACACACACACAATTCTGCATGTTTCCAAAAATGCTTTATTGGATTGAGGGCGCCTCAAAATATGTCTTTTCTGGTGAAATCTCGGTATCGAATTTTTGGGTGAATGCAATACTTCCCCTACTTACTATACGTAGTAGAAAAAGTAAAAGTGCCTGAATGGAGAGGATGTGCCAGAAGATTGGAAAATAGAATATAATTCCAAATACATAAAAAAGGGAAAAAGATTTATATAAAACTATCGAGGCATTATAATAAATAGCACATTAAGTAGACTATATGGTAAAATAATTAAGCATTTCCTTGAGCTACAATACAAAGATTGGGAAGCAGAACAACAGTCTATAACAATCAGTTAATTCAGGCCCAAGAATATGCAGACGTAGAATACCTCACAAGGAAATTGATTTATGAATACAACAAATGGAGCCTAAAATTAAATATGGATAAAACCAAATATCTGACCATTGGAGATGTTCATCAAAATTTGATACTGGAAGATGAAATGAGAATAGTTAAATACACAGGGGAATATAAATACCTGGGGGGAAAGAGGAAAACAAGAAAATAAAATAAAATAAAAGATAACCTCAGAACATTATGCTATATCTACTTTGAATAGTACATTATGGCATAAACAGGCCTCAAAAGACACTAAAACTGCAATTTCTAAAACAATAATTACAAGTATCATAACACTTTGCTCCGACGTGTGGTCTCTGAACTATCAGTTAAAAAGAAAAATTATTGTAACAGAAATGGATTATTGAAGGAGATCTGTTAGGATATCTAAAAGAGAAAACATTAGAAATCAGATTATAAAATGAAAATATCAATGTTCAAAATTCAATTTTAGATTTTATTAAACAGAAGCAATTAGAATGCTATGGTCATGCTAAAAGAATGGAGCATGAAATGGAATGAAGAATAATGGAGTGGATGCCACCAGGAATGAGGAAGAAAGGAAGACTGTATAGTACGTGATTCAAGGAATTAGAGGGGAATGATGGATTGGGAAATTGAAGATTTATGTTCCAACAGACAAGATTGGAGAAACGTGATAAGATGATGTTAAACACTGTAGTCTTGGAAAACTATTTGACATTGTGAAACTGGAAATATAATAATATATTTTTATTATTATCTCTGTAAGGATTAGTCAGTTACCCGTTCCACCTTCACAAATCATCAGCCCAATGCTTTCTAGGACGTCCAACATCTCGTCGGCCTCTTGCTTGGTAGTTCCTCGCTGGTAGTGGGTATCGCTGCTCATACATCTGTTCATATGGTCAATCCAGTTTTGTATATACTTCGTGAGGCCGATTTTGTTATACGGAAGTGAAATCCGGGGATGGGAAAGAGCAGAGCATGTAAATAAAACACAGGTAGCATTTTGGAAAAGAGTTCTTGCAGATTCACATCAAAATCGGGGGTATTGAGGAAGGTGGGATGTTATGAAGACACAATACACTGTAAAATAAGAGCATTGAAGTACTGGCTGAGGTTGATGCAGGGGGATAACTCCACACTACGATCCAAATGTTATAAATACCAGAGAGTAAACCTGTCTCCAAGTTTTGGGCAACTGATTTGGAAAGAGGTTTGAGGAGAGTAGGAATGGGGTCAGTATGGCAAAAAGCTGAAACAAATGAAAGAAATATAAGGAAAGGTGTCAAAAGAAGACTAAGAGACATCGATCAACAGGAAATAGAATCGGATTGTAAAATTAAACCTTCTCTAAGTCTAGTAAATGAAATAAAATTGAATAGGGGTAAAGAGGCATACATACTTAATTTAGGAAGAAAGGAAACAACAGGAATGGCATGGTTTAGACTGGGGGCTGGAGGGCACAGAAAATGACTGACGATTCTGTCAGGAGAATCTGTCCATTCTGTGATTTGGATGAGGACTGGGTACATATTATGGCGGAATGTGCACAGTGGGAGAACCAGCGAACAATTTAACTCAAAGAAAAATTCCGAAGTCCGTCAAGAAAGAGGTTGGCATGTTTGGATCTGCTGGCTGACGAGAGGAACTGGTAAAAGATGGACAATTTCTTGGCTAAAGTGCGCAAAGATAGGTCAAATTTGTATAGTTAGGCAAAGGTAATTTGTCTCTATTTTCCTTTTACTTGTTCTTTTTTTTCATTTCTTTTTCTGTGTTTATTTTGTCACATACCCGGTATCTTAAATATGCATGTACAGTGTACACATGCACTAATACATGTGTAATAACTTCAACAATTTGAAACCAATAAGGATAGCTTATCTATCTACCTATCTATATCTATATCTATCTATCCGTCTATCTGTCTGCATGCCTACTTTATCATATGAGTTCTCTTTAGTTCATTTCTTATTCTTCATTTTTGATCTTATCCTGTATTGAGACGACATACCCTAATGGCGACTTACAATGCTGTAAGTACTAAGTTCCGGACTTCATAGTTTCGACCACTGTTAGGTCAATTAATTTGAAATCTCCTTGTGGTTTACCGGAAAAAATGCGAATCATTTGGAGAATTTAATGTCGTACCGGCATGTTGCTATGGTAGCTCAGTGGTTACAGCACCGGACGGAGACTGTGAGATTCGTGGTTCAAATCCTGGCTATGACATTGAATTTTTCAGTCGTCTGATTTTACTTTTCCAATAATTATATTATTATACTATATTATGGAATATTAAATTAGTATTCATATTATAAACGTAATACCATACGAAATATACAATTAGTATTGCACTAACAATATGCTTGTGTAATACTAATGTAAAACTTAAAGGATGTAAAAATTTAAGTTAAATATTAGTATACAGGATGGACCATTTAAGTTGAGACTGTACAATATTTGCAAAACTAAGCGTTGTAGAAAGAAATGTCTTTTATAAAGGTTGCTTGATATTATGGGGGAAAAGTAAATGCCATTAGTCGTGTTTTCTTTGGAGGACGTTATGATGGTCATTTTAGGATCAATGTAATTTTTTTAAGTAGGAACTAACAGTTTGTATGTTGTTTTCTCATTAGAAAATGGTTTGTAAATGTCTGTTTATTTTGTCATGAGGAATAAGGAAAAAAAATAAAAAATGATATATTCCTAATTAACTTGACCCTCAAATGTCATCCATAGATGGTTCAACCATTCATTGCGCTCTGCTTAGACGGCCATTCAGAATTTTCGTTGATATTTACGTTGGTGTAAGAACAATTGCAAGGTGTTTTATAAAATATTGTTTAGTTTCTTATGAGGAGTGAGGGAACAACGTAAAAAGAGTAGGTTACCATTAAAAAAACTAAATTGACCCTAAAATGACCATCGCAACGTCCTCCAAACAAAACACGACTAATAGAATTTACTTTCTTCCATAATATCAAAAAACTTTTATCAAAGACATTTCTTAATACAACCCTTAGTTTTGGAGATATTGTACAGTCTCAATTTCCCTGATATTGTAAGTTGGGTGGCATATTCGAAGTGGACAGCGATTCGGGAACAAGCTATATATGATATTTTTGGGTACTGTAAATACACTCTCTACTTTCTAAAGGCAAGAAGAAATATATTGTATAACTAATTGTTATGATATATAGGTATTAAAATAAACTATAATTGATTACGATTATATACATTAGGCTGTTTCCTCCTAGCTTTTGGATTTGTAGCTAAAATGTAAACATCTCAGCGTTACATGAAGAGAAAAGAAAGCACTCAAACTATGTGTTATATATAGAATTCATACTTTATAGCACTGATCCTGTGAGATAAGGCTTGCTAGTTTGCTTTCGAAACAGGCATGAAACCCGTTTACAACGATCTGCTTTAAACAGTAAATCAAACAGCAGAACAGGTTTAACGTTTAAAAGTGATTTATTTTTATTTTAATACGTTCACAAACCCTATGGCTTTCGTTGACCTTTCCTAACTTGACGAAAGTCGTCCTCCATGATAGGTTCTAGTTCCAGCACGGGTTCAAACCCGGAGGGCGATGGATTTTTTCGATCGTAAAAATCCTTAGCATGGTTTCCTTCGGAAGGGAAGTAAAGCCGGTGGTCCCATGTCGTAGATTTACGGACGTAAAAGAACCTCAAGCTTGTTAAGGAGGCCTCTGAGCAAAATTACCAATATAGAATGGGACGAAGGACCACAGAATTGGAGAGCGTCCATAAATAAAACTCAATTTTATTTTTTCCCCTACAATTAAATGTAATAAAAGCATTTTGCAAATATTTATCTGAATTAACAAGACTTATATGGGAGAATAAAATTTTGTAAGAATAGTTTCTAGAAGGGGGCAGAGAAATTCATGTAAATTCAATACATTTTTACTGTCTCGATACGATATTTCACCGGAGATGCATCTTCTGAGGTGCCCTGAATCCAAATAAAGCATTTTTGGAAACATGTTCGTGTGTGTATGTATGTATGTATGTCTGTCAGTCTGTGAACAGCATAGCTCAAAAACGAAACGTCGGATGAACACCAAACTTGGTATTTATGTTCAATGTTGTCTAAGAATACAACACGAAGATTTTCAAAAAATCCCCCATCCCAGACTCCCCTTTATATGCAAGACTTTTCGAAAACGGCTCTTACGATTTTGATTAAAATATTATAGGTTTAAGACATTTTATGGCAAAAGAAATTTATATCTTGAATTTTAAGGGAATGTCCCCAAAAGTCCTCTTCGTTCTGAATGACTTTTGCATAACTGGTAAACCGTAAGACATAGACGAATTTGCGGATCTCGTAAAAACGCACAGTTTATGTCATATACATTTTTTGTGTTTGTTCAGTCAACCATTTCCAAGATATTCCTTGCTATTTGTTTGAATTCGTTTTTCGTTTTTTATGTCTTGGACATACAAAGAGAATGGAATGCTCCACATAGCAACCAGCTCTTAAAATATTTGACTATCGCTTAAAGCCTACCATATTCCCCTTGCATATACAAGAAAATTAGGAATAAGATTAACATCTCGATTAACATGAAGTAGATGGAGAATAAGCGTTTGTTAAAATAGTTTGTACAAAAATAAGAGAACACCACATGAGTGCAACACATAAGAATTTTAGTGTCATGGTGTTCACGCACACCTTCAACAGATACATGCCTGTTTCTCAAAAGGCTTTTTGAATTCAGGAGACCTGACAAAATATGTTTACAGTGAAATCTTAACATCGAATTGTTTACCTGGTGCCATAAGAAAGCAGTAAGTCAATTCGAAATAGTAAAATGTAAAGAAGGGGGCCCTCGGAACCGATAATACCGAGATTTCACGAAAATACATGATTTGAGGTCCCCTGAATCCAAGTAAAGTATTTTTATAAGGATGTCCATATGTGTCTGCGAACAGAACAACTCAAAAATAAAAAGCCGGATAAGTACCAAACTTGGTATTTAGGATCAATATCTTCCAATGATGCAACGCAAAGACTTTCAACAAAATCCCCCAACCCAAACTACCCTTTACATAGAAAATGTTTCGTAATCTTTTATTTTCTAAAAAAAGGCTAACGATTTTATTAAAATACCATATAAGAAAGATATTCACATGATAAATAAAATGCATATTTGAATTTTCTGGGAATAACCTAGAAGTTCTCTTCATTCGAAAGGAATTTTATATAATTTTTGTATAACTTGTAAACGTTAAGCGATAGGCGAAAACGTACCAAATAAAAAATGTAGACCTCTTTAAAATCATTTTTGGATACATGTTCGTGTGTGTGTGTATGTGTGTGTGTGTGTGTGTGTGTGTGTGCGTGTGTGTGTCTGTGAACAGCATAACTCAGAAACGACCAGTCGGATAAACACCAAACTTGATATTTAAGTTCAGTATCTTCCAGAGATGCGACACGAAGGTTTTCAAGAAAATCCCCCACCCACAGATTACCCATTACATGGAACATTTTTCCAAAATTTTAATTTTCTAAAAAATGACTCTTAACGGTTTTGATTAAAATGTCATATGTTTAAGATATTTTCATGACAAATAAAGTGTATATCTTGAATTTTCTGGGAATGTCTCCAAAAGTATTCTTCATTGTGAACGACTTTTGCATAACTGGTAAACCATAGGAGATAGACAAAATTTGACTACACAAAAATATATATCGCGTTAAAATACACAATTTATGTCATATACATTTTTTTGTTGAGTGAACCATTTTCGAGATATTGCTTGTTATTCCCTTAAATTCCTCAATACTTATCCTGGACATACAAAGAGAATGGAATACGCCACATAGCAAACAAGAGTAGAGAAAGTCATGTGAGTGTAACACATCAGATTATTTTTAGTTATGCTACATATATACCTACGCGCGCGGCACACCCTCACTTACGAACCTTTGTAGAATTTGTATGTGGAATACCTTTCTATTTGCTATAGGTAAGTAGTAGAGAAAATAAAAACACCACGATGAGGTTGATTTGTTCAAATTATGTATAGCCAAAAATATAATTATATCAATGGAATAAGGAAAGACCATAACATAAAAAACCTCGAATGGGTTACATTTACATAAGCCTCTTTACCTATTCTTTTATATAAATTATTCTTAAAGAAGCCTATTCTTCTACCTACTTCTAGTTAATTTAGGTTTACACAAATACTTTTACTTACATTGCGTTGTAAGTGCAAGAGGAAAATTGTGTGCTGAAGCGATTGTCAAATCTTTTAAAAGCTGGTTTGAAATGCCATGCTCTTTGCATGACCACAATGTTTACGTTTACAAGAAAAAAAATCCATAACCCTTCCCCAAAGAAAAATAATAGAAATTTAGCACTTATAGAACATGAGGTATTTAAAGATTGCAACTAATAACAAAGATTATCTCGGAAATGACAAATGCCACAAAAAAGTATTTTACATAAATTTTGTGTTTTAAGGATATCCACAGTTTGTTGTGTACAAAATTGATGTTTGTATATTACAGTTTAGCAATTATACAAAATTATGCAAAATTAATTCTGAATAAAGAGATCTTTACAAGCTACTCGCAAAAACCTAGTATATACATGTTATTAGTTCTGTGACTATCTTAAACATATGGTAATTTAATCAAAATCTTACATCTATCTTTGAGAAAATTAAAAATAATGAAACATGTCCCATGTAAAGCGTAGTTTAGCGTGGGTGTATTGTTTAGAAAATCTTCGTGTTTTATCCTTAGAAGATGCTGAACTTAAATTCCATGTTTGGTGTTTATGCCACTTTTTGTTTTTAAGTTATGCTATTTACATACACACATAGCGGGAGAGACTGAGCGTTTTCTAAAAATGCTTTTTATTCAGGGGACTTCAAAGCGTGTATTCCCAGTAATATTCCTAAATTTAATTTGTAGTTGGAATGCAATACTTCCTTTACCGTTATACGTAAGTAATAGATAAAACAGTCAATAATATTAGTAAAAATAACACGAAAGAGATTGTAGTATTCTTTTGCCAAGCATAAAGAAGAATGGAAATTTGACTGAACGTATTGAAAGCATTTCAGTTATATTGCAGAAAATAATTATATTGTATGAACATGCATTTCTTCTAATTACTCAAGTCTCTGAGCATCTTTTGACGCTGTAGTAATTATGGATACGTACTATAATTCGCACATTATTTTCTGCACTCCGATGATCCACTGTAATGGTGCGCCTCTTGTAGCATTTCGCGCAACTAATACAGCGTAGTACGTAGTGATGCGGATTGTCGACTAAAAGCGCTTAAGTCACCACCAACCTACTGCTATTGCCTGTAGATGTCGGCAGTATGCACTCCTCAAGCTTTGTTTACTAGCTTTGGAAAGCGCTCAATGAAGTGGTTCCGTTAGTTCCAGGTTAGGAATATGAGGCAAACGGAAGAAATCTGGAACATTTTTCTCAGACATGCCAAATTAATAAGCAGTGAAAGGAATCCCTCCATGATACAGTATCATCATTACAATATTACGTGTTGAAATGCTGTTGTTATTACCTATTTAAGTGCACTGTCTTGAAATTATTTACGTAGTTTCCCAAATAATGCAGTATCCCTTGTAAAAAGTCAGATGTGATACATTCACATAACTTTCTCCTCCCTCTATTGTTTATTAGTGTGTATGCAAAATATTCTTACTAAATGTTATTATTTATCTACTACGTTTTAATCCAAATAAACCTTTGCAGAAATAGCTATATTACACATTTCGTTATAGATCAAAAGAGAACTGCGATAGTCAATGGTTTTAGAACTGGGCGTTATATGCCGACCTTAAAATTTCATACCGTTTCCATGCAATCTCGAGAAACAGCTGAATGTTAAAAAATTACCAAGTAATGAATAATTATAATAATTAATAACAAGATATCTTAAAAAATCTGATGTGTTACACTAACATGACGTTCTCTACTCCTGTACAAGCTATTTTTACAAACGCTTATTCTCCATATGCTTCATGTTAATCGAGATGTTAATCTTATTGCTAATTTTCTTGTAGATGCAAGGAGAATTGCTAGGCTTTAAGCGATAGTCAAATATTTTAAGAGCTGGTTGCTATGTGGAGTAGGTATTCCATTTTCTTTGCATTACCAGGTCAAAAAAAATCTGATGTGTGACTGTACTCCTGTACAAACTATTTTTACAAACAGTTATTCTCCATCTATTTCATATTAATCGAGATAAACATTTGCAGAAACGATCGTTGACATGCAAAGGGAATTACATTTTACACATAGCGACCAGTTCTAAAAATATTTGACAATCGCTTAAGGCGTACTATGTTCCCCTTGTTTTGTAATTGCAAAGGCAATATAGAAATACAGTAGCCTTTAAGCATAGACATATCTCTTAATAGCTGGTTGCTAGGTGCAGCACCATTCCGTTGGCCACAGATTAATACTCTTTGCATATGCAAGACACAAAAAGAATAACGAATTCCCATTTGAGAAAATAAGTAGCGAAAAAATTTTAGGGAATAACAAGCAATATCTTGAAAGTAGTTCACTCAACAACAAAAATGTATATGACATAAATTGTGTATTTTAACGCGATCTACATTTTTTGTTTAGTAAAATTTTGTCTATCTCTTATGGTTTACCAGTTATGCAAAAGTCGTTCACAATGAAGAATACTTTTGGAGACATTCCCAGGAAATTCGAGATATACATTTCATTTCTCATGAAAATATCTTAAACATATGATAATTTAATCAAAATCGTTAGAGCTATTTTTGAGAAAATTAAAATTTTCGAAAAATGTTCCATGTAAAGGGTAATCTAGGGCAGGGGGATTTTCTTGAAAACCTTCGTGTCGCATCTCTATAAGATACTGAACCTAAATACTAAGTTTTGGTGTTTATCCGACTGTTCGTTTTTGAGTTATGCTGTTCACAGACAGACACACACAGACACACTCACACGGACATGTTTCCAAAAATGCTTTTTTTGGATTCAGGGGGTCTCAAAACATGTATTTCCGGTGAAATGTGGGTATCGAATTTTTGGGTGGAATACAATACTACTTAACTATACGTAGTAGAGAAAGTAAAAAGAACTTATTTGAAGTAAATTGCATGTTCTAAAGAGATCTACATTTTTTGTGTAGTACGGTTTTGTCTATCGCTTAACGTTTACCAGTTATACAAGATTATACAAAATTTCTAAGGAATGAAGAGGTCCTTACAGGCTATTTCTAGAAAATTCTGATATTCATTGTGTCACTAAATGTCTTTAATATATGGTATTTTAATCAAAATCGTTAGAGCTATTTCTTAGAAAACCAAAGTTTTTAAAATTAAAATCATTAAATTGAGTTTTATTTATGGACGCTCTTTAACTTATGTGGTTATTAGCGTCCCATTGTATATTGGACGTGAAAGATCGGTAATTTTGCTCAGAGCCTCTTTATCAGGCTTGAGGTTCTTTTACGTGACCACCGGTTTACTTCCCTTACGAAGGAAGCCATGCTCAGGATTTTTACATCCAAAAAATCCATCGCCATTCGCTGGGTTTGAATCCGCGACCTCGGGAACTTGAGGCTGGCATGGTAACCACCACACCACGGAGGACGACAGTTTTCAAAAAATGTTCCATGTAAAGGGTAATTTGGGGTGGTGAGGATTTTCTTGAAAATCTTCGTGTCACATCTTTGGATGTTACTGTACTTAAATACCAAGGTTTGTGTTTCTCCGTTGTTTCGTTTTTGAGTTATGTTGTTCGCAAGCACAAACATTTTCCTAAAAATGCTTATTTTTAATCAGGGTGTCTCAAAACATGTATTTCCGGCAAACTCGGTATCGAATTTTTGGTGAAATGTAATACCTTCCCTACCTACTACGTACGTAGTAGAGAAAGTAAAAAGCGGTGGTTATATGCTGACTTTGTAAGGCTTTGCATGACATCTCGAGAAACAAAAGAACAGTGACTTTGCACTTTAAAACAATAGGATAAAAGTATTGAACATTTGAACGTACAGTAACGAATATCTCGTAAATGGTTATTTCCACACACACACACACACACACACACACACACACACACACACACACACACACACACACACAAGTCTTTGGCATAAATTGTTCGTTTTAACAATATCTATATTTTTAATTTCTCCACTACATATAGTAAGTAGGGGAAGTATTGTATTCCACCCAAAAATTCGATAGCGAGATTTCACCGGAAATACATGTTTTGAGACCCCCTGAATTCAAAAAAACAATTTTGGAAACGTCCTGTGTGTGTCTGTGTGTCTGTGAACAGCATAACTCAGAAACGAACAGTCGGATAAACACCAAACTTGGTATTTAGGTTCAGTTTCTTCCAGAAATGCGACACGAAGGTTTTCAAAAAAATCCCCCCATCCTAGATTACCCTTGACATGGAACATTTTTCGAATATTTTAATTTTCTCAGAACTGGCTCTAACGATTTTGATTAAAATATCACATGTTTAAGATATTTTTATGACAAATGAGATGTATATCTCGAATTTTCTGGAAATGTCTCCAAAAGTATTCTTCATTGTGAACGACTTTTGCATAACGGGTAACCATAAGAGATAGACAAAAGTTTACTAAGCAAAAAATATATATCGCGTTAAAATACACAATTTATGTCATATACATTTTTTTCTTGAGTGAACCCTTTTCGAGATATTGCTTGTTATTCCCTTAAATTTCTCAATACTTTTTCTCAAATAGGAATTCTTATTCATTTTTTTTGTCCTGGTAATGCAAAGAGAATGGAATGCGATGCAGTATTTTGTATCACAAATTATTTAAATGTAAAGAGTGATTATAGTATGAATATGCATTATTATGTGACATTGATTCGAGATGTTTGTTGATTGTAATTATTGTTGGGAAGTACGTTTATACTGCCTTACTGAAACTGACAATAATAGCGTGTAATAATGCAGCGAGGGAGTGAGCTGTTTATCATTATTAGAGACGAGGAAGTTACGTAATGTTGGCGCGTTTTTCCTTTAGAATTTGCTGGATCATTATACCTAGAGCATATGTATTCATAATTTTCATTGGATATAAAAATAGACGCTAATGTTGGCGCGTTTTTTAGCCAATTGCAGCTCAGTTATAATCTTTGGCATATCGGGGTGTAGGAGTATAAAAAGGGCTAGGTTAGAGATAGACCCGTCAGTTCACCGAAAATATTTGTAGGCTACACGTCGGCTATCGATTCGCAAGTTACGCGTATCAGAGTTATGAAAAATCTCAAGTATTGTAAAGTTAATGATACAAAAAGTTGAAGTACGTGAATTAAGAATGATCAGTAAATAAGTTATTATAACAGTTTCAGTTTGGCGAGTGTCAAGATCAATGTGTAAATTGTGATAGTGAATGTGTTCGACAATAAAAAGTGTAAAACAAATTCTTTCATCATTGTTATCTTTGGATAAAAGACTCCTTTCCGTTTACACAACCTGTATAAAGAGAAGTCCTCGACCAAAAAGATCATAGCTAGCCGGAGGACAGAGAACCAAAAATTAAATAAAATAACAGTAGCATTCTTTCAAGCAAACACTAATACTGCCGCAAATTGCTAACACCAGATGGAGCTAACAAACCTAACAAAGAATCACGTCACCAAATGGCTTCACTACGTGGAGTAAACACACATACACAAATAACATTATAAATTTACCATCTCAAATGCGCCACATAGCAACCAGCTCTTAGAATATCTGACTATAGCTTAAAGCCTACCAATTCCCCTTGCATCTACAAGAAACTTAGCCATAAGATTAATCTCGATATCTCGATTAACATGAAGGATATGGAGAACAAGCGTTTGTAAAAAGTAGTTTGTAAAAGAGTAGAGAAAGTCATGTGAGTGTAACACATTAGATTTTTTTAACTTGATAATGCCATAAATGATATATCTCCTATTGTTAGTTAAAATTAATAAAAATAATAATAATAATAATAATAATTAATAATAATAATGTCCTTACTTCCCCTTTATGTAACTATATTTTGTGCTGAAAACATTCTTTTGAAAGATGTTCTACGCATATTATGAAAAATAGTGGTACGGTATACCTGTAAGCTACGCTCATTTGACTTACGTAAACAGAACTAACAGATGGCAGGAAAGAACAAATATTTTCACGCGCTGTATGATCTTGTGTCTTAAGTTCTGATTTGTTTCTGCTGGATTCATATATTTTGATCACCGAGTAGGTAAATGTAATGGCTCAGAGTGATTTAGTAAGTCACCTAAATCAGCTTCATTCACAACTCAGTTAACGCTGCAGGTTACACGAGTACCTATACTCTTTCCACCATTGTTTTGCATACTTTCATTTAGACACAAGAGTCTATGAAGTTTTGCATTCATTCACCCATAGTAAATGCAGTCAAGGTCTGTCAAGAACTATAGTCCAGCAACTCTTTGGAGGCATTGTGAGGCAATAACGTGAAGTCTCGACCTTTACTACAACTTTCAAGAATGCAAAACATAAAAGTGTCGAAAAGGTATCGAAGATTTATTTCAAAGTATTAGACGTACTTTGATACCACCGCGTATCGAGATATCGAAAGTATCGACGTCCCATCCCTCGAAGTTATTAATTTGTGCGACACTATAAAGACTGAGCAGCTTCTACTGGTGTGCTATTCTTAGTTTGGACTTTCAAGATTAAAACATAAATTACTAAACCAATAAACAAAAGGAGCAGAACAAAATGATTTAGTTTTAAGCGCATTTTCAGCTTTAAGCTTGTGGCACCGTCTTCTTTTTAGCGGATAAGCTTTTGGTGACATGGTTACCAACGCTGTGATCAACGTAGTCTTCTTTTGGTTGCAACAAATATGAACTTAAAATAATAAATTGCTGTAAAATCGACGCATATTTTGTAAATGTTTTGGTAATTAGCGAAGTAATTTTAAAATTTTATACTTTTGCGACATTGTAGAAACTGAATATTTTTGATTGGTATTTTACTCTTAATCTATTCTTTCAGAAAATTTAAGCTGAGACTACACAATATCTCCAAAAACTAGCGTTACAAAAGAAATGTCTGTAATGAAAGTTACTTGATATTATGGAGGAAATTAAATGCCATTATTCGTGTTTTGTTTGGAGGAAGTTATGATAACACTACTCTGCATGATATCGGATGACTGAAAACTAATAAGTGATTCTGACTTACTTTTTATGCTGATTTCAGAACTACTTTTTGGTTTTTTCTATGAAGTACAGTTTTTCCCAATTTCACTTATAAAATATAGAGATATAAAGATATTGCTTGCGCCATTATACATGAAATTGGACTTGATGGAGCAATTTGTAAGGCTCTACCAGGATGGACCCTGCTTCAAGTACCTTACTAAGAAATTATCCTTCATTACACAAGACAAATTAAAGGCTGGAATATTTGTTGGTCAAATAAAGAAATTGATGAAGGTTGAATATTTTGAGAAGACAATGAATGAGAGAGAAATAGAAGCATGGACGGCCTTCCTATTAGTTACTGAAAACTTCTTAGACAATAACAAAGATCCTGATTACATCCCATTATCGAAACAATGTTGGAAAATTTCAAGAAAATGGGTTGTAACATGAGTGTAAGGTGCATTTTCTGCATTCACATATCGATTACTTTCCAGAAAATCTGGGACATTATAGTGAAGAGCCGGGTGAACATTTTCACAAAGATATTAAGGAAATGGAGAGGAGGTACCAGGGGAGATGGAATGAAACTATGATGGCCGACTACTGTTGAATGTTGAGGAGGAACAGTCATCTTCAAGGACCTGCAAGGAAGTCCAAGAACAGAAAGTTTGAAAAAAAATTAAATGAAACACTTTGGCTTCTTGTTTTGTTGAAATGTAGTCATGAAATAAATTAGGGGAGTTTTTGAGAGTGTTCTTAAAATGTTCCTTGAATAAAAACTTACCTTGTGTGAAATGATATTTGAATACTTTTCTACGCTCAAAACATTATTTATTTTGTGTAAAAACCTGACGTGATAGAAAAAAAGGAAGTTATTTCTGGAATGAGCATTAAAAGTTGATTCAAGAACAGTTACTTTTAAGAAATCATGTGACAAAAAGTTTGAAAATGCAGACTAGTTTAATCATTTTAGAGTCAGTTTAATTTTTTAAAATGGGAATCTGCAATTAGTGTCAAATTAAACTGACTGTAAAAGGACCATCACAGCGTCCTCCAAATAAGACACGATTAATGGTATTTACATTCCCCTATAATATTAAGCAGCTTTTATTCGAGACATTTCTTTCAACGCTTAGTTTCGGAGATATTGTACAGTCTCAATTTAAATGGTAGACCTGTATATAACATAATTTGTTGCGCTATGACACAGAACAAATTTTAATGATTACCACCGACATCACGGGTTTACACTCCTGGGACATTATTTTTGGAATGAAGTTGACCCATTAGTACAAATTATTCTTTAGAAAGATTTATAATTGAAGGCTTCTTACCAGCAAAACTTCTGGAATGAAAAAGAAGAATAGTTAATGTTAATGCTGTAATCTGAAACACTATGAATGTCAGAGACAACGGAAATTTCGGTATCGTTACCCACTTCCTCCGTTACTTTTGTATCGCTTGTTTATCAAAAGAAAATATCCGCTTTTGTAACTTAACGATAAAAAGTCCACAGTTAATTCTGAGCTTTGGCCAGAAGTTCTATGACCATGTGTTATTTATAAGTAGAGCTCATAACAGTCTAATATTTGCTGTTCTTTTTAAAACATTTTACTAATTCCCTATAATAATAATAATAATAATAATAATAATAATAATAATAATAATAATAATAATAATAATAATATTTTTTTTCCACTTTAACAAATCTGATATGATATATTCACATGGATTTTATACCGTTGATTACTTTTCACATCTATTGTAATTATAGTATTAATATAGTAAATTCGTATGTGTTACATTCTTATGAACTTATCTACTCACTAATCGTTTATTACTTTGTCTACAACGTATAGTAAGTACGGGAAGTATTGCATTCCACCCAAAAATTCGATATCAAGATTTCACCAGAAATACATGTTTAGAGGTTCCCTGAATAAAAAAAAATTCATCATTCATTCATTATCTGTTTACCCTCCTCTTACGTAGGACTTACACCCCCCAGAACTTACAAGCGGGTGCCTGGGGTCAGAGGCCCGTCGAGGAGCAGACACTCATGGATCAGACAGAGCATCCAGGATGGGTGATCAGCCCGATGCCTGGTATGAGATGAAGGAAGTGGATGAAACGAAATGTTGGTGAAATGGATGAAAGGAAAGGTGATGATGGAGCAGTTGGTGGAATGAATGGCGGGGGAAACCGGAGAACCCGGAGAAAACCCGCCCAGACGCCGCTTCGTCCACCACAAATCCCACATGCAGGTCCCTGGGATTGAACCCGGGCCGCCTAGGTGGGAGGCGAGCGGTCTAACCACTCGGCCACGGCGCCGCCAATAAAAAAAAAACTTTTTAAAAAAAGGTCCGTGTGTGTGTGAATAGCATAACCAAGAACGAAAAGTTGGTATCTAGGTTCAGTAGCCTTCAAGGATCCAACACGAATATTTTCAAGAAAATCCCTCCACTCCAGACTTACATGGAACTTCCCTTTACATGGAACGCTTTTCAAAAAATTTTATATTCTCAAAAATGGTTCTAAAGATTTTGATTAAATTGTCGTATGTCTAAGATACTTTCATGGCAAATGAAATGTAGATTTCGAATTTTCTGAGAGTATCCCCAAAAGTCCTCTTCAGTCTGAATGAAATTTGCATAACTGGTAGGCCGTAAGACATAGGAAACGTTGTATTAAACACAAATTGTAGGCTCGTTAAAACACAGAATTTACTCCATATACATTTTTTTGTCGCATGAACCATTTCCGAAATATTCCTTGTTGTTTGTTTGAATTTTCCAATACTTTTTCTCAAATAAAAATTCTTATTCGTTCTTTTATGTCCTATACATGCATATTCCCCTTGTAGCTACAAAAAATTAGCAATACGATAGTTTCTACAAATGTTTATATCGATTAACATGAAGTAGATGGAGAATAAACGTTTGTAAAAATAGTTTGCACAAGAGTAGAGAAAGTCACGTGAGTGCAACATATCAGATTTTTTTACATCTCTAATGCAGTGTTTTGTTACGAAACTTTCATTTCTATATTTAATTTAGGTTAATCGAAATAAGCATTCACAGAAATGGTTTCATTATGCATTTCGTCTTAGACAGAGGCTACAAGAGACACGATAGTCAAATGTTTTGAAAAAGATCGCTATATACTTTGAAATTCCATTGTCACTCCACGACATCACAACATCCCCTTCATTCTAAGTGATAGGACTTTGAACATATGACAAAGTTACTGAAATATTCAAACCAACAATAACGGATATCTCGAAAATGGCTGATGAAATAAAAAAGTTATTTGAAATAAATTTTGTGTTTTAAAAGTATCAATTTTTTGTAGAGTAAGTTTTTGTCTATCTCTTATAATTCACCCGTAATACCAAATTATGCAAAATTCCTATTGAATGAAAAATACTGCTTCTCAGGGTTTCTCAGGGTTTTTGTAGAAAACTCCATATGCATTTGGTTTTTCATATAAATATCTTAAATATATGGTATTGTAATCAAAATACTTAGTCATTCTTCAGAAAATCAATATTCAAAATTTGTCTATTTGGATTGCATTCAGAATCTTGGTGTCGTATCCCTGAAAGATATTGTATATAAACACCAAGTGTAGTATTTATCCGACATTTTGTTTTGGAGTTATACTGCTCAAAGACAACACGCATGAAATTTGTTTTAAATAAGCTTTTTTTAATTCAGGGGCCTCAAAACATGCATTTATTATGAAATCTGTATATGTAGTTACTTTCTCTACTAAATACAGCAAGTAGTCGAAGTATTGCATTCCACCCAAAAATTCAATATCGAAATTTCACCGGAAATACATGTTTTGAGGCACCTTGAAACCAAATAAAGCATTCCTGTAACATTTCCGTGTGTTTGTCCCTCACCACAAACTACCCTTAGCATAGAACATTTTTGGAAATTTTTTATTTTCTAAAAGATGGCTATAAGGATTTTGATTTAAATGCCATATTTAGACGACAAATAAAATGTATATCTAAAGTTTTCGGGAAATAGCCTATGAAGTCCTCTTCATTCGGAGGGAATTTTGTATAATCTTGTATAACTGGTAACCGTTGAGCGATAGAGAATGAGATAGGTGTTGTATTGTATTTCGACTGTTGGGGAGACGAACTTGAAGTAGTTGCAATCGCACGTATGGTAAAAAGTTTTCGGTAGCCTTCGCCCCAAAAAATGTACTTTCCGGTGGCCTTTGCCCCAAACGTTTAAAAACATGTTAACTTTGTAATTTTAACTGTTTCTTTAAATATCATATATTTATGTTTGCCTCGGCTACGACAGTATTTATATTTTTTTAGAGACATGAATATCTCAGCAGGGAGTGGTGCGGCTGAAGAATGTAGGCTTACACAGATTATAACTTTACTTCACTCCTATTATTAATGCTTGACACGATTTAAATAACACTTCACTGATATAGAGAGCTGTGAGATTTTTTATTAATTACTTGCACTTTTTAGCATGTAAACTATTTTTGTCTCACACAAATTACGTATTAAATTTCTCGAAGACGCATCTCGTGTCCGGTTAGGAACACTGTCTACAAGCAACTGACATCTGAATTCGTAAATTTTGCTTCATTTTATTTTCTGATTGGCTAATCCTAGTCCAATAGAATACCTTCATTTAACTAAAGCTTTTACTGGTTGTTGATTGGTTATTTTATAAACTGTCACAAAAATTGCATTATTGTTGCTCCAAGAATTACCAGTAGCATTTAAACTTTCTAATTCATTATTGCCTCAAGGTTACCTCATTGTTACGAACCTTTAACCTATTATTCTCACAAATTACGTAATACATTCACATAACATTATTAAACATGTATACAATAATATAAACATATACAATGACTGTGATATACACTTTTTATATATTGTTACATACACATATTGCTTTAAGGCGGGCTGTTATTAAATTTATATATTACATAATTAGACTGAAATCATTTAAGTATTAACAATACTGCCTCAAGAAAACGTATTACCCAAAAAGGTAGATCTCTTTAAAGCACACAATTTATTAGAATAAGTTCTTTTTGTGGTGTAAGCCGTTTCTGAATATCCGTTATTATAGTGTCGAATTGTTCATTTCTTGGTAAATCTCTTGAAGTCCTTTCAACATTCAGTTGTTTTTGGCTATGTCATGGAGGGAGTATGGAATTTCAAGGTCAGAAAATTGCGTTTAGTTCTGAAACTTTTGACTACCACTTATCCCTTTGTTTGTATAACGAAATGTGCAATGTAGCTATTTCTGCAAAGATTTATTTGGATTAAAATGTGGTAGACAGAAAAATAAGCTTTAGTAAGAATAGTTTGTATATCCACTAATAAACGATAGAGGGAAGATTAAGTCATGTAAATTTATGACATCTGATGTTTTAGAAAATGGTCTTTGTGCGTATGTATAAACACAGTAACGCAAAAACGAAAATATTGGTATTTCATTTTAGGATATTCCAAGGATACGACGCGAAAATTTTCAGCATAATACCCCCTCTACAGTAAAATACTCCCACTTCATTCTCTCCTTTACATGGAAAAGTTCTCGATATCTTTTATTATGATTTTCTTGTATCGCTAAACGTTTACCAGTTATACAAGATTACTTAAAATGTCTTCCAAATGAAGTGGACTTCACAGGCTGTTCTGAGAAAATCGAAGATATCATTTTATTTTTCATGTAAATGTCTTTAATGTAGGTATTAAGGACCAAAAATTACGAAACATCTTCCATGTAAAGGATAATCTAGTGTGGGGGATTTTCTGAAATATCTTCGTGTTGCATCTTTGTAAGGTACTAAACGTAAATACCAAGTTTGGTATTTATCCGGCTGGAGTCATACTATTCACAGGTACAGGCACAGGCACACACACATACACCGACCTTTTCTAAAAATGCTTCTTCTTTTTGTTTTCAGGGGACTCGAAACATGTATTTCCACCATAATCTGTTTATCATTTATTAAGTTTTATTGAGTTTTATTTATGGACGCTCTTTAACTGCTGTGGTCCTTAGCGTCCCATTCTATATTGGGCGTGAAAGACCGGTAATTTTGCTCAGAGGCCTCTCTATCGGGCTTGGGGTTCTTTTACGTGCCGTAAATTTACGACACGGGACCATCGGCTTTACTTCCCTCCCAAAGGAAGTCAGTTTTACGCCCGAAAAAAATCCAACACCCTTAGTGGGTTGAAGTGTGGTGCCCTGGTTCCCTGCCATGGAATCCGCCCGGGACTGTCCCACCCATGGGAATGCGGATTTCAGGTCACGGTGGAGCGGTGTCCCCTAGGAATCGTGGGGAAAGTGAGGAGCTGCGATAGCCAGAAGTCCTGGCCTCGTGAGCTAACTTTCCGGCTGGGGATGCATGATGCTGTCTGCATGACCTGCCCGTATCAGTAGCCCGCGGGCTATGGCGACATGAGATTTATTTACATCAGCAGATAAGGGCAATTCCTGGGTCAAATTTTTTGTTTAAAAAAAAAGCATTGTTTTCATTGAAGTTATCAACGTCTGCTTCGTTCAAATTGTTGGTGTTGCTAAAAAGTTTAGATAATTGGGCATTCATTTTAAAATGATACGAAAAATATTAATTTCATTCCTTGCTTAGCAGTATTTGCTGCTCAGGTCGTTAAACAAAACTACGAGAGCAAATCAAACAAAAGTTTTAGATCTATACCACATGACTGACACCTAAACAGACTCAATGTAGAGTGGATATCTGTCGTCAGCTACAAAAAAGGTTGATCCAAAAACTGAATCTGCAATTGTAAAAGGGATTTCAGTTTTGATTTCTATAATTCGAACTCATGGAAATGATTATTTTAATTCATTTAGCTTATCCCAGCCAACCCTCTTGTTACTCCAGTTCATATTCAACCAGAATGATATTTTTTAATTGCAATCGGTAATCCCATGGATGCTGGATTTATCAGGAGAATTGTCACATATGATAAAATAGGGTCTATTGTCGCAATCCGGACGGCTCAGTCCCCGTCAACCTGCTGGTTTAATAAAGTAAAAAAAAAAAGTTAATAAGGGAATAGTGACTGGTGGAATTTGGAAGGAGTGATTCACTAGGAGTTTGTTCCAAATGGGCGTGCAGTCAGTGCGAATCTTTATTCTCAACAACTAGAACGAGTTCATGAGATTTTGAGACCTCATACCGAGGTTTAGTTAACCGAAATAGAGTTGTCTTGCAGCAGGACAATGCAACATCCCAAACAGCACAAACAACCATGACAAATATTCAGGAATTGGAAAGAGTCGAACTGAAACCACACCCAACATACAGCCCTGATCTTGCGCCTTCATATTACCATATATTTCGATCCATGGCCCATTTCTTACGTGAAAGAAGTTTCGAAAACATTGAAACTGTGAAAATGGATCTCACAGAATTCTTTGCATCAGAAATCTGAGACTGGTACCGTTGCTGAAACATGGCTAAAGACCATAGAATCTGATGGTTTATACTTTGAAGAGTAGTTAATTTTCCTGTCAGAAACGTTCCAAATTAAGTCTTGCTTAAAAACCGACATTACCTATGCGACACCATCTATATTTTCTTCATAAACAGTTGTGTTGGCTGTATGGTTTGCAACCCAATGCCAAATAAATGGGTGGGGGGACTGGAAGCTATGCGGAAAGGAGATTTCTTACATGAAGTAGTTCGTTTTCAACTTCTGGGTCCCATTAACCTATAAGAAGTGTAGGGATATAGTGGGAACAACCTGCATAGAAAGCCCACTATGAATCCAATTGCACTATTCAAGATTTTACCTCCAAGTGCCTAGTTATTCAGAAATCATTGCAGGGCTTTGGTTTGAGACCATAGACCACCGTAGTGGTTTAATATAGTGAACACAGCATCTAAGTTACCTAAACTATGTAGATTTGCTATAGGTTGCAGCCATATTTTGAGCCACCAAGGTCTCCAAGTTTCTTTCAATGGAAACATATCAAAGTATATATTTAATCCTAACAAGCACGGAAACAGAATTTGTAACCTTCGATGATAACATCTGAAGTAAAACCAAAAATAGCAGGAAATTTGAGCTGAAGGGTTTGGGTTGTCCAACAATGAATAAAAATAACTTTCCTTGGCCGATAGGCGTTGCGTTTTACACTTTATTACAGCAATAATGCACTTTGGACCTGTGGTTCAGTGTATTAGACGTTGTTCAGGATTTGAAGAAAAAATTCAACTTCTGAGTCTAGAATAAATAGTAAAGTGAGGAGCCAACTTTATGGAAGTGATAATACAAAATAGAAATGTTGTTATAGCGTACGTGTTCGAAAAATCCTACTCCCATAGTTTTTTTAATATGAGTGATTCGTTCATATTCTGTAAATGAGTAAGATAAAACTCTATGAGATCAATTATTTAAGCAAAAAAGTAATACACTTAATTCCACCAAACATATATAACATTTGTTCTGGTGTTAGGTATGACCCCAGACTTCTTAATGCTAAGATAATTAAGTGGATTTTGGTTTGTTTGTTGAATAAACCCTTAATTAGGCATTAAGAGGTTAATTACTCAGAATTTATTGTTAGTCAGACCATTCAGGGAATTATTCATGAAGGTTTTGTTGAACAATTAAGAGGTTGAAAGGAACATATTTATATTCATTCACTCAACAATGTAACATTACATAAACAATCAATAAATCTTCATAAATGAGTTTCAGAAGCACGGGTATGCTCATTCACTCAACAATGTAATACTACATAAACAACCAATAGATCTTCATAAATGGGTTTCGTAAGTGGATTCCACTTCCATATCTGCTGAATGATTCACTTCTTTATACCAACGGCAGAGCAAATAGTGTTTGAAATAGTTCCTAAATCTCCCACTGACGACACAAAGTGCTATTGGGTTTATAACAGAATTGATAGGTAGTAAAATCTTAGTGGAATAGTAAAACAATTCTGTCGATTCATTTCGTTGGGTGTACGTTGTAATAAAATTGCACAAGATAACTGGTATGTAAGTCAGTATAAAGACGATTGTCAAAGCTAAAAGTACTCTTGCGCCTCTGAGCCTGGCTCTTCTGAAAGCTTCTGATTCTCTCTTTAATAGCCGAGCAGTGATGATCCAAAATACAACTATTATAATAAGGGGAATTAGAGCAAACGTTATCAGAATAAATATACTGTTCGCATCAATAAAGGGATCCCCACAGTAAAACACTCCGTTAATATGTTCATAAAGCCTGATAGCTTCAGGTAGCCCAAGTATAACAGCAAGACTCCAAATAAAAGATAAAAGCACTGAAGGTCTTGTAAAATTTTTTCTAATGACTTCCATCTTTGGGTTAGAAAATTTGGCTACACCAAAATACCTCTGAACACTAATTACTACGAGTGAGTAAGGATTAATAGTCGCTGCAATTCCACAAAGAAACACGTAGAGCCGACAGGGCACCTCATCCAAACACTTGATTGGTTGTATACCAAATATCTGTCCAATACCGTATACGCCCACAAAAATCAATAAAAATATCATGTCTGTGACGGCCAAGTTGATGAACATAGTGTTTTTTGGTGTTCTCATTTCTTCATGTCTTGCGTATATAATCAGTATGATGCCATTTGTCAAAACACCAGCGACGAACAATATCATCAAGATTGCTGGGCGGACGATGTATTTCGAATCTTCTTGGATCGGCGCGTCAGAGCATATACTTGTGTCATTTGTGGACGTGATATTTCTCTTCATTCGCTCCAAAATCTTGAATTTATCTTGAACATCGACGGTTTCTTGAATGGTCTGTGAGCCTTCATCATTGTTAATGTACTCACTATTGTGGTCAGAATCACTACTGATTATTGACACTTGTTGGTACAACGCAACGTTCATTACCTGTTCAACATTAACATGTGTGCTTCTGGAAGCTGAAGAGTCGACTGTATCATTTGAAGCGGCAAAAGTTGGGCTGAGATTTTCGTCATCCTTGGACCACCTCGCAGATTCCGTTTGCATAGTCACATTTCTCTCCATGGGCATCAACACGATTAATACCAACAAGTACAGCTTTATCTGTAAAAGGAAATAACTTACTGTAGCAGTTATCTTGAATATACCATTACAGTTGTAGATATTTGCAAAGAAAATATGGAAATTTGTTTCATTGTAGTAAGATAAAGTTTTAGGGAACATAAACCCGACAGAGCAAACACATTTAAATAACAGGAATCAATGATTAAGATATAAATATAACCAATAATGCAATATAAGACTGCGAAATAACTTGTATCATAAAATATAGGAATATATAAGGAGATATTGTAATTTGTAAAGAGGCGAGCTAGCAACAGAGTTAAAACTCCACCAACATACACACTAATGCACACAGCATTAGGCAAAGCAACAGTGAACAGAGATCAGAGGAAAAACAAGGACGGAGATATGGTGCAATTCCTGGAAGGTCAAGGGAGTTGCAAAAGGAGACGGATGATAGAGAAACCAGAGTTGCGAGTGAACAGAGATAGTGGGTTTTACTAAAGGAGTCAGACAGAAACTTGACTTCTAAAATTGGACAATTTTGTTCTAATAGAACAAAACCTCTCATATATAGAGGTTACATAAAAGGGCGTGAACGATAACGTCACAGCAGAGGGATATAAAAGGACGGTTTGACCAAGATTTCAACACTTACTTACTTATACTTTCTTCGATATATCTCATGTGAACTAACGGAAGGAAGATGGTGTGTGTGAGGCTAAGAGATAGCGTGTGATGTAGATAGGTCCACGGCAAAATCTAAAGTAGCGGGAAGATATAAAATACAGCTTATAGTTTACTCCGTTATCATTCAAAAGAGGAACAGTTGCTAACCACTTCGGTAATTTATAATGTTGGAATAAATCCAGGTGTTAAAGGGAATTCAGTTTATTAATTACCTTCACTCACAACATCCAGAGATTCACCAAAGATAGGTGGCTAGGATAGACATTTCCTCTCAGCTCTACACTGGCAACTAGGCAGAGAACTTCGGTGTGCTTCCACCTTGAGATATCGTTCAGATGATATAGTGCGTGCATACGTGGAAACGTAGCACCCCGCCCGCTACAAAGTTTACTTCAACATACAGATTTTCAGAATTTTTATGCAGAAAAACAACATAATCAAGGTCATCACGTGTTATTTGGCGTGACTTTCTCTAACCACACTTCCACAAAAGCTGATTCTATCATACACTTCTAGTTAATCTAGGTAAACATTTGCAGAAATGCTTTTATTAGATATTTTGTTGTAAGTACAAGAGGGATAGACAGAAAGGGCAGAAGTGATGATGAAGTCTTTAAAAATCCGGTTGTTATACGTTTCGTTTACAAAGAAGTGTATATAGTTTAAATCAAATAGGCCATGAAATATAATTTAGAAATATCAGAAAGCAAAACTAAAATCATGGCTTTTTATGGTAAAGAAAAGTGAGGAGATGATTATTACTTATAAAACAGTGGAGCAGATAATAATTTTAGTTATTTGGTGTATCAGTTTGGCTTAATACAACAAATAAAATTAATAAAAATTGAGTTTATTTCAACAAATGTGCAACAATTAAAACGTCATGAACAAAAAAGTAAGAAGAACAACTCTGTTAACATTTTCCAAAGTATCAGTGGTACAAATGCTGTTATATGGATCGGAATGCTGGATAATAAACAAAGAAGAATAGAAGTAGTGAAATGAGATTTTTAAGATGTGTAGAAGGATGTACCTCACTGGATAAAAAGAAAATCGAGAAAATTAGTATGAACATGTATTAAAAAAGGAAAACGAACGTTTATCTCTTAATATTTTGAAATATAAAGCAAAAGGTAGAAGAATTCGTGACCAACTTAATAAGAGATGTATTGACCAGTTATTTAATTTAAATGTAGAACAAGATGAAGTTATACGTTTACTTTAAAATTTTATCTTTGCATGACCATGAGAATCAAACGATTACAGCTTATAGAGTTAAAAATGTGTAAACTATTTGAAAATTCAAACAAATAACAAATATCACAGAAATGGTTAACACATAAAAAATTCGCATAATGATTGCACTTAAACGAAAGTCACATGTTTTATATAATTCCTTATAGTCTGTGTACCACATTTGATACAAAGGTGCTTTTTAAGGTTTTAGGGTTTTTAATAGCACTTTTTTCTAATTTCATAGTATAACAATAAAATACAGGCATTTATAGCTATTTTATATTCTGAATATATTAACAAATTTTAACAAAACTTTAGTGATTTTTTTTAATAATTAAAAACAAAATCCACGTAATTGTAGTCAAATATAACCCGGTCAGCATTCAAGAGTGCCATCACACCCTTTGTTTAACTGGAACCCTCCCCACCATTTACCACAGGCACATTTGACTGCAGTCGCTGGAACTCGGGACGTTTGGCTTTGAATTGTTGGCCAGTCCATTTCGTCTTACTTTAACGATCACGACTATTCGAATCGCTTCGGTGGTGATGCCTGAGAAGGGGATATGAAAGCCGGCTTAGGAATTAAAGCAAGAGCGGCATATGAACCAAAAAAATTCCGGCAATAAAGGGATAAGCTTTCGTTTACCTCTTACGGTTCACCAGTTATATAAAGTACCTACAAAAAGATCTGATGTGTTACATTCACATGGCCTTCTCTAACCTTCATTATTCTTACGAAGGTTCATTTTACTATCTACGTCGTTTTAATCCGGATAAACTTTTGTATAAATTGCTATATTAAACATTTCGTTATAGATGCAAAGGTAACAGCGATAGTCAAATATTGAAGAACTGGACGCTGTACGCTGGCCTTAAAATTTCATACGGTTTCCTGGAATAGACAGAAACAACTGAAAATCGATGGTACTTGTATTCAGCAAACCGACTCATTAATAATGGATATCTCGGAAATTATGCAACAAAAAAAGTTATTTGTAATGAATTGTGTGTTATAAGGAGATCTGCATTTTTTGTAGTACATTTTCGTCTATTGCTTGACGTTTACCAAAATTTACGATTATACAAAATTCCTTCCGTATAAAGAAGATTTCAAGGCTATTCTCAGAAAATGTAAAATATTCAATTTATTTGTACTTTAAATATATTTAAAACCTGACGTTTTAATAAAAATCGTTAAGAGCCATGTTTTATAAAATCAAAAATTTCGAAAAACTTTCTATGTTAAAAGGTAGTTTGGAAGGGGGGGGTTTCTTGAAGACATGAAAAATGTGCAATACCTTCTCTAAGTACTAGGTACGTGGCAGAGAAAGTAAAAATGCAAGATATACACTTTATCAATCTCATAAGTATCTTAAAAATTTGGTATTTCAAACCAAAATAGAAGGCACTTTTCAGAAAAAATAACGTAAATGTTTCTATAACAAATGGTAAGTAGAATTAAGTGTGTGGATTCTCACAAAATCTTAGTGCCGCATTTTAGAAAATACTCAACTTAAATATCAGGTTTGGTATTTACTCCAACTTCGTGTTTTGAGTTATGGACTTCACGGACGTATTGCTGGTGAAATTTCTATTAACGGGAAGTAAATAGAGATATACGAGGTCTGTTCAAAAAGTGTCGCGAATTTTTAATTTTCTCGGGCTACGTATATTCGATTTTTCGATTATTTTGTGGCGTTATGTTGGTACTCATGTCCCTCACTTATGTTGACACGCTCGGCCATTTTGAATGTTCAGTTAATTGTTGACAGCTATTTTGCTTGGACGTGTTTTGGCTCGTCTTCGATTTTTGCCTATTCCAAAAAATGGAACAAAGAATCTGTATCAAATATTGTGTGAAAAACAAAATTAAGTTCGTGGATGCATTCCGAATGTTGGCTGTGGCATATGGTGAAGCTACCTTGGAGCAAAGCAACGTTTATCGGTGGTAATAAATGTTCTCAGAGGGTCGAGAAGATGTGAACGGCGAAGAGCGTCCCGGACGCCCGAGCCCTTCAACAACAGACGAAAACATTGAAGAAGTGAAGAAAATAGTATTGGTCAATCGTCGAATCACCGTTAGAGAAGTTGCTGAGGACCTAAACATATCGATTGGCTCGTGCCATTCGATTTTTACCAATGATTTGGGCATGAGTTGGGTCGCCGCAAAATTCGTACCAAAGTTGCTCAATTTCGACCTAATTGGCTTTTGCACCATGATAACGCCCCTGCTCACGCATCGTTGCTTGTGCGCGAATTTTTGGCGAAAAACAACACACTTATGATGCCGCAGGAACCGTACCCCCCAGACCTGGCCCCCTGTGACTTTTTTTGTTCCCAAAACTGAAGAGGCTCATGAAAGGACGACGCTACGCCACGATTGAGGAGATAAAGACGGTATCGGAGGAGCTGAACAAGATCACAAAAAAACGATTTTTTAAAGTGCTTTGAGGATTGGAAGAAACGTAGGCACAAAAGTATAATATCTGGTGGGGATTACTTAGAAGAGTACAAAATAGATATTCATGAATAAATAAATACTTTTTGAAAAAACACAAAATTTGTGACACTTTTTGAGCAGACCTCGTACACTTTCCTAAGAATAGTCTGCGGAGCTGTATTAAGCTAACGACACTGGGTAGAGTAAGTCATGTGAATAAAACATCAGATATTTTTATTTTTAAGCATCCTGGGGCAAATATAAGGCAAATTTAATCATGTTTATTCTCTTCCACGTACATAATAGGTAGTGATGGTGCGCGTGTGTGTATGTATGAGAGAGAGAGGGAGAGAACAGCACAACTCAAAAACGAAAAGTCAAGTAAATACCAAAGTTGGTAATTAGGTTTAGTACCTTCAAAATATGCGACAAAGATTTTTCAAGAAAATCCCCCACTGCAAACTAACCATTACACGATACATTTTTCGATATCTTTTATTTTCTAAAAAAAATGGTTCTAACAATTTTGATTAAAATACTAAACATTAGTATATACAGATAAAATACATCAAGATTAAATGGCGGAAATTAGGAATTAGGAAGAAACTCAAATGCAATTGAAATTACAGAAGTAGCAGAAAGAATAATACTAGAAGTACTTACAAACAATCCTAAAGCAATATGATATAGCACTTAATCGCTTCATTACCTGGTGAAAGGCAAAACACGTTGAAAATAATTTCACTGAAAATGACTGCTAGCGAATCAACAAAACATCTGAACATATCGTTTTTAACGAAATTTCTCTTGATTCAAGAACGCGTTCTAATTATTGGTTTTAGGAATGAGTATAATATTATTGTTATTTTAAAAATTCGAGCGCTGTCTAAAAAATAGTATATTCCACACGTATTAAAAGTGGTTTTATTTTGCTTGTAGGATTGCGAGACTGGGCCTACTGCCTTCATTTTGCAAACATTTCTATACGCAAAATAAAATCCTACCTTTACCCCTTGTATCACAAACTACTACTTTTAGGATGATTTAGGGAAGCTTAATAAATCATGTGAATATGATCTATCAGATTTCTATTTATTTATTTTACTAAGCTAATCAGTTTAGTTTAGTAGTATGCATTTAACCTACAAAGTTAAATAGGTTAACAAACCATAGAGGAATATAAACAAACTCGCTCCCCCATAAAAGCTGTTTTGGGCTTAAATAAGGACAAGGTTTTTACTTTCTCTACTACGTATAGTAAGTAGGGGAAGTATTGTATTCCACCCAAAAATTCGATACTGAGATTTCACCGGAAATACATGTTTTGAGACTCCCTGAATCCAAAAAAAAAGCATTTTGGAAACATGTCCTGTGTATTTATGTGTGTGTGTCTGTGAACAGCATAACTCAGAAACGAACAGTCGGATAAACACCAAACTTGGTATTTAGATTCAGTATCTTCCAGAGTTGCGACACGAAGGTTTTCAAGAAAATCTCCCCACCCCAGATTAACCTTTACATGGAGCGTTTTTCCAAAATTTTAATTTTCTCTAAACTGGCTCTAACGCTTTTGATTAAAATATCATATGTTTAAGATATTTGCATCACAAGTGAAATGTATATCTCGAATTTTCTGGGAATGTCTCCAAAAGTACTCTTCATTGTGAACGACTTTTGCTTAACTGGTAAACCATAAGAGATAGACAAAGCTTTACTACACAAAAACATGTAGATCGCGTTAAAATACACAATTTATGTCATATACATTTTTTTGTTGAGTGAACCATTTTCGAGATATTGCTTGTTATTCCCTTAAATTTTTCAATACTTATACTTTTTCTCAAATTCGTTATTCATTTGTTTTTGTCCTGGTAATGCAAAGAGAATGGAATACTCCACATAGCAACCAGCGCTTAAAATATTTGACTATCGCTTAAAGCCTACCAATTCCGCTTGCCTCTACCAGAAAATTAGCAATAAGATTAACATTTCAATATCTCGATTAACATGAAGCATATGGAGAATAAGCGTTTGTAAAAATAGTTTATACAAGAGTAGAGAAAGTCATGTGAGTGTAACACATCAGATTTTTTAATCTGTGTTCTATTTTGTCTTACCTTGTATCTCGTGGGGTTCTAGGATGCCACAATAATCCTCTGGTCTATGCCAGCGGTAACTGGTTACCAGTAGGGCTTTCCAAGCCGGACAGACTACAGATCAGTGCATGGACTAAAGAAACAGTCCAGAAGACGACATCCAAAGACTTCAACGTCAGATTATTTGAGAAATATAGTTTGAAAATATTATATAAATATCTACCCCTATGGTTTGTAAATGGATATACAAATTACTGATACCAAAGCTAATTTTTTACCTGCATTATTATAATCCAGATAAACCTCTGCAGAAATAGCTACGTTACACATTTCGATGCAGTACAAAAGGAATAGCGATAGTCACATGTTTAAAAACTGGACGCCTTAAAATTCTATACTGTTTCCATGCAACCGCGAGAAGCAACTGAATATCGACGGGACTTCAAAAGAATGATACAGCTTTGTACAATTCGAACCATTAATAATGGATGTTTCGGAAATAGCTGATGCCACGAAAAAATTATTTAAAATAAATTATGTGTTAAAGAGATATACACTCTTCGTGTAGTACACTTTCGTCCAACACTTAACGTTTACCAATTATAAAAATATTATACAAAATTCCTTCCAAATGAAGAGAGCTTCACAGGCTACTCCCAGAAAGTTCAAGATATACATTTCATTTGTCATGAAAATATCTTAAAACGTATGATATTTTAATGAAAATTGTTAGAGCCATTTTTGAAAAAATTATAATTTTCGAAAAATGTTCCATGTCAAGGGTAATCTGGGGTGGAGATTTTCTTGAAAACCTTCGTGTCGCATCTTTGGAAGATACTGAACCTAAATACCAAGTTTGGGGTTTATCCGACTGTTCGTTTCTGAGTTATGCTGTTCACAGACACACACACAGACATGTTTCCAAAAATGCTTTTTTTGGATTCAGGGAGTCTCAAAACATGTATTTCCGGTGAAATCTCGGTATCGAATTTTTGGGTGGAATACAATACTTCCTCTACTTACTATACGTAGTAGAGAAAGTAACAAAAGTGAAACAAATAATAGAATACTAACCAGAAATACAAACAAGAAATAGGACGACGAGAAAGGAGATTGCAGAAGTGAAAACGGAACAGGCCTAATTCTTAATAGTGGAAGAAGAAGGTAGAAGAAGAAGAAGGAAACCAGCAGTAACTGTTCTAGTGGTATAATATAGACAGAATTGAACTATAACTCACAGCTCTGGCGTGCAACATCTTGACAATCTCGACGTCGTCTGTATATTACATTTTCCTAGTCGAAGATGGCTCTGTGAACGCACATCCTAAACGGAACTCTTTTATCTTACAGTTATTTTAAAATTGTTTTGTAAAGGAAAGCGATTGTAAAAATACGTCAACCGGATGTGGAATTCCTCTCCTGACATCAGTCGAATAACATCGCGGATTGGTAAGAATTACTGGATTTTCTACAGCAGGTTCAAACTTGTCACAGGTCATCAAAAATTTCGTTTGGTGCAATAAGTGGAATATACTTGTCTGAACGTGCTTGCTGTAAGCAGTTTTGGGCTGAATGGTGGTAGACTAAATGGCGAACATTGGCCAAAAATTACAAATTTACACTTATTTGTGCATAAATTGGAATTTCCTCTTTAATTTGATTTATATTTTTACAACATTAGCAATATATTTATTATACATTTATATTCTATAGTGGAATATAACACAAGGGTAAAAGCAAAGTTTCATTTTGTGAATAGAAATCGTATGAACAAAATAAAAACACTTTTAACGCTGTGGCTGTACTATTTTTTAAACAGCGCTTAAATTTATAAAATATTAATAATATTATATTGATTCCTGAAACTAAAAGTTATCACATTCAGAGCGCGTTCTTGAAATAAGAGAAATGAGCAAGATGTTAGATATTTTAATGTTCTGTTAGATCCGTTAGAGGTCACTTTAAGTGAAATTATTTTCAACATGTTTTGCCTTACACCAGGCAATGAAGCGATTAAACGGTATATCATATTGCTTTCTGGATTTTTTAGCTAAGTACTTCCAGTGTTATTGTTTCTGCTCCTTCTGTAATTTCACATCCATTTCAGTTTCTTGACTTCATGATTTCCTCCATTTAATCTTTATGTAGGTTAGATAAATGAGTAACATTCTAGATCAAAGCAAGCTGCCAATAAACGTATAGGTTAACTCTACAACGAATTGTGATAAATTGCAGTATGACGATTTGTATTGTGAACAGATAATGCCAGCACCTTGAGAATTTAATCATGTAAAAAGACATAATGAAAAGTAGAACATAATCAAAACTAGTCGAGTTATTAAACATATGCCAATGCAGTGCGATAATCTGAAGTTTTTATCTCGTGTGCTCTGTATTAGAAGTTCTAGCATCTAAAAAGTATATCTTTACGCGACTTTCTCTACCCTCACCAGTGGAGATACCAATATTCTTACCAAATAATGTTTTTCTATCTACTTCATTTTAATCGAGATAAACATTTGCAGAAATAGCTACATTACACGACACAGGTACAAAGGGAATAGCGACAGTCAAATGTTTTACAACTGGACGCTATATACTGGCTTTATAATTCCACGCTCTTTCCATCCAATTGTGAGAAACAGCTGAATGTCAACAGGACTGTCAACTGTGATGAAGTATTGAAAGATTCGAAGCATTAATATCGGATGTTACGGAAATGGCTTATGCCAAATATATATATTGCACAGTTTTTGTATAATACGTTTTCATTTATCGCTAACAGTTACACAAGATTACACAAAATAGCTTCCGAATGAAGAGGAATATTCCCAAAAGTTCAAGATATAAATTTTGTTTGTAATGTTAAGATCTTTAATATATAGTATTTTAATCATAATTGGTAGAGCCAATTTTTAGAAAATCAAAAATTTAAAAAAAAAATGTTCCATGTAAAGGGTAGTTGGGAGTGGAGGGATTTTATTGAAAATATTTGTGTTGCATTTGTGAAAGATATTGAGCTTAAATATCAAGTTTGATATTGATCTGAATTTTCGTTTTTGAGTTATACTGTTTACAAACACATTTAGTTTCTAAAAATTCTTTTTTTTTTAAATTCAGGGAGCCTCAAAACATATTTGCACTGAAATTTCGATATCTAATTTTTGGGTGGAATACAATACGGATACTGCTCCATACTTACTGTGAACTAGAAAAAGCAAAAATACATGTATCTGGCATTGTGTACTGTGAACTCTGCACTACTTCCCAGATTATAAATCATAGTTCTTATATACCTTGGGGAGATATACTTCAGCCCATCCTTTAGGAGTAATTTTGCTATACAAATTGCTACTGCTATTAAAGTATGAAAATTTGTGTTCTCAAGCCATTCGTTTTCTTTGTTTAGAAATGTGTGTGAATTTGTTTTCTCCACTTGTGCTTTCAACAATGATTTCTGGTATAAATGAAAAATTTTCTCAGAAACTTTTGAAAATAGCCAAATTAAATATTAGGATTATAAAAACAACTTATGTTGTGGATGATCCATTTTGATGTTGATAAGACTGTTGGTTATTGCTTTCTCTACTACATATAGTAAGTAGGGAAGTATTGCTTTCCACCCAAAAATTCGATACCAAGATTTCATTGGAAATACATGTTTTGGAGCCCCCTGAATCCATATAAAGTGGTTTTGGAAACATGTCACTGTCTGTGTGTGTGTCTGCGAACACGTTAACTCAAAAACGAAAAGTTGGATAAACAACAAACTTAGTATACAGGTTCAATATCTTCCGAAGATGGACAGGAAGATTTTCAAGAAAACCCCTCCTACCCATGCTACCCTTTACATGGAGCATTTTCGAAACTTTCTATTTTCTTAAAGATGGCTCTAAAGATTTTGATTAAAATACCATATATGAATGATGTTTACATGACAAATAAAATGTATATCTTGAATTCTCGGGGAATAACCTTTGAAGTCCTCTTCATTCGGATGAAATTTTGTGTAATCTTGTATAATTTGTAAATGTTAAGCAATGGACAAAAACGTACTACACAAAACATTTAGATATTTTTAAAACACACAATTTATTTCGAATAAGTTTTTTGTGGCATAAGCCATTTCTTAGATATTCGTTATTAAATGTTCGAATTGTTCGTTTCTTGTTCATTTCCTTCAAGTTCTTTCACCATTCAGTTGTTCCTCGTGATTGCGTGGAAGCTGTATGGGATTTTAAGGCCAGCTTATAGCGCCAAGTTCAACATTTGACTATCGCTATTCTCTTTGTATCTATAACCAAATGTGTAGGTAGCTGTTTCTACAAAGGTTTATTCGGATTAAGATGAAGTAGACAGAAAAATAAGCTTTACTAAGAATACCTTTTATATCCAGAAAGAAGGATAGAGAGTGGGGAAAGTCATGTAAATGTAGCACATTAGATTGTTTTTAAACAGTAGTAATAAATTTTAAGCAAAATAGGTATAATTAAGAAATATTCCTATTATTTTAAATAAAGAAATAAAAGTAGGTCACTGAACTTGGAAGACGTGTATCTACAGGATGAGTTCGAAGTCCACCGACAAACTTCAGAGGGTGATTCCTGACTGGAAAGAAGCACATAAGTTTATATCACCTTGGGACCGAAAATGCATAGTTTCCACGGTAGATGGCCCTGAAAAACATCAAGCAAAGAGCTCTGGCACAGAGTACATGGCCTGAATCCTATCCATGTCACAACAGATGTTCAATGTGGTCTCCATGGAATGTAATGCACGCGTTCACATGTCACATCATGGTCCGCCTTCGCTCGTTCAAATGTTCCGAGCTGTGTATTAATATCTTCACAGGCTACGTGGACACACTGTTGAAGGGTCTAAACATCAAGAACAGGCTCAGCGTATGCAATGCTTTTCAGATGCCCCCCACAAGCGAAAATCTAGCGGGTGTGTCCAGTGATCAAGCAGGCCATGCAACAGGGCATCTATGTCCAATCCAATGTCTGGGAGAAAATGTTGTTGAGGTGTCGGCGAACATTATTGCCTGGCACATTTGTAAAGGCTCATTCTCCAGCAATGGAGGCAGAGTGTTTTGCAGGAAGTTCAGATACGTTCAGGCGTTGTGAAAGAAGAACTGGCCATGTAGGCGGTCGCCAATAATCCCTGCCCAAACATTAAGGATTTTTCATAGCTCACAGATCACGATTATGCAGGTTAATGATGCCATATTTACCAAAGGTAGTTCATCGGTGAAGAGGACTGAAGACAGAAATCCTATAATGGTGACGGCTGCTTGCACAAACCAGCGACAGACTCTTTCCCATGGAGGACAATCCGGTGATAATTCCTGCAAACGTTGGAGGTGATAGGGATAATAGGGTTGTTATATAGGATACAGATAGCCGTCCTTTAGTTTACACCATGTTAGCGGACCACTTGCCTGGAACTTGTACCAGGGTTCTTCTCCATGAAATGGAGAACATGTTCCTCCACATTTGGTGTACGCACAGTCCACGAACACCCTGAACGTTCGTCTGTCTCAAAGAACCCATGCTCACACAGACGCCGAAAAATGGCTCCAAATGTTGTGTGATGTGCTAGTGCTGCTGTCTGTTAGGGAACGTGGCTCGGTTCATCCGTGCTGCCTCACGACCGTTTCCACTTACTTGGCCATACACAAACACCATCTCGGCTTGGCCCGGTATTAATTCCAGAAACATTATGCTTCTACGTTGCTTAAGTCATACAATCTGCAACACAAAAACGCACACTGCAAGTCATAAGAAAATGTCGCCAGTGCCATCTACCGTGGAAATTATGTATTTTGGAACACAAGGTGATATGAACTTCTGTGCTCCATTTCCAGTCAGCAATCACGCCCTGAAGATTGTATAAACAGATATTCCCGTCCGCCCGTCTTCTTGGCAAAGTAAAAAGCATGCATAACACAGGCTAAAATTGCGCATATCTCAGCTTGACCGTCCTATTAGTGTCCCCTTCGTGTCTATGTAGCTACGACATAATATGTACTGAAATTGTAACTGTCACCTCGTGCTGCCTTCAGCTTTGTAGCTGTTTCACGTAGCGCGGGTTGTCGTTACCTGTTGTCTGCGGGGCTGCTGCTATGATCCTCGATGTGTCTGTTTCTCTGGATGTCGATCTCGGCTGCTGTCGATGAACCTGTTGACGGGTGTGGGTTTTGGGGTACTTGTTATAGCTGGGCTCGGCTATACTCAAGAGTGCACTTATGTTCTTTTTATCAGGCCGTGTATAATCTAAAACTATATTATGGAAATGATAACACCCGCAATATGTTTATGTCTGTGTGTAATTAATCAAATCCTAAGCAATGATAAAAGTATGCATAGACAACAGACTTTGCCCTTGGTAGTGTGACGTGTGACACACGCGTTTAATGGAGCAGTACCAGAGTTACTACTTCTTTCACAAATTCAATAAGTTACGAGGAAATAATTATGAATTATATATAAGTGTGTTGCTGAAGGTGTACATGCTATTATTATTATTATTATGATTATTATTATAAGTACACTTTACGCGATCTACCGCAAACTTGTATAACTTTACTCGAGCCCATATTTACACCTCTAGATTCGTCAGGAGTACGCAGTGAACTAACTTTACAGACGTTACATTGCTTTGCATCTCGTATTTCCAAACGTTGCAAAATATATACATTTGGATCTGTTTGGTTCTTTTGCCGACGTAACATCGGTTTTGTCCTATCTTAACAATAAATTTTAAAACTGTTTAAAATCTGAACGTTGGCTTCACAACTATTCCTTTAAATCTGTTATTGATTTTTCGTGCCTGCTTGCATAAAGGAATTCTGTTAGATTTATGACTTGACTTATAATGTTCTTGTTTTCAAACCAAAATCTATATGTAAAACAAAATATTGCGCAATAAAAGCTGTAGAAAACAATCATGAATTACCTCATACTATCGAAACGTATTTGACTGAGTATACTAGTCTTTATAAGACCATTTTATTGATGTCCATTCAGCAGGATATGGGAAAAAGACAGAAAAGTTGCATATTTTGTAATGATTGGCAAAATGCTAATCCGCTCACTTACTGTCTTTGTCGACGGACGTACGCTGACATTCCTCTATATCGTAATGGTGTTTTTCCCTCCGTAAGCCCCTCAGGGGCTCACCTTATGTGAGTACGGGTTTTTGGCGCACCCGGGGGTTCCCGAGCCAATCATCGCCACATTCATCCCCTCACCCCCATCCGGTCGAGGTGGGTTCTTCTCGTGACCGGTGGACACAAGGTAGGCTCTCGTGCGTTCTTTGCATCTCATTCATACCGCACCGCACTATCGTTTCTTTCTGCTCTATTTTTGCGCATTTAGCCCCACGTTCACTCATTTACGCCTCTATTTTTCTTCCCCGCCGGCCTACCTTGCGTGCGAAACGCCCACACAGTTTTAGTTTCTTTTATCTTTCTTTTAATCCTCCGTGGACACAGCCTGACGGATACCCGCGCACTGGGTGCGCAGCTGGGTGAGTGGGTAATGGCGTCATCCCCACCACCCGGGGTCGTCATGTAGGGTTTGTGTTCGCATCCGCTGTTCAACTGCAGTCCCGCGGGGGGGGGGGGGGCCATTGCATGAGCTGCTGACTTCCGACGGCGATTGGGTCCCTCTGTCTATGTTCTGGGAGGTGTGACCCTGGGGTGAGCTAGGTATAGATAGGCCACTCACCCAAGCCGGGGTAACGCCCGGGAAGTCAGAGCCCGAGGTCGGAGACGGTTGCAATGCTGGAGGATTTTTTTCGCTATGGAGCACCCTTTCTCCATTATAAACAACAAGTGCCGAAAAACTTTAGTAACAGAAGTAGCACCGCCAACAGCTGGTTGTTACTTAGTGATTAACCGTACAGAGGAAGGACAATCATTCGAGAAGGTGAACCCTTTTATCATCCAGAAGGGCATTGATGCTATTGCTGGTGCGGTTCAGTCCTGCACTCGTCTACGGAATGGTTCCTTATTAGCCCAAACGAAATCCGATCAGCAAAGTAAGACCTTGTTGCGCGCTACGCTTCTCCACGGCTATCCCATCCGTGTGCAGAAGCACCGCACATTGAATCCCTGTCGGGGCGTCATTACCACCCATAGCCTCGATGGTATATCGGACGAGGACCTGGTAGAATATCTTGCAGACCAGAAGGTGACGGCGGTCCATCGAGTGCAGGCCAAACGCGACGGCGTATTGGTACCCACTCGTACCCTGTTTATTACATTTGATGGCGTCGATCTGCCCACGAGCATTTCCGCAGGGTACGAACGGATTTCTGTGAGGCCTTATATTCCTAGACCTCTGCATTGTTTTAAATGCCAACGTTTTGGGCATACGCAAGTCTCATGTAAGAGTGCCGTTAACATCTGTGCAACATGTAGCCAGCCCTCACACGAAGGTACCTGTTCAACAGCCCCCGTCTGCGTTAATTGTAAAGGGTCACATTCTGCTTCGTTTGCCGACTGTCCGCGGTACTTGGACGAGAAGGCGATCCAGGAGATCCGGGTAAAGGAAAAACTCTCCTTCGCTGAAGCCCGGAGGCGTTACCATGCGCGCCAACCTTCACTCCTGCGATCTGGCACATTTAGTTCTGTTGTTGCCTCGCCAGTACCACGAGTAGATGCCGAAACTCAGACCTGGACCATGACTGGATTAACCGCCACTACCATCCGGCCGTCCATTAAGGCTACAGTTACCAAGCCGTATAAACCTGGTCCCAAGTCAATGAAGTCGCAAGCCGCTGATAAGAAACCCAAGCAGAAACTTCGTAGGGAAGATTTTCTAAAGGACCCTCCGCGTGCGCGCGGTAACAAAAGTTCACCTTCTCCTCCTCGGAGGTCGCTGTCCCAGGAAGGTCCTGGGACAAGCCGCGCTCAGCGGCACCCCTCACCCATCGCCACCCAGAACCGATTCATGGCGCTTGAATCGGTTTTTGGCACTGAGCGCGTGGGCCCTCCCTCCGAGGAAGCTATGGAGTCTGACCAACTCCATACAAAAATCCCGAGCCCAAAGGTTAAGCAAAAGATTCTTTTAAGCCGCCCTTCTAAGTAGACTGTTTATCCCTTTTATTCATGGCTATCCTGACCTGGAATGTACGTGGTGTACGATCGCATAGGGCGGAACTGCAACTTTTATTGCGTTCCCATTCGCCTATGGTCGTATGTTTGCAGGAGACTAAGCTTCGCCCTCACGATCCTTTTGATCTCCGAGGATATACTCCGGTTCGCTACGACCTTGAACCGGAGGAGGGTACTCCTGCTCATGGAGGTGTCATGTTGTTAGTGCGTAACGACGTTCATTTTAAACCTGTCACACTTACATCCGACTTGCAAGCTGTTGCCGTTCGCCTTCACTTACCCGGCTTTTTGTTTTCTGTTTGCTCTGTGTATTCACCTCCATCGTCTCCCCTCGCTCCCGCGGACATTCGAGCTCTCCTGTCCGCCCTCCCAACACCATTTCTTCTGTTGGGAGATTTTAATGCCCATCACCCACTATGGGGTTCGCCTAGGGCTTGTGCGAGGGGAACTCTTCTTTTCGACATTATTTATCAGTTCAATCTTGCCATCCTCAATACAGGTGCACCTACTTTTATTTCTGATTCTTCTGGTACATTCTCTCACCTGGAACTTGCCATTTGCTCCCTCCAGCTTGCTCATCGTCTTCAGTGGAACGTCGTCGCTGACACCTACTCCAGCGACCATTACCCCTGCATCGTTTCTCTTCTGTCACACCACGTACAGCATTCCAGAGTACCTACCTGGATATTCCCAAAAGCCGACTGGAGCTTGTATTCCAGCCTCGTGCATTTTTACGATCAGCCCTTCGCCGACATTAACCAACTAGTGCAGCACCTTACGTCTACAATTTTCTCTGCCGCCGAACGCGCAATTCCCCGTTCATCCTCTCAACCTCGGCGGCCACCTGTTCCGTGGTGGAACGAGGATTGTCTGGACGCCGTTCGTGCCCGTAGGACTGCACTTAGGGTGTTTCGGCGACACCCTACTCCTGATAATTTGGTGACTTTTAAACAATCGCGCGCCAGGGCTCGTCGCATTATTCAGGATAGCAAGAAGGCGTCGTGGACTCGTTTTGTAGAGTCTTTTAATCGCTTTACGCCTTCATCCGTTGTTTGGGGTAAACTTCGTCGCTTCTCAGGTAAAGTGTCGCATTGTTTGTACTGTTTGTGGCCTTCAGGTTCCCAATGCCATCATAGTAGATCCGGCTGTCATCGCTAACACCCTAGGATCTGCCTTTGAGGCGGTTTCCTGTTCAGACCATTATTCCGCCGGTTTTCGCTGTATTAAGGACCGGCTGGATTCCGCACCATATACTTTTCGGTCTGCTAACACTGAATGTTATAACGAACTTTTTACAATGAGGGAGCTGGAGCACGCTCTTCATTGCTCTAGGCACTCCGCTCCTGGGCCGGACGGCATTCATGTCCTGATGTTAAAGCACCTTTCAGCCGACAGTAAACTCTTTCTCTTACAGGTCTATAACCGTATTTGGCAAGACGGCATTTTTCCTTCCGTTTGGCGCGAAGCCACCATTGTCCCTATTCTTAAGCCTGGGAAGGATCGCCACCTACCTTCCAGCTACCGCCCTATCTCCCTCACCAGTTGCATTTGCAAGGTGATGGAGCGCATGATCAACGGGCGGTTGACATGGTAGCTTGAGTCTCAGAAGCTTCTAGCGAACGCTCAGTGCGTATTTCGTCGCTATCGCTCTACCGTCGACCATCTGGTGTCCTTGTCGACGCATATTATGAATGGATTTCTGAGAAAGTGTCAAACCGTGGCTGTATTTTTTGACCTGGAGAAAGCTTATGACACTTGTTGGAGGGGCGGCATTTTACGTACACTTCACACATGGAATATCCGCGGTCGTCTTCCCATACTTCTTCGGGAGTTTATGACGGACCGCGTCTTTCGTGTGAGTGTGGGCTCGGTTTTATCTAGTCGTTTTATTCAAGAGAACGGAGTACCGCAGGGCTCTGTACTCAGTGTCACACTTTTTGCGATTGCTATCAACCCCATTGTTGATTGAATTCCACCTGGCATTTCATCATCGCTTTTTGTAGATGATTTTGCCATTTATTGCAGTTCACGGCGGACCTGTCTACTCGAACGCCGTCTCCAGAGCTGTATCGACCGTCTCTACGCCTGGAGTAACGCTAACGGCTTTAATTTCTCCACCGAAAAATCCCTCTGCATCAATTTCTGCCGCCGGAAGGCTTTCCCTCCGCCCTCTCTCCATCTTGGGTCGGAGGTCCTTCCATTTGCAGACGAGGTGAGATTTTTGGGGTTGATCTTTGACCGGAAACTGAGCTGGACTTCTCACGTTTCCTTTTTAAAAGCAAAGTGTGACCACTCTCTTAATATTTTACGTGTTTTAAGTGGCACATCCTGGGGAGCTGATCGGACCGTCCTTCTTCGTCTTTATCGCTCTTTGGTCCGATCCAAGCTTGATTACGGGTGTATTGTTTATTCGTCGGCACGTCCATCTGTGTTACGTCGATTGAATGCCATTCACCATCGTGGCATAAGAGTCGCTACAGGGGCCTTTCCAACCAGCCCTGTTCTTAGCCTGTATGCTGAAGCTTCAGAGCCTCCGCTGTCCTTCAGGCGTGAGATGCTCTTGTGCAGCTATGCCTGTCACTCTCCAGCTTGCCTGACCACCCGTCGTTCCCGACGTTTTACGAGGATTCGCTTGATCGGCAATATTTAGTTAGCTCCTCTGCATTGCTTCCTCCAGGGGTTCGATTTCGACTGCTACTTCGGCATTTGGACGTTACGCCAGCGCCGGCCCTTACCCGAGGGGAAACGCGTTTTCCTCCATGGTCGCGCGCTGAGGCCCACATCCACCTTGGGCTAACGTCGATGCCGAAAAATGCGACCCCTGCTTCTGTTCTTAGATCCGCCTTTTTAGAACTACAGGCGCAGTTCGGAGACTGTCATTTTATATATACTGATGGGTCTAAGACTGATGTTGGAGTAGGATGTGCCTTTGTCTTTGGTGTAAAGAGTTTTACTTTTCGTTTACCTGAACAATGTTCGATTTATACCGCCGAACTTTTTAGTATATATCAATGTGTTTTATACATTCAGCGGCACGTCTTTCGGCGCTGTGTTGTATGTACCGACTCTCTGAGTGCCCTTCAGGGTATTAACGCGCTGTACAGTTACCACCCTCTCGTACAGCGCATACATGACCTGCTCCACTCGCTCGGTGCCTCTGGCATCAGCGTCTCCTTCCTGTGGATTCCGGGTCATGTGGGCATCTCAGGCAACGAGTCTGCCGACGCCGCTGCCAAATCGGCAATTTTATCACCCAGATGTTTTACCTGTGTTGTTCCTTCCTCGGATTTTTCTGCTACTTTACGTTACCGTCTCCTCTCGCGCTGGCGCGATGAGTGGGCGGCTCTTAGGGGGAACAAGTTGCGGGAGGTTAAACCTGTTCCGTTAGTCTGGGGTACCACTTCTCGTTCTTCTCGTCGGGAAGAGGTGCTTTTAGCCCGTCTACGAATCGGACATTGTCTTTTTAGCCATAGATACCTCCTCAGTGGTGACCCCGCACCACTCTGTGAGCGGTGTGATGCGCTCTTAACGGTGCGTCACATTTTAGCAGAGTGTCAAGTTTTAGCTCCGTTGCGCGTTCGTGTTGGTCTGCCTGTTGGCCTGGCCAACGTTTTGGCAGACGACGCGCATGCTGTAGAATGTGTTTTACGTTTTATCACTGACATTGGTTTTAGCCGTCGCATTTGATGCGCTGAGCGCCTTTTAGTTGTTTGATTTTACGTTATCTTTTAAGGGGGCACTCCTCCCCAGTGGATATTTGGCGCTCGTGTCCTTCGCATTCTACAGTTCTCGACACGTTTTATACTGTTGTTGACCATGATTTTAGTGTGTTGATCTTAATAATTGGTCTGTTGTGTTTTTTAGTGTTTATGACCAAGCTGTTTGTGTGTGGATTTTTAATTTTATAGCTTTTACTGTTCCTATTTTACACATAGTAAGGGCGCTAATAACCTTAGTAGTTGAGCGCCCTTAAGCCCCACATCATCATCATCATCCCTCCGTAAGGTGTGCGACTTCAGGTAACCAACCTCTGACTCCATCCGCCGGTAAGAGCTCTCTATGTGGCTGGCTTGAAAACAACAGAGAACATAATCGAGCCAATGAACGATGTTATCAATGTGAAATGAAGGGCTGGTTCAGATGTCGCCTCCATGAAAGAGCGTCGCTATGAAACACAACAAAACAAAAGTAAACGCTAGACCGATAACATAATTCTGCCTTCTAGAGTTAGCAGTGAAGCATTACTTGCGTGTCGTTAAACTGAACGACAGAAACGCTGTTTATATGAGAGCTTTCATCAGCAATATGGCGACGAAGACAAAAGGATGTTCGTGTTTGTGTCTGTTTTATTTTTGGGCCTAAATTCAAAGAAGCATTGCCTTAACGGTAGTTCGCCAGTGAGAAATTATAGCCTGATATGTTACTTTTTGGCAGTTTGGCCATGTTATATGGGAGTAAAGGTATTTACACTACAAATTCAGCGCAAGTGACTAGAAATTATGCTCGAGGAATGGATCAGCTTATGCTGGTAGAGTGTGGTACTACATTTGTCTTACTAACACAATCAGCTGGGTTCCATAATCGTAGCCCATAATGAAACGAGTGGTAACTGACGGTGGCATGAGCCCGAAGGAGCATCAGTGATAGCATCATGATTTGGGAGGTCGTAGGGTTACCGAAAGCTTTTGTGTGTATTGGAGTTGAAGCAGTTTTCTGTACCGAAACAATGCTATATTAAAGCATTACAAATAAATACGTATATGATATGTATTCTTGATATAATCATAGTGTTAATCATATTTGTATGATTGTTAGCTTATAGTATATGTTAGGGATATATGACGCAAGAATATTTCCACTGGACACGATTTTACGGACAAGAACTTGCTTCACACAAAAACGAGGGAAACTTCGAAAAAGAGCTTTTGTTGTCAGTGTGAGGCAGTATTTTATATCACAACACTGTGAATGCCAGAGTGATTGAAGTGTAAATTAAGATTATTGTATGACAATGATTTGAGATGTTTGTTAATTATAAGCATTGTTAGGAAATAAGTTTACACGGCCTCACTGAAACTGACAATAGGAGCGGGTAACAATGTAGCGTGGGGGTGAGTTGTTTATCAATTAGAAGAGGCAAACAAATGACGTCAGAGTAGCATGCCTTTCTTTAGAAATTGAGGGAATATCTCCCCCAGAGCATATGTGTTAGTAATTTTGATTGGATAAAAAAATAGATGCTAATGTTGGCGCGCTTTATTAACCAATAGCAGCTTTGTTATAAAATTTAGGCATATCGGGGTGAGGGAGTATAAATTCTAGAGCCAAAGACAGGTATCGCGCAGTTCTACAGAATCATTCACGAGTTACAAGTCGCGCAGTTCTAAGAAATATCTCTCGCGAGTTACACGTCAAGTAGATCTATGGAAGCATTCACGATGTACACATTGCGCAATTCTATAGAATCTCTTGCGTCGTAAAGCTAGTTACAAAATGTGAAATACGCGAATTAATAATGCGCGGCAAATAAGTGATTATAGTTACATTAGAAAATATAACAGTTTGTCAGGCGTATATCAAGAGTAATTATGTGAAATTAATAAAGTGTGACGGCAATAAAAGTGTAAAAACAAATTCTTTTATCAGTGTTATATTTTAATAACAACTCCTTTCCGTTTACACACCCTGTTCAAGAGATTTGCTCAACTGAGTAATAATAGCTAGCCGGAGGACAAAGAACCCAAAATTCAAAATAGTAAAACAATAACAGGCGCTCAGCAAATAAGATAACACGAGAGGATACTGCGACAAGTTTACGCTAGAAAGGCGTAAATTGCCACGCTAGGGGAATTCCGGACAAATTCACAAGCCGGGATTCCACTATTGTCTTACGTCATGTGACTTTCGAGAAGGCAGGAAATACCCCCCCCCAGGTTTCTCAAATTTGAGAAATGGTGCGACTAGTCAGTCAAAAAGACAACTAGAAGTAAAATACGGACCGATAGACTATCATTCTGTATAAGCTAAGGTCCTGTAGAAAATTTACGCTTTCTGTTATATTGACTTGCGGGATAAACCTGCGACACTCAACACAAACATTCCGCGCCAAAACTCTAAGTGTTCAGATGTAATGCAAAGGATATCGTGTGCGGGACGGAAACTACTTTAAGGCGAAAGTATTGGTGTTAACTCACTTGACGTTTACTTACCTGGGAGCGAAGTTGGATAAGGGTCTAACTTTCCGCGAGCACATCCATGACGTCTTGGCCCGGGCGCAGGGGGCAATTGCTTCTTGTACCCGATGCTGAGATCCGGGATGCCTTTTCGCTTAAAGTTACATCTTTTCGGAGCCCTGGTAGTCTCTCTCATGCTATATGCCTGCGAGATCTGGGGCATGGCCGCAGACAGCTGGCTGCTAAGGCTACAACGGGCGCAGAAAAGGGGACTCCGAACCCACTAACCCTGTCGGCCGCGCCTTCTCCGTGAGATTAGTACATGAATCCCCGTCTCTTCCATATGTGGAAGATGAAATTAGGCGCCGGGCTACAAAATTCTATGATTGTATACCAAATCATCAGAGTATCCTGGTCAGATCTCTTGGGGATTATAACCCTGTAACTCGCCTTCTTCAGCGTCATCGGGTTCCCCATATGGTATGCGGGCATACTAGATAACGAAGCAGTAAACCGAACAGCAGCTAAAGTTGACCTCCATACAATCCAACTGAGAGATGATTGGTCTCAAAATTACAAACCCAGCCACAGTTAATTTGAAAACTAACACAAACACCAGGGTGCAGAAGGGCCGCTGCATCCTAAACAAGCAGCTGTCGAGGAGCTACATGCTACCTTCCTTATTTCTAATCTATCTAAAACTATAACCGCCATCCTAAACCATCATTTCCTATAATAGTCATCCTGCGGTGAAACCTTGTTAAGGGTGGGTACGCAGCAAAATTCACTCGGGCTGAACCACAGCCTGCCAGCAGCAAGTCGGAGTCACCTGTCGTTAAAATTACGAACGTCAGAGGAACAATTCCACGTGAAACAAAGAACTGTCGAGTGCGCGAAGTAAATCAGTTTCAAGGAATTGTTACGTGTTAGTGAGTAATCTTCAGTGAAAAAATTGTGTGCGCGAAATAACTATCCAAAGTCCAACAAAGTGGAAAATTATTGCTATCACAAGCATTGTAATGTGCTATTGTTAAAGGGTTCATATTTGCATGCAAACTTATCTAAAGCAAATACCCTAAATTCAAGTTTAATTAGTGTCTTCAATCCTAGCAAGTCTTCTTATGGAGCACACCCTTGAGATGTCCATATCCAGTCTCATGCTCAATAATATTCATCAGCAACTGACAGTAGGCGTGGATAAAGAACTTCAAATGCAGTAGTTAGAATCTGAAGACACGACCTCGTAACCAGCCGACTCAGCTAATAATTACAACTACAACACTTCTATTTCACCACCCAGTGATGGTTTGATTTAGGCAAATTTATATGCTTCGCCATTTATGCTGCATAATTCATTATGATGAACAACAATTGACAAGAAGGATAACACAGTAGAATCTATTTTTAATCTGCAAATTTTGAAGCAGCATTTGTTGCTAAGTTCAATGACTACTTCTATACCGTATTGCTTAATAGGCTTCTTTTTGGTCTTTAGCTGGATCGCTATTAAGATTTTCTTTCTATGCTTAAAACCGTGAGTAATTTTCATTAAGGATACCTTCTACATTAGTTCTATTTAGCTTTTGCAGCCGTGCGACATTTTAAAGCACGCCATAAAGCGATTTAAATATCTGCCTGCAAACCTAGATTCCTATAAAATTATAGTAAAAAGAATGTTTGCCTACATTAAAGTGAACAAACCACTCAAGAGAGGCCTTGGAAATCATCAGATACTAAATTGGTACAGAGGAGCAGAAAAATATGAAGGGCTTGTACACCAAGTGCCCTAACCGCGCCATATTTCACATGTGCAGATAAAAGAGTTGCAAAACTCAACGGAGCAATTCCAAGTAAACACAGGTCAGTGAGGAACTGCGCATTAGCGCCTAAAAACCCACTGCTACTGCTGCTGCTCTTGCTCTCAGAAATATGAATACCCGGAGGTGGTTGGGACAACGTATCAATCAACAGGGGCAACATTTCCAACACGTATTCAATAAGCGAAATCAGCATAACAGTACTGTTAGATGAGGATAATAATAGGAACAATAACATTTATAGAAGTAAGCAAAACAAATGACAGTGAAATACTCCGTGCTGTCATGTATGTGCTTATGGTCCATAATATTAGACGAGAACAGCGTAAATAAATTTTAAAAAAATAGCAATAGGCGGATACGGATGAGTCAAGTAAACACATTTTAGTTATTTGTCAGTCTAAAAAGTAATTTTATTCCCTCGAAAATAAAGCCTGTGTAGCTGAAGTGGAGAATATTCTAAGACCTTTTCGGTCTATTTTTGTCTATCATCACGGAATGTACACTCTATTGCAAGTCAGGAAAGTGCCTCTCATCCTTGCTGATAAGCAACAGGAGTAGAACAAATCTCGGCTGGCCTCGTAGCTCAGCCGATAGAACACCTGCCTACTCTGAGAGGTTCCCGGGTTCGATTCCCGGTTGGAGTGGGCATTTTTCTCTAGCCAACATCATTCCCTATCCTCCCTAATGTCTGAAAGTATGAATGAGAGTGTGAATGTGTGTGTGTGTGTGTGTGTGTGTGTGTGTGTGTGTGTGTGTGTGTGTGTGTGGTCTAATGATTAAAACCCTAAGTTTACTAGAAACCTACAGACATGTGAATACGAGTTAGTATCGTTGCTATTTTACTAATCCCAATGGCCGACATCTCTACAATATATTGAATACATGCGGATTGTCGGTCCTGATTAATTTTCAATATACTACCCATAGCTCCACGACTTACTAATAGTTATGTAAAATGGGATCTGTTTCATACTCATCTGGATTCATTCTAGCTTATTCCCTTGCCATTGCAGTCAATATTGGTGTTGCCGTTCAGCATTACACCGATACTACAGTACCTTATTTTCGACTCCTGGCCGGCAGGTTGGCGGATGTAGCTGCGTGCGTACAGTGCTTTTAACCGGTTCTGGCTACCGCTGTTCTCCCTACACTCCGCGCGTCAGTGCATGTGCGACCGATGTTACCGCGAGTTAGTGTTTTGTTCTTTGTGGTTAAAGTGTGATAGCCCTGCTATAATGCTAAGTGAGTTTACTTTAGAACGCCGCATATTCATGTATGATTCCTATGTGCAAACAGAGCCTTGTAGACAAGTGACACGGCTATTTATAGACAGATTCCCCGGAATCCGTACAGCTCGCAGAGACAATTCGTAGTCTTGTAAACCGATTTAGAGAAACGGGTTCTGTTCTTGATAAGAAACCCAAAGTAACTCGCCGTGTTCTTAAAGAGGACGAACTCGATGTTATAGGACAAAGGTTAGAACATAGCCCAAAAAATCTCCGAGTTGGTTATCATAGGAAGCGGTAATTTCACAATTCTCGGCTTGGAAAACCACTAAACTTTTAAAATTAAAACCTTATAAGATAACCGTAGTTCAGGAAATACAACCACGTGATACTGTGAGTAGAGTAAATTTCTGCAATTGGCTGTCAGGTAAAGTTAATGATGGTTCTCTGGACCCAAAATTAATTTTATTCACAGACGAAGCATGGTTTTCTTTAAATGGCCATATATCGACACAAAACAACAGATACTGGAGTGCAGAAAAACCCGATCTTGTGCACGAAATGCCATTGCATAACCAAAAACAGGTGTTTCGTGAATGCGTACAGAATTATAAAGGCCTTTATTCTTTGAGGATACAGTTAATGGACAGAGGTACAGGGGTACAATAATCAAACCATTCCTGGAATATTTGTGTGACATTGAATGCACATAGGCATATTTTCAATAAGAATCTGCTACAGCACACACAGCTGGTCTCTCGTTGAAGGTAATTGCGGAAACGTTTGAAGATAGGGTCATCAGTAAAGGACCGTGGCCAGCGCGCTCCCCAGATCTTAGGGTATGTGACATTTATTTATGCAGAACTTAAAAAACAAAAATGTATCGGAACAAACCGCATACGTTGGAAGAATTGGAAGACAATATCAGAAGAGAAATTACTGTAATTCCAGTAGACGAATTACTACATGCTAATGGAAAGTTTCCTAAAATGTGTGAGAGATGCGTGACAGCACAAGGAATCATTTCCAACACCTTCTGTGATAAAGATATATGGTTATTGTATGCATGTAAATTGATGCGCTTAAATTACCAGTACGCTGTACGCTTGAGTTCAGGGTCTGTTCAATTCGGCCGGCAACAGCGTACGGTCCTGCAGCAGCAGGCCGCGAAGCAGCCAGTCAGGAGTCAGAAATAGGCCACTGTATAAGTTATTGTGTGCGCATTTCTACTAGCTACTCAAAGCGGCATTAGCCCCTTTCTTGACGACTGCCATCCTACATCGTATTCGTGAAAAAAACAGCGTTCATTGGCAACGGCAACAGGAAAGATGGCTTTGGCTGCGTCGAAAACCTAATGGATTAACACGTCTCGTGAATGCTGAACTCGAGCGCCATTGGCTGGACACATATCAACATCATCTAGCAAACATTGTATTCCATTGCCACACTCTGTGGAATACTGCGAGCAAGTTCTTCCTCATACCAACCCTTTATGCTGGTGACGACCTTGTTACAGATAAATATGGCATTCTTGCTTCCCACTACGAACAGGCAATCACTGCAAACCGCCTTTATTTGATGCTACTATTCGAGACTTTAACTCAAACAACGTAACAATTGATGCTAAGTGGAGTGGTTAGAACCAAACCCGAACTGGAATTCTGGAATGGTGTTCTTCTGAAAGACATATTTAAGGATAAGTCAAAGTATTACTTTGGATAATGTCAGTAATACACAAATTGGGCGTTAGTTGCCAGGATATTTAGGCCTGTTTGGTTTATGGAATACAATGATGTGAGCAAAATTTGAATTGTGAGGAAGGTAACCAAGTGGGAAACAGGTATTCGGGATGGATGATAAGTAAGCAAGTGCTAAGGTGTTTTAGGACTACATTAGGTAGGAGATCATGTAACAAAGACATTGGAGACAGAGGAAGACATTGAATCAAATACCGAAGTCCACTGGGGTTCGTGAAGGAGATTCTATTTGGTGTATGTCGAAGAGCATGGAGTTAAAGCTGGCGAGCCCATATCGATTGCCTCCTTTTATGACATCCAGGAGACTTTCTAAACTCGATCCACTGTTTCACAAACATACATCTCTTGGTCTTGAATGCTGTCTTCTACTTTAAAAATCTCTTGTTCGACCCAACATAACATATACTTCCCAAATCTGGGACACTGCTAGAAACACTCGCCTCCGCCGTTTACAAGTGCTCAAAAACAGATTCCTGAGGATCGCTACCAATGCTCCTTGGTTTGTCAGGAACCAGCAGTTACATCAAGAAGCCGATCTCCTTCTTGTTCACCAGTTTATACGCAAGATCGCCTCTCGCTTCTTCTCACACTTGCCAGACGTTCCAGGAGTTGAGCTGTATTACATTGGTGTACGCACCCACCTAGAGACAACCACAGGATCTCCTACTCAGTAACTCCGATGATACCAACCACTAATTTTCTCCCTGAGTATAACTGTTAATCGCTGTGTAATATTTTATCCATCCAGGGTGCAGAAGGGTCGCTGCATCCTAACAGGCAGTTAGAGGAGCTATATGCTTCCTCCCTTCTTTCTTACAACCTAAAAACAAACCGTCTTCCTGAAACATCATATCAAACTGAAATACCCATTCTGTGGTTAAACCCTGATAGGGTGGGCACACAGCAAAAACTCACTCGGGCTAAAACTTAGCCTGGCAGCAGCGCGTCGTCGTCGTATTTTATCCATATCCCATAGTTATAAGGAGTCACTTTGGTCTTCCTTGGGTGTTAATAATCATTACATGTATTCTGCTATCCACAGAGAGATGTAAAGTGTTTGATGCTAGAACATCATTATAAATTTGAAAAAGAAATTCTAAAATATTTGACTATCACTATTCACTTTGTATCTATAACAAAATGTGTAATGTAGCTATTTCTGCAAATATTTATCGCGATTAAAGTAAAGTAGATAGAAAAGTAATAGTACATAAGAATAGCTTGTATGTACACCAATAGACAATATAGGTCAGAGAAAGTCATGTGAATGTAACAAGAGTTTTTAAAATAAAATGCAATTTTTTTTTATTTTTCTGAAGGTTTAATATTATACAAAGTTTAATTTATTATGTATGCTTAGATATAGAGCAGCCTGAAAATTAATTTTTTGCTTAATTATGTTGAAATAAGTCTGTAGTAAATATTTCAACTAATTTCTAGGCAGCCTCAAGACCAGTACTCCTCGCATTTATGTTTTATTATGAAATGTGTACCTATATAAATTTGTAAACCAGTTCTAAAGAGGGCGAAGCAGCACACTGTTGCTTAACAGGTTGCATAAGTTGAATAAAATCTAAGAGAAAGTTGCAATGGCGCGGTTATGTACGACTAGTTAAGGATGATTGGTTATCCAACGTAAGCTGCCCTGGTTCATCTAAAGCCTGTGAAGAGCAAAATAGATACTTTTTGAAGTATATACGGAATCTCAAGCTGGCTACGTAGAGAGCAAGCGGATTGCAAGTTGGGTTCAAATGAAATATCACTTTAGCTATGTAGCAGTATATCACTGTAGGTTCCTCGTGGTGTGCAGACGTATCAAACCAATCTCTAACAAGTTCACAGACCAACATTGGTGTATACGTGCAGACATAAACGATACCTAGAGCCAGCAGAACTTTTCCCGTTCTCATCCTGGCTGCTTCCCTCGTCGAATTCTCCTGCCCTCTCTCAGCTAGTATGAAAAACGCGGCTGTGATCGCTACCGGCACTACACCGTACAGGATGCAGGGAGTTTCACCGTCAGTGAAGAGATGAGGATGGTAACATCGGAAATCAGCGTTGCAGATCTTTGTGGATACAACTTCTGGTATGGCTAGGATGATGCAGAGAGTCCACACTAACCATGGTAAGATGAATGGTTTATAAAGGAATACCCTGATATTCTCTGCAGTGGAGCCTGAAAATCTAACCAGGCCCAAGTATCTTTGAGCACTGATGGCCGCCACAGTGTATGCATTTATCCCAAATGATGTTACAAACGAGAGAACATAAATTCTACAACCAGTTTGTCCAAAAAATGCTGGATACTTCACCAGTCCAAAGTAAAAGCCAATCTTGAAGATACCCAGATGTACTATGAGAAACAAGGTGTCAGCTATAGCCATGTTGACAAAAATAGCATTGTTTTTGGTCCTCATCTCAGGATGTCTGTAGTAAATGATCAGGATGGTAGTGTTCCACACCATTCCAACAGCTATTATCAACAAATACAGTGATACAATAAACTTTTTGTCTTTTACCACAGGTCTTGCTGAGGGATGTAGTGAACACGTGTGCGGCGAGGACACCTCCCTAGTATGCCTTGATTTTATTGGCATACGGGCATTTTTAAGGGAAACTGCAGTGCTTCTCCGGCTTATAGGAAAGGAACTTCCTCCATTTAATATCTGCTGCGAGGGCACACTTCCAGGGAGGTTTGTTTCTGCATTCAAGCTTGCTACCAACTGAGTCTTGATGGTAAGTGACGTATTTAATGATTCATTCATTGTAGCACCATTGTTGGCTAGGGTAAGAATAAGGAACCACAGCAGCATCTGTAATATAAACAGCATTCATAATAAAGTTGAAAATTCAGACTAAGGCAAGTAAAACTGTTGGCCAAAATATGATGAATTGTTTATACTGGATTAAAGAAGCAGAAGGAAGGTTAACATTTGCAGCAACAACACGTTTAAACTATGAAACCGTTCTCAACGCCACAGAATATTTATAACTAAATAAGTGTATACACAATATTCATGTAACGTGATTCAGGATAAGAGAAACATGCAGAGGTGTGAAAATTATTAGACTAGAGCACATTTTGATGCTAATTTCTGAATTTGAAAATAATTTACAAATATATAAAATCTAATCAGAACCTTAGGTGAAACCTATCAACTATTACTTACTGTGTATATGTATTTTTATCCAATAGCAATATTGCATTAGTTATGTTTTCTTGGAGAAAGATTTTTCGAACACAGGTCCTCAAAAATCTACATAGGTCTAATGCTTAGAGCTCAAATACAATCTTGAAGTTTCATAGATAATACGTAGGTGAATAATGACTGAAATCGGTGTCTAAAAATTAGTTTTGGTAAATTTATTTCACTGAAGAAGTATATTTCCTTCTGTCCAGCACTGCAGGATAAATAGTTGATTCTGTGGCTTTCTTCTTCTTTTTCATATAGGCAGTCACTAAATGCCAATTTGCATTCTATCACATAGGTTCATTATTATGGAGAGAGAACCTCAAGCAGCAAATAGCCAAAACTTTGCTTTGAGTCTAATAATTGTCACACCTCTGTATCACATAATCATTCATATATTGAAATGTGATGTGAAAACAAATTAGAAATAACCCAACGAAGCATTATTTGTAGTGCAGTAGGAATAGATAAAAGAGCATAGGAAGAAAACAACATATTCAAGAACGCTGGAAAATAATATTTTAAAGTACACTTTTCAGAAGGTCGCAAACTGTTAACCAAAGTATATCAAATTATTGATGATGTGGAAGGGCTTTTATACTGGACTGTAAGAAATATAAGGGACGTTAAAATTCGCAGGACCGAGTTTAAACTATTAAATCGTTCTCAACACCACACAATATTAATTATAGACTAAAGAAATAAAATATATGTCAGCAAAATATGCAAACAACACAATGTGTGTATAAGATTTAGAAACGCCAATAGCAGATGATATATTAATGTGATATAAAGCAAAGTAAGGTGAGAAAAATTAGACAAAGGTATCCAAAGAAACGTTGTTTGTAGTGCAATAAAATCATTAAAACAGCATAGAAAGAGAACAACAGAAAATTCGAGAATGCTGGAAACTGATACAGTAAAACCTGCTTAAACTGTGTCCCATATGTACCGGAAACCTAGAAAGACGGAAAATAAATATTGAAACGGAGCTATATTCTATGTTAAATACTCTAACAGGAAAACTCCTAACGCGGAAACGGAATAATTTTCTGGGGCCGTTTGCGTAAATAACCTGACTAAAACGTAATATTAGCCACGTCCTAAATGGTTAAAGAGGCAACCATTAATTTTCGGTAGGACTGTACTTGCACCGAAGTTTTAAGAACCATAAATGTGATATTTAACTTAGCACAAGTTATGACGGAACAGAGAATCTTTAAATACAGCAAAATATTTGAATCTGGCTTTTATTTACAGACCTTTATTTTAAATTATTCTTTCATTGAAATTATATATATCATATTTTTTTGTAATTTATTTTTATTAAAACACTAAAATCCTTTGTAAGACGGAATTTTTTTAAAACGAAAAAAGAACTACCGGAATGAATGCGTTCCGTCTTAGACAATTTATACTGTATTTTAAAGCAGAGGGAAAACTAGTACGCTTCTTAGAAGGTCATAAACATGTAAGTATAAAACAATCTATACCAAAGTCATGGACCGTATGTACAGTGGTAGTGGCCGAATATCCCAGAGTATGAAACGTGCCTGAAGGCATAATGTTCCACTTGCAATACCAAAGGTTGTGCGTGACTTATCATTAGATCTAAAATTAGCTTTATAGTAGGCAAGGCTAATGAGGTAAGTGAACTTAAATAGTGAGTGTTATCTGCCAATAGCACAAATTGACAGCGGCAGTTCCTCAGAAGCTAACGAAGCGGCATTTCAATTGTTTTCTATAACTATGTGCATTCGAATGTACTTAAATATTTAATTTTAACATTTTATATTTAAATATTCCATTTCTCGCACAGGAATATAAGTTTATGAATCATTATTTTAAGAGCGAAAATTGCATATTCCTAAGTGTTACCGTGGCAGTAGCAAGGAATAAGGAAAATGGATTGCAAGCGAGCGAAAGCCCCAATGTCTATGATCAGGTAAGGATGTGATGTGACTGCTCTCGGCTCTGGGATACTCAGCTGAACTTTTATGGCAACAGCCAACTCAGGCTTGGACTGCATGATTCCTGCGTATTCCCTAAAGCTACCTGCTTCGAGGCTGAGGTGAAACTAAAACGCTCAATTATTTTGGAACAGAAAGATCGCTTGTAGAGGCTATTCGGTGGTTATTGACACTTGTGAAATCTCTCAAATCACTTTGAAGCTGGCCGCTTCCTCGATGCGTAACAATTAAGTCTCTTCTTTCTCCGGCTAGTGTTGAGCAGTGTCGATTCTGTAAAGTCTACAGGGGGTGGTATATATGTATGTATATTGCGATAATAAAAACATCGGCTCTGGTGAATATTGGCTTTATTATACTGTTATGTTACACATTCAGGAACGCGAGCCACCATTTCGTCAATTATCCGCGACTGACATCGAGATTATTTATTAGACGGCAGTATTAAGAAGTACTGTAGTGTTTTCCCTGTGTTCATAGCCGCGGCCTAACTTGTACGGTGCAGAGTTCAGCTAAGTGTGTAGTTGGTTGTATTCCGGCGCAGAGCTCAACTAAAAGTGAAGTTACTTGTATTTTGTTCTTGTGAATTTCGCCATCTCCAATATTATCCAACTTACACAGCGCAGAGTTCGGCTAAGAGTAAAGTTACTTGTATTTTTGTGAATTTCACCATGTCTGATTTCATCCCTACTCCGCCTATGTCACGTGATTATTTTGTGCGATTTTCAATCATGTGACGATCCCGTGTTTTCGTATTCGTCAGGTTTGTATTCTTGTCTTTCCATTTACTGGCTAAAATTTCAGTTCTGTTCAGCTTTCTCTTCTCAAGGTACTGTTTACAATTAGTTTAATTTATGCTGTAGTACGTACATATGTTTATGGCTTTAAGCCTTTTTCGGCACATGTTCGTGTTTCTTCCGCTTTGTAAAGAAATAGCACTTTCCTCGTAGATCCGTTTTAATGGCTCAGTGCTTTTGTATACATGTGCCGACAGACCTTTCCTGTCCCAAGAAAAGGGATAGGCCGTTGAGTCGAACCTTACTTCCTCAGATAGTTGAGATAGGTTTTTCCTATCGAGTTATAATATTAAATACAACATTTTACATCTTTGTTTAATCTATATACAATCAAATCAAATACGGGGCCTTGTTGAACCGTATCATAATCAACTTCAGTGTCAGTTCTGCTTATCTCCTAAAACAAGCTGTACGTAGTGATCATTGTCGTTTTGTTTATGGTCTTGGGAGTTTGCTAATGTGAATTACAGTATCAACAATAACTTTTGGTCTTACAAACATTTAAACCACTGGCAATTTGCAATGAATCCGCAAAATGACATGGTGTGTTGCATTTTTTTCGCGATGAATTGAGGACAATAAAAGAGAGGTGAACTTTACGAGCAGACATATGGAGAGGCAGCCGTTTCACGACTACCAAGAAATACTCCAAAGGGTAGGAGGGTCAACTTAATATATAAAAATAGGTAAGGTAAAATAGGAGTAATGCTTCAAACGTGAACTAAACTGACTATGAGAAGAAGTAGGGACAGCTTGAAGAATGGACAGAACAGAATGTCACTATCAGAAACACTGCAGATTCTAATCTCGGCGAAGATAGAAGTATTACCATCATTTCTAAAAGCATTTTAAAAAATATAGCCAAAGTTTAGTCAGCAGGTCATTGAAAGTTACATTTTGAGATGGATAATTGTTTATGATTCCGACGTGCAAACTAAATTAAAGTCCAATAATACATTAGAATGCGCTATACACGGTCTAAAAACATATATTTAGGCGCAGTACAAAAGGAATCGTGAGAAAACAAGAAAACGTGACCTTAGTAGGCTAACACAACTGCTAAAGCGATGTTGGACAATGGGTAGAAACTATACATTTGTGACCCGATACAATAAACAAGAACCGAGAGGCTGAGATGGCTATGGCCCGCATTCGGTAGGCCCCAGTTTCAAATTCCGTGGGCCGAACAAACTAACTGGACCTTTTTTTCGTGGTTTCTCTCAGTCACTAAAGTAAATACTGGACTGCTATTTAATACCACCATCTTACATCTAAAATGATAGTACAATAAAAAATAGATGGCATTAACGAATAATCTACCGTTTATCCACAGCTAATGAAAGATAGATTGGACGGCAATCTAATGTCATCTGTCCGGCACGGAGTCTACAAGTGGAGATCCTGGAGCAGGACTAGCAACTAACATTTTCTCATACCAAACTCAATTCTTCTCATTCCAACACCATCGATACGTAATGCTGGGAGCAATGCTAACTAATTTCAGATTATACTTTTAATATACACCATTCCTGATGACAGCATTTATGAAACTCTTCACAGACAAACAACCGGTATGCTTCTCATAAAATTTAGAGGAAGTGCAACGATACGCCACTTTAAAGTGGTGAATAAGGCTCCTGTCCTTTACTAACGACCCGACAGCTTGAAGTGGGTTGCAATTTGATGTTGCCAATGCCCTTCTAGCTTGAAGAGAGTAACTGGTCAGATGCCTATGTCGCTGAATTTTTTTTTTCTGTACAAAACTTGAGCACATTTTATGCTGTTATTTATTGAGGTTTCTCATTAACTTTTGGACACATGTGTACTGGAAACTGGATAGTTGACAACACAACAATGTTTATTAGAAAAATCAAGGAATGGAGGGAAGGTTTTTGAGCGAACATGTGACTATAATACCTCAGTTTGTTTTGACTTCAAGACCCACTCCTACAACAAAGTGTAATCTTTATATTCTTCAACACTTACCTATAGTGAGCAGCGGAAGTATTAAATTGCATTCAAAAATTTGGGATCAATATTTTACCGGATATACCTGCTCCTTGAGGTAGTATTTTTAACACTTAAATGATTCTAGTCTAATTATGTAATATGTAAATTCAATAACAGCCCACCTTAATGCAATATGTGTATGTAACAATATATAAAAATGTATGTAACAGTCATTGTATATGTTTATATTATTGTATAAATGTTCAATAATGTTATGCGAATGTATTATGTAATTTAATAATGTAGGAGCTGTGAGAATAATAGGTTAAAAGTTGCTAAAAATGAGATGATAATGAGGTAATTTGAAGCAATAATGAATTTGAAAGTTTAACAATACTACTAGTCATTATTGGAGCAACAGTAATGCAACTTTTTAGACAGTTTATAAAATAGCCAATCAACAACCAGAAAAAAAGCTTAAGTTAAATAAAAGTATTCTATTGGATTAGGAATAGCCAATCGGAGACTTGAAATACAGAAATTTACAAATTTAGGCGGTTGAAATCGAGCGGTGTTTTTACACAGCGCTCATAACTGGACGCGTTGGTTGTAGAGTGTTCCTGACGCGAGATGTTTTCTCGAGAAACTTAATACGTATTCGTGTGAGACGAAAATAGTTTACGTGTTAAAAAGTGCAAGTAATTAATAAAAAATCCCACAGCTCTCTCTATATCATTAAAGTGTTATTTAATCATGTCAAGCATTAATAAAAGGAGTGAAGTAAAATTATAACCTGTGAAAGCCTACATTCTTCAGTCGCACCACAACCCTGCAAAGAGAAACATGTCTCTAACAATAATACTGACGCAGCCGAGGCAAACATAAATATATAATATTTAAAGAAACTGTCAAATTACAAGGTTAATGTTTTTAAACATTTGGGGCAAAGGCCACCGGAAAGTACATTTGTGGCAAAGGCTACCGGAAAGCGGGTAATATACGTGCGGTTGCAACCAACTTCAAGTTCGGCTCCCCAACAGTCGAAATATAATGCAACTTCAAATTGGCTTTCCATACGTGAAGCAAACACCTATCTCATCCTTAAAGTATTTTTAGAATAATGCCTCCATATGCATATGTGTGTGTGTGTGGGGGGGGGGCGAGAAACGAAGACTTGGATTAATACCAAAATGCTTCTTTAAATCCAGCATCTTTCAAGGATGAACCACAATAAGGGATTTCCCCCATCCTTATCTTTCTATTCGGATGGACAGTTTATCGTCATTCTTTAAAAAGAACAAAGTGCTAATGATTTTGAATAAGTAATTTGTTTGGGATACTGAAGTGAAATGAAATGTATATGCTAATTTTTAGCCAAGACCTTGCATTTTTCTTAATTTGGATTGAGGTTTGAAAACTTTTGTGTGAAAGAGCAACCAACCATAAGAGAAAGGTAAGGTTTACTACACCAAAGATGCATAACTATGCAGTTTTTGACAAAAAGAGAAAAAAAATTCGTAGAATTAGTATTTACCAATATAGTTAAAATTATATTCTTACACTTTCCTATGTTGAAGTGTGGTATCTGGTAGTATGTTTTGAAATTTCGCATTATTTATTTTACTTTTCCTTCGCTCTGAAAAGCTGGGAGCTCAAGGTTGTTTCTACAAGTTGTATGTGATTTGAAATAGTTTAATATCTTAAAAAAATCGTAAATTGCAAATTGGATGAGAAGATTTACTCTATAACTAGCTGGCCTATCAACGATACATTCTCTAATAAAGAAGGTTAGGATTGATTTTTGAAAGACATGAATGTCTTCTAATTTGCACTCGTATATAAAGCTTAAGAGTCGAAAGTTTTGGCCATATTAGTCAAATTTAGCCAATATTACACTCGGTCAAAGTAAAACTGATCATCTCTTGAGCAGGTAAACTTGTTTTACAGTTCCTTCGAGTGAACGCTGTGCTCCGCCTTTGCTAACTGTAATACAAGCCACAGCTACCAATCTCCACACCGTGCTTGGCGTGGATCAGTACTTAACTTCTACGCAAATAGCCCAAGTTTGATCCTCCATAGTGAATTGAAACTTTTATTTTTATAGCTCATTTTACTATAATATAATTAAATAATATTGCTTGTGTTACTTTATTTTACTTACAAATATGATTACAATAGTGGTGAATCGAGCTGGAAGGCACAGGCGGCAGCGTCTGTAGCCCGCATTTGGGAGATCCCGGGATCGATCCCCGGTGACCACTCACTCTGGCCTATGGATTTTTCGTGGTTTCCCCTGGTCGAGAGGCTCATCTTCAACCACGACTCTCTTGCTTGCGTTCTGTAAAGGTTTCGCCACGACACCAACCAGTTAGGTCTCTCCTCCAAGTGGGCTACGCCCCGGGGACCCTGGATGTTGGTGGCTTGTAGGCAGGTACAGGGCGTAGTCGGATTCGTTATATTTGGAAAAGTTAGGGACCCCATCCATGCTTGTACCCATCGCCTTCTGTCTCTGCTCTCATTTCTCCCTTCCAGGAGTCACCTTGGAGGCCTACTTGCAGTGCTCTGTCCGGTCTGGAGTCCCCCTCTATAATGTGTACCTTAACGTCTACCTTTTACAATAATGGTAAACTTTGTGCTTATAAAATTAAATTGACTGAGTATGAAAACTCCTCCGATCGATAAATTAATGTCATGATTGCAAAACACCGGCACGACGGACTACCAAATATGCGCCACCTACATAAAAATTAATTATATATATATTATTCGTGTATTTAAAATGAAAGGGAAAAGCTGGGTAACTCCACGGCGATTTAACTTGCAACCTCAGGAACTATAAGCTAACCCTCTACCACTAAACTAAGAGTGCTGCATTAAGGGTGGCATACTCCACTTGAGAACCATAAATCAATAAAGTGTCTTTTAGTTGCAAATATTCAGTGTTGAGACATTCTGAAATATCTGTTTTAAGTCTCGTATATGAATTATTTTCTTGTGTTCCCCATTATAACTACTATCTTGTGAACAAATCCTGATTGTCCCAAGCGCTCACGGAAGTATCTGATTCAGTTTTAAATTGGCCGATGTGCTTAAGACTGCTGAAAATATGAGTAGAAGTAGCTTACTGAAAGTATTTGGCATACTAAACTTGACACCAAGTATAATAGTCAACGTGGGAAAATTTCTGCCCTTCTTTAGTTTTGTTTATAAGAGGTTGAAAATAATACAAGGGTAGGTTACAAAGGCTATATAAATGAAAACAAGGGCGGGTGGTTTCTAGAAATTGTAAAATAACTTATAATATTTGGCAACTCATATTGCATAATTGTGGATTATTTTGACCACATGGTTCAAACAATGCAGTTTTAAGGGAGCTGTAAGGTATCTTATAAATCTCGTTGGGTACTATAAGTATAGGTACAAGTTTCGTCTAAATAGGCCAAAGAATGTTGATTTGTTAGGGGCGGAAAATAGGATGTTTTTTGAAAATATTAGCGTAGCTCAGCATTTTTGCCAGATTCTAAAATACAAATGTTCCAAGTTTTGTCTAATTCATACCAAAAATACTGTGACGCAGCAACTATGGCCTAAGGTTATTGGGAGGTCAGCGCCAGACAGTCGGAGATAAAGATAAGCGGCGCTCTCGCCCTGCGTAAACACTAACTGCAGATAACGAGAATTTTCTGGAAGCTTCTTTTCCCGCCTCCAGAACGTGTGCCTATATAGTTCTCAAATGCGCTGTAGAATATTCCATTGGCTATGTAACCGTGCGTTCTTGCGAGTGGAGTCAGTTAATTGAGTCGGTCAGTGAGCGAGTTGGTGATCGCGTTTCTGTTGCGACATCAAGTGCGGTTCTCCAAGCGAGTTGGTGACGACAGCCTTAACGCGTAGCGAGGGTTACTGCCGAGCGAGAGGTTGTAGAAGTCCTGTGTTCAATTCCGCAGCGCGTGAACTGTCTGGAAGGAGAGATTAGGTCACGAAGAAAGTGAAGTGACGGGAAATTGAACTAGATCATAACAGTGGCAGTAAGAGCTGAGCGAAGTGACAGTTAAAAACCTTGGCAAACTCGCAATACTCCTCGATAAATGAAGTTCACCAAATTGAGGAGGGAAATGCGGTGATATGCATAGGATATATAATTCCTCGCTTCAATAACTCATTCTAAAACGTTTTAAGCTTACCTATTTATCCCTCTGGGTTCGAAGTCATTAAAAGTCTGGCATATTTACAATAAAGTGCTAAAAGGAACCTTTGATAGTCATATTAACGAAATGAGATTGAAATCCAGTGAGATGAATATGAAAAACCCCTAATTCAGTTTTAGAACGGTAACAGAAATATCAAAAGCAGTTAAGTGGATTTTGAGATTGCCCTAGTTACACTCCCGCATACATATACACACACATATATATATATATATATATATATGTATAGAACATATATCTTTTTATATTAGTATAGTTATATAAGGGTATGCTTATAATGGGTAAGGAAAATCGAGCGTTTCACATTATAATTTGTCGCAAATAAGAACGATCCTACTGTAAACATATGGGAGGAAAGAAAGAGATAGGCAGTGAGACGGAACGCTCTTATGCTGCTGATAGGTGCGGGAAAGTTCATGGGCGTTTCCTTCAATTTGCTTTCGAGCAATAGCCATCTCTAAGAAGTACGGCACTGTATGTAGTTTTCTAATCACTGTTCAGCACGAATGCGTTTCGGGGAGAGAAGAGTGTACAACTGTTTAAGATTTCGCTTCTCTGTATTCTGTACATACAGCATAGGTGTGTTCTAGATTGTGGGTTCTTAAAGGGATGCTTACAACAGACATATACATTGTCGCGGTGTCGTCGTGTTATCCTATTGCTGAGCGCCTGTTATTGTTTTACTACTTTGAGTTTTGGGTTCTTTGTCCTCCGGCTAGCTATTATTTCTCAGTCGAGCATATCTCTTAAACAGGGTGTGTAAACGGAAAGGATTTATTACTGAAAGATAACACTGATAAAAGAATTTGTTTTTACACTTTTATTACCGTCACACTTTATTCATTTCACATAATTACTCTTGATACACCCCCGACTGAAACTGTTATATTTTCTAATGTCACTATAATCACATATTTGCTGCACATTATTAATTCGCGTATCTCACATTTATAACCAACTTTACAACGCGAGAGATTCTGTTGGACTGCACGACGTTTTACCCGCGAGTGCTTCTGTTGGACTGAACGACGTATTACCCGCGAATGCTTCTGTTGGACTGAACGTTACCCGTCTCTCGGCTTCATAATTTATACTCCCTCACCCCGATATGCCTAAAGATTATAATCGAGCTGCTATTGGTTAATAAAACGCGCCAACATTAGCGTCTATTTTTATATTCAATCAAAATTACGAACACATATGCTCTAGGGAAGAAATTCCCTCCATTTCTACAGAAAAGCGCGCTAATCTGACGTCATTTGTTTATCTCTTCTAATTAATAAATAACTCACCCCCTCGCTTATTGTTGCCCGCTCTTATTGTCAGTTTCAGTGAGGCCGTGTAAACTTATTTCCTAACAATGTTTATAATTAACAAACATCTCAAATCAATGTCATACAATAATGCTTATTTACACTACAATCACTCTGGCATTTACATTGTTGTGATATAAAATACTGCCACAACATAAGCATAAAGGGATGAATTAAACCGAAGGGAGGCGCAGTTGTATACTGAGCAATTATTAATAATTCTTAAATAATATGCAGCCTAGCTTTGTATTACCAATGAAACATTTGTATAATAAGTTGTATTCCTATTATCATACGGCCCTATTGGAACAAAGTAGATTACGAGGTGAATGCTGATTCAGATGTTATCGTTAATGCATGGAGCTCATATTTAAGACTGTATTTCTTACACCTCTCGCATACTTCACAGGCCCAGAAAACTTGTATGCAATTTAACCCACTCCAGCCCATTGCGGCCATTTGGTGTCATTCAATATATTTGTATTTGGAAATTGGGTAAAAAATTATGGACCTAAAAGGGTTAGCTTTCGATAATTTATTATTTTTATTGGTGATACTTCGGTGTTTTTATACCTTAAAATAAAATCGAGAAAAAAGCGTCGCTGATATGTATATATAAATGCAAAACATATGTTTCGCTACAGTGCTTACGAAGTCCGATAAGCATCCACGAATGCCAATCACCGTTTATTTTACGTGGGCCCACTCAGTTCTTTACCAGCGATGTTATAGCACGGCAGCGACGATTGGAGCCTAGTTAACGTCCTATATGGAAAACTCAACAGTGAAGGTAACCACTTTCGCCGAGTCAGGATTCAGAGATCAGGTAGGGCAAGTTTCTAAGCTCACAAGTATTCATTATATGACCTCGGGTTTCAAAAGCGGTTTCAGCCGAAAATAAATCGGGCTGGAAAGTTAAAAGCAGACAATTCATCGTCATGGATCAGGTCTGTCAATTTGTCGAAATAAAACACAATCCAGGCAAACCTTAACTAGTGGTGAGAGGTGCATAGTTTCAGGGTGCATAAGAGAGAAAACCCGGAACATCATAATCTACTACATCATATTAATTCTGTAACACATACATTTAACAAGTTACTGCCAATGCCTTACTCTATTTGCTGTCAAGAAATTAGCGCTGCTACAGTTAGTCTTGCAAAACCTATCTGCACACATGTTCCTCAAACGCGTGGCGGGTTGAGTCCATATTGTTTACAATAGAATCGTTTTTGTCTGGAATAGAGTATAGATGTTGCTAGAAGAAAATTTGTGTATCAACTTAGCATCAAAACATAGCAGTTAAATTTGCTATTCCTGTTGCACCCTTAATTTTCTCTGCTACGTAGAGGAAGTATTGCATTCCACCCAAAAAAATTCAGTAGGAAGATTTCACCGGAAACACACGTTTTGAGGCTTCCTGAATCAAAAAAGGTACTTTTTCCCAAAGGTCCGTGAGTGTGTGTCTGTGAACAGCATAACTCAACAAGAAAAATCGATTATGTACCAAACTTGGTATTTAAGCCAAGCATCTTCCTGGGATGTGATGTGAAGTTGTCAAAAATGTCTCCATACCAAACTATGCTTTTCTTAGAAAAACTTTCATATTTGTTTAATTTCTCTTAAAATTATCTAACAATTTTGATTAAAATACTACGTGTTTAATATATTAACATAACAAATAAAAGTGTATCTTGAAATTTCTGGGAATAGCCTCTGAAGCCCTCTTCATTCTGAATGATCTTTATATAACTGGTAAAACTAAAGATAGTGTCTGTCTTTATATTTCGTTAAAGCACACACTTTGTCAAATAAATTTTTTATAACGTTAACCATTTCCTAAATATTTTTTTCTTGTTGATTTGAATTTTCAAGCACTGAAACCTTTTTCAAGTGGTGCATTGGTATTCGTTTTTAATTTCTCGACTACATATAGTAAAAGGAGATGTATTGCATTCCACCCAAAAATTCTATTCGAGGTTTCACCGGAAATATATGCAATATTGGGAACATTTTGTTCAGAAAAGATCCTTGAGCGTGTGCATCAGTATAAATCAAAAAGGAAAAGTTGGATAATTATTACTCTTGGTGTTTAAGTTCAGTATCTCCCAAAAAATGCAACAAAACGATTTTCAAGAAACTCCCCCACCCCAAACTATTCTTTACATGGAACATTTACCAAATTTCTGATTTTGTAAGTAATGTCTCTCGACTATTTTGATTAAAATACCATATATTTACATGACAAATTAAATGTAAACCTTAAGTTTTCTGAGAATAGCTCGTGAAGTCCTCTTCATTCCGAAGCAATTTTTGTATTCTTCTATAACTGGTAAACTCTAAGCGATAGACGAAAACGTATAATTCGCAGAAAAGTATAGATCTCTTTAAAAACACGGTTTACTTCAAATAACTTTTTTGTAGCATAAGCTATTTCCGAGATATCTGTTGTTAATGTTTCGAATTGTTCATAAGTTCTGTCGACATTCAGTTGTTTCTCGCGACTGCATGGAAAGAGTATGGAATTTTAAGGGTAGCATATAGCGTCCAGTTATTAAACATTTGACTGTCGCTACTACCTTTATACTGTAACGAAGTGCATAACGTAGCTGTTTCTGCAGAGATTTATCTTGATTAAAATGAAGTAGATTAAAACATTAACCTTCGTAAGAATTATTTATATATCCACTAATAAATGACAGAGGATAGAGAAGGTCATGTGAATGCAACATTTTTATAATGTGTACAATTAGTTCAGTATGTGTAGAAGGTTAAAGTTCCTGGAAGACAGGCTGTTAAGCAGGTAGGCAGACTAGTAGGCAAGATGAAATTTAGTAGAAACTATGTTGTAAATGAAAGACAATCTAAAATAAATGGAATAAACAATACATTACCTTGTGACGTGTTGAAGCTAGGGACATCAGATCATCTGCAGTACAAGGCAATGAAATAGAAACTGCCACCACAAGCATAGCATCCTAGGAGAGGTACAGAAATGTTTACAGGAAGTGCATTGCTTCGACAGGAAATCATTGTCTTTATTGATAGCACAGCTGATTCTGCATTACTGCGACCTATATACGACCAGCCGGTGAAAGTATTCGACTTTAATGAATCCAGCACAATGCACTATTTTTACGTCCTTTACTCCTATACTAAATGGAAAACGTATTTTATTGCACCAAAGAATTCGATACTGAGATTGCACCGCAAATACACGTCTTGGAGTCCATTAAATAAAAAACTAATTTGAGAAAAACGTCTGTGTATATATTCGTGTGTGTCTGTATGTGAACAACGTAACTTATAAACGAAATATCGGTTGTATATCAAACTTTCTTATTTATCAGCATATCCCTAGAAGATTTCCAAATACCACACCAAACTACTCTTTACATGGAAATTATTTCTTATTTTCTCAAAAATGACAAAACGTTTGATGAAAATACAATTTTTTAAGATATTTCCGTCTCAAATAAAATGCACATCTTGAATTTTCTGAGAATGGGCTCTGAAGTCCCCTTCATTCAGAAGTAATTTTGTATAATTTTGTTTTACTGATAAACGTTAAGTTATAAACAAAAATATGACATGTTACACTCACATGACTTTCTCTACTCTTGTACAAACTATTTTTACAAACGCTTATTCTCCATCTATTTCATGTTAATCGAGATGAACATTTGCATACTCTATCTTAATGCTAATTTTCTTGTAGATGTAAGGGGAATATATATTTACAAGGGCAATATAGAGATACAGTAGCCTTTAAGCATATACATATCTCTTAATAGCTGTTGCTATCTTAAACATATGATATTTTAATCAAAATCGTTAGATCCATTTTTGAGAAAATTAAAATTTTCGAAAAATGTTCCATGTAAAGTGTAATCTGGGGTGGGGAGATTTTCTTGAAAACCTTCGTGTTGCATCTCTGGAAGATACTGAACCTAAATACCAAGTTTGGTGTTTATCCGACTGTTCGTTTCTGAGTTATGCTGTTCACAGACAGACACAGACACACACACACACACACACACACACACACAGACACACAGACACACAGACTGAATTTTTACTTTCTCTACTACGTATAGTAAATAGGGGAAGTATTGTATTCCACCCAAAAATTCGATACCGAGATTTCACCGGAAATACATGTTTTGAGATCCCCTGAATTCAAAAAAAGCATTTTTGGAAACATGTCCGTGTGTGTGTGTGTGTGTGTGTGTGTGTGTGTGTGTGTGTGTGTGTGTGTGTGTGAGACTGTGAACAGCATATCTCAGAAACGAACTGTCGGATAAACACTAAACTTGGTATTTAGGTTCAGTATCTTCCAAGGATGCGACGTGAAGGTTTTCAAGAAAATCCCCCAACCCCAGAGTACCCTTTACATGGAACATTTTTCGAAAATTTTAATTTTCTCAAAAACGGCTTTAACGATTTTGATTAAAATATTGTATGTTTAAGATATTTTTATGATAAATAAAATGTATATCTTGAATTTTCTGGGAATGTCTCCAAAAGTATTCTTCATTGTGAACGACTTTTGCATAACTGTTAAACCATAAGAGATAGACAAAATTTTACTACACAAAAGATGTAGATCGCGTTAAAATACACAATTTATGTCATTTACAGTTTTTTTATTGAGTGAACCATTTTCGAGATATTGCTTGTTATTCCCTTAAATTTTTCAATGCTTATTTTCTCAAATGGGAATTCGTTATTCATCTTTTTGTTTTTGATATGCAAAGAGTATTAATCTGTGGGAAAGGGAATGGTGCTGCACCTAGCAACCAGCTATTAAGAGATATGTATTCGCTTAAAGGCTACTGTATTTCTATATTGCCCTTGTAAATATATATTCCCCTTACATCTACAAGAAAATTAGCAATAAGATAGAGTCTGCAAATGTTTATCTCGATTAACATGAAGTATATGGAGAATAAGCGTTTGTAAGAATAGTTTGTACAAGAGTAGAGAAAGTCATGTGAGTGTAACACATCAGATTTTTTTGTTGGAATACAATACTTCCCCTACTTACTATACGTAGTGGAGAAAGTTACAATAAAGGAAAGGGGCATTATACAAAATTATGTTAACGTATTTATAAACTTCTATTCCAAGCACTCGTGCATGGTATAATGGCTTGTGCTCTCGAATAACATGCGGGTGACCGAAATTCGATTCCACAACAAATGCCAAAGTTTAATTTACTATATTAAGCCATAAGTATCCTTTTTATTTTAGGTTTATTTCCATTAATTTATGAATCTTAAAAACACTTCAGGGTCATCGATATGCGTCTGAAATACCAAGATTTCCTGGACATATCTTCAATAGTTTTACAAATTAAAATAACATAAAGCTGTCATCAAGAGCAATTAAAACTTTGGGGAATCTCAGAGATTTGCAAAACATAGAACGTAACAATAACACCCCATTCAGGTAAGTAGAATTGCAAAATAAAAATTGCATAATGATCTATGTAATGTTGGGAAATATGGCTTATATTTACGAACGTGTTTTTAAAGTAAGGACCGTTTTAATATTTTGCCGCTGCAGCTCTGTAGTCGTGATTTTGAGCATGCACGATTATTTCCATCTTAGGAAGTAGCAGCTGTGAGCGATCGTCACTTTGTGTTTTCCTATTAGAGCGTTTCGAAATGTTCAAAATAATCGCGCGACCCGCCGATTGTGAAGTCAGATCAGTGATTTGTTTTTTGAATGCGATAAATGTAATGGCAGGGAACAATCATGTGAATTGTGTGAAGTTTATGGGAAACCAGCAATGAGTGACAATGCCCGGCCACACGAGTCAAACTCAAGATTTGATCGCATCATTTGGTTAGGAGCAATTTGACCATCCTCCTTAGAGTCCGGATTTACCACTATGCGATTTTCATCTGTATCTTCATCTGAAGAAATTCCATTTCAACGACGATAATGTTGCGAAATAAGAAGTGCAGACTTGTCTTTCAGCACAGGCGGCATCATTCTTTGACGATGGCATACAAAAACTGGTTTACTGTTACAACAAGTGCCTCAATAACGGTTGCGAAGATATGGAGAAGTAGTTTAAGGTGTAAGATAATGAATGATAAAGTATTTGGAAACAATGTTCTGTTATTTCTTAGAAAAAATTGCCGGTACGTATTTTAAAAACGCGCCTCTTAGGTAGTACTTAACGCCATTCTTATTATATATGGCACCACAGATTGTGGATACTGGTGATACATGAAATTAAATGAAATGATAATTAAGACAGTAAATTTGGAAAGGAAATGTCCCACGATAAGTTTAGGTAACTCCCGGCATTTTCCAGTTATGTGGACTGAGGAAAATCTGGAGAAACCTAGTCCCCAGTCCTGGAGAGATTTGAACCCAGACCTCCCGTTCACGTGTCCATACGTTAACAGCATCCGTACCCGAGTCGGTATTTTACACTTTGGTTTATAAAACCACAATTTGTACCTACTTATTCTTCTAATTTTAATATTTTAGAAAATATTATTGTTTATTTACTTAGAGGATGTATTAAAGATTACTTCTTTATTATGCATATATATTTCTCATTCAGCACACCATCTTATAGATAGATCAATCTAGTCTTATGTGTATTGTCAATTATATGTCTGTAGGAAAGAGAAAGTCTCTCGAAAACAAGGAAGGAAAATTCAAATTACTCCAAAACCACTGATTAATAATAAATGTTTAATATATACATATGAAGCTGTAAAAAATATTTCACGAGAAATTTATTTTACAGAAGAGATTTTCTAGCATTACATTTTGTTACAACACATGTGAGTGTAGCTAATAAAAATAATTCGTAGAGAGATAAATATGTTTTTTTGGAAAGGCAGAATCGGACTGAAAAATTCAACACCTTAACAGGGACTGCTACCTGAACCACAGATCTTTTGATATGCAACCAACTGAGCAAATGAATTTGAAATCTCTTTGTGGTTAAACGGGATAAATGCAACTCATTTGGGGAATGGTTGGTTAGAGCAATCGGACGGAAACCGGAAGATCCGGGTCAAAATCCCCGCTATGGCACTGAATTTTTCAGTCTGATTCCACCTTTCTAAGTTTTTCTACGCACAGATTATATGAAGATATAATTACCATCTGTTTTTATTTGCATTTCCATGCTTTAAATATAAAACCCTCCTAACTCTCGCTTTGGCTGTGATCGTTTCCTCTCCATAGGAAGAGGCTTATCTAGCAATAGAGCCATGTAATGAAAAAGGATTAATTGAACAACTCTCGTTGTGCCAACAGAGGTCAGTTGCTACTCAGTAGCTTGTCTTTCTCAAAATGTAATTAGTGAAAACAAACAATAGAGAGCAAATTCAATGCCATAGCCGGGATTTGAATCACGGATCATCCGGTTTCCGTCCGGTTACTGTAAACAAATGAGCCTCCATAGTGGCATGCCGGTAGGACATTATATTCTCCAGCTGACTCGCATTTTTTCCGGTAAACCACAAGGAGATCTCAGATTGTTTTGAAATGACATCAATAGCGACTTACAATGTCGTAAATACTTTAAGTCCCGGGCTTCACAGTTTAAGCATTGTTAGGTCAATTAATAGAATTAATTGTTCTTCCACGCAGCCATGTGTAGGACAAGGTTGTAAGTCGCCATTGGGGTATGTTATCTCAAAACTATTTTGAGTTCTTCTTGTGTTTTACTGAGAAAAATGCGATTCAGCTGGGGAATTTAAACCTTTATAGCGCAAAACCCTTGCTTATCCATCTTTCCAAAAGGCTCATATTATCCTGAGAGTGATTCATATTATGCTGAACCTTGAACCTTAATTAAGTGGCAAGTATAGAGGCCACTGAGGGTTTAATGTCCTATAGGCATGTTGCCATGGTATCTCAGTTGGTTAGAGCAACCGGACGGAACCGGAAGAGCCGTAATTCAAATAGCACCTATGACATTGAATTTTTCAGCATATGATTCTACCTTTACAAACTTGTCCCACACACGGCCTATGTGGAAGAAAATTAATTCCAATAAAGAGCAAGCATTATCGTAATATTATTTTCAAACAAGCAACAAATTTTAAATACAGATCGAAAACTATTCTTAAACTTCTTGATGTAGTTTCTCACAACACAATAAAAAAATACTACCTGGAGTTAAGAGAATTCCGAATAAAGGCCTCGATGTTAGCGTCTCCGAACTAGCAACCAAGGAATTCCCTGAGTATCACGCACTCATCGGATATATCAAAGCTTTTTGCAAAAGCCCTAATTAGTGATCTCTCTCACTGGACATTTATATTTGGTAATGCATCCACTTTGGTTCACTGTGAGCTGGTAGAATATCGCAAATTCTCCCTCCTATAAACCGTCACTTCCCTAACGAGTTTATTTTGCTGTTTTAATTGTCGATTTTCTTTGAAGCAAAACAACAAGTAATATTTGAAGTATTGCCTTATTCTAACACTGGCTATGCAGAGGGCTATCGGATTCAGCACCGGATTGAACAGCAGAACACCCACGGAGCAAACCCACATCAAGGCTACAGGATCCGTACAGGTTGGTGACGTATACCAAAAACGCGATATCTCACACATTAACACGGGCGTATACGTGAGGATGTACACCACAGTCAAGGCTAACAACACCTTCATAGTTCTCATTCTGATCGTATCCCTGAGTCCTTGGGAGGTTTCCTTGGTCATCTTCTGTTTGACTGAGGCATAGTGGCAACCGCCTATGACAGCTAAGGGCAACAAGCCATAGAAGAAGAACGGGTACACTCCGTTCCAGTAAATGAGGGGAGTGTGTGCCATGTCGTCTTGAACGCAAAGAGTAGAGCATACTGCGTTGGGAATGGAGACAATAGTCGCGAACAGCATCATTATGATGTGTACCCTTATGGGGTGCGAGAAGAAGCTATTTGACCACTTCGTCTCTGGGTGACTGTGTCTGTAGACTCTGATGAAGCGCTGGAAACTCACAGCAGCCACCGTGTACGGGCTCATCCCGACGGAAATACCAATGAAAAACAAGGTTACTCTACAGTTGGCTGTACCCATGCTAGGTATGCTTGGCATAAAATCAAAAAGATGTCCTATTCTAAACATCCCAACGTGCACCAGTAAGAAGAATGTGTCGGCGATGCTAAGGCTGATGAACATGATGTTGTGAGCCGACCTCATCTCCCGGTGTCTGGCGTAGATGAGTAAAAGTGTGACATTGTTTACCAGACCCAAGATAAACACAGTGCTATAGAGTATGGCAAATGGCAGGTGATAATCATCTGAGACGATGTCGTATATGTCAGTGCAGGGGTTTTCTGTTTCGGAGTTGTTCATCCTTGTTGGGAAATCTCTAGTAGCTGATCTTCAAGCGATGCTCATCCGTCAGAATAAATCTGTCGATGCAAAGCACCTGAAAGCACAAACAGTCGAGATTAAAAAATTCTGATTTTACTCTCTACTCACTCTCCATTAAAATACCCTTATAAAGGCTTATTCTTCAATCCTTTTCATATTAATTAATATAAATATTTAAACAAATACTTTTGTTGCATATTTCGTTGCACGTACAACAGGAGGTTGCCTGCGAGAGTTAAGTATTTTAAAACTGGGTCTCTATGTGATGGCTTTGAAATTCAGTTCTCTTTGCACGAATGCATAAAAAGTCGGATGTTTACATTCACTTGACTTTCTCTACCCTCTATCGCTTATTAGTAGCTATACAAACTAGTCTTACTAAAGCTTATTAGTTTCACTACTACGTATATTAAGTAGGGGAAGAATTGCATTCCACCCAAAAATCGATACCAAGATTTCACCGGAAATACATGTTTAGAGGCCCCTGAATACAAAAAAGTATTTTTAGAAAAAGGTCCGTGTGTGTGTCTGTGTGGATGTGTTTGTGTGCCTGTGAATAGCATAACTCAAAAACTAACAGTAGGATAAATACCAAGCTTCGTATTTAGTTTCAGTATCTTTCAAAGATGCAACACGACGATTTTAAAGAAATCTACCCACACCAGACTACCCTTTACATGGAACAATTTTCGAAAGTTTTGATTTTCTCAAAAATGGCTTCAACGATTTTGATTACAATATCATATATTTAAGATATTTTGCATGATACATTAAACGTATATCTTGAATTTTCTGAGAATTTCCAAAAGTTCACTTCATTCTGAATAACTTTTGTATAACTGGTAAACCGTAAGAGGTAGACAAAAGTTTACTACACCAAAAATTAGGCCTCGTTGAAACACACAATTTATGTTATATACATTTTTTTGTGAAGTTAACCATTTCCGAGATATTCCTTGTTATTTATTTGAATTCGTTTTTTCTCTCTGAACATGCAAAGAGAATGGAATGATCCACATAGTAACCAGGTCTTAAAAGATTTGACTATCGCTTAAAGCTTACCATATTCCCCTTGCACTTACAGGAAAACTAGCCATAAGATAGTTTCTGCAAGGGTTTATCTAGATTAACATGGGGTAAACGGAGAATAAACGCGTGTAAAAATAGTTTGTACAAAAGTAGACAAAGTCATGTGAGTGTAACACATCAAATTTATTTTCTATCTACTTCATTTTAATCCGAATAAGCCTTTGTAGAAATAGCCACATTACACATTTCGTTATGGATACAAAGGGAACAGTGTTAGTGAAATATTTAGGAACAGGATGCTATACGCTGGCCTTAAAATTCAATACTGTTTCTATGCAGTCGCGAGGAACAACTAACTGAATGTTGAACGGACTTTAAAGAATGACCAAGTAATTAACAATTCGAAGCATTAATAACTTATATTTCGAAAATGGCTTATTCCACAAAAATTTATAACAAATAAATTATGTGTTTTAAGGAGAGCTACTTTCTCTTGTAGTACGTCTTCGTCTATTGCTTAGCGTTTATTAGTTATACAAGTTTATACATAATTCCTTCCGAATGAAATGGACTTTCTAGGCTATTCCCAGAAAATACAAGATAAATATTTTATTTGTCATGTAAGTATCATTAGTATATGGTGTTTCAATCAAAAGCGTTAGAACCATCTTTTAGAAAATCATCATTTTCCAAAAATGTTCCATGGAAAGAGTAGTTTGAGACGCGGAGGATTTTCCTGAAAATCTTGTGTTGTATCTTTAGAAGATAATGAGTCTAACTACTCAGTGACGCAGTGTTTAAGTAAGATGAAAGCAATATATATATATATATATATATATATATATATATATATATTAAATTAGTTAAAGCCAAATTGTAATTGTTAATTCTAAGAGATGGACAATGCATGGCACGTATATCATTGTTATGAATACGTTGTGTTGACATTATAAATTAAGATTGTTGGACAATAAAAGTTTAATATTTGCAAATAATGTTTATATTATGAAAAATCAATTGAAATTGTGCTATGTAGAAAGAATAAAAGAAAATAAAAATGAATAACTTAAAAAGGAAAATGCGTTAACAAGAGTGCAGGAAAAAATATTACATATGCAATAATAAACTCAACGAGAGATAGAACTATAATAGAAATACGCTAAAGAATGAATTTGTTTTGTAAACATGTTATTTATATCAAAATTTGATATATTTAACTCAGAGAATTTTATATAATTTCTTTCGTTACGCTTAGCACCGGGATCGTAAGTAAACAACGATCAATTTATTTAATTTCTTCAAGCAAAAGTTTTGTAAAGAAGCAGACATCTTGGCAACGCTCAAAGCAAATAATTTAAAATTTAAGGCATACTGCGCAAAATTATATGCAAAAGAGATTATGAATAATAAGTTGTGAAACAATTTAAGAATTATCAAACACAACTACACATTTGAATAAGTGATACTGGAGTACAAAGGTAAATATAGTTCAACATTTTTATTATTCAAATTACCCAAAAGAACATAAAGCACTTTTCAGTGAACATTATTATTATTACTTTTATTATTATTATTATTATTATTATTATTATTATTATTATTATTATTATTATTATTATTATTATTATTGTTATTATTATTGCTATTACTGTTTAAATTATCTTGCCTTGCTCAAACACATAACAAAACTCTAGACGAGAGTAGATTGCTAATAACTGAGCTACACGTATTTTAAAACCACTTAAAATACACCAGACAAACCTATTAAATTAAATTATTAAATTAAGTAAAGCCTTAACGAAATTTTAAAGAATGACATACGATACAACAATCCAACAATTACTGGGAGGAGCTAATATTCCGCCAAGAATCACTTCTGCCACCCCAGGCAGACACGATAATACCAACTGATTATTGGAGCGGTAACTTCAAATTGGGCAATTGCACTTTACAGTGTACGGGACGACAAGATCATCGGAGAACTTCCAGATCCAGAGTCGAGACCAGAACCCCTCAACAAAACCTGTAGCATAAGTTTGGTGTTTATCTGACTTTTCAGTTTTAAGTCATGTCGTTCACGAACACACACACACACACACATATTTTCTAAAAAGGCTTTTTTTTAATCCAGGGGTCTCAAAACATGTATTCCCGTGAAATTTCGGTATCAAATTTTTGGGCGGTATGCAATACTTTCTCTACCTACTACGTAAGTGTAGAAAAAGTAAAAACCGAATTGTGATGTAACAGTTACAAATACAAGGTATATGATAATTCAAACCAATAACTAAGAATATCTCAGAAATTGTTAATGCCACATAAAATTTATTTAACATACATTGAGTGCTTTAATAGATCTACACTTTTTCTGGTAAGGTGGTACATTTTGGAGCAAGATACAATTTTGAACATCCTAAGACTTCTTTCAGCTTCAGTGTTGGCGAACGTGTTGGGCATATGGTGTTGTTAGTTATTCTTTTGTTAGCATATATTCGTGAAAGTAGCATTATAAGCAGTTTGTCTGTGCTGTAAATAAGTTATTATGCAATTAAAGGTAAATGCTTCATGTGTTAAAAATATTTTCTTTTAAAATGGCTCCTAATTTCTCGTTGTGCTATTGCAATGCTTTGTTAAAAACCGCTTGCTGTCTGATAATATTGGATTGGGCAACTTCAGTACAAATTCCAGCAGTATAATTAATGCCATATTCGAGCGGAATTTGTAATGTGCAATGATTTCTAAAGAAGAGCACGAAGTGCAGTTTCGAACACTTTTTACATTTCTGAATATGGGCAATATACATTCGAATGGCTAATTGGTAACTATTCTGAATGCGTTACTGTTCATTACTTTTATTTTATTCATCCATATATTCATTTAACGTAAGAAATATATATTACACTTTATGCTCTCTCAATTGGTTAAACATTTTAAAAATAATTTGGTACAAATTTATAGTTTTTTTTTGTAACCAATGAAAGTTTATTAAAATTAAAACGTGAGATTTTAAGTTATATTTTTCTGTGACTTATCTAAACGTGTTTAGATAAATTATCAGATTTTCTATGAAAATTTGAATAATTGGCCTTTTAAAATAAAGTTATATACATTAGTAGATTTTACGTTTTAATATTATACAAAAGTTAGTAAGAATTTTTTCCATTAAAGAATCTTTGATCCTAAGTTTATTTTTATTATTTTAGATTCCTCGAAAGTCTATGTTTGGAACAAACAGTTAAGAGTGTCATCAGCAAATTTGTCATTGCGGGGAGCATCCGTATCATCTTCCTCTCAGCATTCTACATGATAGTGTCATGAAGGAAAAGAAAAGGCATTAAGGCCTTAACCCTCGTGTTACTGGCAACATTTGTCATCCCACGGTACTCTACGGAGGACAGGCTCCTGTATTTAGAGACGAGAGTATTAGGTCTTACCCCTATCCAGGTGATACGTGCTGCATTTGATTTGGCCGTGATTAGTGGAGTTCATTATGGAAACCATAAGATAAATCTCGGTTCAAAATCTCTCTCAAAATTAAGGCACTCGAGGCACTCAAAATTAAGTTTAAGAAAACCACAAGCACCTTCAGGTGCTAGGGTTCAAGGTTTAAACGAAAAGGAAGTGCAAAATTACAGCAAATACTTGAAAAACTAATGACGGGCTTAGATATTCTTGATAAACCCACATTCACATAGAATATGGACCAGTCAGGCATTGCTTTAAACAACACATCATTGAAAGTAGTGAGTGAAAAGCGAAAACGTGAGGTCATAGCATTAATAAATGTTGAAAAGGGGGAAAATGTGACGATCGTTGCTTGCTGCAGCGCTTCAATCTCCTATATAACACCGATGATAATCTTCAAAAGCGCCCAGAATTCTCAGATGGACTGCCTCCTTGCTTGGTTGATTTTGATTATAATGGACAATCATGGACATCACACGAGTCTAAACGCTTTGGAATACTGTCAAAAAGAACGAATTCGAGCTTTTAGGACTTCCATCCCACAGCACACATGTGCTAGAACCTTTGGATAGAACTTTGTTCAAGCCCTTGAAAGCTCACTATCGCCAAAAATCAGCCGAATGGTTGCATTGGAATCCAAACCAGAACCTCTCAAAGCAGAGATTTAATCCAGTGTTTTGTGAAGTTTTTGGAATGCAGCAGCTTCTGTGGAGGCAGCCAACAAGAGTTTTTGACTGCACTGGAATGATGCTATTTTCAGAGGACATTGTTCCAAAGGAAAAGTTTGCTCCTGTTTGGCTCTTCCAATCTCCTGAAGAAAGTAAGCTATCCCAGAAATACTTTGATGTCACCGTAACCTCTCCACCTGAACCTTCGAAGAAGACGCAGAGAAAATACAAAAGAAACTCCAGAACGTCTTTCTGCTACCCCAGAAAATATAATGCATGACATTCTGAAAACGCCTGAGAAAAAGGCGACCATAAGCAAAAGAAAATTGCTCACTCCACTTCGCCTTACCTCACCCGAAAGCATTAAACCTACTCGAGTTAAATCCTCTTCAGAAGAAGGTTGAAGCAAAGAGCACGATGATGCACACAGGACAAACACCAGCACCAACAAAAGAATACGAGGTGGTTTTTACTTGTTGAACTATTATAGTGCACAATCCATGCTGAGGAGTTACTCGGTACGACGCCAGTCATGTGACGTGTGGTACCAAGAATTGTGTGTCACTGCTAAAGGAAAAAAAACGGTTTGTTTGTGGAAAGTTCCGCTGATTGAATATGTACGTACCAGTGTCAGAATTTCGAAGGTTTTTGAAAATAAAACTTGAATCACTATAATCCGTGTAAAAATTTATATTTTTCTTATTCTTATATAAGCACAATTATGATAATTTGTAATAATGATACATTAGAGATTTTGTTATGTTTGTTTTTACTTTCTCTACTACGTATAGTAAGTAGGGGAAGTATTGTATTCCACCCAAAATTCGATACCGAGATTTCACCGGAAATACATGTTTTGACACCCCCTAAATCCAAAAAAATCATTTTTGGAAACATGTCCGTGTGTGTCTGTCTGTCTGTCTGTGTGTCTGTCTGTGAACAGCATAACTCAGAAACGAACAGTCGGATAAACACCAAACTTGGTATTTAGGTTCAGTATCTTCCAGAGATGCGACACGAAGGTTTTCAAGAAAATCCCTCCACCCCAGATTACTCTTTACATGGAACATTTTTAGAAAAGTTTAATTTTCTCAAAAATAGCTCTAACGATTTTGATTAAAATATCATACGTTTAAGATATTTTTATGACAAATTAAATGTATATCTTGAATTTTCTGGGAATGTCTCTAAAAGTATTCTTCATTGTGAACGACTTTTGCATAACTGGTAAACCATAAGGGATAGACAAAAGTTGACTACACAAAAAATGTAGATGGCGTTAAAATACACAATTTATGTCATACACATTTTTTTGTTGAGTGAACCATTTTAGAGATATTGTTTGTTATTCCCTTAAATTTTTCAATGCTTATTTTCTCAAATGGGAATTCGTTATTCATTTTTTGTTTTGGATATGCAAAGAGTATTAATCTGTGGCAAACGGAATGGTGCTGCACCTAGCAACCAGCTATTAAGAGATATGTATGTGCTTAAAGGCTACTGTATTTCTACATTGCCCTTGTAAATATATATTCCCCTTGCATCTACAAGAAAATTAGCAATAAGATAGAGTCTGCAAATGTTTATCTCGATTAACATGAAGTATATGGAGAATAAGCGTTTGTAAAAATAGTTTGTACAAGAATAGAGAAAGTCATGTGAGTGTAACACATCAGATTTTTTTCATAAAGTAGCAATATGTCATTAAGCTTTTGTCTGTCTCTTATGTCTTACCAATTATAAAGGTCATTCAGAATGAATAGGACTTCACAGGTTATTCCCAGAAAATTGAAAGTGTGCATTTTATTTTTCATGTAGATGTCTTAAACATGTGGTAGCTTAATCAAAATCGTTAGCGTCATGTTTGAGAAAATCAAAAATAGCAAAACATTTTGGGGTATTTTCTTGAAAATCTTCGAGTGGCATCATTGGAAGATGCCCTGGAACTTAAATATAAAGTTTAGTGCTTAATGTATTTCCATTTCTGAGCTATACTCTTGACACACACATACACCCGCCTTTTACCAAAAAAATCTTTTGGATTCAGGGATTCTCAAAACGTATATTTCCGATGAAATGTTTATATCGAATATTTTGGTAGAGTGCTATACCTCCTCCGCTTACTACAGGTAGATAGTAAGGAACTGAGAATTCCTGAAGCAAACTCAGGTTTGCTAAGCATTAGAAAATACATAGGAGATGCATCTTTATAAATTCCGACAGATTAAGTAATTACAAATAAACACTTTATAAAGAACTTCAGGTTCATTATCGATGACGAATGAAACTCTGGAAGCTCCTGAGAAGACCTTGATGTGGTTTACAGGTATCTCAAAGGATGGCTCAGGAGCAGAATGCAGAGTATATGGCATACGGCCAAGATGCAAGAAGTTTTGTCTCTTGGGTTTTCAAACAGAAATTTATGGTATTAATCAATGCATACATGAAAACATAAGTAGACCTTATATTGGTAAACAGATCCTTATCTTCTCAGATAGCTAGGCTGCACTTAAGGCTCTAATTAGTCATAACGTCAGGACTGGTTTTAAACCGCCTAAATATGCTCACAAGCTTGGCAGAACAGAATGAAGTTCAACTCATCTGAGTGCCGGATCATAGTGGCATAGAGGTCAATAAAAAAGCTGATGAACTTGCAAGACAAAGAGCAGCTTCACAGTTTATTGGCCCTAGTCGGCTGTAGAAACATCTCGATGTTTGGTAGAAGAGACTATTAAGAACTTGTCCAAATTAGAACATTATAAAACCTGGCTTAAAACCCCAGGAAACCAACATGGTAAATTTTTTATTAGAAAACCACGTAAGAAAAGAGCTGAAAGCTGACTTAAATATAACAGACTTCAGCTGAGAACAGTTATTGCATTTCTCACACGACATGCTCCGTGAAAAACAATCTTAATATGATGGGAATGTTTCAGGGTAACTTAGACTGCAGATTGTGTAAGAAAGAAACTGAAACAGCCAAGCACATTATATGCTCCTGTTGGCTTACAGGAGATATATTGCTTTTGGGAAAATGTTTTTAGAACTAGAAGAATTTGAAAGCATATCTGTTATGAGATTGTATTCCTTGGTAAAGGGTGCAGGCATAATGAATTGGCTTTAAAACGATACAGATAGCACAATAAGCCCAAGGCTGAAGTGCATCCAGAGCACTAAATTAAAATTAAATTGAGTTTTATTTATGGACGCTCTTTAACTGCTGTAGTCGTTAGCGTCCCATTCTATATTGCGCGTGAAATCCTGGAAATTTTGCTCAGAGTCCTCTTTATCAAGCTTGAGGTTCTTTTACGGTCCAGAGCAATGGGGAACTGCGTACCAAACAAAACAAGATAGGTAAGTAGTAGAGAAAATAAAAATGAGACATGTGTATATGAATATAAATCTATAGTATTTATCAAAGTTTAAAATTTTCATCCAAGAAACCCTACAAATCCAAAGCAATACTTCAAAAACTAGCACAATACTACATATAGAGCAGAGTGACAAGCCCTTGAGGAAGGCGCCTATGTTTTACTAATAGAAACAGTGTTTAACTTTTTATTCTTTACACATTTAAGTGGGCAGGAATGTGAAAAAAAGGTTTAGAAGAGGTGTTAAAAGAGGTTTCGTAGGTAGATCCTGCTGATACTGCTACCAAGATACTGCTATGTGTGGTATGATAGTTGCCAAAAGAATTAAACAGGGCGCGATTTCATCAGAAAAGACTTTCGCAAGGGACTGTACACTCAATCAAACTAAAAGTTGCCAGTCTCTTGAGAAGTTAAATGTTTCCCAAGTCCCTTCGAGTGTGCGCGCGGATCACAACTATAAACTCTCTGCGCTGCTTTGACCAACTCTTACAATACAACTATAGAGCACTGATTTGGACTACCTAAAAACTGTGCTTGGCATGGAGCCGTGGATAACTTCTATGTAAGCAACTCGAGTTTGATTTACTGTAATAGATTGTTATATTTTATTTTTACAACTCGTTTTACTGCAATATAGTTAAGTAATGTTCCTTGTGTTATTTCTTTTTTACTTACAAATATAATTACAATGATTGTGAAATTAGTGGTTCTAAAATTAATTGCACTGGGTGTGAAACCTATCGTGGTTGGACTATTAAATGGACGCCCACATACATAAAAATTAAGAAAACCAGTTATATTTTTACTTTCTTACTACGTATAGTAAGTAGGGGAAGTATTGTATTACACCCAAAAATTCGATACCGAGATTTCACGGGAAATACATGTTTTGAGACCCCCTGAATCCAAAAAAAGCATTTTTGGAAACATGTCTGTCTGTCTGTCTGTGCGTGTGTCTGTCTGTGAACAGCATAACTCAGAAACGAACAGTCGGATAAACACCAAACTTGGTATTTAGGTTCAGTATCTTCCCAAGATGCGACACGAAGGTTTTCAAGAAAATCCTTCCACACCAGACTACACTTTACATGGAACATTTTTCGAAAATTTTAATTTTCTCAAAAATGGCTCTAACGATTTTGATTAAAATATCATATGTTTAAGATATTTTCATGACAAATAATGTATATCTTGAATTTTCTGGGAATATCTCCAAAAGTATTCTTCATTGTGAACGACTTTTGCATAACTGGTAAACTATAAGAGATAGACAAAATTTTACTACACAAAAGATGTCGATCGCGTTAAAATACACAATGTATGTCATATACATTTTTGTTGTTGAGTGAACCATTTTCGAGATATTGCTAGTTATTCCCTTAAATTTTTCAATACTTATTTTCTCAAATGGGAATTCGTCATTCATTTTTTTGTCTTGGATATGCAAAGAGGATATGCAAAGAGTATTAATCTGTGGCAAAGGAAATGGTGCTGCACCTAGCAACCAGCTATTAAGAGATATGTATGTGCTTAAAGGCTACTGTATTTCTATATTGCCCTTGTAAATATATATTCCCCTTACATCTACAAGAAAATTAGCAATAAGATGGAGTCTGCAAATGTTTATCTCGATTAACATGAAGTAGATGGAGAATAAGCGTTTGTAAAAATAGTTTGTACAAGAGTAGAGAAAGTCATGTGAGTGTAACACATCAGATTTTTACTCTTGTATTTAAAATGAAAGGAGGGAACGTTGAGCAGCTCCACGGAGATTTGAACTTGAAACCTCAGCAACAGTAAGCCAACCCTCTACTACTGAGCTAAATTAAATTGAGTTTTATTTATGCATGCTCTTTAACTACTATGGTCCTTAGCGTCCCATTCTGTATTGGACGTGAAAGACCGGTAATTTTGCTCAGAGGCCTCTTTATCAGGATTGAGGTTCTTTTACGTGTCGTAAATCTACCACATGGGACCACCGGCTTTACTTTCCTACCGAAGGAAGCCATGCTAAGGATTTTTCGCCCGAAAAAAATCCATCGCCCTGCGCCGGGTTTGAACCCGGGACCTCGAAACTTAGAAGCTAGAATGTAAGGCAGTGTTTTATAGTAGAACGCGCTATGAATGCCAGAGTAATTATATTGTAAATTACAAAATAATTGTTTAACCAGCTTTGTGTGTGCAATGTTATTATGTACACGTACTTTTAGATGTTTGTTAACTATAAGGACTTGTTAGGAAATAAGATTGCACTATCTACTGAAACTGAGAATAGAATTTGGGTAACAATAAGTCACCAAGAAGAGAAAGCCGGAAGTGAGGTCACAGGGTAGCGTGTCTTTTTTAAAAATGTAGGGAATATCTTCCCTAGAGTATATGTGTCGGTAGTAGTGATTGACTGACCAAAAGAGACGCTAAAGTTTACGCATTTTGGTAACCAATAAGAATTATGCTACAATGTTTAGGCAATTCGAGACGAAAGAGTACATATTCTCGAGCCATGATGAAGATCACACAGTTTTGAAGAATCTCTCACGAGGTACACGTCGAAGTTAGTTACAAATGTAAAGTACGTGAAATAATTAGTGTACGGTAACTTAAAGGACTGTAGTTACGTTTAGAAATATAACAGTTTCAGTCAGGCGTGTAGAAAAATTAAATATGCAAATTATTACTTAGAACTAAGCGTGACGGCAATAAAAATCTACAATTCAGATGTTCTACATGAGTGTTATCTTTCAGAAACAAATCTTTTCCGTTTACACACCCTGGTTAGAGATACGTGATCGACTGAATTACAATAGCTAGCCGTAGGACAAACAACCCAAATGTAAAAAATAATTAAACAATTCGCGCCCGATAAATAAAGATAATAAAAGTCACTGAGATACTGCGATATACGGTGACTACTACACCACGGAGGACGACTACTGAGCTAAGAGTGCTGCAGTAAGCGTGACACTGAAATGAGCTTTAGTCATACTCTACTTGAGAAACATAAATAAATAAATAAATAAATAAATAAATAAATAAATAAATAAAGAGTGAAAACCTTCTGTTTGAAATCTCGAATATAAATGATTTTCTCGGAAGACTTTTGTGTTTAAAGTCGAGTTCCGCATTATAACTACAAGAATACATGCAGCCTTGTGAACAAAGCCTGGCTGTCCCGAGCGCTCACGGAAGTACCCGATTCGAGCTCCATCCTCACACGCCGGCCAGTTTCAAGTTGACCGAGTGTATATTCCTGAAGGACGCGGTCATCAGATGTTTATGAAATGTCTCACCTAGATAAAACATAATAGTAACTTGCCATGTGATATCTCCCACACTTCAGCTTTGAATGACAATCAACCATACTCGCAGGTTTCTCCCAGATGCTGTTTTCTCTGAACGTATGTTTCAGTGCAACAAAAACTCTAATGCGCTGCATACACATGAATTTGTACAAACCGTTTTTACTAAAGTCATTTTTCTATCCACTTCTTGTTAGTCAACATAAATGTTTCCAAAAAATGTTTTTTATTACACCTTTCGCTGTACGTACAAAGTGTATGCAGGATACTGAAGCAAATCTTTAGAAAGCGGCTCGCTGTATGATGACTTTGAAGCATTTTTTGCATGGCCTTAAGAAAAAAAATGCAGCAACATAGCATTTGAAAAAGGATTAACATTTTTGAAAATTCAAACCAATAGTAAAGAACATCTCAAAGTTATTAGTGCCACAAAAAACTATATTACATAAACTGTTTGTTTTAATGAGATATACTCGTACATTGATACGTAGTTATTGGTGGGAAGACATAATTAAATATAGAAGTGATAGCAAGATAAATAATTACAGTAATTATTTTTCGTATTTTAAATCAATTTATAATGTAATCTAACGTTTACTTAATTACTACTGTAGAAAAAATTTAATTCTTTAGTTCAAAAGTCGACGACTCTCATCAAACAGAATATTTTATTCAACATTAAAATTTATCAGCTAATTAACTGGTGCTATCCCTTCAAACTACACTCACGCATACCCTGAGATAAAGAACTCATAGCTATATCTACCACTGAAGCAGCTGGCGGTCTACACAACGCAGAATGAGCTAGGAGATGCTGATCGACAACGAAGTAACATCAAACGTTATCAAAATTAATGCAACATTGATTGAAGCAAAGGAGACGGATTCACAATTTGTTCATAACCATAACTGTTACGCAGCAGGTCCTATTTCACATTTTCAGAGCTATCGGATTCTAAAATTTTGTGAACATCCTAAATGTGTCCCTGTCCCTAATATTCGTGTAATGAAATCTAGATGGATTGTTCGAGAAACACTGCAAACCAGCCATGCAATCAGCTGACGTATGAATAAACGTCAACATTTGAAACTTGAACACAAACCGTCCTGAATGGGTGGGGTTTACCACTACCAGTGACGTTTTCCTCCTCCTTTTCTTTCTTTGTATTATTTTACTATTTCTCCACGCTTATCTATTGGAGAGAGGATGTATTGTAATCTCCTTAAAAATTCGATATCGAGATTTCACCTAAAACACATGTTTAGCCCCTCGAACTTCAAAACATTAGTTTTACAAAAACCTTTGTGTTTTCTAAGCTTGATGTATTTTAAGGGGAGATAAAATGGCGAAAGTTTCCAAAAATCTAATGTGTTACGTTCACTTAAGTTTCTCTAACCTCTCTCGCTTATTAGTGAATACATAAATACAATTTATTACTTTCTCTACTACGTATAGTAAGTAGGGGAAGTATTGTATTCCACCCAAAAATTCGATACCGAGATTTCACCGGAAATATATGTTTTGAGACCAAGAGTAGGGAAAGTCATGTGAGTGTATCACATCAGATTTTTTATTTCTTGATCATTCGTTTAAGCTCCTTTCAACATTCAGTTGTTTCTCGCGATTGCGTTGAAAGGGTACGTAATTTAGCGTCCAGTTCTTAAACATTTGACTATTGCTGTTATTTTTGTATTATAACGAAATATATAATTAGCTATATTTGCAAAGGTGCATTTGCATTAAAATGTAGTAGATAGAAAAATAAGTTCTAATAAGAATGGTTTGTATACCCTCTAGTAAACGGATGTAGAAAAAATCGTGTGTATGTATCACATCAGATATTTTACTTTCTCCACCACGTACCTAGTAAATAGAGAAGGTATCGCATGCCAACCAAACATTTGATACCGAGTTTCACTGGAAACATATTTCGAGGCCCCTGAATACAGTAAAGGTAGTTTTAGAAAAGGTGTTTGTATGACTGTGAAAAGCATAACTCAAAAATAAGAAATCGAATAAATACCAAACTTTATATTTAAGTTCCGTTCCTTCTAAAGATGCGAACGGCAACAGTATTTCAAGAAAATTCTCCACCCCAAACTACGCTTTGCAACGAAGTTTTTCGAAATTATTGATTTTCTGAAAAATAACTAATGGTTTCGTTTAAAATAACATATATTAAAGATATTACATGACAAATAAAAAGTATACTTTGAATTTTCTTGGATTAGCCTTAGAAGACCTCTATATTCAGAAGGAATTTTGTATAACCTTGTATAACTGGTATGCGTTAGCGATAGATGTAAAAGTGCTACACAAAAATGTAGATCTCGTTAAAACACATAATTTATTTCAAAGAACATTTTTGTGTCATCAGCCATTTCCGAAATATCCGTTGTTAATGTTTCGTTTTCTTCAATATTTTGTTATTCTTTTTACGTCCCATCGATTTTAAGTTATTTCTCGCGATTGCATGGAAACAGTATGGAATCTTAAGGCCAGCATATAGCGTTGAGTTCTAAAACCTTTGACTAATGCTTTTCCGTTTGTATACCAAAGAAATGTGTAATGTAGCTATTTCTGCAAGTTTTATCTGGTTTAAAATGAAGTAGGTAAACTTTCGTAAGAATAATTATTATATCCACTAGTAAACGATAGAGGGTAGAGAAATCATGTAAATGTAACACAAAATATTGTTAATACGATAATTGCTCTTTTAACTAGAACATGGTATAATTGAGAAAAATATCTTATCTTCCACCTTAATATAGAACCTATTAGATAAAAGTAGGTCAGTAGGCTTACAAGACACTCTACATACTGTTAAAATTATAGTCTAATCTCCTAAATTAATTTATGAGATAATGGGTCAAACTGAACACATTTAACATTGGTGGGACAAGGTTTTAAATCTCCCTTAGTCCAGAATCTTCTACGCAACGAAGGCCAAAATGTTAAAGAAATTTCCCCACTCCAAATACCCTCTACTTTATTTTTGCTTTTAAATGTTCCCTTGTTTTTCCTGGTTTACTATTACCGTGTTTTCTCTGGTTTACTGTTTGCCGCTTATTGCTGCAATTGCTGTTACACATATACTACACGCATTCACCATGCCTAGATTCGAATCCGGGATCCTCAGCTTGGCGGAGCGCCGAAGCTATACACTCTAGCGACCACGGGTACGAGGGCCGGCATTCTGAGAAAAAGTTCCGTTATTATAGGTCATAACAATTGCTTGAGGCAGTATTTTTAACACTGTCATTTCAGTCTAATTATAAAATATACAAATTCAATAACAGCCCATCATGAAGCAATATGTGTATGCAACAATATATAAAAGTGTATATTACAGTCATTGCATATGTTTATATTATTGTATACATGTGTAATAATGTTATGTGAATGTATTACGTAATTTAATAATGTAGAAGCTGTGAGAATAATAGGTTAAAAGTTGCTAACAATGAAGTAACAATTGAGGTAACCTTGAGGCCATAATGAATTTGAAAGTTTAATGGTACTTGTGATTCTTGGAAATAATAATGTAATTTTTGTGTCAGTTTATAAAATAGCCAATCAACAACTGGAAAAAGCTTTAGTTAAATGAAAGTATTCTATTGGACTGGGATTAACCAATCAGAAACTAAAATGGAGCAAAATTAACAAATTCAGAAGTCAGTTGCCAGCAGACAGCGTTCCTAACCGGACGCGAGACGCTCCTCGAGAAGTTTAATACGTATTCAGTGTGGGACAAAAATAGTTTACATGTTAAAAAGCGCAGGTAATTAATAAAAAAAAAATCTCACAGCTCTCTTTCTATATCAGTGAAGTGTTATATAAATCGTGTCAAGCATTCATAAAAGGAGTTAAGTAAAGTTATAATCTGTGTAAGCCTACGTTCTTCAGTCGCACCACTCCCTGCTAAGACATTCATGTCCCTAAAAAAATATTAATACTGACGCAGCCGAGGCAAACCTAAATATATAATATTTAAAGAAAACAAAAATACAAACTTGATTCTTGAACATTGGGGCGAAGGCTACTGGAAACTTTTTACCATACGTGCGGTTGCAACTACTTCGGCTCCCCAACAGTCGAAATGGAATACAACTACTCCTAAAATAAACCTTCTTTATGCTTCAAATGCCATCTGCACGGCATGAAGCAGGGGTTACAGGGATGAGACCTTGAAGCCTAACTGTTCGCCTTTCTGTGTGAGAGCGGCGGTTAGACTGGACGGCACCCTAGTGCCATCTGCACAGTATGAAGCAGGGGTTACAGGAATGAGACTTAGAAGGCTAACTGTCCATCACATGTCGTTCAAAGAGATACCACCAACAGATTCGTCGCGATATGACCAAGGAATTAAAGCGACGTAAAATAAAATAGAATAAAAATAAGAAAAATTGCCTCAAACAAATTTGATAAAAATGTCATACATTTGAGATAATTACATCACAAATAAATCGTATATTTTATGAAATCGTATGTATACGTTGTAAAATCCTTTTCATTCTTATTGATTTTTACGAAATTTTTTGCAGAATAAATCTATATTTTGTTTGAAATATTGAATTTTAATCAAATAACTTACTGTAACATTAGATTTTATCGAAATGTTCGTTCTTTCATGTTTATTTTCCCCGAACGAAGTGAGGCAGTATTTTAATACTTAAATGATATCAATCTGATTATATAATATTAAAAAAATAACAGCCTGCCTTAAAGCAATATGTGTATAATATATAAAGTGTATATTACAATCATTGTATTACGTTTATTTTATTACGTACATGTATAATAATGTTATGTGAATGTATTTCGTAGTTTAACAATGTAGGAGCTGTGAGAATAGAAGAAAGCTGCTTTCCGTAGCAAACAGAACTACAAAGTAGAAGCCAAAAGTTGCTAATAATGAGGTAATCTTGAGACAACAAATTAGAAAGTTTAATAATGCCACTAATAGTTCTTGGAACAATAATAATGTAATATTTAAAGCAGTTTATAAACAGCCAATCAAAAAACTACAAAAAGCTTAAGTTAAATGAAAGTATTCTATTGGAGTAGGATTAGCCAATCAGAAACTTGAAACAGAGGAAATGTACAGATTCAGGCGGGAGACGCTACAAGAAAGCATACCCTAGCAGTTAGTTTGGTACAGGACAGTGTGAGATATCAAAATTCATTGCAGAGAGAATAATATAAAGTTACCTGTTAAAAGTGTAATTAACAATCTCTCAGCTCTATAGTAGTATACATCAGTGAAGTGTTATTTAATCGTGTAAAGTATAAATAAATGGAGTGGAATACAATTATAATTTGTGTAAGCCTTGTTCCTTAACCGTAACAGCGCTCCTAAGAGATATGTGCTTTACAAATTACTATTGACGAAGCCGAGGCATACATATATAATATATAAAGAAATAAACATTAAAATAAAAAGTTGGTTCTTAAACGTGGGGTGAAGGCCACCGGAAAAGTAAATGTGGGGCGAAGGCACCGGAAACTTTGTACTGTATCCGGGGCGAATACTCCAAGAAACATATCCCCCGCAAATTCGTGCCTAAACGTGGTGCAACCACAGCAACAATAAAACCCCTTCAAGTTTGGCTAACATACGTGGGGCTACAACTACATAAAGTTTGGCGCCCAACGTGGGGCAGCATCAACTGTCTCACATACTTCAGAAGTCATCCATGAACGTTTGAGCCTAAGTTATTCTACCTACGCAGCTATGAGCGAGCGTCACATTGTGTTTTCCTGTTGTTAGTGTGTTTCGAAATCTTCAAAACCAATCAAGTGAAGTCAAGTCACTGATTTGGTTTTTGAATACGAGAAATGTTATGGCAGCCAACATCCATCACCAATTGTGTGAAGTGGATGGGGAAACAGTAATGCGTGACAATGCCAGCTATACACAGCCAAACTTAAGATTTGATCGGATCATTTCGTTGGGAACAATTTGGCCATCCTCACTACCGTCCTGATTTGCCACCAAGCAATTTTCATCTGTTTCTTCATCTGAAGAAATTCCCTGGTGGGAAACATTTCAACGCCAATGATGCTGTGAAACAAAAAGTGCAGACTTGGATTTCATCGCGCGCGGCATCATTCTTTGACTAAGAACTATGTGGAGAAGTAGTGTAAGGTGTAAGGTAATGAATGACAATAAAGCATTTGGAAAATAAAGTTCTGTCATATTTCAAAAAAATTGTCGGTGCTTATTTGAAAGACATGCCTCGTAAGTAGTGTTTAACGCCCATTCTTAATATAAACGGCACCACAGGCGGTGGAGACTGGTGATACGTGAAAGCTAAGTGATTCTATTTTTCTTTTCTTTCTTCACATGAGCTCATGGCTCAGAAAAGTAATGTAATTTAAACCGCTGACAGTCACACTAGTCTCATCCTTCATTGTTACCTTCGAGTTATATAAAACACGAAGTGTGTGTTACCTAATTAAACTATGGATACTTGAGTAGCGATAATGGGCAAGTTAAGTCTGTTTGCGCTTTTGCAAATGGACGCATTTTTTGTACCTTCATATTGTAATTAGTAGCATTATAGAAATCGAGTAGAAGAAAAATTTAAATTTAATTATAGCTTAAACGTTGAGAAAAACCTGAGGCAGCTGCCTCATGCATAGAGCTGATAATCTACCGCAGAGGAAACGTCTAAGAAGAAGCGAGAGGAAATCCAATGGTTACGCCTTAAAGACCGGAAAGTTTTTGTTCTTCGTTTCATTTTTGTTACTGAAAGCAACATTTATTAACTTAAAAATCTGATGTATTACACTCACATGGCTTTCTCTCCTCTTGTACAAACTACTTTACAAACGCTTATTCTCCATATGCTTAATATTAATCGAGATGTATATCTTATTGCTAATTTTGTTGTAGATGCAAGGAGAATTGGTAGGCTTTAAGCGATAGTCAATAATTATAAGAGTGGTTGCTATGTGGAATATTCCATTGCCTTTGCATTACCAGGACCAAAAAACGCGTTCCCATTTGAGAAAAAGTATAAGTATTGGAAAATTTAAGCGATTAACAAGCAATATCTTAAAATGGTTCACTCAACAAAATAAATGTATATGACATAAATTGTGTATTTTAACGCGATCTACATTTTTTGTGTAGTAAACGTTTGTCTATCTCTTATGGTTTACCAGTTATGTAAACGTCGTTCACAATGAAGAACACTTTTGGAGACATTCCCAGAAAATTCAAGATATACATTTTATGTGTCATGAAAGTATTTTAAATATATGATATTTTAATCAAAATGGTTAGAGCCATTTTTGAGAAAATTAAAATTTTCGAAAAATGTTCCATGTAAAGGGTAATCTGAGATGGGGGGATATTCTTGAAAATCTTCGTGTCGCATCTCTGGAAGATACTGAACCTAAATACCAAGTTTGATGTTTATCCGACTGTTCGTTTCTGAGTTATGCTGTTAACAGACAGACAGACACACATACAGACACACACACGGACATGTTTCCAAAAATGTTCGAATTTTTGGGTGGAATACAATATTTCCCCTAATTACTATACGTAGTAGAGAAAGTAAAAAAGAGAGCCAAATGCTGAACTTTGTTTATGAAATTAGAATATCTGGAAGGTTTTTCGAGATTAAGAATTATTATCGAATGTTAAAGCTCAGTAGTAAAAATATATTTTAAACAAAACAGTGCGATTTAGGGATTTTTATAAAAGCTGGGAGAGAAAGCCAAAGTTTTTGTTAGTGCATTGTATATTAAATCTACACAATTTAAAAGAGCATTTAATTAGAGTGCTACTAAATTGAATAGGGGGGTCTATACGTCTTTGCTCTTTGTTCTTTATATTAATTTCTATAGCTCCCTATAACTGCTATGGTCATATTGGGGGCTAAAACATTTGGTTGTGTTGAACTTTTTAATTTCTCTACTACGTATAGCAAGAAGGGAAATTATTGCATTCCACCTAAACATTCGATGTCAAGATTGCACAGGAAATATATTATATATATATTAAGCCCCCTGAACCCAAAAAGAAACATTTTAGAAGATAGTCCGTGTGTGTATCTGAACAACATAACGCAAAAACAAAATGTTTTATGTTCAGCCCATTCCAAAGGTGCGAAACGAAGATATTCAAGAAAATCCCACTACCCCAATCTGCCCATTACACATAAGAGTTTTAATACTTTTTATTTTCTAAAAATGGCTCCAGCAATGTTTATTAAAATACCTTATATATATTTGCATTACAAATAAAATGTATATCTTGAATTTTCTGGAAGTAGCTTGTAAAGTCATTCATTAGGAAGAAATTCTGTATAATCTTGTATAACTGGTAAACGTTAAGCGATAGACGAAAATCTACTACACAAGAAATATAGATATCTTTAAAACATACAATTTCTTTCAAATAACTTTTTTTATGACATCAACCATTTCCGAGATTTTCGTTATTGATGTTACGAATTGTTCAATATTTCATCATTCTTTTAAAGTCCTGTTAACTTAGTCCTGCTAGGCAGAAAAGGCAAGCTTTAGTAATAGTTAGTTTACCCTTAATAAACGATAGGGGGTAGAGAAAGTCATATGAATGTATCACAACAGATTTTTTTACGTTAGGTTACCGTAGGTCTTTTTCAAACGTATCTTCTACACGCACATTCACTCTCACGTCCACTGTTTATGACTCTGGAGGATGGAGAATAATGCTATTTTAAAAATGTTGGCATTTCCCGACCGGGAAATGAACCTGGGCCCTCCGGGTAAGCAGTCAGCTCGCTGACCACTTGACCACGGAAGCGATTCTGTACTTTGTTTAATTTCTCTATGATGGACAATAAGAGTTTGTGTTAAAATATTTAGAACCTTTAGCTTTTAATACACCACGCAGCTTCTGGGAACTGGAAATATTCAATATGCCTTCATTTTGAAGATTAGGTATACTGAATGGAAAAGATGGTTGAACACAGTTGTTTATGTTAGTACTGACAAATCCCGTCGCACCCTCTGCCAGTGTTAACTTCCTCTGCTTCTTGACTGTAATTCAAGCAACTAGATTGACCGAACTGCCGAAAGGTAACAAACATTACAGGCTACTTGTCCATGATCTCATTAGCAAATACCATTAAGGTGATGTTTCATTGAAGTTTGTCGTAAAAATATAATGTAATAAAAACTTACAAATAATATCGCTGATCTCGTAGCTGTCACCAGTATAACAATACGTGCAAATAATTCTTCACCTCTTCCTCTAGAAGGCCAAATTGTATTATATTATATTGACTAAGCCTTTCTTGGTGTAACCAATCGTAATGAAACACTTTCGTATCGACGGTATCCGAACCACCCCCTCATTTCATATAGATCGTAACATCGTTCATTGGTTCGTTTTTATGTCTCTAAATTGATTTTCAGGCCAGTCACATAGTGAACTGATATCGCTGCTTGGAGTCCATGTTTGGTTACTTGAAGGCACACTCGCTTCCATTTATGCCGTCACCGCAGCTTTTGGAGGCATTCTATTGGCCTTCACAAGTGGAGTATGTATAGCAAAGAGGAGATGTGTGTATTTGCTTACCTTTATGCGCAAGCAGCGGCGTTCTACTTTACGTGCGCAATTCTGGATTATTTGCATATGAATTTGTAACTTTAAGCAATAGATTTACTCGTCATCGGTTACAATAACCATGTTTAGATATATAACTGAATAAAAACCTTTGCACATTAAACTATTGCACGAAAAAATATTTTTATTAGTAGATTAGATTATTTTAACTATCTGTCCAATCTCCATTCTTGTCCAATGTCTGATTTAGTTGCCTAGATACTAAATCCCTTAAGTGCTGAAGGAACTCTGACTGTAAACGCAAATGTTACCACATTTCATGACAGTGTTCCCAGAGGCGAGTGGTTAGACCGCTCGCCTTTCACCGAGGCTGCCCGGGTTCAATCCCAGGGACCCACATGTGGGATTTGTGGTGCGGCGTCTGGGCGGGTTTTCTCCGGGTTCTCCGGTTTCCCCCGCCATTCACTCCACCAACTGCTTCATCATCACCTTTCCTTTCATCCATTTCACCATCATTTCGTTTCATCTACTTCCTTCCTCCCATACCAGGCATCGGGCCGATCACCCATCCTGGATATTCTGTCTGATCTATGAATGTCTGCTCCTCGACGGACCTCTGACCCCAGACACCCGCCTGTAAGTCCTGGGGGTGTAAGTCCTAAATAAGAGAAGGTTAAACAGAGAAAGAAGAAGTTCCCAGAGGGTGACGAGTGATTCAGTGCATAGACAGCTAAATTAGGTATTGAACAAGAATAAAGAACGGACAGATTGTTTAAATAATGTCTAGCAAATGTGTCCGCTTTGAGAGAAGAAAGTATAATGTAGCTCATATACATACTGAGGCTTTCACGGTCGGCGTCATGGCTAATAATTGAATTGCTACTATCCGGGCTTGTAGGTGGTCTAAATGGCTAGAGAGCTCTGATCACCGCAACAAATGAATCACCTCACCCTGAAGATGCCAAGCGCTGTACTTGGTGAAACGTCGGTATCTCCGATGCCTTCTAGACCACGACCTACAAGCCCGGATAGTAGCAATTCAATTATTAGCCATAATGTAGTTCAGTTTCACATTATGCTACCATTAAAAGTATTGTCTTCCGTGAGATATTTTCGAGGATTATATTTAGTTATATATTTAGAATTGTATACGTAAAACACGATGCCAATGTATGCGCGAAAAGGTAAATAGATACGCACACTCCTCCTTGCTATGCATACTCCCACTGTGAAGGCCAGTAGAATGCCTCCCAAAGCTGCGGTGACGGCATAAATAGAAGCGAGTGTACCTTACAGAGGGAAAAACAGTATTGCTATCTAAGGCAATGGACCACTTTTCATGCAAGTCAGTCTACATTTCCTAAGGATTTCTTGTGCTTTCAACAGTTTTGGACTATGAATCTTCTGACAGTTAACTAGTTAATGTATCTAACTAACGGATATCCCCAAGGGAAGAAACTATTAACTTCCATCTGCTCTGTCTTTTTCGCTCTACTGAAAATTTTCTCCGGGTGACATGCTGCATGCTTTATATTTTTGTCTATAGTGAGCACATTTATCTGTTATGCCTCTAAAAATTACGAAAATATCAGCTTATGGAGAAATTTGTGCAGAAAATAATTTAGCTTTTCTTACCTAATAGTACCCATAGATAACATGTCTAAATCTTCACGTTTTTATTCAAATATTTTTAAATTTTTTTCACATGTTTTTCTGTCACAATTATTGCTGTGTTATAAATTTTATGCAGATATCTTTAATATTTTTTGGAAAAAATTATTTTACTTTTATTATACTAATTAATTCGCTGTTAAACCCGATGTAGAAATCTTAATTTTGAAAAAGCTGAAATACTGCCACATTATTTAATACAGAGCTCACATATAGATTTTTACTTTCTCTACTACGTATAGTAAGTAGGGGAAGTATTGTATTCCACCCAAAAATTCGATACGAGATTTCACCGGAAATATATGTTTTGTGACCCCTGAATCCAAAAAAAGCATTTTTGGAAACATGTACGTGTGTGTGTCTATGAACAGCATAACTCAGAAACGAACAGTCGGATAAACACCAAACTTGGTATTTAGGTTCAATATCTTCCAGAGATGCAACACGAAGGTTTTCAAGAATATCGTACCACCCCAGATTACCCTTTACATGGAAAATGTTTTGAAAATTTTAATTTTCTCAAAAATGTCTCTAACGATTTTGATTCAAATATCATATGTTTGATATTTTCATGACAAATACAATTTATATCTCTAATTTTCTGAGAATGTCTCCAAAAGTATCCTTCATTTGAACGACTTTTGCATAACTGGTAAACCATAAGAGATAGACAACATGTTACTACACAAAAAATGTAGATCGCGTTTAAATACTCAATTTATGTCATATACATTTTTTTTGTTGAGTGAACCATTTTTGAGATATTGCTTGTTATTCCCTTAAATTTTCCAATACTTATACCTTTTCTCAAATTCTTATTCATTTTTTTTGTCCGGGTAATGCAAAGAGAATGGAATACTCCACATAGCAACCAGCTCTTAAAATATTTGACTATCGCTTAAAGCCTAGCAATTCCCCTTGCATCAACAGGAAAATTAGCAATAAGATTAACATCTCGATATCTCGATTAACATGAAGCATATGGAGAATAAGCGTTTGTAAAAATAGTTTGTACAAGAGCAGAGAAAGTCATGTGAGTGTAACACATCAGATTTTTTTACTCTGCTGGTTGCTTCATATAGCAACAATGTTAAATGTTTAAATATAATTTTTGTAACCACCTATACCCAGTTGTCGAAATGATTATGCATATCTTGAGTAATTTCAAAGTGCAGCAAAACCATACGCCAGTTTTTAAGTTCATTCTCTCTTGAGTTACTACTGAAAATTTAAGCAACAGTGGTTACAAACAACATCTCATGAAACATTTTAATGCGCGCAAACGTAAGAAGAATCAAAGTCGAGAAAAAGGCATTGAAATAAAATACAAGTCAAGAGGCCGAGTACTCAGGGCATTTAAATATTAAAGTGTTGAAGCTTTAAAACGCCATGAGAGCAGAAAATATACTATATAATTGAAGGTAAAATTTCAAAGTATTTTTACATAAAAATTAATTTTTGAACTTTTGAAAACTTTGATAAAATTTCAGCTAAATACACCCTTAATGCGACACATTGATAAAACTGTACGATTAGAAATAAACTGGCATTAATCTCTTAAGATATTGAGGTTATAGAAATGAAATTTTGGGTCAATATATACAACTTAATTAAGCATACCTATAGCTTTTCAGTTTTACTCGTTTTATCAAAGCATTCCAATAGTCTATTAAATATTTTAAGAATAAAAAGATTTTTAATGCACCTATTCTCAGAACATACAACGCTAAATATATGTTCCATATACATTAAAATAACGTGTTATATTTAGAAATAATTTTAAAATGGTTGTTTATTTATACGAAATTAATGTACTAATTTCCATATGTACCAAACCTAAATTTCAAAAACGTGTTGTACCATATATCTTTATTTTATATTTTACAAAATAGAGTCAAGTTTCTTTCCTCTTTGGTTTCATAAAAAAATGCGAGTTTCGAGAAAAAAAATCTGATGTGCTACATTCACATGACTTTCTCTAACCTCAATCGTTTATTAGCTTGTATACAAGTTATTCTTGTGAAAATTGATTTGTCTACTTTATTTTAATCTAGATAAAGCTTTGCAGAAATAGCTACATTATACATTTTTTTGGACAAATGTTCAAGAAGAAAATGTTAAGACGCTATCTACTGGACTTAAAATTCCATACTTTATCCATGCAATCGCGAGAAACAACTCAAAATGGAATTTAAAGAATGACGAATTATTGAACAATTTTGACCATTAATAAGGGATATGTCTGAAATGGATGATGCCACAAAAATATTTTTTGAAATAAATTGTGTGTTTTAAAGAGATCTCATTTCTTGTGTGGTATGTTTTCGTCTCTCGCTTAAAGTTTACCGGTTATACAAAATTACACAAAATCCCTTTTGAATGAAGAGAAATTCACAGGTTATTCGTAGTAAATTCAATATTATGTATTTTAATCAAAATCTTTAATCATTTTTTTAGAAAATCACGAAATTTCGAGAAATGTTCCATGTAAATCGTAGTTTGGAGTAAGGAGACTTTTTTTGAAAGTCTTCGTGTCGCATCTTTGAAGGGTACTGAACGTAAATACCAAGTTTGGTATTTATCCGACCTGTAGGTTTTTAGTTATGCTGTTCACACGCCCATAACGTTTTCTAAACATGTTTTTTTTAATTAAAGGGACCTCGAAACATGTATTTACAGGGAAACCGTGGTAGTGTGGCAATTAATACCTTCTCTACCTACTATGTGGTAGGGAATGTAAAATGTATTAAAAGTTCAATGTTAAAACGTATAGGAACCTAAAACGAATATTTGATGATTCCCAAAGAGTCTGTTTAGACTACGCTCACGAGGGGAAAACCAAAACATTACTAAAGAGCATATGTCGAAGTAGGAATAAAGGAAAGGGACCTGAAAGAGGAAAAAATGGAGATAGAGATGCGAGAAATTGTAGAAGAATCCCAGAGATTGCGCCAGCTGTAAAAGACTTCCTGTACAACGCTACCATAAAACTTATATGTCAATGAGTTAAACACGTAAGAACGCCTACTCTACGAGTGCAAAGTCTAGCATATGAGATTTAACCTTGAACAAATATTAAAACCTTAGGAACGCACTAATGCGATAATCTTCAGCGTGACCAACATTGATTTCGAGTTCAATCACACAGCAATTACCCTTTGTATTTGCGCATGCTTAATAACTCGACTTGGTTTGATTAGGTATCACAATATAAATCGCCATATTTCAATTTATCACAATTCGGTGTAGAGTTAACCTACACGTTATATTGCCAGCCTTGCTTTCTTTGATCTAAAACGTTACTCTTTTATGTAGTGTAACCTACATAAAGTTTAAATGGTGGAAAGTATGAATTCAGAAGGAACTAAAATGGAAGAACCAGGTGAAATTACAGAAGCAGCAGAAAGTATAACACTGGAAGTACTTACCCAAAAACTCCAGAGAGTAATATGACATAGCATTTAATCCTTTCATTGGCTAGTGTAACGCAAAACATGTTAAAGTAATTTCATTGAAAATGACTGCTAGCAATCAACAAAAAATCAAAACGTCTAATATCTCGCTTTTTTACCCCATTTATCTTGTTTGAAGAACTCGTTCTAAAGTTTTCTGTTAGTTTCATTAAATCAGTATAATGTTATTGATATTTTACAAATTTAAGGGCTGCCTAAAAATAGTATATGCCACACGTGTTAAAACTGGTTTTATCCCTTTTGTCATAATCTACTATTAAGAAAAAGTGAGTCTTTAAGGTTACACAGTTCCATATTATGAGCCCCATAATCATTTTCCTTCGTTATTATTCCTTTTAGTTACTTTAGATATCTGTAAGGTGATTTTTTCTGACTTTTGAACCCTTTCTGCAACTATTTCTCAAGCTCAAGAAGGATGATATTTGTAATTCAACATTTGTCTATGCTATTTTCACATGTTCAGTGACTAATTTGAGGCAATTCTCCAATGTCTGGAATCCAAACAAAGCGCTTATGTTTGTTTTTGAAAAATCTGATGTGTTACACTCACATGACTTTCTCTACTCTTGTACAAACTATTTTTACAATCGCTTATTCTCCATATGCTTTGTGTTAATCGAGATCCTAATCTTATTGCTAATTTTCTTGTACATGTTAGAGGAATTGGTAGGTTTTAAGTCATAGTCAAATATTTTAGGAGCTAGTTGCTATGTGGAGTATTCCATTCTCTTTGCATTACCAGAATAAAAAAAATGAATAACGAATTCCCATTTAAAAAAAAGTAAAAGTATTGGAAAATTTAAGGGAATAACAAGCAATATCTCGAAAATGGTTCACTCAACAAAGAAACATGTAAATAACATAAATTGTGTATTTTACCGCGATCTACACTTTGTGTAGTAAAGTTTTGTCTATCTCTTATGGTTTACCAGTTATGCAAAAGTCGTTCACAATGAAGAATACTTTGAAGATATTTCCAGAAAATTCGAGATATACAATTCATTTGTCATGAAAATATCTTAAACATACGATATTTTAATAAGAGGGGTGTCTGTGACAGGTTCTCTCAGCTCTAGGACCGTCATTAGTGCTAGACCGGTCAGGTAGCGTCAAAATGGTCATGTTTCAACTTAAACCTCACGTACTGTAGGTGTGTGTTTGAAACCCATCAAGATATTCACACACCAGAAAATCCAAGAGAAGGTAGCTTGAGTGATAGAATAACGGAATTGTTATAGAAACAGAAACATTGGTATTAACAACTTTATGTGGTGTAATGTTATATTGTTTATATCTAAGGCAATATACATTATAAGGACCTCTGATTTAAATTCTGTAGCGAGATTTCTCTTGAAATACATGTTTTGAGGTCCCAAAATAAAAACACATTTTAAGAAAAAGCTCCATGTGTGTTCGAACAGCTAAACTAAGAAAATAAATGTCGATTAATAACAAACTTCCAAAGATGGGGCACGACGATTTTCAAGGGAATCTCCCACAGTGAACTACCATTTCGATATAAAATTTTTATTATTAAAAATTAGTGTAACGATTTTGATTAAAACACCGTACATTTAAGACATTTTTCATGACAAATGAAATCTGTATTTCAAATTTTCCGGGAATGGCTTCTGAGGTCTTACTCATTCTAAATGACATAACTGGTAAACCGTAAGAGGTTGAGACAGTGATTTTAACACTAAAATGATTTCAGTCTAATTTTATAATATACATAATTCTATAACAGCCCGCCTTAAAGCAATATGTGTATGTAACAATATATAAAAATGTATGTAACAGTCGTTGTATATGTTTTGTATTATTGCTTCGATGAATATATTGCGTAATTTAATAATGTAGGAGCTGTGAGAATAATAGATTAAAAGTTGCTAACAATGAGGTAACAATGAGGTAATCTTGATTCAATAAGGAATTTTAAAGTTTAAATGCTACTAGTCATTATTGGAGCAACAATAATGTGAATTTTGAGACAGTTTATAAAAATAGCTCATCAACAACTGGAAAAAAGCTTCAGTTCAATGAAGGTGTTCTATTAGATTTGGAATAGCCAATCAGTTGGAGCAACAATAATGTGAATTTTGAGACAGTTTATAAAAATAGCCCATCAACAACTAGTAAAAGCTTCATTTCAATGAAGGTGTTCTATTAGATTAGGAATAGCCAATCAGAGACTTGAAATACAGAAATTTACAAGTTTAGGCGGTTGAAATCAGTTCAGTTGCCTGCAGACAGTGTTTGCAACCAGATGCGAGATGCGTCCTCGAGAGATTTAATACGTATTCGTGTGAGACGAAAAATAAGTTTACATATTAAAAAAGTGCAATTAATCAATAAAACGAATCTCACAGATCTCTATATCAGTGAAGTGTTATTTAAATCGTATCAAGCATTAATAAAAGGAGTGAAGTAAAATTATAATCTGTGTAAGCCTACATTCTTAGTCGCACCACAAACCCTGCCAAGACATCCATGTCTCTAACAATAATACTGACGCAGCCGAGGCAAACATAAATATTAAATATTTAAAGAAACAGTTAATTACAAAGTTAACGTATTATTTTAAAAGATTTTGGGGGGGGGGCAAAGGCTACCGGGTACCACACGCGCGGTTGCAACTACTTCAAGTTCGGCTTCCCAACAGTTGAAATATAATACAACTCCTTCAATACAAACTACTACAAATTGAAGCCCAAAGCGTGTTGCAAAGCAAGTTAAAAGAAACCCCGATCTTCAAATTGCTGCAAATAACGTAACAACAAACAACCTACTTCAAATTGGCGTCCTTACGTGGAGCTAATAAAATGCTTCAAGGTGGCAAAGTCTTACTACACAAAAAAACGTAGATGTCGCTAAAACACAATTTATGCCCAATGCATTTACTTATTTATTAAACATCTCCGACATATTCATTGTTATTGGTTTGAATTTTCAAATACTTCCACCCAAAACTTCGATATCGAAATTTCAGCGGAAATACATGTTTTGAGGAGCCCTGATTCCAAATAAAGCATTCCTTTAAAACATGTCCGTGTGTCTATCTGCGTGTCTGTCAGACTGTGAACAGCATAACCCAAAAACGAATAGTCGGATAAATACCAAACTTGGTACTTGAGTTTACTATCTTCCAAGGATGCGACACAAAGATTTCCAAGAAATCTCACTCCAAACTACCCTTTACTTTGAATATTTTTCGAAAATTTTGATTTTCTAAAAAATGGCTATCGATTTTGATTAAAATTCATATGTTTAAGATATTTTTATGGAAAATGAAATGTATATCTTCAGTTTTCGGGGAACGTCCCCAAAAGTCTCTTTATTCTGAATGACTTTCGCATATCTGGTAAACAGCAAGAGATAGACAAAGGTTTACTACACAAAAAATGTAGATCTCATTAAAAAATGCAATTTACGCGAATTTCATCCTATACATTTGTTTTTTTGTGGAGTGAACCATTTCCGAGACATTCCTTGTTATTTGTTTCAATTGTCCTTATTTATACTTTTTCTCAAAGGAGAATTTGTTTTTCTTTTTTTTTATGTCCTGGACATGCAAAGAGAATGAAATGCGTCACATAGCAACCAGCTCTTAAAAGATTTGACTATTGCTTAAAGCCTACCATATTCCCCTTGCACCTACAAGAAAATTAGCAATAAGATAGTTTCTACAAATGTTTATCTCAATTAAAATGAAGCATACGGAGAATAAGCGTTTGTAAAAATAGTTTGTACAAGAGTGAGAAAGTCATGTGAATGCAACACATGAGATTTTTTCTATGGTAATACGGAGATCATAGAAATTCAAAGCACTCACATAGGGACACGCATTTTAAACCTGAGTATAGCTTTAGCTATTCTAACGCATAACGAAATATGTAAGTGTGAATTAAAAGTGTATCTGGATTAACAGAAATAGAATAGTAAGATTTTGTAAGAATAGTATGTAGACGATTTTTTTAAAAAAAAACACGTCTGTATGTATGTGTATCTCAGAACAGCATAACTCTAAAACGAAGTGGTCGGTAAATACTGATCTTGCATTTAAGGTCACTATCTTCCAAAAATGCGACACAAAATTTTTAAGAAAATCCTCCCACCTCAAACTACCCTTTACGTAGAGAATTTTTTGGATACTTTTTTCTAAAATGGCTATAACGATTTTTATTCAAATGCAGTATGGTTAAGATATTCACAGGACAAATGAAATGTATATAGAATTTTCTGTGAATAATTTCTACAGTCCTCTTCATTCGGAAGGAATTTTGTATAACTTTGTATAACGGTAAAGCATAAAAACGGGCAGACATACTTCACAAAATATGTAAAGCTCTTTAAAACACAATTTATTTCAAATAAACGATTTTTGCCATCAGCCATTACCGAGGTATTCGTTATTATAATTCGAATTTCAATATGTTTGTCTTTTATTAAAGCTCTGCGCTATTCACTTGTTTCTCAATGTAATGTGAAGGGTATGGAGTTAAAGGGCAGCATATAGTGACACCTGACTACCGATTCGCTTTCCTCTATACCCCTTGTACCTACAACGAAATTGTATAGAGACCATTGTGCAAAGATTTATCCCTATTAACATGAAGCAGATAGAAAAATAGCATTTGTTAAGAATACTTTATAGAAACTATATAAAAATAACCGATAGTTGGTAGAGAAATTCACGTGACCCATAATAGCCACGTGTACTCGTTTGTTGTTCTCTGACCCACAGAGAAAGAAAACGCAACACTTAAAGAGACATATTAAAATACTTGTATCACTGGAGGGTTAGGCCCCCAAAAAATTAACTTATTTAAACACCACCTTATAAATTTACGTATTCTGATTGTACATTTAGGGCCCATAAATATGTTTAAATTTGAATTTGCATGCTTACCTGAGCCGCAGGTAGAAGTAAAACCTTAGTTCCACATTGTTCACCGCAATAAGAAATACTGGGGAAGTTTTCTTGCGTCAATAGCTATCTTCCAGGAACAGGAAGCCCAGCCTTATCGCAAGAGAAGAATCCGGCTTTCCGTAGACTGTTGTAACAAAGAATTGCTTCACTTTATAAGAAAATCCAAACCTCTTCTCTTCTCTTTTCTTTCTTTCTCCTTTTCTCTTCCCTTTCCTTCTCTTCGTTTTCTTCTCTTACCTATTCTATTCTCCTCTTTCATCTTTTCCCTTCCGTTCGCTTCTCTTCGATTTGCTTCTATGCCCTATTCTCCTCTTCTCTTATTTTATCTTACCTTATCTTATCCACCCTACTCCTCTTTTCTCTCACTCTCACTTCTCTTCTTTTCCCCTCCCTTCTCTTCTCTATTATGCTCTATTCTCCTGTTCTTTTCTTCCCTATTCTCATCTTCTCTTTTCTCCTCTCTTCTATTCCCTGTCCTATTCTCATCTTCTCTTTTCTCTTCTCTTCTATACCCTATTCTCCTCCTATTTTCTTTCTCTCTTCTTTTTTTCTTTTCCCTTCTTTCGTTTTCTTCTCTTACCTACTCTATTCTCCTCTTTCTTCTTTCTTCTCTTCTTTTCCCTTCCGCTCCCTTCTCTTCGATTTGCTTCTATGCACTACTCTCCTCTTATTTTATCTTACCTTATCTTATCTGCCCTATTCTCCTTTTCTCCCACTCCCTCTTACCTTCTCTTCTCTACTATGCTCTAATCTCTTCTCTTCCCTGCCCTATTCTCATCCTCTCTTTTCTCTCCTTTTCTTTTCCCTTCCCTTCTCTTATTATTCTTCCCTTAGCTACTCTATTCTCCTCTTTCTTCTTTCTTCTCTTCTTTTCCCCTTCTGTTCCCTTCTCTTCGTTTTGCTTCTATACCCCATTCTCATCTTCTCTTATTTTCTCTTACCTAATCTTACCTGGCATATTCTACTTTTCTCCCACTCTCTCTTCCCTTCTTTTCCTTTCCCTTCCCTTCTCTTCTATACTCTATTCTCCTCCTCTCTTCCCTTCTGTTCACTTCCCTGTCCTATTCTAATCTTCTCTTTTCTCTTCTCTTCTATGCCCTATTCTCATTTTCCCTTCTCTCTTCTCTTCCCTGCCCTATTCTCCAATTCTTTATTTATCTCTTCTTTTTTGTGCCCTTGGCTTACCTTTCCTGCTATTTCCCCTGCTCTTCTCGTCTCTTCTCTTCCTCTGTTATGTTTTCTTTATACTTTAGACATTTCTGTCTCTTCCATTCTTCATTTCACAATTTGCACAGTTTTGCACAATTGGTCGTCCTTTAAGTGGTTCATAATTTATGAAACCATGTTGCAGTCTTTGAAATTTCATTCTCTGTAAGTGAGTTTATGACTTTTGTTTTGTTTACACGTTCCTAATTCCCTGCTTACTTCTTCATTTATTTTATGAGACTTTGTATCCTGCAGTTAACTACGGGAGTTTCATTTCATTTATTTGAAGTCTGTTTTCACTTATTTCCGCGCTTCTGGCACTGATAGCACGCTATGAAAATTGAATATATTAGTGCTATTTTGGCATTTTACTTTCTCTACTACGTATAGTAAGTAGGGGAAGTAGTGTATTCCACCCAAAAATTCGATATCGAGATTTCACCGGAAATACATGTTTTTAGGTGCTCTGAATCCAAAAAAGACAATGTCTGTTTGTTTGTCTGTCTGCCTTTGGTGTCTGTGTGTCTGTGAACAGCATAACTCAAAAATGAAAAATTGGTATTTAGGTTCAATAACTTCCAAAGATGCGACCAAAAATTTTCAAGAAAATTCCCCCTACCCCGGACTAACCTTTACTTGGAAGATTTTTCGAAATGTTTGGTTTTCTATAAAGTGGCTCTAACAATTTAGATTCAAATATTATATATTGTAGATATTTATAACAAACAAAATATATATCTTAAATTTTCTTGGAATAGCCGTGAAGTTCACCTCATTTGGAAGAAATTATGGACATATAATCGTATATAATTTGTAAACGTTAAACAAGGGATGGAAACGTACTAGACAATGAATGTAGATCTCTCTAAAACACACAATTTATTTCAAATGAATCTTTTTGTAAAATCAACTATTTCCGAGATATGCGTTATTAATGGTACGATTTGTTCAATACTTTGTCATTCTTTTCAAGTGCCATCGATTTTAAGTTGTTTCTTACGATTGCATGGAAACGTACGGAATTTTAAGACCAGCGTCTAGATCTTAGACATTTGACTATCACTGTTCCCTTGCATCTATAACGAAATGTATAATGTATTTTTGCGAAGGTTTATTTAGATTAAAATGAATTAGATAGAAAAACAAGCTTTAGTAAGAATAGATTCTATATCAACTAATAAACAATAGAGGTTAGAGAAAGTCGTGTGAATGTGTCTCATCGGGGTTTTTTCTGTGATAAGTGTGTTGAAGCTGGTTATCGAGACCCAGGAGAAATAATAATAATAATAATAATAATAATAATAATAATAATAATAATAATAATAATAATATACGATAGAACATAGCGACGAAAATGTGCTGAATTCATATTAGGAATGGGTTTTGGAGGAAAGGCAGAGGAACAAAGTTTGCTTCCTCGAAGCAGAGGTATTTTACCTGCGATGGTCAACGAACCTGCATACCGGAAGTCTCGCCTTTATACTTTTGGCTCGGACAGGGTTTACAACGGTTTTCAAGGCTTAAAAGGGTGAGGAAGTAGACGTGCCTTATCTACGATCTAAGAATGTTCGGGAGAAGATTTTAAAACTCAAAATAAGCTGTGAGAAGCAGATGTGAAAGTTGTCACGTGGGGGTAGCCAATAACAAAAAAAATCATGAAACAAAAATTATAGCCAATCGAAAGATCGCGTAGGCATCACATGATACGTTTTGAACTTAAAACAGAACGAAACTTAAGAAAGGGAGAGGGGAAAATTCCACTGTTTGGCAAAAGGCGTGAAGGAGGAAAGACACGCCGAGACAGTCGGGGACAAAACTAACCATGACAGTGGCCGAGGCACATTCCGGTACAAATTAACCACGAGGACGTCGACGAAACGAAATTAGAAGAAAATAATCAGAAAGTTGATAGTGTAAAAATAAAGTTATGAAATCTAGGCAATTCGAGGGCTAGTCGGAGAAACACATAAGTAGCGACTTCGAAAGTGATAAGAATAATCGTGGCTTCGACGACGAAGGTGGCGGGTTGACCAGATAGGAATCTACGTAACAAAAATAAAGACATAACCCAAACTTCTCCGGCAGTATTATTAATATCATCAAGGCAGTGTCATCACCCCTGAAAAACAAGAACCTCATGCTCTACCGAATCAAACCCCAAATCCCTGCCATCCAACCAACGAACCCAGGACTCTGAGTCCATTGAAGCAACTGCCAGGAACACCACAGCTGATGAGTCAGAGGTCAGCGTCATTTGGCGCCCACTACGTTGGGGCTCGAAATACTGCCAACGGATAACGCACCCGGAGAACCGACAACGGAAGGAAGACGACGCCGATGACGACATCAGCAACCACCAGCAGCAGAGTGTACCGATAGACGTGGGGCAACAAGCGACATCGACGCCGCTCCATTACAACGAGGAAGCAGACATTCAGCGCAGACATCATCAGTGTCCAAAAAAGTGTGTAAGTGTAGTGAAGTGTTTTGTGAACTACTACAACACTTCGCAGCAGCTCAACCCAGCACCGAGTAAGTGTTAACTGCATGATACATAAGTTAATGAAATTTTGGAAGGGAGTGTATATGCAATAGATATAAGTAAACTGGGGTATGTATGTTTGTAAATGCTGTTAAGAAGCAAGAAATTAACCGGCAACGTTATGGAAGGTAATAGCAATGAACAAGGGGAAATTTTCAGTAACAATAGCACGCGGGTAGGTGTAGAAAATGGAGATAACGAAACATTAGAACACCAAGTTACCGGATCACTTAACGCGAGCGAAATGCTGCAACAAATGTTGGCTCAATTGAGCCTCCTAAACACTAAAATATCAGAACAAGAGCAAACAATAGGGCAAACACTGACTCAACGATTAACAGAACAGGAGCAAACACTAACCCAACGATTAACAGAACAGGAGCAAACACTAACCCAACGATTATCAGAACAGGAGCAAACACTAACCCAACGATTATCAGAACAAGAGCAAACAATAGGGCAAACACTGACTCAACGATTAACAGTACAGGAACAAACATTGCAGCAACAGATAGCCTCACAATTAAGCATCCAACAGAAGGAAATCAGTCAAGGCTTAGAAAATAAAATACAGGGTGTCTTGTCAGAAATTAGAGCAAGTCAAAATGTAATCTACGAGGATGTAGAATATATAAGAAACGAACTAAAAGCAACACAGAATAGTGTAGAAGTAGTGAGGAAGGAACTTGTCGTGGAAATGGACGCCATCAGGGCCCAACAAATTGTAAACAATGAAAACTTAATATGTACAATTAGTGATAAGGCAAGGGAAGAAGCAATGACGGTCTGCGTATCATTACAGAATAAGCAGCAGGCACTTGAAGCAGGGGTTAATGATGAAATTAACAAATTAAGGGAGGAACTGACACAGACCGTCAATGCTCGCAGGGACGCGGTAGAACAAATCGAACCGCGATCTCAAGGAGCCACGGACGCGCGAATTACCTCTCAGGTTTCCGCGCTTTCGTCGTTCCAGTGTAACAACCCGAGTAGCGAACCGAGGTCGAACGAACCTGCCTGCACTCCTTCGGCCTCACCGCACCCGGCAAGTGAAATGTCAAGCACCGTAGGGCCCCTGCAACAATGCAATATACCTATACAATTTTTGAATGAACTACCAATCCCCAAGTTCAACAGTGAAGTCGATAATGCGAAGCAGTTCATTAATGACCTCGAATCTTATTTCGCGCTTAGGGGAATTCCCGACCGTTTCAAAATGGTAATTATAAAAAGGAGCTTGATAGGCCCGTCCCTGAGTTGGTTTCGATTGACGGTAGGCGAGCATGCACAATATGAACATTTTAGGTCTGCATTTTTGGAAAAATATTGGAGTGGCGTTGCACAGTACAGGGTGCGCGCAGAAATAAATAATGGCCGATACAGGGAAGAGAAGCGTGAGTCGATGGTTGACTACTTCTTGCGACTCGGCCAATTAAGCCAACTCCTGGACCCACCGATGCCCGAAGGTGAATTTGTATCCCTCCTGACACGACACTTCCCAGACGTTATACGTCATCACCTCGTGGTAGCACGCCCGAGGACGCTGAGCGAAGCCATTGAACTACTTACCGCTCTGCAGGGGTACGGAACGCGGGAAGAAGATAGGCCCAGAATCAGGACTGAAGGCAGACACAGTGATCGGATAAATTCGCATCGTAATGATGGGACGAGGGCACAAGGTGCGTTGAACAACTACTCCACAGTCCGACAGCGTTATCAAGAGCCATTTGCAAGAAATCGGGAGAGAAGCTATAGGCCCTGGAACCAAACGGGCACGGGTAGGCCACCGAGGCAACATGAGGAGTATCCCGTTCAGTACATGAGATTCTCCAGGTACCCGGCGAATAGTAGGCAACACCGGGGAAATAACCTCCACGGTGGAACAGCGGATTGGCCAAGAACGCCTCCGAACCGCCCAGAAACTCCCCCGAACCGACATGGAAACACCCCGGGCAGGCCAAGGACACCCCCGAACAGGCCAAGAACACCTCCAAGCCGGCCAGCGACCCCACCCCGTAGGGATGAGAACCACGAACTCTTAAGCATGCCGACGTACAGTCACGCTTTGGCGCCGAGCGGGTACCCATCACAGACACGACAGCCGCAAAATGTCCACCGCGAAATGGATGACGCGATAGGTCACCTAAGCGGGGCAATGGCAGGACAAAGCATAGGCCAAGGGAGAGGCCCCAGTCAAGGATCGTGGCCACGACGGCCGGAAAACTAGAGACAGGAAGAGTCGTAGCGTTCCCAGGCTCAACCTCAGAGAATGCGAGCAGGTTCTCGCATTACACAGGGAACGAAAACAAAAATACAGAAGCAAATAGCGTAGGCCACAATATCAGCCGAAACCGGCATGACAAGGAATTCGGATACACGGAGATAAGTCAAACACAGGAAATAACAGAATCTCCGAGAGTAGCGGCAGTAATCGGAAATGAGACGTACTTGGTAACAATAGACAGTGGAGCCATGATCTCGGCGTGCAGTAAAGCACTATTCAATCACCTCAGTGAAAAGAATAAGAACTTACAGACACTACCCGTAAAGAACGCATACTGCATAATGGCTGTAGGCCGCGCGAAACAAAAGATATCGCAGCAGGTCATGATTAATGCTTGCATAGGGGATGTTGAACTTGAAATATTGTGTTTAGTAATAGACAAACTGGTAGTAGACATACTGATGGGAAGCGACGTGCTAAATGCATTCCAAGCCACTATTGACTATGGACGAGCGCTATTGACGCTTACAGTAGACGGATCGCTAAGAAGAATACCGTTCATTCAAACCCCGAGTATGGAATACACGGTACTAACCGAGATAGAAGAGCAAATACAACAAGAACAATTTTTTATTGAATATTTGCACATTGGGGGAGGCATTAACGTGGTAAGAATTTTTACGCAACAACTGTGCGAAGGGAGAGATCTTAACGGCACGCCACTGCAGTCAGCTGATGAGTCAGAGGTAGGTCAAGCACCTCAGTATTGTGAGTTAAACACAGAAAATGGAAATGTTTATTTCGGTGAGAGACCGGACGACTCGCAGGTAGTGGGTAAACAAAACATGTCCCTATCAGGTATACACGAATATGTAGCATCAATAGCATGCTTAAACCACCAACAGAAAGAAGACTTTTACAACATTCTTGTAAAACACAAAGATGTGTTCACCCCAAGGACAGGAGTATACCATGACTATGAATATACATTTGAAATATCTGACGTCACGCCTTTCAAACATAAGTGTAGGGGAATCCCACTCGAATTGCGAAGTGCGGTAGACGAGAAAATCCAAGAACTGCTACGAGAGAACATTATTGAACTGTCAGACTCGGTGTATGTAAATGCATTATGTATAGTACGTAAGAGAAATGGGAGCGTTCGGCTAACTATCGATGGCCGACATGTAAACAAGTTTATCCGTCCCGACAGGTTCTGCACGCAGAATGTAGAGCAAATCTTAGCAAGTATCGGGCGACAAAAATGGTTTACTTCGTTGGATTTGACAAATTCATACCTGCAAATCAAACTGGCCCCTCACTTGCGCAAATATACGGCCTTCTATCATTCTGGATGTTTGTATAATTTTACGCGCTGTCCCTTTGGAATAAATGTTAGCGGTGGTGCACTACTCCGGGCATTACACCAGATTTTAGGCACACAAACTGAAGGGTATGTGTCACAATATGTGGACGACATCCTAATACATGATTTAGACATAGAGTCACACCTCCAACACCTTGACGAAGTTCTTGGAAGACTTGCAAACAGTGGTTTGACATTAAACTGGGATAAATGCGTTTTCTTCGCTACATCAGTGAAATTCTTAGGTTATATAATTTCTGGAGAAACCATCTCGCCTGACCCCGAGCGCGTGGAAGCAATTCAGAAAATTCCCCGCCCCAAGAACCCGAAGCAGGTGCGAAAGTTCCTAGGTGTACTTGGTTATCAAAGTCGGTTTGTAATCAGATACGCCGAGCATACTGCCCCATTACGAGCGTTACTAGAAAAGAACAGGAAATGGAGGTGGACCGAAGCCGAGGAAAATGCATTTAACAGGCTAAAGCAGCTGTTCAGTGAATCGATACTGTTAAAACGCCCGCGTATGGACCTTCCTTATCATATTTATTCTGACGCCTCGTCAATTGCTTACGGGTGTGTACTAGCCCAAGTTGACGAAAACAAGGAATTACATGTAATAGCTACAGCTTCCAGAGCATTAACAAAAGCCGAAAGAATCGCTTGCGTTAGCCAGCAAGAAATAGGGGCCATCTTCTTTGCCCTGCAAAAATTTAAACACTTTGTGTACAACAGGCAGATTATCGTATTCACAGACCATATAAGTTTGTCATTCATCAAGAACTGTAAATTAACGAGCAGCAAAATTTCTCGATACATACACGAGATAATGGCTTACAATATAGAAATCCGCCACATACCAGGGCGCTTGAATACGTTCAGTGACATGTTGTCCAGACTAAAGAGAGGGGGGCAGTTCCCCGAAACGCAGGGAAATACACAAAGAGAGGTTTGCGTGATGAAACTAGACCTAACGTTAAACAAACGCTTAGCAGACGAAATGAAGAGGCTGCCTCAGCTCCAAAGGGCAGATGAGAAGATAGCCGAAATAATGAAGATAGCCACGCCGATCAGTAAACAAAACACGGGGAAGTACGGCATTCTAAACGATGTGATATATAAACTGTGTGGAAGAGAAAGGCCGACATGGCGAGTGTTCGTACCTGCTGTATTGGAAGAATTAGTTATGGATGCATATCATCGCGCACTCATACATGCCGGAGTGGAGAAGACAAACCTGGTCATTAATGGGCACTTTTATATTCCAAGGCTTGGTAAGAAGTTGAGGGCTTTTGTTGCAAATTGTGCAATGTGTCAGAAAGCTAAGCCGCTGAACGTCCGATATGATTTACCACCACAGACGATTCTGAGGGATCTCCCTCTGCAGTTAATCACGGCCGATGGCCACGGCCCCATGCCCACCGGAAGAACAGGATTAAAATATGTTTTTGTATTAGTCGACGTGATGAGCAAATTTGTGAAGCTATACCCAGTCAAGAAGCTGACCAGCGCTATCTGCGCGAGCAAAATAGTTGATCACTACGTACCAAATTATGGAAAAATGGCGGCGATCTTGGTGGACAATGCACCGGCACATAAGGGAAGGATATTTCGGGAAAGACTACTCGAAGCAGGCATAAAAGTGTACAATATTAGCGCTTATCACCCAAGTTCAAACCCTTGCGAAAGACAGATGCGGGACCTGAGTATTGCGTTACGGATTTTAGCGAGTCAGAAACATACTAGTTGGCCCGGATACATTGAATACATCGAGAATGTATTCAATAACAGTCTCAACTGTAACCATGGATACACGCCACTGCAACTACACACAGGGAATGAACCAAATAGTATTATTCCGGGTGTACCACGAGCGATTGAAACTATCGTGGAATCGGACGCGGAAAGGATTAAGAACGCCGTTGAGAAATTAAAAGCCAAAGCAGAGAAAAGGAGACAGAAGGCCAAGAGATACACACGTACCTGGACTCCGGCAGCAGGTGACCTCGTACTAGTGAGGAATTTTGACAAATCTTCGCTAGTAAAGAAGGAATACAGACGTATGCATATGTGTTGGAAAGGTCCTTATCGGATATCACAAACCTTCGGGGACAGGGTATTTCAACTCCAACAGTTAAGGACCGGGAAAATAATCGGTAGGTACCATCTATCATTGATTCGTCCATTCAAGCAGGATCAAGGAAATTTAGTAGAGTCGGATAGGGAAAATGTACAAACGCACTCGGAACACGAGTAAGGAAAGTCATATATGCGAACATTGTTTACAAACAAATTGGTAGCTTTGGGATAGCAATGTCCTGTTAAAACAGTGTGCTTGACATTCACGATGTTAATGACATAGAGTAAGAAAACCGGACAGAATGTATACCTGGCAAAAAAAGGTATCAAAAGGTGTCTTGAGTGTGGAGGCTGCTAATAGCTTCAAGAAAAACAGTATTGTAGGTAATGTGCAAGAGAGAGAGAGAGAGAGAGAGAGAGAGAGAGAGAGAAAGATGGAACTAAGATGTGTAATTAAATTAAAAAAAAAATTGTTTGAAGAATGTATTGTGTGTATAAACAGATTTCTTAAATGTAAATGTTTTGTAGCCTGGTTGTTGACGGCCAGATATTATGTAGATTGTTTTTCTTTTACTTGGTGAAAATACTTGTGTAAATTTGAAATTGTATTGTGTACAGTGATTGAAATGTATTGTGAACAGAATAAATGTGTAACGGTGGGCTCGCCATCAAATCGTCGTAAGCCACTGACTAAATAAATGAATGAATAAATAAATAAAATGATAAATGAAAGGAATAGAGGGAGAGAGGGACTTTAGATTAGCTTAGATGGGACATTAACGATAAACCCATCATCCAACCTAAAGGTCCGATGATAAGTTTACCGTCAGGGCATATGAAGCTGGTTATCGAGACCCAGGAGAAATAATAATAATAATAATAATAATAATAATAATAATAATAATAATAATAATAATAATAATAATAATATACGATAGAACATAGCGACGAAAATGTGCTGAATTCATATTAGGAATGGGTTTTGGAGGAAAGGCAGAGGAACAAAGTTTGCTTCCTCGAAGCAGAGGTATTTTACCTGCGATGGTCAACGAACCTGCATACCGGAAGTCTCGCCTTTATACTTTTGGCTCGGACAGGGTTTACAACGGTTTTCAAGGCTTAAAAGGGTGAGGAAGTAGACGTGCCTTATCTACGATCTAAGAATGTTCGGGAGAAGATTTTAAAACTCAAAATAAGCTGTGAGAAGCAGATGTGAAAGTTGTCACGTGGGGGTAGCCAATAACAAAAAAAATCATGAAACAAAAATTATAGCCAATCGAAAGATCGCGTAGGCATCACATGATACGTTTTGAACTTAAAACAGAACGAAACTTAAGAAAGGGAGAGGGGAAAATTCCACTGTTTGGCAAAAGGCGTGAAGGAGGAAAGACACGCCGAGACAGTCGGGGACAAAACTAACCATGACAGTGGCCGAGGCACATTCCGGTACAAATTAACCACGAGGACGTCGACGAAACGAAATTAGAAGAAAATAATCAGAAAGTTGATAGTGTAAAAATAAAGTTATGAAATCTAGGCAATTCGAGGGCTAGTCGGAGAAACACATAAGTAGCGACTTCGAAAGTGATAAGAATAATCGTGGCTTCGACGACGAAGGTGGCGGGTTGACCAGATAGGAATCTACGTAACAAAAATAAAGACATAACCCAAACTTCTCCGGCAGTATTATTAATATCATCAAGGCAGTGTCATCACCCCTGAAAAACAAGAACCTCATGCTCTACCGAATCAAACCCCAAATCCCTGCCATCCAAACAACGAACCCAGGACTCTGAGTCCATTGAAGCAACTGCCAGGAACACCACAGCTGATGAGTCAGAGGTCAGCGTCAGTGTACAGGCATTCAACTAATTAAATTTCTAATTCTTTTTTGTTTGATCAGTTATACTTTTTTATGGCATATTATATCCTAAAGCAATATCAGCCAACTAAAAGTCTCTGTAACGTCAGCGAACAAGTCGCTCCCTGCTCCCAGCTCCAAGCTAGGAACTCAGAAATGTAGTGCAAGTGAGGCAAGGGGAAGTATGCTAACCAAGGGCTAGCACGGTAAAGAGAATGTATGCTGCAGGATGCAGGATGCGTTAACGGAGGGGCACACCTCGCGCACTGCGACAATCTTGGTCTATTGTAGCTACATCTCCCGAGAGGCAGGGTTGAGGTGAAGAAGCAGGCGGGCAGGCCCACAGAGACGCGCAGAAGTGCCTAGCATTTCCAGTTGAACACACACGCACCATCGGTGAGGAATCCCAAAAGGGCAACCCTAACAGGCGGGACAGCTCGTTCTGGTGTCCACAGGGAGAAATCTTTCCAAGACGCATGCATCCACGCCATCTGCCAGGCAAATCCTGAAAAAACACCTGAAACGTGAAATGGAGATGAAATGAGAGGAAATGGAGGAAAGAAAAATCATGACGACTAGGGGTAAATCACGAAAAACTCATGGTCAGAGTGGGTGGTCACCGGAAATCGAACCCAGGACCTACCGAATGAGGGCTACAGACGCCGCCTGAGCCATCCCGCTTGGTAATGCATGTTGTACTTTGTACCCAAAGATTGCAAGACGTTGAATCGTGCCCTTTCCTTTCTTCCGCAGCCGTTGCCTGCGAATCCCCAAAACACACATAATTCTTAATAAATGATTGGCTGACCTGGTCCTCAACATTTAAATAGTTTATTTGTTTTATTGTGTTACTTTCGATTACAACTTACTTCTCTTGCCTGTAACTACACTAATTTCGATTTATTTTCTGATATTATCATATTTATTTAATTGCTGCTGTGTTCAATTCATCCATAATTTTTGTAAATAAATCAAAAATAACCTGACCAAATATTTATGATATAAAATAACTTTGTTGCAATTCATAGGATAAAACAGATTACTGTTTGATTGTTTAGCAATGCTCCTTCTTCTTTTATTTGAGCTAAGCCTGTTTATCTTCATGTGGAGTCTGGTGGTGATGAAAACTTTGTTCCAACCATCTTTTTAGTCATCTTTCAACACTTCTGCTTCTTGCTAGCTGTTGATCTCGTGCTATTTTAATCTATCTTGTTTCCTCTGCTCTGCCAATTTATTCCCTAGTATATCCGTTTTATCATATTATTTTCTTATCTTTTCATTATTTATTCCGTCCATTCTTGTTTTCCTTATTATTGTCCTTAATGTATTAATTTCTGTTGTTCTGAGTAACTGTATATTTTGCTGTTTTCTGCTCTTTTTTCTATTACATACACTAATACAGGTCTCATTACAGTTTCATACCTTATTTTACTTTAATTGTTAAAATATTTATTGTTTCAAGTAGTTTATAGTAAATACTCTTATATTTTGAGGCAGTACTTTTTAACACTTAAATAATTTTAGTCTAATTATATAATGTATAAATTCAATAACAGCCCGCCTCGAAGCAATATTGTATGTAATAATTTGTAAAATGTATATTACAGTCATTGTAAATGTTTATATTATTGCATCCATGTGTAATAATGTTATGTGAATATATTACGTAATTTAATAATGTAGGGGCTGTGATAAATAGGTTTAAAGTTGCTAACAATGAGGTAACCTTGAGGCAATAATGAGTAAGGAAGTTTAATAATACTACTAGTCATTATTAGAGTAGCAATAATGTAAATTTTGAGATAGTTTAAAAAAATAGCCAATCAACAACCAGAAAAAGCTTTAGTTAAATGAAGGTATTCTATTGAATTAAGATTAGCCAATCAGAGACTTGAAATACAGAAATTTACAGGTTTGGGCAGTTGAAATCTATTCAGTTGGTTCCAGACAGCGTTACTAATCAGACGCAAAACGTGTCCTCAAGAAAGTTTATACGTATTTGAGTGAGACGAGAATAGTTTACGTGTCAAAAGGTGCAAGTTAATCTCACAGCTCTCTATATCAGTGAAGTGCTATTTAACTTGTGTCAAGGATTAATAAAAAGAAGTGAATTAAAACTTAAAATCTGTGTAAGCCTACATTATTCAGTCGCACCACAACCCTACCAAGACTTTACTGGTTTCATGTCTCTAACAAGAATACTGACGTTGCGGAGGCAAACATAAAAATATAATATCTAAAGAAATAGTCAAATTACAAAGCTAATTTTTTTAACTTGGGGCGAATACTACCGGAAACTGTTTGCTATGCGTGCAATTGCAACGAACTACAAGTTCGGCTCCCTAACAGTTGAAATATAAGACATCTTCAAACTGGCTTTCAATACAACTCCAGCAATACAAACTACTTCAATTTTTTGTTTCTCTGTGAACTTGATATTTTTACTTCAGTTATCTAAGAATTTTATTTGTGTAAATATTTCTTATAATTCATCCAAAATTCCGGATAAATAGTTCAAACCAAGTAGATACTCTCTTGTCTGTCTTATGCTTTCTTTGCCTTTGCTCCTTTACTTTCTTCATTTCTTTCTCAATGTTATAATATCTATATTGTCCTTTCCAGTCTCTTTTCACTAATCGTCGCTCTTATGCTTTCGTTTTGTTTCCTTCTTTACATTATATTTTTATAATAATTTTAGTCAATCACTTATCTGTGGTACTTGAAGGTAATATATTCCAAATGCGGAGAAGAACAAACAGAAAAAGAGGAAATACTGACACAGACTGCGATTGCAGTGAAGCTCTTAACCTGGGACAGTAAATTCTGGTTTATCCCTTTCTTTCTTAATACATTCATTCATTCATTCATTCATTTTGAGAGAATAATCTGAAATCCCTATTGATCATAGTATTTGTGGTTTGGTCCAACATTGTGTAAGAAATTTAAAAATATCTGATGTAATACATTCATATTGTGGCGTAGCAGCAAGTTCATTGTCATTACCAGACGCACTGTTGTTTTGCATTGTCGCTACTAGACTAACATTATTGAGTTTCTTTGATTTTTCGGCTTAACGATCCTTGCTTTTGCCACGGACCACGCCAAAGGGAGGGCTCTGTTTGAAATCGTCTGGTATGACGCCAACCTTGTCTGGCTTGGCTAGACACGGTTGGAGAGGGGGGATATAAATAGCGTCACTTGAGTGAGAGCGGTCGTTGTAGCAAGACGTGCCTGTGGTCAGTCCAAGGCTTCGAGGCATCTCCCTCCATCCTCTCTTCCTAGTTCATAGTGAAGAGTCGCCAAACTTTGTTAATAAATTCCAGGTAATGTGTGTTATGTAATGTTTTTATGTGATGTAAAATCCCACGCCTTCCTCTAAATCTACACACGAAGGTCCCGGTCTTCTTGCTGTTAGCGAGTTGCGCTCTCCTCCCTATGTGCGTGTTGGGGTGACCTAAATTTAATCATTTTCTGGAAACCTTTTGGCCTTCAGCTCAGCATGTAACAATATGACTTTCTCAACACCTCTATCTTTTATTGGTGGGTGTACAAATTATTGCAATTTTAGCTTATTTTTACCTACTACATTTTAATTCAAATAAACTTTGCATAAAAATGATATCTGTAAAGAAATTATGCATTTCATTATAGAAACAAAGAGAACAGCCATAGTTCATGTATAAAAACTGGCGCTAAATGCTGGGCTTAAAATTCCATAGTGTTTCTATGCAATCGCGAGAAACAACTGAATACTGAAAGGACTTCAAGAGAATGGCCAAGAAATGAACAATTCGAGCCTTCAATGACGGATATCTCAGAAACGATTTATGCCACAAAAGCTTACTCTAAATAAATTGTGTGTTTTAAAGACATTGCGGTATACTCGAGGAGGGAGAGCATAACTCGCAGTATGTCCAATATATTAGTATATTACTTAATATATGAACTATGGTAATGTTGTTAAATATCTGATGTTTTAGTTGTTACTCTTATTGTTTATTTTTATTTCTTGCCACGGCTGCTGTTATTTAGGTTTTTGGTAAAGCATGTATAACTTTGCAGGGTGTGATACGGGAAGGAAGGTAATAAGTAACAGCTCTAACAATAGATTAAGTTATTGAAAAATACTATGCTTTAATGGCACACGCATTGACTGTCTTATTAATAATCTACACAGTTCTTAAGTTAGTTGGAGCTGTAGAACGGTCGAGCCCTACTACGTTCGTAAGCCAAACTTGCGGTCGCTGAGCAATGAAGTATTTTATACCTGCTCTAGAAATAATTGTAATATTTATCACACGTTCCTATAGACCTTTAAATCGATAACCTTTCACCATTCCTACTACATCATAAGAAGTTAATAATATCGCCTGCTTCTGAGAGCTTACATGTATCTTATTCACATCGCAGCACTTTATACTCAACCGCCCTGGCTGATGGAGACGTTAGAACTAACCTTTCTTCCCTTGAAGATTTTAAACATACTCTTCCTTAAAATTTCATTGTCTGTCTTCGTTCAGCTTGGAACCTTCCAGAAGACTTACCCGGCTATTGTTCTACGTTTGCAAGCATGTGGCCTCTCTATAAACATATGTTATTTTCGCTTGTCGCCTTTTTCTGTTTCACAAAGGCTCAAGGTCTGGCTTTTATGACCTTCCCGTAAAGTCCTTTTTGCCATGGGCCCTAATTTTAACACAAAGATATGTTTGTCGGTTTTTAACAAGAATTCCACAGCTCCAGCTACACTTGCACATACATAAAACTTATGCCTTAACTCCTATTTATACAACAAGTATTTTTCTTATTAATACAATTTCACATTATAATTCACATTATTATATATATGGCATATATAACCATAGTTACTGTCTCAAATATGCCCCCTTTAAACATATCTAAAATTTATGTGTACATGTAAATTTTTAATATTCTTTAATGTCTCATGAATATATTGGTCATGCCATAGGTGTCTAGTGTTCTTGGCACACCCCATATACCTCTGTGAGAATTTTCTCACTCTGTTACAGACATTTATTATGGGTCGCCTACCTGACCATACTATACAATAATAACACACACTTCACTGCACTTTGTATTGTGTTTTCGGCTAAGTCATTACAGTTGCTTTGCTAGGGTTATGTTTTCAAACTCCGCTGCTGCGTGCAAAACACGTTTTTTCACTATTCTTTTAGTCTAAACAATTGCAATGGACATTGACACGTATTAGCTTAATTGAACTAAACATGTTGAATAATATATAATCCAGACACATTCATTTATGTATATCAGGTTGTAATCAGATATATATATATATATATATATATATATATATAAAAGAAACACATAGAAAATGGTTATACATACATACAACTGTAAAATAATTTACATTTGCTTGCTATGTATTTAGGTTGTTCTAGTGTTTGAACTATGGAATAATTATTTTATGAGTTAATTCTTACTTCTATCTCTATTTACATTAGCATATTTACACATAGGTTACAGTAACTAAAGCTTTATGAGATCTTATTATTTTAGTTTTCTATTGATTATTACACTTATATATAATTCAAGTACCTTGAGGCTAATCAACTATATGATTTTATATACATACACATATATATTTTACCTATTTTTACAGGTCTCAAACATACTTTTTTATACTCTTACTCCTTACATTTACAATTATTTACAAGGCTATCCACTCTTACGATCCGTACCTTTTCTTTTTAACCTTATTTCCCATTATTTTTATTGTAAGCCTTCTTTTCTTATTATCATGTTTTCTTTTTCTTTTTCTAGTTTTCTCGCGTAGTACTCTGACAGTTTCGAAATTTAGCTCGCCGTCGGCCATCATATTTAGCCATTGCAAAGTTTTGTTGTCAAGGCATTTTCTGACCACGATCATCTTAAGTGATTTCGGAACGCTTTTCAATTGAAAGTATTCAATTATTTCATTAATGATTTGGACCGGACTGGTGGTAGCACTGAATTTAGGTAAAGGTAATTCGTTAAGTACCATGTGATATCCTGCTAAGTTATTAGATACATTAGTATTGGATTCTAAATTTGCATGATGGCTACGAGATAGTGCAGCTACTATAGGAGAAGCTGAAGCACCTCGTGAACTAGTGAAACCAGAGGATATTGTACCCCTTTCAGTTACATTATTTTCATGCATATTTACATGGTTTACAGCATCAGTAATTGTACTGTTGTCTACCCTAGTTCTATTATTCATGATTGAATTCAATCTATATTCTACTTTCTCAAATTTCTTATTGCTATCCTGTACTACAGATTCAAACTTTTCCTGCATTATTTTACCTTCCTTTTGAATTTCTGTAATTTCCCCCCTTATGTCTATTTGATTTTGCACTAAGTCTGCATTTGTATGGTCTATAATTTCTCTTAGTTCAGTTGTCTGACTATCCAACTTAGTACTCATTTCTTGACTATTTATGCTAATCTGACTAGCAATTTTACCTTCAAGCCTTTTACACTGGTTATTAATTTGTTCTTCCATTTCAGCATGCATTGCTCTACTAGTATCGTTTACTTTCCTTTCTATTCTCTTAATTTCAGACCTGTTTTCCTTTAAGTTATTTGCAATCTGTCTACCTATTTCTTGGCTTTGCTGATCTAGCTTTTTATATAGTGATATATTACTTTGCCCCAGTACCTCAAATTTTCTCTCAATTTCCTTGTTTTTACTACCTAGCTTTTTATCCAACTCTTTGTTATATTGATCTAATTTATTGTCCATGTCAGTTTTAAGGTCTGATATAGCCCTAAGAATTGTCATCAGATTAAGCTGATCGTTATTACCTAACTCGGATATTTCCCTTTGAGTTGTGTTGTCTTTCTGAGGGACTGTATTATCATGTAACCCTGTATTTTCATTGTTCATTCTCGTTTCTGTCGCCTGACCCTGTTCTGTACCTAACTGTATTTCTGCCCTTACACACTGTTGAACTTCCATATTATCTGTTTCTGTTACTCTATTTTGACTGTTATCATTAAAATTAGTTTCATCGGATATATCTCTATCCAACGACATTAAAATGCTTTCATTTGAATTTTCCCCTTCCATTTCTTTAGCGTGTATATTTATTTGGATATTACTACTTGACTTTCTCCTATTAATCCTACCACTTCTAAGTATCATTTGCAATTGCATTAAATTATAACGTTCACAATACACATTTACAAAGAAACTTTATCAGCATTAGTGTATAAAGTTTTTGTCTGACCTTTTTACTGTGATCTTACGGTGACCAAACGTAGAGCTGAGGTGTAGTCTTGCTGTTCGCAGTTCGTGCCCCTCTCTCATGAATAAAGTTCTTGTAGACCTTAGATGCTGTGGATGTGTTGGTTGTTTCTTGACGTTCTGCGTTGTTTGATGTCTGAAGATTTTCTTGTACCCGTAGTTTTTTTTTCTTACTTTGCACCTTGATGATTTCTCTGCTGGGCTCTTCGCTGGGTTTCTCTGCTGGGCTCTGCGATGTGTTTCTCTGCTGGGCTCTGCGATGAGTTTCTCTGCTGGGCTCTTCGCTGGATTTCTCTGCTGGGCTCTTCGATGTGTTTCTCTGCTGGGTTCTTCGATGTATCGCCGTTGTGCCTTCCCTGCGTTCGCGTAGCTTTTATTTTTTTTACAAGTCATACGATGTTGGCCTCCAAACTTGCTACATTAACCCCAACATTCGGGCTCCACACTTGCTACGCGGGCCCCACGTTGGGCGCCAAACTTGCTACTTTAGCCCCACGTTCCGGCGCCAAACTTGCTACTTTAGCCCCACGTTCCGGCGCCAAAATTGTACCATTTCAATGTTCCTACTACATTATAAGAAGTTAATAATATCGCCTGCTTCTGAGAGCTTACATGTATCTTATTCACATCGCAGCACTTTATACTCAACCGCCCTGGCTGATGGAGACGTTAGAACTAACCTTTCTTCCTTTGAAGATTTTAAACATACTCTTCCTTAAAATTTCATTGTCTGTCTTCGTTCAGCTTGGAACCTTCCAGAAGACTTACCCGGCTATTGTTCTACGTTTGCAAGCATGTGGCCTCTCTACAAACATATGTTATTTTCGCTTGTCGCCTTTTTCTGTTTCACAAAGGCTCAAGGTCTGGCTTTTATGACCTTCCCGTAAAGTCCTTTTTGCCATGGGCCCTAATTTTAACACAAAGATATGTTTGTCGGCTTTTAACAAGAATTCCACAGCTCCAGCTACACTTGCACATACATAAAACTTATGCCTTAACTCCTATTTATACAAGTATTTTTCTTATTAATACAATTTCACATTATAATTCACATTATTATATATATGGCATATGAACAATTCGAGCCTTCAATGACGGATATCTCAGAAACGATTTATGCCGCAAAAGCTTACTCTAAATAAATTGTGTGTTTTAAAGACATCTACATTTTTTATGTAATACGTTTTCGTCTGTCGCTTCATGTTTACTGCTTATACAAGATGTTATAAATACCAGCGAGAAAACCTATCTCCTAAGTTTTGACCAGCTGATTTGGAAAGGGGTTTTTGGAGAATGGGAATGGGGGGTCAGTATGGCAAAGAGCTGAAACAAATGACAAACATATATGGAAAGGTGTAAAAGAAGACTAAGACATCAACCAACAGGAAATAGAATCGGATTGTAAAATTAAACCTTCTCTAAGTCTAGCAAATTAAATAAAATTGAACTGGCGTAAAGAGGCATATATACTTAATTTAGGAAGAAAGGAAAAGATCAGGAATGATTCTGGCAGGAAAATCTGCACATTCTGCGATTTGGATGAGGACTGGGTACAGAGTTTGGCGGAATGTGCCCAGTGGGAGAACCAGCGAACAATTAAGCTCAAATAAAAAGTTCTTAAGTCCCTCAAGAAAGAGATTGGCATGTTGGGAGCTACTGGTTGACCAGAGGATTAGGCAAAACATGGGCAATCTTTTGGCTAAACTGCGCAAAGCTAGGTCAAATTTGTTCAGTTAGACAAAGGTAATTTATCTCTATTATCTCTATTTTCCCTTTTCTTGTTCCTTTTCTTGCACTAAATATTTGTGTAAGATTATGCAAAATTCCTTCCAAATAAAGAGGATTTAATATGATATTCGCATAGTAGTAGACAAAGTAATAATTATTTATTCATAGGAATGGATATACTGGACATCATAACCTACACGAAACACATTCCCATTTCATTTTTAACTACCTGATCTTATCTCAGCTAGAACTCTGAATCATTTAACTTTGTTTTCTTTTTATTCTCTCTCGTGCCTTACAATGCTGCTTTATTTCCAGTTCCCTGAAATTATTTACAGAGAGTCAGCTCTCATTATATTCTCCTAACTTTTTTATGACACCGCAGGCCTTCACGTTTGTGAACAATATACCTTAAGAATCATACAGAAAATGATACAGAAAATTCCTTTGCATACTACCATACACCATAACACCACCACCTCCGAATTTCACTGTTGGCACTGCACACGCTGGCAGATGACGTTCACCGGGTATTCGCCATACCCACACCCTGCCATCGGATCGCCACATTGTGTACCGTGATTCGTCACTCCACACAACGTTTTGCCACTGTTCGTGTAATGTTGACGCTCCTTACACCAAGCGAGTCGTCGTTTGGCATTTTCCTGCGTGATGTGTGGCTTATGAGCAGCCGCTCGACCATGGAATCCAAAGTTTCTCACCTCACGCCTAACTGTCATAGTACTTGTAGTGGATCTTGATGCAGTTTGGAATTTCTGTGTGATGGTCTGGATAGATGCCTGCCTATTACTCTTTACGACCCTCTTCAAATGTCGACGGTCTCTGTCAGTCAACAGACGAGGTCGGCCTGTACGCTTTTGTGCCGTACATGTCCCTTCACGTTTCCACTTCACTATCACATCAGAAACAGTGGACCTAGGGATGTTTAGGAGTGTGAAATCTGACGTACTGACTTCTGACACAAGTGACACTCAATCACCTGACCACGTTCGAAGTCCGTGAGTTCCACGGAGTGTCCCATTCTGCTGTTTCACGATGTCTAATGACTACTGAGGTCGCGGATAGTGAGTACCAGGAGGTAGGTGGCAGCACAACGCACCTAAGATGAAAAACGTATGTCCAGATACTTTTGATCACATATTGTACCTGCGTTCAAATTGCATTAGGGCCGTCCTCACTGACCAAAGCTTCTTCCGGGTTTTCTTCAGCATCCGTAACTGTCAAATGCTGCGGCAGATACCCTAAATTTAGACCTGGGAATTTTCTCGCAATATGTCCTTTTCCGATGATTTATTATTTAATTTTATGTTAACAGGATCGAGCGAGGTGGTACCGCGCTAACATTTGCAACTCGTATTCGGAAGGTCCCGAGTTCAAACCTCCAACCTGACAGATGATTTGTTCGCGGTTTTCCTCGGTTGTTAGGCGAATGCTGTGTTGGATAATTATGCTGATCACCCATCCTGAATATGCTATGATCCAAAGTTTGCTTGCTACTCGACAGGTTAATGACTCCAGATGTTGGCTTGTAGTTAATCCTACAAAGAGGAGAATATTCCATATAAGAAGAAGAATAAGACTGCCTGTGCTGTTCTTTACAGTAAGAAATGGTCATTTAACACATCTTATAAGAGCAAGTTGCATAAACCACATAAAAATAAACGATAACGAGTTGAGAAAGACATATGAATATGATACATTAGAATTTTTTGTTATTGAACTTAACTCGAGCCTTAGCCTTCGCTTTTTGTTTACATTACGTGGAACCTGATTTACCGTCACGGGTAGCCGAGGTCGCTAAAGCCTGGACTCGTGAACGAGAGCTCTACGGCTTAAATCCCGCCAGAACCGTCCTTCCCCCGTGCTTTGTTTGAATTTTCATTACAATTTTAAGTCAATGCCACTAAGTGACAGCATACTGCGACAGAAGTTAGTCAGTGTAGCAAATACCCATAGCTATTCCTCGAATCATTGATTAGAAATGCTTGGAATACATAATATTTAATTGTGTATACTTAGAAACATACAGTAGAGTGAGGCTAAAGTCAAATGTTGTAAAACAGTTCGCTATTATATATATATATATATATATATATATATATATATATATATATATATAGATGACATTGTCCGAAAATGGCAGAATAACTTAAATGCATATTTTAAGTTAAATAATAATATTTTAGACGTAATGTTATTTGCAGACGATCTGGTCTTAATAAGTGGCTCAAATTAAATATGCAAAAAGCTCTACATCAATGAAACAAAATAAACCAAAATTACAAAATAAAAATATCACCACACAAAAGTAGAATATTCAGAGGACCCGAAACACTGAGCAAAAATAGTAATAAAGAGACATTCGAACTAATGAACTGTTTTAATTATTTAGGCTGTAACGTCTCATACTTAAAAAATCTGTTGTGTTACACACACATTTCATATTAATTGAGATAAACATTGGCAGAAACGATCTATTGACATGCAAAGAAAATCACATTTTACACATACGAACCAGTTCTATAAATATTTGACTATCGCTTAAGGCGTACTATGTTCCACCTTGTTTTGTATTTGCAAGGGCAGTATAGAAATACAGTAGCCTTTAAGCATAGACATTACTCTTAATAGATGGTTGCTATGTGCAGCACCATTCTCTTTGCTACATTAATACTGTTTGCATATCCAAGACAAAAAAAATGAAAAACGAATTCCCATTTGACAAAATAAGTATTGAAAAATTTAAGGGAATAACAAGCAATATCTCGAAAATGGTTCACTCAACAAAAAATGTATAGGACATAAATTGTGTATTTTAACGCGATCTACATTTTTGTGTAGTAAAATTTTGTCTACCTCTTATGGTTTACCAGTTATAGAAAAGTCGTTCACAATGAAGAATACTTTTGGAAACATTCCCAGAAAATTCAAGATATACATTTTATTTGTCATGAAAATATCTTAAACATGTGATATTTTAATCAAAATCGTTAGAGCCATTTTTGAGAAAATTAAAATTTTCGAAAAATGTTCCATATAAGGGGTAATCTGGGGTGGGGGGTTTTCTTGGAAACCTTCGTGTCGCATCTCTGGAAGATACTGAATCTAAATACCAAGTTTGGTGTTTATCCGACTGTTCGTTTCTGTGTTATGCTGTTCACAGACAGACACACACACACACACGCACACGCACACACACACACACACACACATGGACATGCTTCCAAAAATGTTTTTTTTGGATTCAGGGTGTCTCAAAACATGTATTTCCGGCGAAATCTCGGTATCGAATTTTTGGGTGGAATACAATATTTCCCCTACTTACTATACGTAGTAGATAAAGTAAAAATAAGATTTTACAAAGTGATGGCTGTTCCAGTGTTAACGTATGGATCCGAATGTTGGACAATGACCAAACAAATGGAAAGAAAGATAGAAGCAGCAGAGATGCGCTTTTTAAGACATGTAGCAGGATATACATTAAAAGACAGAAGGAGAAGTGAAGATATACGTAAAGAATTACGAATTTTCAAATTACTAGAAAGAATTAAAAGAAATCAAAACTGGAAACAACGTGCGGAGAGGATAGATAATAACCGTTATACCAAGATAGTTTTAAGATATACAACAAAAGGCCAAAGAAACATGGGCAGATCTAAAAGAAGATGGACGGAACAGATTAAATGATGAGATCGGAACAAGTCAAAGGGCTTAAACCATGAAAGATGATGATGATCGATATTATGCTAACCTCGATATTAGCTATTCTTTGCAAACTCATGGGAAACAAAAGAACAGCAATGTAACATTTTAAGCGGTACTACTTGAGGAGTTGGAATTTTCAAAATTGTAATGGCGATAACTTAAATAACTGAAAAACATCCATTTGGCATCAATTGAATGTTTCATTTAGATATATATATATAGTAAGAGTTATAAAGCTATTCATATAAATTTATGATAAATATTCTGCCTATTAGGACCTCAATTCCATCATATTTTCTCAACATTCCTGGACATCTTTAAGGAAATACTAATAAATAAAAAGTCTGATGAACTTCTGTACACTTTATCTTTACTGATGGGTATACAAACTATTCTTATGAAGCTTATTTTTCCATGTACTAATTTTAATCCAAATAAACCTTTACAGAAATAGCTACATTACAAAAACATCTGAATGGTGACAGTACTTTAGGAGAATGGCCAATTAATTAACAATTAGAACCATTAATAACCGAAGTTTCAGAAATGATTTATGCAATTAAAACGGAAAAAAGCTTATTTGAACTACATTTTGTATTTTAAAGAGATCTACATTGTTTGTGTAGTATGTTTTCGTCTATCGCTCCACGCTTGCCAGTTATACAAGATTATACAAAATTCCTTTCGAATAAGAGGTTCACAGGCTATTACCTGAAAATTCACGTATATTTCATTTGTCATGTAAAAATCTTTAATATACGGTATTTTAATAAAAATGGTTAGAGCCATCTTTTAGAAAATCAACATTTTTGAAACTGTTTCACGTAAAGGGTAGTCGAAGGTGGAAATTTTCTTGAAATACTTTGTGTTACATCTTTGGAAGTCAATGAGCTTAAATACCACACGGAGTTTTTTTCTAAAACTGCTCTTTGGATCAGGGGGGTCTCAAAGCGTATATTTCTGTGAATCATCGGTGTTCGAATTTTTGGGTGGAATACAATACCTTCTCTATCTACTAGGCACGTGGCAGAGAAAGAAAAATCTGATACGTTACACTCACATGACTTTCTCAACTCTGAGTATTTTATATCAGAACACTGTAAATGCCAGAGTGATTGTAGTTAAATTAGCATTATTGTATGACAATGATTTGAGATATTTGTTACTTATAAGCATTGTTTGGATATTAGTTCACACGGCCTCACTGCAACTGACAATAGGAGCGGGTAACAATGAGCGAGGGGGTGAGTTGTTTATCAATTAGAAGAGAGAAACAAATAACGTCAGAGTAGCGCGCTTTTCTTTAGAAATGGAGGGAATATCTTCCCTAGAGCATATGTGTTCGTAATTTTGATTGGATATAAAAATAGACGCTAATGTTGGCGCGCTTTATTAACCAATAGCAGCTCTGTTATAATGTTTAGGCATAGCGGGGCGAGGGAGTATAAATTCTGAAGCCAGAGACAAGTAACGCGCAGTTCAACAGAATCATTCACGGGTTACATGTTGCGCAGTTCTACAGAAGCGTTCACGAGTTACACCTCGCGCAGTTCAACGGAAGCATTCACAAAGTACACGTTACGCAATTCTACTTCCCCTACTTACTATACAGTAGAGAAAGAAAAAGACGTTTATAGAGAGCGATAGTTTAGGGGAGCGACTGTTTTAAACTATACCTTGATTTGATATTTAAGTATTATATTCAGATATATAATATCTCGGGCCTTCTTCTAAAATAAATAATGTACGGCAAATAAGTGATTATAGTTGCATTCGAAAATATAACAGTTTCAGTCGGGCGTGTATCAAGAGTAAATATGTGAAATTCATGAAGTGTGACGGCAATAAAAGTGTAAAAACAATTTCTTTTATCAGTGTTATCATTTAGTAACAACTCCTTTCCGTTTACACACCCTGTTTAAAAGATTTGCTCGACTGGGTAATAATAGCTAGCCGGTGGACAAAGAACCCAAAATTCAAAAATAGTAAAACAATAACAGGCGCTCAGCAAATAAGATAACACGAACGATACCGCGACAACTCTTATACAAACTATTTTTACAAACGCTTATTCTCCATATGCTTCATGTTAATCGAGATATCGAAATGTCAATCTTATTGCTAATTTTCTTGTAGATGCAAGGGGAATATGGTAGGTTTTAAGCGATAGTCAAATATTTTAAGCGCTGGTTGCTATGTGGTGCATTCCATTCTCTTTGCATGTCCAGGACATAAAAGTATCTGATGTGTTAAACTCACATGACTTTCTCTACTCTTGTACAAAATATTTTTACAAACGCTTATTCTCCATCTACTTCATGTTAATAGAGATAAACATTTGCATAAGACTCTATCTTATTGCTAATTTTCTTGTAGATGTAAGGGGAATATATATTTACAAGGGCAATATAGAAATACAGTAGCCTTTAAGCAAATACATATCTCTTAATAGCTGGTTTCTAGGTGCAGAACCATTCCCTTTGCCACAGATTAATACTCTTTGCATATCCAAGACAAAAAAATGAATAACGAATTCCCATTTGAGAAAATAAGTATTGAAAAATTTAAGGGAATAACAAGCAATATCTTGAAAATGGTTCACTCAACAAAAAATGTATATGACATAAATTGTGTATTTTAACGCGATCTACATTATTTGTGTAGTAAAAGTGTGCCTATCTCTTATGGTTTACTAGTTATGCAAAAGTCGTTCACAATGAAGAATACTTTTGGAGACATTCCCAGGAAATTCAAGATATACATTTTATATGTCATGAAAATATCTTAAACATATGATATTTTAATCAAAATCGTTAGAGCCATTTTTGAGAAAATTAAAATTTTCGAAAAACCTTCCATGTAAAGGGTAATCTGCGGTGGGGGGATTTTCTTGAAAACCTTCGTGTCGTATCTCTGGAAGATACTGAACCTAAATACCATGTTTGGTGTTTATCCGACTGTTCGTTTCTGAGTTATGCTGTTCACACACAGACACACACAATGACATGTTTCCAAAAATACTTTTTTGGATTCAGGGGGTCTCAAAACATTTATTTCCGGTGAAATCTCGCTATCGAATTTTGGGTGGAATACAATACTTCCCCTACTTACTATACGTAGTAGAGAAAGAAAAAGACGTTTATAGAGAGCGATAGTTTAGGGGAGCGACTGTTTTAAACTATACCTTAATTTGACATTTAAGTATTATATTCAGATATATAATATCTCGGGCCTTCTTCTAAAATTATTTTGGAATTTGGGAATATAAAAATATTTGAGTCATGGTATGCTTCTGATTAGGAATACTGAAAGGAAGTGCTTTGAAACGCAGACTGTTTTCTATTTCGGGGGATCCCAAATAGAGCCTAGCTTTGGTTGCTTATCAGCGCAGTACAAAAAAAAAAGGTGTTATCGCCAAAGGTAGTGATAAAGACGGCAGAACTGCCTGGAACATCCGTTGTAACTATCAAGTACGTAAATTGTGGTTTATTGGAAATTGTAGTACATCCTGGTTGTTTTCCTTCTACTCAGGAAATATCCATAATTGTATATCGATGACCTCCAGCAGAATGACTACAATATTCGTGGTGCACTGTGAATTTTAGCGTAAGTATAATTCATTTGCGTATAATGTTTATACTAACCAGAACAAGGGTAGGGCAGGACAAAGGGAATCACATGGTCTAAAGAACTCGGCTAAATAAATTTAATATTATCCATCTGCAAGAGTGGCAGCAGTAGATGGCGTTAGCTAAGCACTTCCAAACGTGCGTAGAAGTCGAGGTGAACACAATGACACTTCTGTTTTCATAATTTTTTTTACTGCTGATACAACAAAATAATGCATATTCGGAATTACTTTTTAACACTAGAACGCCCGGAGAGGTCAAAACGGCCCTGTTTTGTTTTTAAGTTATTGCTATGTGTCAGAGAATGATTGGAGCAACATTTCCTTTTATGAGATTTGTTTATTGGCAATGTTTTTACATTATACTAAACTGATTATACAACTGAGAATGATTGCTTGCAGGTTTTATCATTAACGCCCAGAGTGGTTATATTGACCCCTTTAAGATAATACCTCAATTTTGTTTATTAATATGCCTTACGTTTATTTCATGCGCTCCCATATTTCAGTACTTTCCTTTTTAATGTATTAGTTAACTTCTCTTCATATTATTGTGGGATAAATTGGACAACAATGGACTCATTACGATGTACCTTTATTGTTCCCTTGCAAAAACCAGTTTGTTTCATGCGCTCCCTTATTGAAGCCATTTTATTTTGTGATGTAATAATTAAATTTTATTTATATTATTGTGGTAAGAACTAACAAAACTGCCACCTATACGACGTTTTTTTATTTGCCATTCCCTTGCAAGAATCAGCGCTACAAAGGTGACAGTGAAGTTAAGATTGAAATGTAATCTACGTGAAGATGAGATACTTTCAGAGTTACAGAGTTTTGGAGAATGATTCAAATGATTGGTGGCCTTTTTTATATCATATATTCTTTATTGTCGCTTCAACGTTGAAGTCATATCGACTACTTTAGAATACAGATCATGATTACAATGAAAATACATCACTTTAAACAGTAATAGTACATACAACATTAAATTCTATAGATAGGTGTGCTACACATTGTTATACAATTTTGTCGCTTTCATACAGTTTAAAGTTCTTTGTTGTGCTGAATTTAGGGCTTCTGGTAGGCTGTTGGGGATGTCACATCCTTTTCTGTGTTGTACAAAGCGACGGCAGGCTGTGACAAGATGTTGAACTGTGTGGGTGGATCTGCAGAGGTCGCACACAGGAGAATCATGGTTGAGGAGATGTTTGTGCGTTATAGAAATATGTCCAATCCGTAATCGAGTTAATACAACTTGGTCTTTGCGGTTGAAATGAGTGTTGAAGTTTGGACTCGGAAATGTAGACATCATGTAATTCACTACTATATGTGACTTTCCATGTCTGTTTCCATTGATTAATGCAAGTGTTTTTGATGAAGTCCGTGTGTGGGATCTTGATGTCCCAAGGGCTTCTTTGGCTGCCTGATCATCTGATTCATAAACCAGAATTCCGGCAAGAGACAGAGTGCAGGCGAATGATACTGTTTTACCTGAGGTTAGTATTTGGTTGTACAGTTTCTGAAGCCCTTTAACAAAATTTTGGGGTTTGAGGTTTGTTGAAGGGATGTTAAAGCAATCAACAAGTCGGAGAATATTATGTAATTATCTTTTTACTTTCTCTACTACGTATAGTAAGTAGGGGAAGTATTGTATTGCACCCAAAAATTCGATACCGAGATTTCACCGCAAATACATGTTTTGAGACCCCCTGAATCCAAAAAAAAGCATTTTTGGAAACATGTCCGTGTGTGTGTGTCTGTGAACAGCTTAACTCAGAAACGAACAGTCGGATAAACACCAAACTTGGTATTTAGGGTCAGTATCTTCCAAGATGCGACACGAAGGTTTTCAAGAAAATCCCCCCACCCCAGATTACCTTTTACATGGAACATTTTTCGAAAATTCTAATTTTCTCAAAAATGGCTCTAGCAATTTTGATTAAAATATCATATATTTAAGATATTTTCATGACAAATAAAATGTATATCTTGAATTTTCTGAAAATATCTCCAAACGTATTCTTCATTGTGAACGACTTTTGCATAACTGGTAAACCATAAGAAATACACAAAAAATGCAGACCGCGTTAAAATACACAATTTGTCTTATATATTTTTTGTTGTTGTGTGAACCATTTTCGAGATATTGCTTGTTATTCCCTTAAATTTTGCAATACTTATGCTTTTTCTCAAATGGAAATTCGTTATTCATTTTTTTGTCTTGGATATGCAAAGGGTATTAATCTGTGGCAAAGAGAATGGTGCTGCACCTAGCAACCAGCCATTAAGATATATGTCGATGCTTAAAGGCTACTGTATTTCTATATTGTCCTTGCAAATACAAAACAAGGGGATCATAGTACGCCTTAAGAGATAGTCAAATATTTTTAGTACTGGTTGCGATGTGTAAAATGTAATTCTCTTTGCATGTCAGAAGATCGTTTCTGCAAATGTTTATCCCCATTAATATGAAATAGGTGGAGAATAAGAGTTTGTAAAAATAGTTTGTACAAGAGTAGAGAAATTCATGTGAGTGTAACACATTAGATTTTTATTACAGCTACACAATTATCCAATGTGGCAATTAGGTTTAAAAGGTCGTCAAATGTTCTGAAATAGCGTAAGTTGGAGATTCAATTACCATAGGACGGAGAGGAATATTTTGTGTATGCATCTTGAGCAGTCGGTATAGACGTGGTGCATAAGCTTCCGATATTAAGTCAAAATGTTTTGTATCCGAGTTAATAAGGATTTTACTAAGTTTTTAATATGTTTATTGTTTTTTTCTAAAGGACAAGTAGGTCATTAATCTTCTGCATGTACTCTGAGATTCCAACCGTGATAGCCTTTGTATTTATTTAACTTTGGAAGCGTTTATCTCGATAACAGGAAGCAGACAGAAAGAGAGAGATTTTGTAAGGATAGTTGTAGAATATATATATATATATATATATATATATATATATATATTAAAATGAACCCATGGTGGTTAGAGAAAGACATGTGAATATAACACATTTTATTTTTGCGCTTAGCTTCCCTTGGTAAAGCAGTTTTTACATGTTTCAGATGGAGATGCTCCACTACATTTTCCCAGTGGCTTTTGCAGCTGGCTCACTGCAGTACCATCCAACCAGTTCTTCTGCGAATCCCAATAGCAGCCTCTGGAAGTATAAGGAAGCAGTCAGCAACCGCACATGTTTCTTAGGCTCCCCCGGGAATATCAGAAAAGGTGTGATAGAGAAGTGCTTAGAACGCTCAAACACTTCTAGAACGACAGATTCGGTAGCCTGGGAGTCATCTCTTGAAATCCAGGCGATGAGTGACAGAGATTTCCTTGACGAAGAAGGTAGTTCCTTATTAAGAATGAAACGATATAATCGCACCAAAAATGAACCCCAAATGTGTTCACTTTTATCAGGCACAAAAGCCATTTTAAACCCTATTCTGTTCCCCATTATACTAATATTGGGTTTGGCACTCAACGGTATATTGTTACACATCTATTGGAAACAAAAGGAACTGCGCACACAAAGAAACGTCCTGTTCATGAATCTCGCCGTGTCAGACACTCTGTTCCTCCTAAGCTTTGGTGTACTCCAGTTCATCTCAGGAATGAAGCATCTGGAATTCAGGTGTTATCCGTCAGCACTATGCAAGATTCAAGTGTTCTTCTTATGTGTTTGGGCGAGTGTAGGGGCGTACTCTATATCACTGATCAGTATTCAGAGATATCTCCGCGTAATCACGTTCAAGAAACCTATAATAAAGAGATTTGTGAAGATTTTTGTTAAACCAGCGAGCCTCATTTCAACAGTCTGGACTCTCTCCATTGTCCTCGCAATACCAGAATTTTCTCGCTCAAGGACTATGGCTGGATTCCAAGACAACCTGAATCAATCTGTTTTCATTCATGGCGCATATCCTGTTGTTTTATATGGTCTCCTGCCCTTCACGATCGCCGCAGGTTTCTACTGGGCAGTACAGAGGCGGCCGTTACAAGAACGGCTAGGAATTGAGTTTTCAAAAGGTGACAGGCCTGGAAGAGTTCTCTTGTCTCTGGGTTTTGTCTTTATGTTAACGTACGCTCCTGTTTTGGTATGCGATATCTTGAAGCCTGGTGAGGACCCCATACCTACCGAAATTTATTGTTACATTTCAAAAGTCCTGCATATGCTGAACCCGGTTTTCTGTCCTATAGCGCTTTGTTGTGCTAGTAGCAGGCTAAGGAAATATGCCATTCAATATATCCTATGCCCCTGTATCTGTCGCGCTTTTAATTACTCTCCACACACTACCTTCTTTGAACCTGGAAACTCTGAAAGGCGAGTTATTTCGTTAGCTACATCTGCAACTGACCATAGATCAACTGCGCTTGAATTGAACAGGAAAGAATCAACCGAAAATGCTGTTTCTGTACTTTAAGACAGCGAACATTAATCATTTGTGCCACAACAATGAGGGAATGACTGGATGTTTAATATGTGACAAAGTATAATCCAATTCACTTGATTGATGTTATACGTAAGACACAAATATATAAAATGTACTTGGTACAGTTTAGTTTATTACTCAGTTTATTCTTTTGGCAAAATAAGGCATCAAATTATGATTCTATAACTTTTAAAACTTTCACGACTTTTAAAATTAATAGTAACTTCTCGCAAGGTCATCATGTCAATAAAATCAAATGAAAGTATTGCTATTTTTAGCTCTTAGATTATCCTCAGGAACTAATTAAGTTGGACAAATCGCACCCAATATATACCATACTATAGTTTCATTATTTTCTGGGTGAATTCCTTCATTAGGAACCATGCTGTGGAAGTACTCACACATGTAGGCAGCCGCTCCGTCATTGGCACGCCTCGTTTGCAGTTGCGGGATTTGGGTTTTCTCATAGGGACCCTCTTATTTTCCCTCCTACGTATACTAAGTATGGAAAATGTTGTATTCCACCAAAACGTTCGACGTCGAGATTTCGCAGAAACACATGCTTTGAGATCCCTAAATGAAAAAAAAATTAAAGAAGTCCTGTGTGTTGGCGTGTCTGTGAAGAGCATAATTGAAAAACAAAAAGTGAGATAAACACCATACATGCTTTTTAGGTTTAGTACCCTTTAAAGGTATAAAAAAAGATTTTCAAGAATCGAACGTTTTAAAATTTATTTTTTTTATTCTCTAAAGGATGACGCTAACGATTTTGATTAAAATACCATACATAGAAGATATTTACATGACAAATAAAATGTATATCTTGAATTTTCTAGGAATAGACCTTGAGGTTATCTTCACTCAGAAGCAATTTTGTATAATCTAGTAGAATTGATAAAGGTTAAGCGACAGACGAAAACGAACTACAGAAATACTGTAGTTCTCCTTAAAGCATACAATTTATTTCAAATACTTTTTTTATGGCAGAAGCCATTTCCAATATATCCGTTATTAATGGTTCGAATTGCTCAATGCTTAGCCATTCCTTTAGAGTCCGTCGTTTCTCGTGATCATCGTAAGGGGTTGTTTCGGCCACTTCAGCTTCTGTAGTACCGGCGCTAGGGACCCTGAGCACTCGTGATACTTCTGACTTACTAGAAGCACGCTGGACCAAACATCCGAGCCCCACCCGTAAGGTTGTCTTTTGGATTGGGTTGGATTCGGCTGGGCAGTGTTCCCGATACCCATGGGCGATTGGGTACGTCTGAGCGGTTTTCCGTCCAGGCAGGCAGGGTTGTGAGATGCCTCAAGGTCCTACGGTACCGCCCTGGATAGCCGGTAGAGACTCTGCTAGGTTGCTGTTAGCACCATCGCGTTCTCTGGTAAGCTTCCCGTTTTTGTGTTGACGCGCGGAAGTGTCGTATCCACTTCCGCCCTGTAATGGGGGACCGGATTATTTTTTCAGGTGGTGGCCCACAGGAAAGACTCTTTGAGAGGGAGTGTCACTCTGATGACGCCCTTCTCCTAGGCTCACGTGGCGGCTGAGTCCCCTGGTGTCTCATGTTTCTCGTGATGTAATGGAAAGAGTATGGAATTTTAAGGTCAGCTCTAAATTCCCTTTGGAATTATAACGAAATATGTAACGCAGGTATTTCCAGAAAGGTTTATCATGATTAAAATGAAGTAGATAGTAAAATAAATTTTCGTAAGAATAATTTGTGTACCTAGTAATATTCCATAGAAGATAGAAAAAGCCATGTGATGTAGCACATTAGAATTCTTTAGCCCTGACCATCATCCTGATGTTTTACTCTTGCGAAATCTGGGGCATAGATGGAGACAGCTTCCTGCTATGGTTACAAATGGCACAGTATAAGCACGGGGCTTGCGGTCAGATAACAGCGCGGTGGAATTAAATTAAATTGTGTTTTATTTATCGACGCTCTTTAACTACTATGGTCCTTAGCATCCCATTCTATATTGAACGTGAAAGAGCGGAACTTTTGCTCAGAGGCCTTTTTCTCAGGCTTTAGGTTGCTTTACGTGCCGTAACTCTACGACATGAGATCACCAGCTTTACTTCCCTTCCGAAGAAGCCACGCTAAGAATTTTTACGCCCAAAAAAATTCATCGCCCTCCGCCGAGTTTGAACTCGCAACCTCGGGAATAAGAGGCCAGCGTGGTAACCACTACACCACGGAGGATGACCGATAACGGTGGAGCAATTCCACCAGCAGCGAAACTACTTAGTATACTTTTGAGAGGTTGTCCACTTTTAAGTGGTTACATTTATTCCCAATCTCCATTCTTCACAGTTCTGCCAAACTTCCTCCTCCAGATACCGCCTCCTCATCATCTTTATACCACTTCTCGAATTTCTCGCAGTCTTCCACGTTTCACCCTCCCTAGTGGTCACCATTCCAAAATAATCTTAGGTCAGCTTCCTTCTGTCATTCTTTGGGCGTGGCATATCACTGGAGCGCTCTTCTTTCAATTCTAAATTGGTTCGTCCATCCCCATTACCTGCCTTACTTCTTTCACGTTTCACACTCCTTGATCGTCACCATTCCAAAATAATCTTAGGTCAGCTTCCTTCTGTCATTCTTTGGGCGTGGCATATCACTGGAGCGCTCTTCTTTCAATTTTAAATTGGTTCGTCCATCCCCATTACCTGCCTTACTTCTTCCACGTTTCACCCTCCTTGATCGTCACCATTCCAAAATAATCTTAGCACATCTTCCTTCTGTCATTCTTTGGCGTGGCATATCATTGGATAGCTCTTATTTCAAATCTAACTGCCTTAACTGCCTTACTTCCTCCACGTTTCACCATCCTTGATCGTCACCGTTCCAAAATAATCTTAGGTCATCTTCCTTCTGTCATTCTTTGGCGTGGCATATCATTGGAGAGCTCTTATTTCAATTCTAACTACTTTAACTGCCTTACTTCTTCCACGTTTCACCCTCCTTGATCGTCACCGTTCCAAAATAATCTTAGGTCATCTTCCTTCTGTCATTCTTTGGACGTGGCCATACCACTGGAGAGCTCTTCTTTGAATTCTAAATTGGTTCGTCCATCCCCATTAACTGCCTTACTTCTTTATTCTTTTCTTCCAACCTAGACATTCTGGCTTCTCTCGTATCCCATTCATCTTCACAGCCTGTAGTTTGCTTTTCTGACTCTCAGTTAATATCCAACTCACTGCACCATATGCCATAATATTTTCTACTACTACTCGTTCTAAGAATATGGTGTTTTATTTTTCTAAATATAACTCTGCTGCATAAAACCTAATTCATTATTTTTATTGCCCCTCTTACCTGTTACATTCAGTAGTCTATATCTTGCTCACAACTACCAGATTCTTGTTAAATCGAGCTCAAGTACTTAAATTGTTTTACAGCTTTAATGTTCCCTTGCGGTAGGACAGTATCTCGGCCTTCACCATCCACCACTAAATATTTTTCCATGTTACCTTCAGTCCTCTTGATCCATGCCTACAGTAGCTTCCTCACCATATAAGTAAACTTGAGTTCCTTTCTAATCCATCCTAGAACTTATTGGCTTCAAAATTAATCTCATCCGAAATACATTTAAAACCAACATGCACCCCGACAGAGAGTCGTCGAGGATCAACATACTACCTATTGTCCACAATTTCAGCATAAACAAAAACCGTTATCCTTATCCATCCCTTATTAAAAGTCCTGAGTTGAGGGTGGTCATGCAGAAAAATCACTCGCGCTGAACCTCAAGTCTGTCAGCAGTTTTGTGTGTGTGTGTATGTGTGTGTGTTCCGTGTATAACCACGGTGCCTCTTCAGCGCCGCTAGAGGTACTTCGGAAGCTTGAGGAAATCCAAACGAAAATTATGCATATCAAGTAAAAGATCACAGCATTGGAAGAAACAATCGTGCAGTACGCGACAAACCACGACAACTAATACGGAGGACGCATTACAGTTTTATCCACAGACAATCCATTGGCAATAACATAACAGTAGCTCCCTAAAAAGTATTTGTAGTCCTACTGTAGTGACCCGAGTTGTTTAAGACCGGAGCCTAAAGGCTAGAGACTGCTTACTAAATGTTGAAGGGAGATAATATTGAAGAACAGAGCAGAATAACCATAGTGTTATGCACAAGAGGTTTATTCTAGCTACCAATCTGCCCTAAGGGCCTATTCTAACCACTTCAGTCAAGTCACATTCCTATATTAACTCGGATGGTCTTGAGGTTCACCAAGATAATAATCACTTAACTATTACGCGGCGGTACATGAGTAGCCTCAGAGTGTCCCTCTGCGAGACCGGAACATTGAGTGCTACTGAAAGAGTGTTATCTGCATGGGGTAATTCGTATTGCTTCTTTATGCTGACTTAAAACACCTTAGCATTCTATTGTACAGCTTCCTGCAATGCCTGACTTCAAACCCTTCCGGAAGCTTACCCACTTGCTGGTAGCTGCTTCCGGTCTCCATGCAAGGACGTTTACAAAATACCTTGATCTTTGGAAGGCTTGTCAGTGTGAAAGTGGTGACCCTCCAGAACGACAATGGAAACTATACGCAACATACCTTCCGATAGAGAAACCGATGAACAGGATTACCTAAGAAACTATATCGACCATGAAGCTAATCGTGGCAAATTCAGTGCAATTCACCCCAATCTTAATCTCTCCCGAATCCATTGCGGTGGCAGATTAGGGTCTCTGTCAAGCCTGTCTCCCGGGATCATATTTACTTTATAGAATTCTCTGCCCTGAATCCGCGGGTGCAATGAATGTACCGTCACTGAACGCCTTCGCCGTTACTCCTATCGCTGTATCTCATTTCCTAAGGTTAACCTTTTCCTCTCTGCCTTTTTATTGCCTGAAAATGTTTATCCTTGCTAATGATGACCACAAGTTTTGACGCAGCTGACCTCTCGAGAAGCTGTTATAGCTTTGACTTATTTCATACTTAACTTACCTATTTTTTAGATGTAACAAACTTGTACATCAGAAATTCAGGTTCATATTACTCTAATGCAGGGGATAAAGGTATGGATCGTAAGCATACATCTATGGGCACTTTGTTCCTCTATTACACTAGTTTTATTGCAGGCCCATTTAGTTATCTAGGAATTGTTTAAGAGTGTGGTGTGAAACCCAGGTGGCAGCCTAACGCTAAAACATGGTAAGCAGATGTGTGATAAATGTGTCAGTGTTTGACCCTGTCATAAAACCACAGTATACAATTTTTACGTGCTTAAACCATATTTTCGTACATGCTTGTACTTGTCCTATTTGTTATTTTATTAAATAATAAAGAGTAGATAGAGTAATTATTTGTTACAACGTTGTCACATACCTAGATCAGTAATACATATGAGTTCCAGATTTTAATCATCTTTAAAATTACTGAAATCCCAATGAGATTTGCATTTTACATAATTCGAAATTATTTCTATATTATTGTGTCTTATATTCATTGGGAAGGATACAGATGCCATCTTTAAACCTGAGAGAGATCTCCATGAGTTACTACATTACAAAAATTTGAGCACTTTATTGATACTCATATATTTATCATATTTTTAAAAAAGCTATTTGGAAACCACGCAGTTTGCGCTGAAGGGGGTAGGTTATTTTTACGTGACAACAGGAGCAATGAAATTATTCTGAAGGCCATTAAAGAAGTTCTCCACAAATATTTTCATGGATTTTCAGTTAATTAACTAATTAAAAAGCCAAAACAGTTGCTTTAAAAAGGTATGCAACAAATAAACGCGTTAACTCAAACCTTTACTTGCATAATTAACGTTAAAATAGGTATAGTAGTTTCTAAATGTCAGGCACAAATAATAAAATGAATACAATACAAGCACCTGCTTGCCAAGTATTCAACTAAAACACAATGAGTGTGTATTTGGCATTTATAGCTTTAGAAGTAAGTAAAAATTAATACTCTTATTTAAAGATTTAACTGAAGAAATGTTTTAACCTACAATAAAGCACACGTTAAATATTAGTCGCATATTAGTCGCAGAGAATGGTATGTGTCTGGATTGAGTGCTAGGTAATGGCAATATAACCTTTTATTCGGGTGGAGGGACAGAAATAAATGTGTAAGGGATAAAACGTCCACATATATTATCTGGAGATGAGGAAGGATTAGGTAGGAAGGGTTGTTCTTATTCTTTGATGTCTCTATTTAATTGGATAACTGTGGCATTGTGCAACCCGGTACGGCAGTGAAAACCGAGTGCTTGTGGGTAATTATAATGGGTGGCGGGATTCTCCGCAGTGGCCTACAGGTATCTGATGTGGCCAAGGCTCTGGCAGGGACCTGTGGACGGTGGAGTCATCATGATTTAACCTGTGGACCTGTGTGTTCTCGATGTTTGTATGTTCTGCAATGTAGTCGCGAAGATATGCTTTTACGAGTTGGGCGGTGTAATCGCTGAAGCTGATGAGTTTGTCGGCATCGTGTTCGATGTTCTTTTTGTTCTCGGTTTTTATAGTTGCTCGCATTAGTGGAGAATGATGTGCTGATGGAGTCTTCCAGCGCTGTAAGGCAGCTGGCCAAGTTCAACACTTCGGCGTGTAGAGCTTGAATGGCTTCAAGAATGCAGTGGTGTTTGCTGTGTTCTGCTGGAGAAGGTTTTGGTGTCGGTCAGTTGTTTTTCAAGGTGAGACGTGTCGATCTGTAGTGTGATCAGTTCAGCGCATGGTTATAGCCTTTTAATTGCAGTGAGGAGTATGATTTACACGAAAATAGTAGATTATGACAAAAGAAGACACCAACAAAAAGTGAAGGAAAAAAATGTTCACCTTCTGTTGTATAATACACTTTGATAGGAATTGTCTTAACTGTTCCGTACTTCAGTTACGGAGCCACAAAACAATCGTAGAATTATTTTTTTTCTATTGAAATAGGAGCTAAAGACTAGTAGCACTATAATTTTTCATTCATTTCTGCACGTAGAAGTTCCTCTGAGGAGGATGACATCTATATCCCTTCCATTAATTTCGTCTAGATCTCCTATTATAAGTGTATTAAATCAAGTTCTTCACTAGTCTTAAACCCCCCTCGCTCTCTCTCTCTGTTTCTCAGGTTTCTTTCTTTTAAGTGGACAGCAAACCTCTTCCCCTTCCCTCTATGTTTTAATGTTAACTTGTCTACCTAGAGAATTGTTTCTTTTTTGTGTTTAGTTATGATTAGTTGAACTAATCAGACAGACGATAAGGTTTTTAATTTGTTTTTATGTTCATATCGTTGTATAACTGCTGAAATATTCATGTTTACCTACATTGCGGACAAGACAACTCACCAACGCTAGTACGCTCGCTTCCATTTATGCCGTCATCGCAGCTTTAGGAGCCATTCTACTGCCCTTCACTGGTGGAGTATGCTACACATAGCAAGTAAGGGGTGTGTGTATATCTTTACCTTCTTGAGTATGCAGTGGTTTCTGTTTTACACGCACAGTTCCAGATTATTCGCGTATGAATGCATAACCTTGAGCAATGCTCTACTCGTCATCACTTATAATAATTATGTTTAAATACATAACTAAATATAAAACCCTGTTTTAGACAATATATACATTTTAATTGCAGGATTGTAAAGCTGAAATATATCGTACTTTTTATTCTTAAAGACGACACATTTACTACATATTATTTCATTAATCTGCCCATACGAATGCCGTGTTGCTGTGTCATTGTCTTCAAATGGTAAATTGGCTTCCCGCATACTCACAATTCTTCCCAGATGCACCTCCAGACGCGTGAGCTACAGCATACACCACTGCTTGGCCGAACAACAAAGGCAGAACGCTCCATAGCCCCTTCCCGCTATGTACGTGCCCGCTGAGAAAGTTGGTAAAATGCCTTCCGAAGCTATGGTGACGGCATAAACGGAAAAGAGTGTAGAATCCTATAGTCCGACTGGCCTTAGAAGGGAACCTGATGTAAACAAACACACGTACATGTGCATCGGCCGTGGTTTACAACAACATAATTCCATGTCGAAATACTGAAATTAATTTTGTTTTATATTATTTATGAGTTTATTTTGTAAAAAAGTATCATTGTAATACTAAATTTTAGTTCACAATACATTTAGAAATATATAATATATGTACGAAACGTAATGAATGGAGATATGCCTACGCACCATTTTCCATTACTAAAACACAGTTGGTCAGTCTTGTTGTACTTAGGGGCGATCGCTTGTTTTCAAATTGTTTATTGCAGTATAGTTAACGGTAGTGAAGTTAATAATTATTATGAGTATTCAAAATGTATGTGTAACATCCCAAAAGGAAAATTTTGAAAAGTTGTGATAAAAACTATTGTATTGAATGTGTTCATAAAGTTTTGTGAGAAGCATCCGGGGATAACCATTAAGACATTAATCTTAGTCTGAGTTTACTGGTCAGCATCATCATACAAATACGGATTAGACCACTGGTGGTCTGCTCCGACTCCAAACTAAAGCTTCTCCATGCATCTTCTTGGACTTCGTTGTCCTCCTGGTTTATAATTTAGTGCTCTTTGGGGAATCCTATCATATTCCATTCTGCTTGCATGGTTGTACCAGTTTTTCTTGTTTGCTGCTATTTCGTTCGTTAGTTTAAATATTCCCAGTTGATCTCTGATATCCTCACTTCCCTTTTTGTTCATTAGAGTATAACCTACTAAGAACCTGTTCCCCCAGGTTGGGAGCTGTGCAGTAGGCCGATATCCTACTCACGTAAACAAACTACTCATAAACTCCAAATTAATAGCCGGAAGGAGTTTACTGGTATTTCCATAAAAACTGTCAATTCCATTCGCGTGGAAAAGCACAAACTGGAAAACTGTTATCACCTTATAAAAAAGTAAACCCGAAAAAAACTGTGCTTAGCACGATGTGTGATTATAAGGAAATGGACCGGATTGGACCGCTTTCATTCTGATTAATAAGCTACATTTCGAATTTTATTATCATTCTGGTTCTATGATTCCATACTGTTCATATTATTACTTCAAAATTTTAAATAATTTGTAACTCATGCTTGATCTGCAGGAAACGTGTTAATTAAATTATATAGTTCTTATGATTCTAATGCAGCAACAACAAATTATTTCAAAATTGTTTTACAACACGACAAATGTAAAATAATAGTCCGTTGTCAAAAGAAATAGCGGTGTTAATGAAAAGTGGATGATGTGATCGTTCAGAAACACTGGTAATGTGCATTATGTGCATCAGGTGGTTCAGGTCGGAAGCACGTGTGTTCACATAGTACGTATGCTCCGCCCAGAGCGTAGTAATACAATTTGTAGACGCGTATTTCGCGCGCTTGTTTTGTTTACGTCAGGTTTCCTTCTAAGGCCGGCAGGATTATACAAGTCCTTGGCACGCGACCTGCACTGCACTGTTACCTCACCAATGCTTAAACATTTTCCATGCGCGCTACGCAGTACTAAGATGTGGAAACCATACTCTCAGGAATAGCGGGAAAGTATAAGTGTGAGTAATAGTCATCCCAAAGCACTGTAACGGCAAGTTAGGTGAATGAGACCAACTGTTGAGGTTGCAATGCAGAGAAGAGATCATTCGATTACAAATTAATGTAAGGGATGGCGATTTATTCCTCGCGGAACAGTAAACAGCTGAATTACATATGAGGGTAAGTCAATAAATAAGCGTAAATGCCAGTTTACCTATAACATTGCAACACTGGGTTTCTACCATTCCCAGAGGTGTTAAGTATTGTGAAAAGGACTATTGCGTAGGAGCTAGGAATTGAAAAGAATCACCGGCACATACGTTAACAATTTATTATAAATTGTTGCATTTGCTAACAATTCCATCATCAGCTTGCTTTAACATTTTAAAACTTATGTGATTTACAAATAATATGCTCGGAGACGACAAGGTAATGTACTCTTTCACCATTTTATAATTTAAGTTGCCCTACAAATCGATAATATTTCTGAAACAGCGACTAATGCAATGCAATGCAATGTTGCAAGAAGTGAAAAATATGAATACTTCTCTCGTAAATGTGAATTTAGAAACACCAAGGTAAAAAGGTTAAATTTTGTGGCTTACCAAACAGTGAAAATAATTTAGAAAACGCCAAAGTGGTTAATCTTGGTGGTTTACAAGTCTGGAAGCTATCTACTCGGTCTCTGGCCGAAGAGAGCCACAGCTGCCTGCCCAGGAGTTGCTGGAGTTGTCCACGAGCGTGATGGCGCTGGCGTCAGTGGCTTGAAACAAACCAGCCAATGGTAACTCTTCGCGACGCTTTGAGTTGTGGAATGATGAATTACGTCATGCATGACATCTTTCTCGAAGCTTCGGATAACTATTTCTCTCGATGTCATCATTTCTGAAGCATGGGCCGTTCTTGAGCTGGTTGCATAAGTCTCGACCAAGGGGGAGGGGAGAAAACGCACAACATAAATTCCTCATGTGCATTTTGTCAACAGATAGCAGCATATTATCATTATGCTTATCCTAGCTGGTGCACGTTATCACGTAGGCACCTGGGCAGCCAGAAGAAGATGGCGGTTATGCTGCATGAGTGTACACGAGACGAAACGCTTACGATTAAGAGGTTTTTGTGGGCAAAACGACCGTCCACAGAAGAAGTTCATCGCGAAATGCGCCCCGTGTATGGTGAGAACTGTTTATCACGGAAAGCTGTGTTCAATCATATTCAGACACTTAACACAGGAAGGCGAAGCATCAGAAATCAGAAGCGTCCTGGTCGTCCTATGCAAGTGTCAACTAAAACCACAGTTCAACTTGTAGAACAAATCGTTCATAATGACAGGCGTGTGACGATCGATGACGTAACGCGTGCTGTAGGTTGTTTGCATGGAGCTGCTTACATCATCCACGAACAGCTGAAGTTTCGCAAAGTTTTTGCAAGGAGGGAAACATCCCACATTCCCAACGAAATAAAAAATTCAAAACGATTCCACCAGCCAGCCAGGTTTGGCTCTCCGTGTTTCGGGACATGCAAAGCGTCATCTATTGAAACGTTCGCAGGACGACCAGGACGCTTCTAATTTCTGATGCTTCGCCTTCCCGGGTTAAAACGTCTGATCCGATTGAACACAGCTTTCCATGATAAACAGCTCTTACCATACATGGACGCATTTAGTGATGCACTTCTTTTATGGATATCCCTTTTGCACACAAGAACCGCACAACCGCACGCCGTTATTCTCATGTACACTCCTTGCAACGCATCCGCCATCTTCTTCCGGCTGCTACTGATTGAACAGGTGCCTACATGATGTCATGCACCCGCTATCATAAGCATACATATGCTGTTATCTGCTGACAACATACACACTTGGTGCTTATTTACTGACTCACCCTCGTAGATAGAAAATACCACCTTAATACACTGGAGTACATTGAATCGTACAGTGGTTTGTTTTGATAATACTAAACCGATTCTGTCACGCCGGTTTATTCTCAAAAACAATTATATCAACATTTCCAGAAGTATAAAGAAAGTTAAAGTATATTGTCTGAGTATCTATAGAGATATCTGCATAAAATATACTTTTATAATTAATATACAGCAGTGTGCAACAAAGCTTTAAATATGTACTAAAAACTATAAGTTTTAGAAACTTTACCAATGGAGGCTTCAGATTGAGAATATAAATTTTATTTGTTAAGTTTAACATTTCTGGAATACATAGGCTTTAAAATATATTTTTTTTCAAAATCGTCATTGTAATACAAATAGGTGTCGATTACAACTGAAAAATATAACAGTTACCTTACTAAATCCTTCTGCATTTAAAAATAAAATGTAACAAAGGTACAAAATATTGTTCACAGACAGTAATTACCCTTGGAAGTTGTAAACATTAATGCTTTAGCCTTTTATATTCAAAAAGTATCGAAACATGAATTTCTTAGTACACATATCTGGTATGCTTTGTATTTTCTGTGCATGAAAATATAAACTGAGAAAATATTAAATATATTTCCTTAATATGTTAAACTTGTATTGTTCACTTTACACTCTGCTGCTATCCACTGCTATAATTTATGCCCTACATCTGACTATTACTATTTAGAATTCCACATCTTCTAAAGCAGGTGTGCTGAAGTCAGCATTTCTTGGCATCGAAGTCTATCTCACCCCTTCTAACAACAGATCACTAGGAGGAGGTCACAGCTCTGAAAGAGCCTCTATTGTATGGTTGCTATAAAGCATATACAAAATACTAATCATGCCATGGAGCACACAAAAGAATATAGAATATAATCAAGGAAAGGGCGATATTTCCAGTACAGCCCCCTTTGAATGAAGGAGTAGACTTCTTAATTGTTGACTAGTACTGAAAGTTTCACCAAATTTTACCAAAGTTTTGCTCTGGTATCTTCGGATACTCAACTATGACTTATTTATGTTATAGATTTCTCTGAACAGATTTTATGAATTATATAATCTTGGTACTATTGTGGTTTAATTGTGCCTAGTTTCAAATTCTCCCCATTAAAGCTCGTCTAAATGTACATCAGGATTTAAACCGTTAAGTGATGATTTGCTATATCTAACTCTTAGTCTAGGTATCTTCATGTAATTTCTTCCACAAGCAACTCCCTCTTTTGCCGTGTTCATTCCCTTCTCAGTACCAAAATTTCTCCCCTTGTCTCTTTTAAGCCCAGCATTGTAAGCGGTTTTGGAGAGCAGCAGTTTGTGATGTCACGGAGCCATGAGTTGCCTGCGCCTGCTACAAAGTGCCTTACAATAGTTTAGCTCTGGGATCTTTGAATACTCAACTGTGACTTAATTATGTTCTAGATTACTATGATAGGATTTTCTGAATCCTATAGAATCTTGTATTCTATGCTTCCTTGTGCCTATGCTTCAGATTCTCCCTATTAAAACTTGTCTACATGTGTATCTTTATTGAAACCGTTAAGTGATGGTTTGCTAAATCTATCCTTTAATATTGATATCCTCACATAACTTCTTCAACCATTCATGCTCCCAAAGCCAACCTTATATTTTCTCTTTTTATCTATTATCTTCTAAACAGAGAGATATCTCCAACTTTAAGCTACAAAGAAAGGATCAGCTAAGTCGGGGAGTTTTAACCACAGGCACTATGTAGCGCAAGTACGCAACAGAGTTGTTGCTAAGCCACTCCCTCTTTCCCCACTGGTCATTCCGTTCTCAGTACCAGTGTTTCTCCCCTTGCCTTTCTAGGCCCAGCATTTTAAGCGGTTTTGGAGAGAGGCGGATTGTGACATCACGGAGCAATGAGTTGGTTGCACCTGTTACAAAGTGCCTGCGTGGCAGAAGACGTCGCCTCAAAACCTTTCTCTGGGCGAGTTTGAGCGCAGCACGCTCCAATAATAAAAGCATGGTTGCGATGAAAGTTCCAACGGCCAAGATTGACATTAATGGTGTCACATCCCAGATGTCCAAGCCTTCCATCGTCGACTTTGAGTCAGGAAGCTTCATTTGAAAGGAGTTCTTCATCAAACGCTTCAGAATGCCGCTGCGACGCATCTCCTTCAAGCTACAACAAACAATAGAACATGCTAATGATCAGCAGTGTTTCAAGTTACTATTATCGTTAGGTTTTATTATACAAAACATTTTATATTTTCTGTCATAATCCTTACGTCTCCGAGTCTCTTCACATTGCTGCCTAAAAGAGCTAATGCATGACTAATAAATAAATAGTTGATTCTGAGAGTTTAAGAGGAATTTTGTTTTCGTTGTGCCTTACTCAGAAAGTATTCATCAACATCATCACCACCGTTATAATAATTATTATCATCACCATCTCCGCTGCTTGCTTGTGATAAGAGTAAGTAATGCATTAGAACCAAATATTTAATATCGAAATTGCATTGAACATGCTCATTTTGAGGCTAAGAATCCCTGTCTAGATTTCAGACACACTTGAACAGATTATGAATTCCAAATTCCAGATTTTCAGAGGAGTACTCTTTGTTGTATATGTATTTATTTTTGCATGCTTTTTATAAAATATATACATCCCGCATATTTGGATCAGTGATGGAACGATGCTATTATTTCTCGATATACGATACCGATACTCACTTTATAAAAATCTGTAAAGGCGATAGTGTGTTCACTGAATTATGTTCCTGTTAGTAGTTTTCTGTATATCAATGCATAGACCCAATAAGTTTGTTGCATTGTTTGCTAATTCCAAAACTGTTGTTTGACGTTCTCCAATTGACAGCAATATTTTTATTGTGATAATGTCATAGGCTATATATCCGTATTGTTGGCCAGGGCTAATTATTATTATTATTAATTTCTTTGCTTCCCTTTTTATGTAACTATATTTTATGCTAAAAACCTTTGATTAACGGATTTTCTATCCATATTATGGAAATTAGTTGTACATTACGTCTGTAAGCTGCGCTCATGACCCAAGTTTGATTTCCGTAAACACAAACTAACAAATGGAAGGAAAGAACAAATATTTCCATGCGCTTTATTATCTCACGTGTTATGTTCTTATTTATTTCTGCTGAATTCACAGATTTTGGGCAATGTATTACGTAAATGTAACCAACACAGGTTATTACAGAAACGTGACTTAGTGCGTCAGCTAAATCAGCTTCATTAACAATTCAGTTAAAACTGTATGTTACATGAGCACCTGTACTCCTCTCCCCATTGTTTTTAATTGCTACAAGGTACTATGGAAAGTTGCACTGATTCACCCAAGAAAAAAATCAAGGTCTATCAAGAACTATAGTCCAACTCTTAGGGGACACGAGCGAGGCAATAACATTGTCTCGACTCCTTGCATTCGTACCTAGCATTCTTATAACGCAAAAACGTATAATAATACAACACTTTGAAGTAGTGATTTTCTTTACGTTGGAGTTGTTCATTTTTGCTCCACATATGGATGTCAATTTGAAGAAGATTGTTTGTTGTTAAAGTTTGCATCACGATTTGGGCGTCAACTTTAAGTGGTTTGTTACGTATGAGAAACCGATTTGAAGCTATATTTTTTGTTGTTACACTCCAAGTTTAAAAATATAATATTAACTTTGTTATTAAACTGCTTCTATAGATAGTATTTATGTTTATGTTTGCCTCGGCTGCGTCAGTATTCTTTTAGAGTCATATATCTCTTAGACAGGGCGTGGTGCGACAAGAATGTAGGCTTACACAGATTTTAAGTTTAAATTCACTTCTTTTTATTAATCCTGGACACAAATTAAATAGCACTACACTGATATTAAGAGCTGTGAGATTCTTTTATTTAATACTTGTACTTTGTTAAAGCGTATACTTAATTTTCGTTTCACACGAATACGTAATATTTCTTTAGAGAACACATCTTCCATCCGGTCACTACCAAGGTCTGCAGGCAACTGAACATATTCCAACCGTTCAAACCCTTAAATTTCTGTATTTCAAGTCTCTGATTGGCTAACCCTAGTCCTACAGAATACCTGCATTTAATTAAAGCTTTTTCTGGCTGCTGATTGGCTATTTTTAAACTGTCACAGAATTAAATTATCGTTGCTCTAATAATGACCAGTAGCATTTAAACTCTCAAACTCATTATTGCCTCATTGTTAGCAACGTTAAACTTATTATTCTCACAGCTCTTACATTATTAAATTACGTAATGCATTCACATAACATTATTAAACATGTTTACAGTAATATAAGCATTTGCGATGACTGTTACATACATTTTTATAAATTATTACATATATATTGCTTCAAGGCGGTCTGTTGTTGAATTTACTATTATATAATTTAATTGAAATTATTCAAGTGTTAAAAATACCGCCTCAACTTAGCAATTTAAAGGTATCGACGGTTTATCTCACAGTATTGGATATACGTCGAAACCACCGATTAAGAGGAGTATCGACGCTATCGAGGTCCCATCCCTAATTTCTATGAAAATATTTTGATGGATATACACTTATCTTCAGGTACGGACCTTATTAACTAAATATTGTGGAAATAGCTCTCACAATGCACACTTGATTGCACAAGAAATATTTCGGATACAAGTTTGCTTAAATGAATGTGTATTTTTTTGTGCTTTGAAGCAAAATAAATATGATTTGATTTGCTACCTCATTTTATTTCTACAGATTTTACTATACCTAGAATGAAACTTCTGGATACTCTTTATCACTCTTGTGCCGGATCATTCTTAATGCGTCACACGTGTTTGTTTTCCCTCGTACAGTCGGGTGTGTTTTCTCTAATAGTTTGCCGGATTACCACCCTGGGTCTATCGTGCTCTCCCTGCATTTCAATTGTTCGTGGGTTAAGGGAGGCGCCACCGTCACCGCCCGGGATCTGGTCGTGCTTCTTCTAAAATCACGAAGTGAGTTGTGTTTTGTAATTCTGAAACGTGCTTCCTTGGTTAGCCCGTCTATAACTCTGATACCTACACGCATAATGTAACTCGCTTGGCCTTGATATTTCTGACCGTACTCTTGTTTGCTCCTGCTGGATCGTTTTCATTTTAGCTCTCTGTTATAATGCAGAGCCGGATGAACGTGATCAGTAGGGCTGCGACATCGGAGTCGCTACGTGGAGGAAAGCGTATAGAATAGGAAGGTAAGGGTGTAGCGATAAAGGCTGACAATGACCGCGCGTGGCACAGTCTATAAAGGAATAAATATGCATGTCTCGTGAACTTTGTTTCTGCAATCTAATTTATAACGTATACAGCTAACTTACATAACTGAAATGTCTTTATTAAATCATTAATGCAAAAAGCTACGTCACAATGCGCACAAGAATAGGATTTTATGTCAATTTATTGTAGGAAATTTCAACCCGCATTTTGGTATCCTAAGGCTTATATAACGGAATATCGGCAGAAATAAATGCTGCGCATAGTTCTTCATTAAAACGTTTTATTTGATAGAGGTGACTCATGCTCTAGCTTATCGTCGCATGTTACTCGCCCTAGTATGCCCAGAAGCAATTGTGCTATTGGAATGTTTGCAATAAAAGTTTTCGCTAATAATAGAGAATACATTTTCTCTATACTCTAATTTATAGTTTTGCAACGTTGTGGACTTTTGTATCCTTTCCTTTTGGCATTTGGCTACATAAACACTGTGCGAAGACACACTTGTCTCAACTGTACAGGTAACACTCTCGTTGTAAGTAGTTCGACTACAGGACACCTGTAAACAAACGTAACCACTCCGATGTTGCAGCTCTGGTGATTAGTAATGACAGACTTAAATTGTAAATGTGAAGTAATGGGTTAATTATTGGGTCGTTGTACTTTTAATAATTCCTGACCCTTTTTAACGTGTTGTTGGGGCAGAATAACTGTAACTTACCTGCAGCAAGACAAAGTCTTAAACCAAAGATGTGTTAAACAGGAAGCTTAAAAGCAGGAGTCCGTAAACCCGCGTATGTGTATTTATTCATCATGTACGAAGGCGGTGCAAGTACTATTGTTTATACACTGTATTAAATATTTCTCTAACCTGTGGTTGATGATTCCACGGTATACATTGTTTTTCCGGAGTCCCATAGCCACGAAAACGCGAGACCTATCTCCAGACACGGCCATTGGATTACAGTTCACCTTCGTCAGCACAGTCACCACATCCTGGATGGTACCATAGAACCCATAACGTAGATCAGGGTCACATACCCATTGCAAACCCTCCACGACACTCTTGGGCATCTCGTCCAGATATGGCTCCACCAGTTCGTCTAGCACTTCCTCGATTTTGTGGTCTTCAGATGTCTAGAACATATGTTTAAACATTATCTCTAAGTTTTCGTAGCTATTCTAAAATATTCCTAGTACACTACAGTTGCCTTCTCACATCTACATGTTATGGAGGAGTCGAATCGTTAAAACGTTCGGAACCGGAATTAGGTCATGGCAACACCCACTACGAGACAGAGAAATGCCCTCCAAAAATATCTACAGAAAACACGCAGGTCAAGAAGTCTGCACCTTAATTTCAGTATGTTGTAGCAAGGGGTGTGCTTGCAAGAGAGTACTACGTTATATTTCACTAGCTATTGTCTCGGATCTCCGAAATTTCTTGAAGTACTCGCCGGGCTGCTTGTCGTCGAGCTGAGGAGAAATTCTTATCCTAGCTAGCTAATTTGATCCTCCTTAGAATTTTATGTGGATGAAGGAAAATAACAAACTGACTTTCCATTAAACAGCTTAATTTATTCACAATATAATGCCCATTGAAGCGGCTAGCAACTTTCCCTTGCTTAACACAAAATGATACAGACGCTGTACGTGTAATCTTGCCGCTACTATGAACACTTTACGTGGAGCTTTCTAACTGCGTCACACGATGTTTTTCCACCCACATACACGTACACAATCTTTCACCTGACTCACATGTATTACATTCTGAGAGTAAAATCAGAGACTGTGTTACTTGGGGTCTCCTTGCGTTTTTATACCTTCCTACTATGACGCTAGAATTCACGTGTTTATATGTAACAACTATTCTCATTTGTATCTCTAAGCGTGCTAAGAAAATAAAATATTCTCGTTTTAGAAGTCACGCTTCCCTTTGGTTTATTTGGTAAAACCCACTATTTCCGTCTCACTTTACACTCTCGTTTCTCTTTCTGTTTTTCCAACTCCCTTGTTTTCCCGGAATTGGACCACTAATCTCTGTCTCACTATTATATCAGAACTCTCTATTTTATGTGAATTTACCTAAAACCTGTGTGCATTTACCTGTATGATGTGCTTGTGGACTTTAGCACTGTTGCTCGCTCGCATGGTAGTTACTAATTACATTGTTCCTTACTTGCTTGCTTTCACATTAATTAGATTCTAAGGTATAAGTTATTTTACAGCAAAGCTATTTCTCAATATTATGTTACGTTATTAGTTATTCCTATTATTTCAATACTCTATTCTACTGGGTATATGTCCCCTTACAATGTGAACTCTAGGTTTCATACATATATTAATCCAGTCAAAGAAGGGTGAATATTGATTGGAAAGTTACATAATTAATATCACCATAATTATACAAAGGTGGGTACATAAATCTTGACTGTACACCTTGTAACAAACACTCATGAAAAAGAACAAAGGCTGGAATAAATCTGCAGTACACAAATTTAGCGTGACGTATGCCTCGGCAGAAACCCGTTCCAGCTCACATGATACTCTCAGCATTACGTAAACTGCAAATTTAAAAATGTGGAATAAAGGCTTTTAAATTCCTTAATGAATCCTGATGATTAACAATTTCTATACATTGTGAACATTAACAAATCTAAATAACTCTGAAATAAATTAGGCTAACTCCGGACATTAAAAAATTTAAATAGATTCTAAACACTACAACAATTAAAATAAACTCCATGCATTGAACCATTTATACAGATTCTAAATACTTACAATTTACATAAACACTGAATACTGAACAACAAGAATAAAACTAAACAACGCACACTAAATGGAAGTCAGAATAGAGAATATCAAAATATAAACGCTCCAAAAGAAATACAAATATGACCCGTTTGCCGTATGTGGCTCCGCGTACCCATTCTCGTATATTCACTCACCACCAAACGCACCGTAAATCCAAATAAAGGCCACAGTCAGGCAACCCTTTAGTCAAAAAATGGAATACGGTAACTACGCCATTACAGTAAACTAACCGAGATCCATAGACTTCAGCCGTCGAGAAAACGAAGATCACTCCACGACTGAAACCTAACCTGGCAGAAACTGAAGACGTGACCGTGGTATAACGAGCGGTGAAGTTAAGAATACAGCAAAAATAAAACTACACAGCTCACTAATTATGTGTCCGATTGACACAGTAGGTAATCTCACGAGATATAGCGAATTTATCCTACGACAATGTTAATCTTGAAAGGAATATGTTGGAACTATTCCCTAATAAAATGTAACAGATTTTATAAGTAATAATGACATTTTACTTGTACTGTTTAAAATCAAATCACCATTGCGTCAGCTGTCATCTGCCATACTATATCGCGTCCCACGCTTAAAAGACAGTACAGTTAAATGGGGCGCAGTATTGCCACATGTACAAAGAGCGCCAAAGATAATCTCACTACACCTCGCGTCTACGTCACATTATTTATGCTTGTACGTGGCCTTGCGAAGCCACGGCAATTTGCTTTTGGCCACGGTACAAGGATGCGCCTCTCCTTCTGCTAAATAGTTACACCAATAACCACAACAAATATTTCAAAATGGCGTAGAAACGAAATATGTGTTTGCGCTCTCGATCGTATTGGCTAAAAGAGAGGGATAGAGTGACTGTATTTAGTGCCATACAGAACTCTTATCGTGATTGGTAGCCCATACCTTATCGGGTAGTGCAGGACACGCCTTTGAAGGGGTTAAAAGCTAAGGGGAAAACTTGACACAAGTGCCTAGGTTAGCAAAATGTAGAATGTGTAGTGTGAGAAGATTTTTAGGGGTTGCAATTAAAGCTTGAATAGTATTAATTAAATACATAGCAAGGCAGCATTTTATAACAAAAAATAAACAGAACTGTAATCTCACGCTAATATCAATGCTTGTTGCTACATAGAAGCAAACATAACTAAATAATAATAAATAAATAAATAATGCCGCATGTGTTCCCTCTAATTCAAAATATAATTGATTAATATACCTTTACTAATATATTGCTGATCATAGGAATACAACAGGATTATAGACAAAAATATAACCCAATTTTACTAACATAATATGCATGCCATATTCCGTAAACCATAAACATATACATATTTACCTCTAGTTTCTAAACAGTCAATTATAACAAGAGTAATTTTCATTTAGTAAACGAATATCATCATCTGCGGATGTTTTACGGAGAGTACCCACTATCTGACGAGTATGTAGACCGTGTTCCCACTTTCCTGGAATATTTTTATCCAGTAATTTACTATAAAAACACTTTTATGCGCTGCCGTTGCAATTGATACAACAGTGCGACCAACCTCCCACATACCCACGATACGTCCACGAGTAATTTCGCTAGTATACGGCATGACTGGTTCTGAGACAATAAACATGTTTTGGTTTCAATAACACCAGAAAAAGCAAAGGCAACAACTTCCTCTCCTTTCCCCCTTTTGCTGTGTTATCAAGCCACCACGCTCTGTGATAGGTAAGGTGAAGGACACCCTCAAAAGACCCCAGAAAACGATACAAAATCCACTTAAGATTTTCTTTGGCGCTCTGGGTACTACTCTTGCGTTCGTAATTTGGCGCTCAACTATGGTCGGTCTACCAATCTAATGTCGTCTTGGGAATAATATATCACCAAATAGTGAAACATCTGCACTGCTATTTAAGACTTATAAGACATTTGATTTTCACCTCCACCTTATCCTTTCTCTTTGTATCTTTTGTATTAGAAATACGATTTTATAGGCATAAAGGATGTATTTAAAAGAAATATGGTGATGTAAAATTATAAAACATTTAAGTAGGTAGGGTCTCATCACTGTTTACCCTTAACAAAACTATGTTCAACGTGGGTGAAATATTTTCAAACAGCCAAGAAGAACCACGTGTCGCATTCCGCTTTACGCTTTTGCATCATACTGGGAACCTAGGTGTTTTTGTTTCCTCCACACCTTTTGCTTTTGTTTTTGATTGCGTCCTTAGAGGTCCATTCATTCTTTTTTCTAATCTTTACACTGCTGTTTCTGAACATTCGGTGGCCTCAGCTGTTGCTTATACTATAATACTGTAGTTTAATAACACTGGTTTTACTTGAATAATGTAACGCATTCATTATTATTTTGCGTTTCGCCTTAGTTTACCAACATTTCGTCTCTCTCTAGAATCCCCCTCCATAACGAAAAATATTTACATGAAATGTTAAATAAATAACCTACATAACACTCCGCAGAGTATGCAAGAATCCACTCCCTTACAACTAATATTAACGTCATTCTACCTCGCGCCTGGCACCTATTATCTGAATAGATGGATGAAACTTGTTTGACATACACAATGAATTTAAGACTTACGAGATTCCGGCTTATTTTAAAACTGTTTCCAACCCTCCTCAACATTTTGTTTCGCTTGGTTCCCGTTGTAAATCCAGTAACAAAAGGGTTTCTCGCTGCCGGACTTTTCTACGTATAGGTATAGAACTTTGCAAAAATATTTAATTAAAAAATATAACGCTCATCTTATTAGAGATAAAGAGTTCAAACTAGGCAGGTATCAGAACTTAAGTTTATTGTATCTAAGACAAAAATGTTGTTACGTTCTACCCTTTAGTTTATTAGTTACTGTGTGATATGCATAGAAGCAGAAAATATCGGGATTTTACTGAAAAGCTCGTTTTATTTAGACGTTTGTGCCCATAGAATCCATAAAGGCTCTAAAAACTCTAAACTCTTATAGAGAAAATATTATGCATAGACTGAAATGTATAACAATTGAATACTTACACCATTTATTAGCAATTTGGCGACAGCGCGAGTAGAAAAGGATAAAGCTAATGGCAACATATGTGCGTTAGACGGAGGCAGGTATCGCATTTACATCCATACTGTCTTAAGGCTGAGACAAGCTATAAATCAATGAACAATTAAATTAACAGAAATGCTAATCAATGCTATCAACAGTGCAATTGATAAAATAGTTAACCTCAAAATAAGTTAAACCCAGAACGCAATAAAGACACATTTTTGAACGTATTTGGAAATTGACACTATTTGAATGTGTATTGATTAAAAACATAATTGGATGATGTAGCATGTTAATCATAGCACATTCGTATCATTACGGATCAGTGACGAGATGACATTTTTTTCCGATAAAATTACATTCTTGCAAGCATATTATAAGATGGTGAAATGGTAGATATCCAGGGCACAGCTAAACGCTATTGGTCAGTTTTCAAATACAACGCGTATCAATGGAATAATCAAATACAAAACATGTTGACATGTTTTAGCTGAGGGTGAAAGAGGTACCTTTTGAAGGTGCTTCTGATATGGCCACCAACACCAACTGCCTTTGTGGTGTGAGAAATACGTGTCAACTCAGTACATTCTAACAACAATGCATTTTGTTTCTGTTTCTTGTTAATTATAGTAACAATTCACTGTAAATCAATATACGAGTGTGCTGGTCTTAGTATTAAGCATTATTGATATTCAATTATGAAAACAAAAGTACATTGTCTGCTTCTCTGGTCGAGTGGTTACAATCCTGATACCTCACTGGGGCATAGGAATCTTCTTTAATTAGATTCGCTCCATACCTCCTTTAGGATCAATACGAGCTTGTTTCTAAGTTATAAGGAATCAAATTATAAAGATTAACACCCTATGTTAAGGAGTAAACATCACTAACGTAAAATCGCCAATGATGTGCTGTAATCTGTTCTTTTACATTATTTCTCGCTTGTGTTTCCGACTGCAGTGCTATTCTCAGACTCCAACCCGTAAAAATATAAGGTTGTCTCATAAGTTCGTTCGCTTTTCGTTACGTTTCAATCATGAAGAACGCCTGGGAACACACCTCACCCGCAGCATAGCTACGGCAGCGTAGTTGCCGAACTTTCTGTTTACAAGCTTTAAACACAAGGTAGTTCAAAAGATAAATAACTATGGGAGTTAGGTTTTGTAAACAAACTATTTACTTATTGCAGTATACACCATTATTGTCGACAATATATTGCCAAGCTTCTGGCTTCAGTAGCACGAGCTAAATTGAGCTCCAATGCCAACACCCGAGTTGTAATTTGTGGATTGTTGACTATCGTTTCATGAATTCTTTCCACGTCCGTAACCATTGGCCGTCCAGATCGAGGTTTGTCTTTTAGGGAGAAATTCCCAGCTCGAAATCCACTAAACCCCTTTTGACATGCTCGCTTCGATGCTGCATCTTCCCCGTACACAAAACAAATTTTCTGCCGGAATTGTAGGGGGTTTTACCCTTACGATAGTAAATAGCATAAGATGTCGGAAATGTTTCCTTTTGCTTTTCATAAGAATTGTGTTTGTAAACACAAGTCCACGCTGTTCTATCCAACGTCAGTCACAAATACACACTGATATATCCAATTGTGAGTCTGGTTGTTGTTCTCTAAGTCATAGGGGTGGTTAGGCAACTAGGATAACTTGAGTGAACAGAGGGTACACGAGCAAAACGAACGAACTTATGAGACAACCCAATAACACCATGTTACTGAGCTTCGCAGTAAATATAACACGCTGATTGAATACAATAACTTAAAAGTAGTTTCATAATTACTGTAACTTAATATACATATGCCATTGATATTGAAAATATTAGGGACTAGTCTGGCAAAAGCTTGCTTCGAGCCCGATAACGTACGTCACCCTTGAAGTAGACCCTTCCGCACGGACACACCAGTCCCAGCGTTGCTGTCATTTTTAAATGCACCTTGGATGTCATGTTCTTTGAGGGTGTTCAGCACCGTCGACGTTTCTTCGGTGGACTTTTGACTTGATTTTCAGTTGGGAAAATAGAGCAAAGTCTCAGGGTGCCAAATCAGCTGAGTAGGGTGAATGGCGAAAACAGTCATTCGGTTTGTGGTCAAGAAGTTTCCGGTGAACAAGGAAGTGTGACCGGATGCATTGTCATGATCTGACAGCCAGTTCTCTTGTCGCCAAAGTTCTTAAATTTTCATGGAGTCGTTGCAAAACGTCACAGTAGTACTTGGAATTGACTGTTTGGTTTGGTGGGAAAAATTCTCTGTGCACAGTCCCCATTGGTATCAAAGAAAACGAGGAGCATGTTCTTGACTTTGACCTTCACTTGTACGGATGTACGGGCGGTCCTAATATGGCTCATGTTTTGTACCTTGAATATTTGTTTCATCATGGCAGTCCGCAGCAGTTTTTCCGGGGTTCGCTCAAAATTTTTCTTGAACAATCACTGCTGCAGCCTTGGATGCATTGTGAAATCGCTACACAACACAAAGGATATCACGTGAACAATTCAAGCGGTTAGTCAAAAACAGACTTTTATTCATGGACACCCTTTAACTGCTATGGCTCTTAGCGTCCCATTCTATATCGGGCGTGAAAGACCGGAAAGTTTGCTCAAGGCCTCTTTGGCTTGAGGTTATTTTGCGTGCCGTAAATCCACCACCAGCTTTACTTCCCTTCCGAAGGAAGTCGTGCTAGGGGTTTTTACACCCGAAAAAATCCATCACCCTGCGCCGTGTTTGAACCCGCGGCCTCGGGAACTAGAGGTCAGCATAGTATCACTACCCACGGCGGATGATGAAGCGGTTAGTCGATTTTTTTAAGAATAGGTGTCTCCATTTTATTGTACTTCAACAAAAGGTACATCCGGCTGGTGCAACAAGGGCCCAATCAAGTTGTTAATTTATGGAGAAAGCATGCATTAAAGAACAAGGTTGATTGAATTATTCGTTTGGGACTGTTTAACTTTACTATGTATAGCTCGTAGAAGAAGGGTCAAAATGTTTTTAGTTGGACCCTTGTTGCGCCAGCAATAGCACTAATTTCTTCTACTCAAGTGTCCGTAGTACTACAGATATTTATATAGTTCATGTTTTAAGCTATTCGCATAGATGCCAGGCTACCACCCTGGTTAGTAGATGGCAGCCAATGATAGGAATAAAACATCTGATATGATACATTCACATGACCTACTCTACCTCTTTCTTTGTTAGTGGGTATAAAAATGGGTATACAAGCTATTCGAACTAAAGTTTATTTTCCCTTTCCCATTTTAATCCAAATAAATGTTTGCAGAAATAGCCACTCTACACATTTCGTTATAGATACAAAGAGAACAGCGATAGTCAAACGTTTATAAGAACTGGAAGCTATATGCTGGCCTTAAAATTCCATACTGATTCTGTGCAATTGAAAGAAACAACGGAATGTTGAGGACTTTAAAAGAATGACAAAGTAATGAATAATCCGAACCGTTATAACGGATGTTTCAGAAATATCTTATGCCAGAAACAATACTTATTTGAAATAATTGTGTAAGCGATCTACATTTTCTATGTAGTACGTTTTCGTTATCTCTTAATGTTTACCAGTTATGCAATGTTATACAAAATTCCTTCCGAATGAAGAGGACTGCATAAGCTATTACCAGAAAATTTAGGATGTACATTTTATTTGTCTTGTGAAGGGTAGTATACGACAGGAATTTCCTTGAAAATCCTTGTGTCGCATTTTTGAAAGATAATGCACCTAAATACCAAATCGGTATTTACCCGACCTTCCATCTTTTAGTTATGCTGTTCACAGACACACAAACACACACACGGACTGTTTTTCTAAAACTGATTTTTCGGTTTCGGGGGCCTCAAAACATGTACTTCTGGTGAAATCTCGGTATAAAATTTTTGGATGAAATCTGATACATTCTCTACCTACCATGTACGTGAAAGTAAAAAGGAGGGATATTTTATAGTCTATTCCCACAGATGTCAGTGTAGAATCTTGATTAGTTGGTAGATGGCACTCAATGAAAAAGTAGGGAAATGTTAAAATCTGATACCTCTTGCAGTTAGTGTTTCATTTATTGTTTCTTATTATTGGCTTGATAAAGACCGACTGAGAATATCAATATAGACCCAAAAGGCGCAGCGATCCATCCACATGTATGTGGCGTTCAAAATATAGGGCGATCCCTTTCAGATGTCAGAAAAGTAAAACGTTATATATAAGAGGATAATCCACACATATCTGAGCAGTTTGGTGTAATATAAACAGAGGATGGAAATTAACAGTGAGTAATGTTTCAGACTTCGTCCTCATGGCATGGCAGCGCTATTGTGCATAGGAAACATAATTATGGTCAAGAGACAACAGCGTACTCAGTGTGTTGTATGGTATGTGAAATGTGTCGTATGAGACGTGTGGCTTCTCGGCTTTCCAAATAATGAAATTCTTTTTGACTCGGCCACTCACATGAAATGTGGCTTTGTCTATGAACATCCATCTATTTACCATTGGTCGTCCGCTTCCTGCCTCTCACACATCAGGGCAGCAAACTGGAGATAAGCCTCGTAATTATGTTGTGTTAGAGCTTGCTTTCGCCGAATTTGGATGGAAACATCTTACGGTACTGTCTAACAATCCTCCTCCTAACACACTGCTATAGCGTATTCTGCCTGCTTACAAAAGAACGAGTGACTTCCATGGACTACAACCATTTTGTCTCCTATGCACGATAGTGCTACCATGCACATGGATGAGGTCTGAAAGATCGCTCATTGTAAAAGTTCATCCTATCTGCTTACTTTACAACAAACTGCTCAGAGATGTGTGAATTAACCTCTTGCATATAACGTTTTACTTTTCTGGCATCTCAAACGTGTCACCCTATATATTCAAAATAGAGTGCCTAAAATTCACTTTATATTATTGAAAATAAAATGTACAAAAGGGCACAATTGTGATTTTTCAAAGTGTAATTACCTCAATTTGAAAAATGTAACAATATCAATATAATATTAAAACTTCGTGAAAATGTTTTCATCATAATTTTAAAAAAATATTTCTGAATAATTCTATGATAATATATGTAGTTTTTTCTCTGTCGCGTAAAACTTAGAAATCAGTAGCTGATAACCACTTCTATTGTAAGATTTTAACTTGTCAACCTAGTTGCGTCAAACTCTGCTCACTGACTCATCAAATATGGTATTGCTATCATCCATCGTTCCAACTGCTATCAAGATGGCAGCACCACTTCAGAGAATTTTGAATACCATATCGTAAATTGTAATGCTTAAACTTGATCATTCAACCTGATTATATCCCTCCAAAAGAAAATTCTGGTTAACTCGAGTAAGTAAAGTTTATCTGTCATACTTAGGATAAACCTAAAACATAGGCTAGCATGAGAAGTGTGAAAAGAAAATATCCCACGCTGTAAATACAGGACGGAGCTGTGAATTGTGGAGTAAAACTGCATTTGGCCGGCCAATAGAATCCTTCTAGCGTAAAATAATTTAAGTTTTACATCTGGACGCTCTTTAATTAGTATGTCCTTAACGTCCCATTCTATATTGGGCGTGAGAAACAAGTTTTGCTCTGAGGCCTCTATCTATCTTGAGGTTATTTTACATAACCTAAATATACGACTCGGGACACTGGCTTTACTTCTCTTCCGAAGGAAGCCATGCTAAGGCTCTTTACGCCCGAAAAAATTCATCACCCTCCACCGGATTTGAACTCGGAAACCGGAGGATAGTATGGTATGCCTAGACCAGAGGACGGTTTCCTTCTAGCGCGTGTTATTAAACGCACTGTATGGAAAATAGCGAATGAAGGGCAAAGCTACGTGTTATTTTCTGTTTGGAAGCAAGGAAATTTCTACGTACTTGGAACAGCAATTTGTTTGAAGTTAAAGATATTTCTTTGAGTAGTTGAAAGATTGGTTGAAGGGTGAACCAATAGCATCGGTCGTCGAAGAGGAGCAAGTGAGTATTATTGAAGATCTGTATAATTTGTTTACGTTATTTTTACGATCATTTGCTGCTCGCTAATTCTCTCGCTCTCGTGCTGGGTCTACGTCGCGATGGAAGACTTTTGCAGCTTATTCTGCTGTAATAAACTAAGTGATGGCTTTGGTAATTCAGTTGGGTAGGACATGAGATTCATGGATGCGCAGGTTGGTGGTAACGCAAGAGTTATATTATTAAACAATTACACAGAGGGCAAACTCGTTAAGAGACGTAGTTTTATTGCCTCGGCTAAATTGTTCAGCAGATAGACTTGTTTGGAAAGAATGATGTAACTTGTACTTTGTAATAATTTTATATCCTACTAGGAAACTTCCACTACAATATATAATTTCTAAATCCTATTATTCAAGAGATTACTGTCGATTTTATGCATGCATCACCTGAATCAATTGATAGCTGATTAGCGCGCACTAAATCTGCGAAACTCGCTTATTAACTACACTTTACATTTGGGCGCAAATTTCTTCTCACGGCAAGCGCGGGGTGTGCCTCTGAGGCAGCATGGTATCTGATTAACTTGGCTTTGTGACACTGACTTTATATAGTATTCCTTCTTGGCGCACTTATTTGATTTCCTATATTCCCATTGATTCCTTTTCGCCGCGCTTTCCAGTAGTGGAAAACTTTAGGCGTTAACTTTTTAAATCTTATACGTTACTTCTGTGTCACATGTTTGAATATCATAGAAAAAGCCCCTACCTGCTTATTTCTTGGTAAAAAACCAAGAGTCGAAGTTTGAGTCTTTTAGTTACTCGTACACAGTACTAAAGGATTTTGTAACGAGGATCTGCAGGAGTTTTCTACCTGCGTAGAAACTAAACTTATCACAGTGGAAATATTCCTCAACAACTTGTCTTACACAAATATACACTATGTGATCAAAAGTATCCGGACACCACACAAACGTACGTTTTTCATATTAGGTGCATTTATCTGCCACCTACTGCCTGGTACTCAGTATCCGCGACCTCAGTAGTCATTAGACATCGTGAAGCAGCAGAATTCACGGACTTCGAACGTGGTCAGGTGATTGGGTGTCACTTGTGTCAGAAGTCAGTACGCGAGATTTCCACACTCCTAAACATCCCTAGGTCCACTGTTTCTGATGTGATAGTGAAGTGGAAGCGTGAAGGGACATGTACAGCACTAAAGTTGACGAATCACGGTACACAATGTGGCGATTCGATGGCAGGGTGTGGGTATGGCGAATGCCCGGTGAACGTCATCTGCCAGCGTGTGTAGTGCCAACAGTGAAATTCGGAGGTGGTGGTGTTATGGTGTGATCGTGTTTTTCCTGGAGAGGGCTTTCACCCGTTGTTGTTTTGCGTGGCACGATCACAGCGCAGACCTACATTGATATTTTAAGCACCTTCTTGCTTCCCAATCTTGAAGAGCAATTCGGGGATGCCGATTGCATCTTTCAACACGATCGAGCACCTGTTCATACTGCACGGGCTGTGGCGGAGTGGTTACACAACAATAACATCCCTGTAATGGACTGAACCTGCACAGAGTCCTGACTTGAATCCTATAGAACACCTTTGGGATGTTTTGGAACGCCGACTTCGTGCCGGGCCTCACCGACCTACATCGATACCTCTCCTCAATTCCGCACTCCGTGAAGAATGTGCTGCCACTCCCCAAGAAAGCTTCCAGCACCTGATTGAAAGTATGCCTGCGAAAGTGCACGCCATCATCAAGGCTAAGGGTGGGCCATCACCATATTGACTTCCAACATTACCGATTGAGGGCGCCACGAACTTGTACGTCATTTTCAGCCAGGTGTCCGGACACTTTTGATCACGTAGTGTATGTGTGTGCATTATAAGTTTACTATAATAGATATCGTAATGAGAGGCGAATGATACCGACTCACAATCAAATGGTTTTATTATATGGGGCAAAATATGTTACCAAATTTCTGTTTGGCTTGTCTGACAGACATCGCAAAGTTGATGCTGGAACCCTTGAGCCAGTTTGCTGCTCATGTGCTGACTGAGACATTTGTTTGCAAATTAATATAAAAATATATAATGTAGACATCGGACATATACATTCTCTCATTTTATAATCAGTTAACAAAAATAACCTAATTACCTTATGAGACAATATGCTCATTTGAAAATTATACAGAGGAAACCTTTTTCTCCCTTAAGAGTTGAACACCATTCTAATAAAAATCTTCAGAAAATATTCCATTTGTACGTCAGATGCTGTAGAAATTATTGATTATTTTGAAACACATTTAAAATTGCACTGAGTGCCATAACGAACGAAAAAGGAAATGGAAGGTTTGGGAAACACTGGCTCTTGCTGGAAAACTGATGTCGTCGGCGTATGGCTAAAAGGGTTTAGCACTACAATATGAAAACCAAATCTATGTGCATACTTACCGTAAGCTGATTGTAGACCCAACCGTTAACGATAAGACCAAGTCTAAAATCCCCCAATGCCAGCAGATCATAGAGAGACGAAAAGGGAAGTTCAATGTTCCTCGTGCTCAGTGAAGAAATCAATGCTGCAGAATACGAGGAAAGAATCATGATGGAGGTTATGTACGCCGTTAATATCAACGCGCGGAAAGATATCCTTTCTGGGGTCTTGTCCATTCCTGCCAAAGTAAATAAAGTGCAGTTCAGTGGAGAAATTCAAACCATTGCTCTTTATGAAATCAATCCATAATAAAGCACAAGGGTATTCCCAAAAATAAATGCGGTTCTTTCCCTGTGCATATGCATGGTTGTTACCTATTTATTTTTTTATTTATTTATTAGCGTGAATTTGAAAAAGTCCTTGGAATTTTAACTCAGTTATATACTTCTTAGTCTATAATCATTAAAAGTTTTGTGTGTTCACTCGCTTGACAATCTCTACCAATTACAACTTCTAAACTTCTTTATATATTATCGCATTTGTACAAAAAGTCAGTCCTGAATAGATGTATTGCTGACGGTAGTTTTTTGACCGATTTCTAAATAACGATTATGGACCAGGCTGCTCCTGTAGTGTGGAGTTCAGTTAATTAAGAAACTACGAAGTGGACAGTGTCAATGCAGTTCATTGTCAGTTGTGACTCAGTAGTTCAGTGTGAGTTGTGATTCGATTGATCAGTTGCATTGTGTTCTGATTGTGCGACAAACCTGACTTAAGTGTAACATTTGTTCTACGCTGAGTGCGTGCCTTCGCAGTAATTTGTGTTCTCATTTGCCTCAACAACTATATCTTCGATATGTAATGAACACACTTGCAATATCGTACACTACGAAAAATTGGTGACCAATCTTTTGGAGAAGTTTTTATTTGCGTAACAGCTATAACTGCATAAGGTCGGTCTTTCAGAAGACGTATGTTGCATTGAAAATTGCGAGAGGCATTCCTGTGATGTTCCTGATGTTTACCCCACTTTCGGAGACCCGGTTGAACAACGTCGACTTCACCTTCAAATTCAGCAAAATTGGATATAAACATTAGGCAATGGCCTAATAATTACCTGCTACGAAAAGCGTCACGTCATTCACAACTTCTGATAGCTTAACTTCTCAAGGGTATAATGTAAAAACGGTTACGTTTAAAAGATAACTTTTCGAAAATGTTTGCCACCGATTTAGAGATACTGCGATAATTCGTAGACACGATTCATAGCTGCCATTTTAATTTAGCTTGAGAAAAGACACTCAAAATATTGTATTTATAAATTTTTTGTGTTTAAATTTGCTTACTGTTTTAGAACTTAGTGAACTATAATTACTTAGTAAAAGTTTTAAATTCCATACTATGATTTTAATGCGTGTGGTTAATTTCAAAGGAACTGAATGAAAAGTCCATCATGCAGAACGTTATGGGTATACATTAAACACAACAGTGAGGGCGGTGCATTTCGTTTTAATATTAAACTAAGCAATTTTATTCTTTACTTTATTATATTTTTTCATTTTCTTTATTTTAAGGTTGCACACAATAAACTGTATTTAAATAAGCATGAAGTTTTGTTTAGAGCCTATTATTTGCATGTATTTAACTCTTGACTAATGATATTTTAACATCAGCTTAAGAGTAAGAAAGAAAATTTTATCCTAAATAATACACATGCCTGAAAAATTAGCAATAATTTACAGTTACATTTAAACAAGAATCCACTTGCGACAGTTCACTTAATGGTGGAGCAGTGTTACCGGTTTGTATTAGGAAGCAATATGAAAGCACATGCTACAATGTATAATATGACAATATGTTATCCCTCAAGCTCACCTTGTAAAGAGAAAGAAAGGTGGGAGAATTTTACTGGCTAGAGCAACAGGCGAGGGGAGCTTCCCTCAAAACCACACGGAAACATGTGCCTCCAGCAAGTGAATTATTGTTTAAAATAAACTGTAGAAAGGGAATGTGATCATCTTACCTTGCTGACAAAAAACACCATGCATGTTGAGGAGTAAGTCCATAAATTTATAATCCTTTTCATCCTCACCAATTTTGTAAAACACGTTTATACTGAGAGTCAGCACCAGAATGGCGCCCAGCACGGCGAACCACAGTCGTGGACTAAAAGGCTCCAGAAAACTATTCCAGTTCACTACTCTCACGTCACTAGGGTTCACGAACAAAGCCAAGCTAGACAAGGAAACATAAAAAATATATTTCACAACGCCACAAGCTAATAAAGGAGATAGGGAATGAGATTCACTGTATTAAAAAAAATAATGTTATCTAGTACCATAATTGCGTAATAAAGCTTCAAGAATGTATCAAACAATTTATACACATAGTACGGGAGATTCTATTACCTAATGGACGATGAAGCCCTAAATTTACAGCTTAAATTCAATCATAGCAAGGTTGAATAACGAGGATTCTATTGTGAATTCTAAATTACAATTACATTAAATATGGAAGTATTTGCGTTATATACTATCATTAGAATGATAGTCGGCCACAATATGAGTGCGCTTAGAGGAGGCGCCACTGTTTCATTGACATGTTTAATGTCATCAAGGACTAGGAATCAGAGGGCATTGGGGCAAGGCGATAGGGTAATGTACAGTTGCGCAAAGAAAACACTTCTGCATTTGCAGGCCTCAGCCTCGCTGGTAAATGTAACTCGGAACTGCGGAAGTTTTCTTTACCTGACTGTCCTTCCGATTCCCCGCCCATTTGTTCCGCAACTGTTTAGTTCCTCTTCCCATCGTACACACTCATATTGTTGCCGACTAGTACAAATAACAACATAACTGAAAGCTTGTCTACAACTTCTGAAATTATAAAGGAATATGTGACAGTAGAAGTTATTACCGCAATATATTTCACCCCGACTTCTAAAATTAGTATATTATTTTATTTTCAAGATGGAGGTTGTTTATGCTCTCTGAAAATCACATATTTGAGGCACCTGGACATAAAATATTCGATGCTACCTAACAAAACTTAATTTTAAGAATACAAGAATTTGTTTACAAAGAGATTTTGTAGCTTGCATCAAATGTTTTTTACAAATGTTTGTCAAATGTTAAAAGGTTTTAACTCCAAATCTCATTAGAGCCTTACATTACATACAGTAATTATGATTGAATGCTTCATGTTTTAATAATATAAAAGAAAGATTAGGTTGTTTAATTCTGAAAACAAGATTAAGAGAATAAATCATAAAACGTTTACCAACTCTGCTGACAGTGCATTCACAATACACGATTTTATACCATCCTGCGTTCATTTCAAAGCTATGCGATAAGTAGGAGGATGCCTTTCAGTTTGGTTGTATGCATGGTAGCCGAGCAATGAAACGCATATGTTTCATTATTGGAATAACCTGCGTTCAAATCCTTGGTGTATGTGTTGATTATTTTCAAATTGTTAAAATATACGGTATATATGTTTTCCATGTATAAGATATTTATTCATTTTAAGACATCCATGTTTAAAAACACGAACAAATTACTGTTTTCTTTTTCAAAATAAATGCCATATTAGTAAGAATTTTAAGGTGAAAAACTAAACAAATAGTTTAATTCACTTAATATGGGATGTGCAAACTCTGTCTCATTCTTCAGTTATGAATGGCCCTGGCATGATCATACTCGCGCACTTCATAACTTTGCATTTCTGCATGATATGTTAACAATCGCAATTTTTGCTATGGCGGGCGCACATATAAAGACGAAGCTACAAGGAAATATCTCCCTATGTTAGTGAACGTTTCTGGATATTCTGTGTCTCAGGCTGCAAGAACACTTAAACTCCTTATACCTACGGCTAAGAGGTGGGTGCGGTTACCCAGGGAAGGCATTGTTCGTCGTCGACCTGGTTCGGGTTGAAAACGTTTGTCCACTCCTCAACAGGACACTGCACTTATAGAAGAGGCAGACAGCAATCCCTTCAAACATGTGTCTACAATTAAAGTAATTCTAATATCCCTAGATCGAACCGCACATCTTTGCGTCGTTTGACTACAATTGCTTTCCTCGATCAGAAGCTGCTCGATGTGCAACTAAGAAGCAGCGTCTTACAGGGGATCACAGATTATGTCAGCACTCATTTCCAGAAAAAAGTTCAATCACACGAGTCCAATCACTCGTAATTGGAATAGGTTTATATTCACAGATGAGATGTCGTTTTCATCTAGAAGTTGTCTATCACCCCAGAGAAAAACCTTGTGGCAAATGCATGCCACAAATGGATCGCCAAGGTCACGTGTCTGTGTCATGTCGGAGTTAGATGTCATGAGATAGTCTAAGTGTGTTGTAGCAGCTTGATGGCACATTAAATAGCCAACAGTATAAAGAAACCACCAAAAACATCATGATTCCTTCTGTAAGGACTAGATATCCGATGGAATGATTGAATTCCAGCCTAATAACTACCCTGTCCACACAGTCAGCAGGTTTCAAACTGATTCTCGTAAAGGCAAGATATCACAGTGATTGACTGGCCGGCCTCCTTGCTCTCTAGATTAGAATCCCATTGAAAAGTGTAGGCATATGTGAAGAAAATTTTGGAGTTAAGTTGGCCTGCAAAACAACGCAACACGAAAGAGGTTTTGTGGGATCAAATACACGATGCCTGGGAGGAAGTCTCCTCTCGTGAAAATTTGAATAGGAACTTGATATAATCCATGCCCCGTAGAATAAGGACAGTAATTAAAGCTGGGGGTTTATGGCCAGATATTAAGTTAATTTCCATATTTATTTGATTTTTCATCTAGGCTGTAATATTTACTTGTTTCATATTTAGTCTGAAAAAGGAGAGTGTTTTAATTTTTATGTGTGAGCATAAATGCCTTGAAATCAAATAAGGCTTAGGAATTGTAAACTAGATTATAATATGCGTAATAAATGTTTTCCGTTTTTTTTTTTTTGGTCTTAGGGTGTATATAAACTTTGAAAGAAACACGAGAAATTAAAATAATTGTGTCCATTCCGAAAGTACGCCTTTAAACTGTGGATAGAAAAACCCCTGCTTGTAGATTAATAACTGAGCAAGTTACTGTCTGCGCTTTTGCTATTTGACAATTTTTGACATTTAGCCATCATCTCAGAAGTATACAGACAGCCACAACAGTCTGTAAAGAATTAATCGAGACAGGATCAAAACCATTTAGGTACAATGGAAGAGAAAATTTCCATTATCTCTGTGGTTCTTAGACCTAGCGTATTAGCATTATTCAGACAGAGGGGCCTACATTTACCGCACTTGGGCCGTAGCAGAATCTGTGTGCTTCCAACGTGACCTCTGGGAGGAAGGGATGAAAGGAAGACCGAAGGCTGACCAGATGCACGCTAGCAATGTGGGGATCCCAACAATTACAGAATAACACCAGTCCTGACGCCGACACGATGCCACATTAGTCACGTCTACCTGGGGGACCCACAATGAAATGCGCCAGTCCCATGAAAGGGTCTCAGCTGGCTAACTAACAGTCAGGGAGAAAGCTATACGCAGAGTAAATTCCACTGTCCCACGGCAACACACCAATCACTTTCGCTTGGTCCTGTAACCCTGAATCACAAGAGATGAAACATAAAAGGAAATATCAAAGTTGAAATAGGACAATATTAACACAAAAGAGTCAATTGATAAAATAAATGGATCGAATGATATTAAAAGCTTCACTTACATCATGGTGGTAAAAAATGGACGATCGTTTCGAGACACGAGTCGTCTCCTCTGCCGATGATGAGACCTTGAAGTCTCGAACGATCGTCCATTTTTTACCACCATGATGTAAGTGAAGGCTTTTAATATCACTCGACTCATTTATTTGATTATAAAGGGAAATGATTACAGGAAATTCGTGCTAGAAGAGAATTCGTCCGAGAATTCTCCTATCGACCTGTGAAACCACGAATAAACTCGTGTCAAAGTGGTTAGCCCGATGAGAATCGAATCCAGGACCTCCGAAATGCAACTCTCACACGTTACCACGGGAACATCTCGCTCGATACCTAATATATACGGGTTGGAACTTAAATAGTGGCAACACTGCTTTGGAAGTCAAACGAGAAGGAAGTAATTATTCTCACGTTTACCATGTGTTCGCCTATGTCTTAATCACCACCCAATAAATTGACACTCCCTTTCGACTCAAATTGTATGTGCTGTGGCGAGTAGAAGATGGATCTGTATGAGCTACCGCTCTAAACGCTTGTGTTTTGGATTTTCGCATGCTCACAAAATAGAAACAAGAATTTGGTTTAAGGCTGAATGTGCTGGTGGTTGTACTGCAAGACAGTCTCGTTGAGGCATTTGGGAAACTTCGATACATTACAGAATGGTGGCAAGAAGATTGTGTACGACTGTGGCGGAGTTATCCTAACACATACCGAAACGTAAGGACAAAATGTTATTGCACAGTATTTCTGTGGAGCATCATCTCAAACCAGGGATGCGAAGAAAGCTGCGACACTTTTTGCAGAATGTTCCCATCATTCTGCAACAGATTACTCCGACGCACGTAGCATCATAACCTGTAACTGATCTGCACCGTCCCTGGGGTTGGGAAGTGCTTTTCCATTCACCATATTCACTGGACCTAAACCCTATGATTATGACCTAATTCTGAAGATGAAGAAAATGAAGAAACCGCTTCGGGGAATTCGGTTCCCAAAATACTTCAGGCATCAGATCGTTCCACCAGGAACATTAACAAACCAGACGCTGCAACAGGGACCCTACGACTTCTACATCGCAGCATCTCTTTATTAAAATTCTGATGATTACACTAAAGGACTGTAGTAGTTTCAAGCAGTGTCATTCTTGTAATAGTAATAAATAAATAGTTGCCACTGTTAAAGTTCTAACCTATGTATTATGAGGTGAATGACTCTCCCTCTCTCTCTTTATGACAGTATAATAAATGCATAAGAAAAGCTCACTTTGAGTTTTGGAAACTTGCAGAAGGTATCCCATTAGATGATGCTTACCTTGTGTGGTACAGTGGCTCTGAGAATTCCAGAACGCCCAATCTTGTTGTAGACATGACGAAATCGCTGGCTCCAACATCCACCTCATTTTCCGCTAGCATCGCTATGATTCCACTCCAGCTTCCATTGCTTAATATCGATCCTATTGCATCATCTCGCGCCGTTACTATTTCTGTGCTGAAGGAATGAAGAACATTAATTGTGTTATCTGTACACACATAAAAACTGTAACTATTTCTATTTACTTCATGGACTGGGCATTCAATAGAGACCAATTCAATTCAATGACTATGTTGATTTAAACCAATCATGGTCAACCATCATTGAAATTTTATCGATGCTAGTTGTCGCATGTGATTCACAATTGCTGCTGATTCGTAGATTTTTCTCATATGTCAACTAACGAAAATAAGAGGAATATCTTAAATAACTTAGGAGGCGGTTCTGTGTTACAAAATTAATATGCAGCAAAGTAAAGTAAACAGTACTATAAATAATCTGTCTCGAACTAGAATGGTCCTCTTGTAAACACATGGGAGGGAAGAAAGAGAGAGATAGTGACAGTGCGACGGAACGCAGTTAGGCCGCTATTTGCTGGAGGGAAGTTCATGGGTGGCGGCGCCGTGGCCGAGTGGTTAGACCGCTCGCCTCTCACCGAGGCGGCCCGGGTTCAATTCCAGGGACCCGCATGTGGGATTTGTGGTGGACGAAGCAGCGTCTGGGCTTGTTTTCTCCGGGTTCCCCGGTTTCCCCCGCCGTTCATTCCACCAACTGCTCCATCATCACCTTTCCTTTCATCCATTTCACTATCTTTCGTTTCATCTACTTCCTTCCTCCCACACCAGGCATCGGGCTGATCACCCATCCTGGATATTCTGTCTGATCCATAAGTGTCTGCTTCTCGACGGGCCTCTGACCCCAAGCACCCGCCTGTAAGTCTTGGGAGGTGTAAGTCCTACATAAGAGGAGGGTAAACAGACAAAGAAGAAGTTCATGGGTGTTATCTTTTATGTTATCACACAATAACCGCCTCTAAGGAGTATGTAGTCTCTAATCACTGTTCAACCGCATTAGATTCACGGAGAAAAATCTCTACAAATGCTTATACTCAATTCTCTGTATCTTGCACATACACAAAAGATGTTTATAGGGTCATGAATTCTCAAAATTTATAACAGAGAATATAAGCATAGAGACATTAAACTGACGACAGGCGCAGTTATACACTGTTAACTTATTATTCTTAAATGATATGCAGCCTAACTTTGTATAACTAATGAAACTGTTGTATTCCTATAACAGACTGCCCTCGGAACAAAATAGGTCTCGCGGTGAATGTAGATACAAATATTGTTTATTGTACAGAGTGGCTTCTGATGTTTAAGACTGTATTTACTGCACATCTTGCATACTTTGCAAGACCATAACACTTGAATGCAATTTAAAATCAGTCAGGTTATCATCATTGAGCACACCTGTCAATCTACCGAAATAAAGCACAGCCGAAAAAACCCTAAAGATGAGGCAGTATTTTTAACACTTATATAATTTCAATCTAATTATATAAATGTAAATTAAATAACAGCAATACGTGTATGTAATAATTTTTAAACTGTATGTAAAAGTCATTGCACATGTTTATATTATTGTATCCATGTGTAATAATGTTATGTGAATATATTACGTAATTTAATAATGTAGGAGCTGTGAGAATAATAAGTTAAAAGTTGCTAACAATGAGGTGACCTTGAGTCAATAATAAGTTTGAGAGTTTAACAATACTACGTCTGATTCTTGAAAGCAATAATATAATTTTAGTGACAATTTATAAAATAGCCAATCAACAACCAGAAAAAGCTTTAGTTAAATGAAGGTATTCTATTGAACTAGGATTAGCCAATAAGAAACTGAAATATAGCAAAATTTACAAATCTACAACTCAGTTGCCTGCAGACAGACTTACTAACCAGACGCAAAAAGTGTCCTCAAGAAATATCATATGTATTCGTGTGAGACGAAAAATAAGTTTACGTGTTAAAAAGTGTAATTAATTAATTAAAGAATCTCACAGCTCTCACTCTATATCAATGAAGTGTTATTTAAAATACTATAAAGTATTAATAAAAGGAGTGAAGTAAAATTATAATCTGCGTAAGGCTACATTCTTATCGCATCACAACCCTGCTAAGAGAAACGTGTCTCTAACAATAATACTGGCGCAGCCGAGGCAAACATAAATATTAAATATTTAAAGAAACAGTCAAATTACAAAGTTAATATTTTTTTAAACTTAGGGCAAAGGCACCTGAAAGTAGATTTTGGGGCGAAGGCTACCGGAAACTGTTTACTATACGTACGGTTGCAAGTACTACAAGTTCGGCTCCCCAACAGTTGAAATATAATACTCGCGAGAGGCAAATGATCACACATGGTTTCGCGATGCTTAAAAAAGAAACTCCGAAGCGTATCTTATGCTACTAAACGATAATATTAACTCTGTAACACACAGATGTGACAAGCTACTGGTGATGCATTACTATAGCTATTGTCAGAAAGTTAGAGCTGCTACAGCTAGTGTTGCAAATCTTATCTGGACCCTTGTACGTCAAACATGTGGCGGGTTGCTTCGCCCCAAATGTACTTTCAGGTGGCCTTTACCCCAAATTTAAAAAATATTAACTTTGTAATTTGACTGTTTCTTTAAGTATTAAATATTTATGTTTGCCTCGGCTGCGTCAGTATTATTGTTAGAGACACGTTTCTCTTAGCAGGGCGTGATGTGACAAGAATGTAGGGTTACACAGATTATAATTTTACTTCACTCCTTTTATTAATGCTTGACACGATTTAAATAACACTTCACTGATATAGAGAGCTGTGAGATTCTTTTTATTAATTAATTGCATCTTTTAACACGTAAAACTATTTTTCGTCTCCTACGAATACATATTAAATCTCTTGAGGACAATTTTTGTGTCTGGTTACTAACGCTGTCTGCAACCAACTGAATTGATTTCAACCGTCTAAACTTGTAAATTCCTGTATTTCAAGCCTCTGATTGGCTAATCTTACTCCAACAGAATACCTTCATTTAGCTAAAGCTTTTCTGGTTGTTGATTGGCTATTTCTAAACTGTCTCAAAATGTACACTATTGTTGCTCCATTAATGACTAGTAGCATTTTAAACCTTCAAATTCATTATTGCCTCAAGGTTACCTCATTGTTAACAACTTTTAACTTATTATTCTCACAGCTCCTACGTAATACATTCACATAACATTATTACACAATAATACAATAACACAAACATATACAATGACTGTAATATACGACGGCTGATCAACAAAGACTGAGACTGATTTTTACCTGTAGCTTCCATGATAGTTTTGTATCTGTAACATAAATATTTGAAAAGAGCGGGTTTTTATGTATAACGTTGGTAGGCGGCAGCACACTCGTATTGGTAGTAATGCTCTATTTTGTAGACCCTACGTGCATTTCGCATACCAGACAATGGAGGTGATGCATTTTTTAAATCGATTATCACCGGTGATGAGTCACGGCTGCATCATTATGATTCTGAAGGAAAAAAAGGTGAGCACAGTGTGGAAATCGCCAGGTTCTCCAACACCAAAAAAGGCAAAAGATCTTCCATCTGCAGGGAAAGTGATGGTGATCACATTTTTCACCGTAATGGAATGGTTTACCAGCATGCAGTTCCGCCTCACACTACTGTTACAGCAGCATACTACACGTCAGTATTGGATACACTGAGGAAGCACATTGCAAAGAAACGACCAGAGCTTTCTCGGACTGGGTGGCGACTTCATCATGACAATGCACGGCCTCACGTCGCAAATCAAGTCATGCAGTTTCTTGCTTGATTCAACATTATCTGTGTACCACATCCACATTATAGCCCCGATCTTGCACTCTGTGACTTTTTTTTTATTCCCATCACTAAAGGCAAAGCTTAGGGGTATTCGATTTGAGAACTCCGAAGCAGTGCTCAAGAAAAGTGAGGTGATTCTCAAGGACCTGACAAAGAATGGTCTGCAGCACGTGTTCAAGGACTGGCAGAGACGCCATAAAAAGTGCATTGAAGGAGGAGGGGACTACTTTGAAAAAGATCATGTAAACGTTGAATTGGACTAATAAACATCTGTAGAAAAAAATCAGCCTCAATCTTTGTTGATCAGCCCTCGTACACTTTTTATGTATTGTTAAATGCACATATTACTTTAAGGCGGGCTGTTATTGAATTTATATATTATATAATTAGACTGAAATCATTTAAGTGTTAAAAATACAACAAAATCGTTCTTGTCTGAGATGGAGTTTAACATCCGTTTCCTTATTTTATTAATGTTTTATTTAAAATTTCATTCAGCAAGTCTTAGCAACTAGACAGACACTCGTAATATTACTATTACTAATTTGGGCTAGCCTGAGTCAGCATTCGCGTTTGGACATTTTTGCGTACAACTTGCGCTCTCACAGGTTAGTCAATTGGTAAAGAGTACCTTTCTGGTGCGACGAAAAGTGCTGTTCTCTTAACCAGTTTATTACAACTGCCATGATGTGCAGTGAGTGCTGTTTCCGCGAGCTACTGGAAAAGTCCCCAGTAGGTGAACCGTCCGGAAGAAGAGGGCACATCGTGCACATTTAATTACGCTGCGACGCCACGAGGAAATTGAAGTGACAGGGTCACGTTGGGTAATTACTGAAACGTAAAAAAGTCCAACTTTACCATAAATACAGACCAGTGGAAACGGGTGGTATAAATAACAATTAATTTTTGTTCAAGCTTTCACTTTTGCCCATCCGGAGGCCAGATAGTTATACTTAAAGGTCTACAATGATTAACAACGGAATATGACATGTCAAAGATAGGCGAAAATAAATGTGGTACAACTTATTTTAAGGGCTTTACTATTTTCCTTTCTCAGTTCTCTTTATATTTTCTAGGTTTAAGAAATTTGTTAAATATTCTAAAAATTTCGTATACAATAATATTTTCATATAAACTTTTAATCTAAAATAGCATCAGTACAATTCAAAGTCTAGATGGCATTATAACCCGAGAATATTTTGGTTCTAAAATTTAACAGGTAAAACAATTCAAAAATATGTGTAGTTACAACAGAGAAAATGCAAATTCTGTTCCCATTTGACAATTTGAAACTCCAAAAATTAAGTCACCAAATGAATTAGCTTATATTTCTTCTTTGTCGTCAATATTTCTTCTGAATAAACATAAAGGCTATTTAATTTAGCCTCCTCTTCTAACCCAGAACAATATAGCACTTGGAAAACCACGCTTATACGTCTGAAGGTTATAATTTGGAAAATCTGCTTACAAAAAACCAAAGTTAATTAATTTAGATAAAGCCGAAACCACCCGTATAGCCCAGCTATGTTTCCTGAACCAACTATGGTTATGTGCACTGTTTTCTGGCTTCAACCCCGGTGAATCTCTCTCTCTCTCTCTCTCTCTCTCTCTCTCTCTCTCTCTCTCTCTCTCTCTTTTGTAGGCTGGCAGACTGAACCTGTCAGCTGAAGTTGGTCGAGGAGGGAGGGTGCTTGCTGCGAACATCCTGCCCTTCTTCTATTGCGATAAGCTGCTAAACCTCTGACCTCGTCTTCGGCGACGAGCGAAGTAGCGGCTACATCAATATGAATGCGGCTTCCAGTAATATAATGTTATCTCAACGGAAGTTGAGATTATATATATTAAGCGCATGTGTATATGTGCGTTTTTCATTCAAGTGTGCTGTGAAACTGGATGTAAAACCTGTATGACATCTTAATGGGAGATTAGTTCCTTAAGCTTAATTTCCCCTCAGGGTGTTTGTATTGCTGCACGAAGTCAACAAGAGAATGTCATATTGCTTATTATTTAGTTTCGTAAGCTATTATTAGATAGCAAATATTCAAAATCATATTCTTTTGTACTAGTTTTGTTCAATAGTATAAACATTTAAAATGTTACCCAAAATGTTTGTATTACTAATCTATTCCTACTAAACTTACTAGTCTATTATTAGAACTGTTAGTATCATTGGCTGAAAAGTTTGTGGAGCAATGACAGGAGAGGAATGTTAATTGCCTATTTACGGAGCAGTTCTATAAAACACGGTCCAATATCCTAGCATTGCACGATGGTCTTTGGCCCTAGCACTATTTAAATAAGTGAAAAGTGTTCTTAGTTTTCTTACGTGATGTTGAGCTTATTCTCAATGACCTTCCAGACCTGTCCATGAAACGTATTCTCGTCAAACACAAGGACTCCATTTTCATTCAGTTTCGTGCCAGACAACGGAACTTTCTGAAAAATAAAACGGTGAAAAATCGATTAACACTCCATTAAGTGGCCTTTTAAGGTACCTTTGATCACACAAAAATCTATAATCAGAAAATGTCTTATTGGATTCAATGTTGCGTGTGTATGTGCGTGTATGTGTAAATACTTAGAGTTTAGCAATACAGCTATTCTCTTTATTGCATTCCAATATTTTGAGGTCAAGCTGTATATGATTTGAGTTGTTCACAGTACGACGGCTGCCCGTCGTCTTCCTTCTAGTGTGGATGTTGAATTGCTGTAAAAGAATCCCCTAAACTCTTCTCTGTTGGCCTATTCTCTTAACTCTTATCTAGGGAGTGGTCACAGGAGACAAAATGAAAAAGTTTAAGTTCAGTTTGACTGTAATTTAATTGCACATTGTACACAGCCAGCCGTGAATTCTATCCCACAATTATTTTACTGGGTTATGGGGGCCTATTTGTCAAGCTGTACCTTCCACTCTATGTTGCTTTCCTGAATTTCTAACAGATTCTTAATGGCTTGGCCATCTGAGTGACATGAAGTTCACCCCTGGAGTAAATTGTAAGGTCGTGGAATGCCCAATGTGTAGGAATGCATTGGAAGACTATTCTTTCATAAATGTTGTGCTTGTGTAACCAAACAGCTAATTTCTCTTATTTTTTCCAGTTTTGGATCCTCAGTTAATGCTATTGTTAGTATTGGAGCTTTTCAGTCTGATAAAATAGCAATGATTTTTTAAGTTTTGTAGCCAAACAAACAGATATTTAAGAGTCTCAATTTCTGCATAAAAATTTATAATGTTTTTTTCCAACATTTTTATAAACGGTGAAAAACGACATGTACCACCTCCTTAACTCTTATCAAGTTTAAAAATGAGTTATTACTATGTATAAGAGTCCATTTTTCTCAGTGTATATAATTGCAGTGATTCTAATTGTTGAAATATCTGAACTTACTGTTAGTTTATTGAACATTTCAACAAATCTAAATTGTTTAGATTTTAAAGGTTTCTATTGTGTTAATGGGATGTGGTAAATCTTCTTTTGTAAGAGGTACACGTAAAAAGTCCCTAATTCATGTAAGCTACCTATCTAGATAACCAAAATGTCAGCTTATTTCCCATTAACAAGGTTCACACTATTCAATGTTGTAACTTCGTCCTTTATAATAATCAGATCGTAATAATTTTTAAACATATACAACCTGCATGTTTATTATATGTGTGTCAAATTTCATTCAGCTACAGTAAGAATTTGCTTCAAAAAGGAATCGAATTAAAATATCATATACTATTGAGATCTCAACTTACTTGCTCTAAATTAAAGGGAATCAATTCTTTTCTAGGCTACATTTTTGGCATAAGTTCAGCCAGTAAATAGTTCTAGATGGATTGCCTTAATAAGCTTTACATGGTTAAATTCAGGCACATTTTAGAGTTTATGTTTAAAATTACGGTTTAATTGGTATTTCAGTAACTCATGTACTTTAAAAATTCACTGATTTTGGACATTCTTAATTGTTACATACTTTATCACACGTTGCACAAATGTGTCATTAAGAAACGAAACAACAGCACCTTTACATTTCACCATTTATTGGCTTATGGAAACCACATGTTTACCTATCGTGATGGAAATGATGCTTTATGCTCAACATAGATGCTCCTAATGCTGGCGTGGGGGGCAAATTGTTTACAGAACCGAGATGGGATAACCGTCATCCTATTCATCTAATTTGTATGGAAATGCATATTTAGTTGGGTTTTTTGTTTTATGATATGGAATTAAGCTTTGCAATATGTTTCATGTTCTTCTGAGCGGGTATGCACAGTTTTATAGTGCATATAATTGCATACTTTTTATGTTGCCATATATTTCACAATTCTTCCATGTATCGAACATGAAATACAGTATTTTTAAACCTTCAATTTTAAAATTAATGCTTAAACACATTAGTGATAAAATAATAAATATACACACACCCATGTGGAGGTTCAGAATAAACTTGAGGGTACTCTTTTAAAGTATGTAAAAAATTAAGCGATAAATTATGCAGTGTTTCAGAGAGCTATCCTGACGTTGAAGTTTTGTGTTGTGTGGAAGGGCAATGCTTCCTAAAGAAATTTCCCCAGTGTTAGTAAGTGCTTTCAAACTTTGCACATCTGTAGACAAGGAAAGATCCTTCTCACGTACAACTTTTGTTAACCGATAAACACCATAAACTTACATCTGAGCATATTACAACGGCCGAAATAACGTCCAAGGAAGAATGCACGTTGTATGTTCCAAAAAGTATAAGCTTGAAGTTAACAATTTTATTGCATGAATAGTACATATTTTCGAAATTGAAGAGCATATTGTGGCATTTGATTGTGGTAATACATTTATAAGAACACATGTGGTTTTGGCAACATTTGTTTGGGTGGCTTTTGGGTTAGTAACACGGACTGGAATGACGTAATAGGAGTGGGGGTAAACCGGTTATATTGTGACTAAGCGTCTAGGACGCTCTCTCTCTTGTAACGTAACTAGCGAGCAGTGCAGATGTTAGAATATGACGCTCTGTCAAACAGAAGGTAACATGTATCTTCTTTTATTGTAATATATATTGTACATCCAAATTCACACAATGTAGATTATTAATGTAGACAGATCCTGCTTTCCTTCCCCATAATGACTTAGGAATACAGGTATAGGTATGTTTAGGAACTTTTATTAACTCACCCTGTCGGACTTCGTGTAGATTGCTATGAGTTAGATCCTGGTACCATGCTCCACCCCCGTGATATGTGAGAATATAAGAGGTTACGACAATATTGTAAAGATTTTGACAGCATAAATGCATGGATATTTTAGATATATTTAGTGCATACAAAATCTTTTGCTATCTTGCGACATAATATACTATACTATTACACCGAACGGGATGGCTCAGGCGGTTACGTCTTTGGCCCTTATTCGTTAGGAGGACCCGGGATCGCATCCCGGCGACCGCCCACTTTGACCCATAGGTTTTGGTGGTTTCCCCGGGTCACCAGGAGAATGCTGGAGTGGTTCATCTTCTACCAGACGCTCTTTCCTCTCATTTTCCGTACCCATCATCTTCCTTGACATCTGTTTTAGGGTTGTAGGACCAGCGACGGTGTTCGGTGGGTTGCGGCTGGGCGGTGGCTTGCGCTCCATTAAGGTTTCTTCCCTGGCGTCGCTTCGGTACCGCTCAGTTAGGTCTCTCCTCAGCATGGGGCTTGTGGGCAGGGACTGTGCGGCGTTGGATGCGTTATATCTGGAAACGTTAAGGACACCGTCCATGCTTGCTCCCGTCGGCATCGAATCTGGTCACCCTTCTCGCACCTCTCCCCTCATTCTTCCCTCTCAGGAGTCATGTTGAAAGCACAATGGGCTGACTGGACTGCGTGCGGTGCTTCGCTCCGGTTCCAGGGGCCCCTCCGTAATACGTGCCTTTACGTATATATACGCCATATTCGCCCATTATCATGAAACTCAAAATTTAACTCCTGAAATACAAGAGAGGATGTCCAATACCAGGGCTTAGGAGATATGTGAACAAATCTGCTGGGATGTACTTAATGGCAACCCGAGAGAGATCAAAGGAGAGTATTTTCGCACCTCTGCCATAGATAATTTGTAGGTACTTAACGTCTGAGAGGGAGAGATGATTGCAATCAGTCATTAACATTTCCGAAGTACTCAAGGATCTCCACCGCTCAACTGAGAACCCAGACAGGAGCGTTGCACAAGCGTCCCTCGACAAGAGCCATTGTGGTCCAAAGAAATGTTTAACTTCACTCAAAATATCTATACAGAAATATTTCCTATATTTTGTATAGATAATTAATAATGAATGTGTTCTAGTACAACAATTACACTAGTGATGATATTTTACTTCATACACTGATATGTTATATCAGACTTACATTTATAGCAGAGACCTTGATGGTCACGCCGTGAAGATTTGATCTCCGCTCGTAGAAACCTTGAAGTGGTAAAATCTCCAGACCGTTTTCTGGTGTCCATGAGCCGAAGTGTGTCTTATGCAGATAATTGGGGTTGATTATGTAGACTTCGGTGAAGATTACACTATTCCCTCGTATCTCTGCAACCAGCACTTCGCATTCCAAGCCAGTTACCACACCTTCCATTGCCTCATCTATGGATCCTGTTTCCAGCAATACCAACCAGATGCCACTCGACTTCTGCAGCACAGGAGATATCTGCAAATAGGCCCTGCTCTTAAATCTTTATAACACCTTCCCCATTTGCTAGTCAAGTTAGTGTCGTGATAAAGTTAAGTCACCATGTAGCTTAGAAAAGTATCTTTAAAGTATGTGAATAAATAAAATAACTTTTCAAAATGTTTTTGTCACTTAAATGTGCAAGGAAAAAACATTAGTTACATTTAAAGCAGTTGAGGGACGCTTTATGGAATATTGACCGCAAAGACAAGTATCCTCCTCGTTTCAATTTTCTAAAAATATCAGGAGAGATAATCCAAAAAGTTTACATAAAAATTTGGTAAATGCAAGCTATTATTATTATTATTATTATTATTATTATTTCCGGGACTATATAAAGAACTCTTAATGTTCCACCATACTTTATTTTGTATTTTTAAATAAATGCATCCTACTGTCTTAAACTTAAGAAAACGGAATTGCATAATCTTGTAATTAAATTTATTTAGTGTCGTAAAATGTACAACATTAAATAAATACAGCTGCATCCTAAGATCCAATTGCTTAAATTAACTTTTATTTTGCTTTCTAGACCACATGCTTCACAGACATATATACAGTACTCGATTCTTTAAATCTAAAATTTATTTTTGTTATAATTATCAACTGTTGGATGTGAACAGACTATAATGAATCATCCGAAAACGTTAAATACACTAATTATTTTAAGCGCAAATTCTAAAGGGTTAAACTAAACCTAATTATTTTACGCCCGAAAAAATAATCCATCGCCCTCGCCGGGTTTGAACCCGCGACCTCGGGAACTACAGTTTAGAATGGTACACGTAGACCACGGAGGGCGATGGTAAATACTGTCTTGTTTACTGGGTTAACATGTGTCATAATTTTCGTTGTCGGTTATAACATAGAATTCGGGTTCTGTGCAGTTCACAGATGAGAAGAATGTTATTCCGGGATGAGCGGGCAGGAAGCTTATCTGCTCACTTTATTTTTTTTACCACTGTGTGCCGAGTAACCAATCGTAGCAGAATTTCTCTGCTGCCAAGCGAAATCGAGGCGAGTTTATCTTCTGGTATTTACAGTTTATTTACTGTTCTGTAATTGCAGGCCATTGTTTGATTGACAACCTTGTATATGCATCCCTTAGCCAATTACTGCTAATATTTATAGCTAACAGTTACTTATCACCTCTAAGTGTTTGTTTTCTCTTAAATATTAAAAGCAGAACGAAGCGTGCACAATCATACCACAGGTAAATTTAAATGTAAAGATATACGCAAAGTATAGCTATTGCGTTAACGCATTTTTTATTTATTCAATAATTTTCTTCAAATTAGTACTTCCGACCTCTCATACTTTTCTGAGCCTACTTACTACTTATTATTTTAACATCTGAACATGCTTAAAAGGACTAAAATGATCTATATTGCAATTGGTCAAATCAATAATAATAATAATAATAATAATAATAATAATGATAGAATGGCAGTTCAGTTTTACAGCGCTGGTGGTAATAACGGAAGTAATATGTAATAATATCTGCTCAAAATGACTGGTAACGCGAGGGAAGTAAAAGAACCTCAAGCCTGATAAGAGGCCTCTGAGAAAAATTACCGGTCTTTCACGCCCAGTATAGAATTTGACGCTAAGAACCATAGTAGTTAAAGAACGTCCATAAATAAAACTCAATTTAATTCAATTTAACGCGAGGAAAGGAATACCGAGTGCGCAAGATAAAACTTAAATCCACTATAGAGACATTAATACAGAGAGAGCCATAAAAACTACGAACCGGTTGCAAGGTGTTTTTCCTGTCCGCGTCCTGGGCGCTCGTTGCTGTCTGCCGCTATCTTAGAAAGACGCGGATGAAGCCATACAACATTTTTAAAACTATTTTTCAAGGCTTTACTTACAAATTTTATGAAAGGAAGTGCTAAAACTGGATACCGTCCATACATTTTGACACCCCTTTAGGAAGCTATCCAACACTCGTCGTAGTTCACGTTGAGAAATACTGGCAATTTCCTGCCGGATATTTTGTTTTAATTCTTCCAGGGCGTGTGGGTTTGTCTTGTATAGTTTTTTTTAAGTTACCCTAGAGATAAAAATCGCAGTGGGTTAAGTCGGGGGACCGAGGGGGCCATAAATCTCTACTAATAATTCTATCCTTAAAACACACTTTCAATTGTTCTCATCGAAATATTGGACTATGAGATGTTGCAGAGACTTATTGAAAACAGGCAAAACCACGCTCCCTGTCTGTTAATTCTCTAAAAAAAAGGGAGAGAGCAAAATTGCATTTAGGTATGTAGGGGCTGGAAAAAATGGCCCTATAACTCTTTCTCTGCTCATGGCGCACCATAAACCAATTTTTTTCATCATGAAGGAGTACTTCATGAACATATTAGGTTTGTCAGAGCTCCAATGACGATTTTGTATGTATACACATATCCACGAAGGTGGAACCAAGGCTCTCCGTGAAAATATTAAATGTGGGTTTATTTCGTAATTGTGTGCACTATTGAGACTCCATTCACAAAATGTGCGCCTAATTACAGGATCACCTGGTTGAAGAGTATTTGCCACAGTTATTTTATATGGTATTAACTTCAGCAATTTGGTAGCTTTTCGCGCAGAGCTGTAAGAAATGCCTGGCTGTTGTGAAAGATGCTTAAATGATTTTGGGGTGAAGCTCTGAAAGATGATGACAGATGTCGTCTAATGTTTCTTCGGTAAGAACCGTACGTCGTCTTTTAGATTTCTTAGCCTGAACACTTCCTGTGGCCTGAAATTTATTATAAAGCTCATGGACTGTTGTACGGCCTGGAACATTTATACCTGGAAAAGTTTCTGCAAATCGTACTTTCACTTGGCAAGCTGACTGAGTTAACACATATGAATCATAAATAAATACACACTGTGCAGTAGAAAACATATACTGAGCCATAATATACCTTGTGACCAAGTACAGGACAAAATAATAAATATCTCGTAATGACTGAACTACATCACATCACACCACCGTCAACTCAATACAGCACTTCACACTGCAGAGCAAAACCACGTCAACAGCGTAACCTTGTTTATAGCAGCAGTGCGTTATCATGTTTTCACACGTCCAGTGAAAAAACACTGCGCAGCCGGTTCGTAGTTTCTTGCCTGTGATATAAATACGGCATAATGTGAAAATATTTAAAAATGAAATATTTTCATCCAGCCACGGTTAAGTATTTGTCACTATAAAGGTACTTCTCGGTCAGAAGCACAACTTGACTCCAAACGTTCATATAAATTAGTTACCTGCTTCAGAAACTTCGCTATAGTCTTGCTGTCTCCTTTGATAACTGCTAGAGCTCTCACGGGTCGACATCTGGACCACTCTTCTGATACATGCAGTTCCATCAGATGCATTACAGCAGTAACTATCTGTCGCATAGAAAGCTCCTTCTGCAAGATTGCCAATCTCTCCTCCTCAACTGAAATGACAATTGACACACTTGTTTCAATATGAATCTCATGGTAAACACGTGCTTATGTTGCTTTAAAATGAAAGCGTTCCTTTAACCTTCGTGCATGCTTACAGAAATAGGAAATTCTTTGGGTCCAGCTACAGGACTGGAAAACCACATAATCAGAAATACATAGTAGGTAGATAGAGCCTTATTATTTGAGGGCAGGTGAGAGATGTCTTTGAACCTATTTTAAGCTGACGGTTACTTAATAGAAATATGGTAATAAATGCGCCAGTAGGATCTCCCACCTACTCATCTATTGCTTACTATCGTGTTAAAGGGATGGGAGTGTTTCAAGGTAAGTTAGATTGCAGATTGTGCAAGCAAGAAACTGAAACAGTCCAGCACATTATATCTTCCTGCGAGACCTTACAGTAGATATATTGCTTTTGGGAAAATGTTTTAGAACCAGAAGAATCTGAAACCATATCTGTTATGAGACTATATTCCTTGGTAAAGGATGCAGGCATAATAAATTGGCTTTAAAACGATACAGGTAACACAATACGCCCAAGTTGAAGTGCATCCGGAGCAAAAATGGAAGACATTATATTAAAGGGAGATGATAAAAAACAATGAATATATATATTTTTTATCTATATATTTACCCTATGCAAAAACCTTTACACATAATTTCATGGTTTTTTAAAATCTGAATGAAACTTTCTGCTTCTTTATGTACAAAATTGTGAAATTTCATATGTTCTCTTGCAGAATTAATAACCTGCAATTTGGATCAAAGAGTTTGAAACTACCTAACTGAATTACTTTACATGTTAAATATTAGAACCGGAAATCAGCTAAACGTCTTAACCGTCTATAACTTATTTACGGTGAAGAAGTTATTTTGTTTACTGTTATTATTTTATTTATTAGCCTTACGCTTGGGAAGCCAATTTGAAGTAGTTATTGTCTTTATGTTAGAGTCGTTTATTTTAGCTCCACATATGGACGTCAACTTGAAGAGATTTTTTGTTACGTAATATGCTGCTACGTATGAAAAGCTGATTTGAAGATGTATTTTTGTTGTTACGCTCCAAGTTTAAAAAAAAATTATATTAACTATTAACTTTGTTATTAAACTAGTTCTGTAGATATTATTTATGTCTGTTTTTGCCTCGGCTGCTTTAATATTGTTTTAGAGTCACGTATCTCTTAGACAGGGCGTGGTGCGACAAGAATGTAGGCTTACACAGATTTTAAGCTTTAAACTCGCTTCTTTTTATTAATTCTTGACACAAATTGAAAAGCACTACACTGATATTAAGAGCTGTGAGATTCTTTAATACTTGCACTTTGTTAATGCGTATACATATTTTACGATTCACACGAATACGTAATATTTCTTTAGAGAGCACATCTTCCATCCGGTCACTACCAAGATCTGCAGGCAACTTAACATATTTCAACCATCAAAACCCGTAAGCTTCTGTGATTGGCTAATCCTAGTCCAATAGAATGCCTGAATTTAATTAAAGCTTTTTTTGGCTGTTGATTGGCTAATTTTAAACTGTCACAAAATTTACATTATCGTTGCCCTAATCATGTCTAGTAACATTTAAACTCTCAAACTCATTATTGCTTCAAGGTCACCTTATTGTTACCTCATTATTAGCAACGTTAAACTTATTATTCTCACAGCTCTTACATTATAAAACTACGTAATGCATTCACATAACATTATTGAACATGTTTACAATAATATAAGCATATGCAATGACTGTTACATACATTTACATATTATATAATTTAATTGAAATTATTCAAGTATTGAAAATACTGCCGCAACGGTACAGTTTGATCATTTCACATGTAGGAACAAGTGTCATTTACTCCCGGCATATCATGCCTAAAACCTCGGTTAAAAAACAAAAATAAGCCACCAAACAGGAGAGCTCAATATAATCCCCGTAAGACGAGCATATAAATCATACCACAGTCAGAAATAATGGCCAAAGTGGTTGTTATATGTTCTCAATGTCCAAGAAGAACAAAAAATTAAAAAGATAATATTCAACACAAGTGGCGGAGACACACGTCGGCAGTATCCTAATACAACTCTCTGTCCCGAACTCAGGAGAACTCATCCACCCGACTCTTGACAGTGATGCCTTCACCAAGGTTCACAAATAAGACAATACGAGGCACACCTGCGCCCGGCGGAAGGAATGGAAACTAATATAACTCAGGCGTTTAGAGAAAACTATAAAATTGGGCCATCATAAACATAATCAATCGTCATGCACATTCCATAGCACATACCCAGGGTACTCAATACATTCTGACTCTAGTTCCACAAGAGCAAATAAACCGTGACTGCCATCTCGTTTGAAATAGTGCCTTTGGGAACGCATACACCGATTCCCTACTTGTACCATAGTTTAGAATCTATTGTGGAATGATATTTCTTAAGCATTGGAGCTCTCCACAACGTCAAAACGGCAACCCATCAGCATCGGCTTCATCTTTGGGAAGAAATGAAAGCACAGATTAGCAAATGTGGCGAATACGGGTTGGGGAAATGAGTGGCGACAGGCGTGGTATGGGCACAAAACTGGCTGTGAGCGCTCAATAATCTAGTGCTCTGTCATCAAGGAATGCTTATTCGTTCTCTGACCATAATAAATGTTGTTTCACCCAGCGTTCTCTCTCAGGTGTCACAAAACAATATATTATAGACCAGAATTCAGACTCTAGCAACTCGAATTTCTTTCACATTGTGGCTTTGTCCAGTATTTTAATTGTCACTTTCATCAGTTCTCACTATCACTGCTTTGATCAGGTTCAACTTACACTGTCACTTCACTAATGTGAGCTAGTTCAATTTCTCTGTCACTTCAGTTAATTCGTGATGTATTCTCTTCCGGACGGTTCACTCACTGGGGAATCGAACACAAGACTTCTACAATTTCTCACTCCGCAGCAGCACTCGCTGTACGTCACAACAGTCGTCATCAACTTGCTCGGAGAACCGCACTTGATGTCGCAGCAGAGACGCGCTCACCAACTCGCTTACTTACTCACTGACCAACAAAATTGATACTGTAAGATATGAAACTATTAAACATAATAATGCCGTAAACACTACTGTTGTCTGTAGGTATGATGGGCTACTAGGCATCACGTAAAGACCGATTCAGCACAGTTGGTTAATAAGTCTTGAATAATGAATGCAGCGACTATTGTTTGTAGCGGATTCTACGGATTTTTAACTACAATCATCCCCCTTCCCGTTTAGGGGACTGTAGTGCGTAAATAATGGGTTTCCGAACATAGATTTATGAACAGAATGTGATTACATTTAACTACCCCCAAACCTTGTGACGTATTACTTTTACAGCCTGTTGTAGCGTGTTTAGAAGATAAGTAATGACGAATAATAAGAATGAGAATATTATGATTTTTTAAGCGTTGCGTGAGCTATGAGTCTGCATTTTATTTCCAGGGCGTGGTAGCAAGAGGGAAATATTAACTTAAACAAAGTATGGGTTCAAATAATTTATTGTTAACTTCGGTTAAATAATTATGTGTTAAATAATACTGTGCCGCAGCAGCTATAGCCCAAGGTAATCGGGAGGTCGGCGCCGAGCGGTCCGAGTAAACAACAATAATGCCGCCTGTCAGCGCAAACGCCGGCTGCGCTATCGGGAGATAACTAGAACTTTCTGGAAGCTTTATATACCCCATACTCCAGAAATGTGTTGAAATAGTTCTAGAATGTTCGAGGAAAACTTTCTGTGGAAGATTCCACTGCATATATAAGCGAGCGCTCTCGCGGACAGTCATCAGTGTGTATCGAGTTGCGAGTCGAGTGCGATAAAGCTAGTGGCTGTGTTTCTGGTGCGATATCAAGAGCGATCCTGCGAGCGATTAATGACGAGTTGATGGCGTGCTACTGCGGAGCGAAAGGTCGAGGAGGTCTTGTGTTCGACTCCCTAGTGAAGAGAACCGCCCGGCGTAAAGAGACTACGTCACGAAGGAAGTGAACTAACGGAAAATTGAACTAGTTCACTTTAGTGAAGTGAACTTAAGGTGAACTTTATAAACACGAAACAGTGACAATAAGAACTGAGTGAAAGTTGATAAACTGAACAATGTCAACCAGTATTAACACCAATGATGTAGAACGAACAAACAAATCGTATGAACGTCCGTTAATGTATTGACTTTGCACTCGTTACTAGTTACGTCGTGAGTAACTCCTCTCCGACGTAATTTTTAACTAAAGTGCGTCGACACATCTGATTTTGATAAACTCCTTGACAGAAGTGATGGGAATTTTCCGTAACTATTGGTTTCTTATTGCGTTGCTACAGCAAGGAGTAATCGATGTGTTGCTTGTTTATCCTCCAAGGAGGAGAGACAAGATGAATGTGTATTCCATAACATATAGCTTATACATTAATGATGACCATGATAGTTTTTATTTAGAATAAAACATAACCTAAATTTAATGTAGTTCTTTTAACACTGTGCCAACACAAAAGGCGATTCACATTACATACAGTTAATACCAATTGCACGAATCGATTAAATGCCAATGTGAAAAAATATAAAAATCCTTAGTATTTATAATCAATAAGGCTGCGACATCGGAGTCGCTATGCGGAGGAAATCATATAGAATAGAAAGCTAAGGGTGAGTGATAAGCGCTGGCAGTGACCGCGCGCGTTAGTCTGTACAAGAATAATTACGCATGTCTCGTGAACATTTACCTTATTTCTGCAATATTATTTATAACATACGCAGCTGACTTGTATAACTCAAATGTCTTTATTAAAGCATTAATGCAAAACGTACGTCACACAGATAAGATCTTATGTCAATTTATTGCAATGAATTATAACCCGCAACTTTATATCCTACAGTTTATATAACTGAAATAAATACCGCCATAGTTCTTTAAAGTTTCAATTGATGGAGGTGACTCTTGCTATAGCAGCTTATCCTCCCGTTTTGAAGTACAACGCTTGTATGTTTCTGTGTCGACATGTCTTCGCACGTTACGTGGTCTACTATGCCCAGAAGTATTAGTGCTGTTGTACAGTTTACAATAAAGGTTTTCATTAATAATAGAGAAAAATATTTTTCCCATAGTCCAATATATAGTTTTGCCACTTTGTGAACTTTTGCATCCTTTCCTTTGGCAACGGGAACATTTGATCAACCGTACAGGTAACCCTCTTGCTACAAACATCGACTACAGGACACCCCTAAACAAACATAACGAATCCGATGTCGCAGCCCTAGTAATCAAATATAACATATTGATATGGTTTAAAACCATACATCCATATAATCCCCTACACTTTGCACGTCTGAATGAAGTTAACACCATGAAACTTGGTGCGTTAGGCATACTGCTGCGCTCGCATGTCTACCACTTAAGCATTCGCTCATATCGGATACAGTCTCAATGTAAAGATCCCATCCACTTTCTATTTTAAATCATGTTAGAAATTGCATTATTTTTCTGTTCATTTTTTTAGTACGTGAAACAACTTTTAAAAATATACTTCCTTAGAATACAATAATTATAGCGGTTTCACTCTAGCCAGTCCAGTCTAGGTCACGAACGGTAATCCCTACCCTCGCTGTATATACCTGTGTCCTTACAGCTTCCCCGCCAACCCATCCTTTCCTCCAAGAGGAGGTTTACAACAAACTGTACTGCCACAACAATACTACTGCTACTGCAAGAGGGGAACTGAGTGGAATGGGGGCGGTTGTAAGGTGGGAGAAATGGCCTTGAGTGGACTGGCGAAATTAAAACAGTAAGTGAAAATAATATTGCCAAAAATGGGAACTTCAAATCTACAAATTACAAAGACACAATGATAAACATCGCAGAACATTCCAATTGAATGGAACAAAAATAAATTTGGATCCTTGCAATGGGTTTCATATATACAAATACAACATAAAGATTTGCTCCCCACATTTATCCCACACTCCCTTATGTGACAGGGCATATAGTACTTTTAACCTCGCACTTTTTTTCCTGTTTGATGTCATTTCACACAATTAAAAGAAAGGAGAGAAGGAAGGAAAAAGGATTAGGCCTAAAATTTTGAACAAAGTGTGATGGAGGATAAATGGCTTATGTATGAAAGGGATTAAGCTACTGTTTATGTTAAATTAGTTGATAGAACTGAACTCAGTTGATAGCACTTTTGTAAATAAATCAATTTAATTAAACATTATCTGATGCATTTGACCACATTCCCTTCATCACTGACGTATGTTTCTATCCCGAATATTGGCATTCTTTATGCACAAAATTTAACTGAAGGAAACGACTTGAGATTTTGATAAACTCTAAGCAATCCATCCAAAATGGAACTTCGTTTCGGTGACGCAAATCAGAGCGCCTTAGAACAATATTATGTTTTATTCCCGAAACTATCCGATTTAGTTTTTCCAAAAGTTTGGCGTATTAAGCCATACTGAAAGTAATTAACCAACTGACCCTATGTTCCCACAACTACAGCTAGTAACATGAGCTATACTTGTTGTATGCTTGAAATTGCGTGCGCTAAATCATAGGCCGGTTTGCGGCAGATAAAAGCAAGTACTTTTATTGATGTGGCTTGCAATATAATTATCATCCCGCCAGCTACAGGTTGTTACTTCCATGCTACTGGAAAATGCACGCAATTCAGCCGGGTTTTATCTCTAACTCCTTCAATTAAGATTAATTAAAAGAGACGTGAAGCTGTTTTCTGTAAAGAAGGATTACTCCATTACTTTTAAGTACCACTTAGCTGTAGCAAAAGTTCTTGCTCCCTAGTGATCATTTGCCCTTCAATGATTAAACGTTTGTTAGGATTCTGTTGTTATATTTGGTGCTATGTTTTGCTTGCACATCTACAGGTAGGTATGAAAAATTCTGATGAGCTAAGTTATCACCATTTGCTCAAAGTATTTTACATAGATATATCCATTATATATTATACTATTTATATAGAAATTTATATTAATATCCTGGTTACTTACTCAGTATTTATTTTTGCCCAGCATTCGTTTTTGAACAGCATTCAAATATGTGTTATTCGTAACAAGATCTTGTGATGAAAACAAAAGAAAAAATCTGATATGTTACACTCACATGACTTTCTCTACTCTCGTACAAACTACTTTTACAAACGCCTATTCTACATATGCTTCATGTCAATCGAGATGCTAATCTTATTGCTAATTTTTTTGTAGATGCAAGGGGAATTGGCAGGCTTTAAGTTATAGTCAAATATTTTAAGAGATGGTTGCTATGTGGAGTATTCCATTCCATTTGTATTACCAGGACAAAAAATTAATAACGAATTTGAGAAAAAGTATAAGTATTGGAAAATTTAAGGGAATAACAAGCAATATCTCGAAAATGGTTCACTCAACAAAAAAATATATATGACATAAATTGTGTACTTTAACGCGATCTACATTTTTTGTAGTAAGATTTTGTCTATCTCTTATGGTTTACCAGTTATGCAAAGGTCGTTCACAATGAAGAATACTTTTGGAGACATTCCCAGAAAATTCGAGATATACATTTCATTTGTCATGAAAGTATCTTAAATATATGGTATTTTAATGAAAATCGTTAGAGCCATTGTTGAGAAAATTAAAATTTTCGAAAAATGTTCCACGTAAAGGGTAGTCTGGGTTGGGGGGTTTTCCGGAAAACCTTCGTGTCGCATCTCTGGAAGATACTGAACCTAAATAGCAAGTTTAGTGCTTATGCGATTGTTTGTTTTTGAGTTATGCTGTTCACAGACACATACACACACAGACACACACACGGACATGTTTCCAAAAATGTTTTTTTTTGGATTCAGGGGGTCTCAAAACAAGTATTTCCGGTGAAATCTCGGTATCGAGTTTTTGGATGGAATACAATACTTCGCCTACTTACTATACGTAGTGGAGAAGGTAAAAAGTCACAATCTTTGAACTATGTCCATTAGATAACGGTTGGTAAAGATGAATGTTTGGATGGATGCACGGACGGAGAGATTTTTTATTAATATTTGAAATTCAAATATTGATGACGTCATCAGTAAACAACATACTCATATACTAAAAACTCAAACCTCAATTAGCATCGTCATGAAATTGAGTCTTATTTATGAACGTTCTTTAACTCCTATGATCCTTAATGTACCATTCTATATTGTGCGTGAAAGACCATAAATGTTTCTTATAGGTCTCTTTATGAGGCTTGAGGGTTTTTTTTGTGCAGTAAATCTAGACACAGGACCGCCGGCTATACTTCGCTTCCGAGGGAAGCCATGCCAAAGATTTTTACGCCCGAAAAAGTTCATCGCCCTGCGCCAGGTTTGAACCCGCGACCCGCATGGTACACCTAGGCTACGGAAGACGACTATCAGCATCGTCACAAAACAAAATAACTTACATATTTCCACTATAACGCTCACAAATACTATATATATGATTCGTCAACAATAACAGCCTTGACTCTGCTCTTGAATGCCTGAAGTGAAAGATTTCCTATAGGAGTAAGTATGCTGTTAAAAAGCTATTTACCCTTATATATACTATATTTACTCTTGTACATATATGTTCTAATTTTTGCGCGTTGCATAGTTGTGTATAGAAGTACAATAAGTAACATCACTTATGTTTCTTTACATGGAACAGGCAGAACATACATTTAAGCAAGGTGAGTATACCTGAAAGAATAAAAAGTGCTTTACAATGAGACCTATATACGATATGAGTGCGTTTGGAGGAGAGCGCCACTGTCTTTGTTGACAATGCGTAACACCATCATAGGCATTAGGGTGGAGTTAGGTGCAAGTCGATAGTCCTGTATAGACAGGACGTCAAAAGAATGGCTAAGTATTGAACAATTCCAACCATGAATAACGGATATCTCGGAAATGGCTTACGGCACAAAAACTTATTTCATATAGATTATGAGTTCTAAAGAGACGTACATTTTCTATGTACTGTGTTTTAATCTATCGCTTAACGTTCATAAGTGAAGTAAGGTTAATTGTTTAGGAGTTGTATTGTATTTCGACAGTTGGGGAGCTGAACTTCAAGTAGTTGCGACCGCAGTATGGTAAAGAGTTTCCGATAGCCTTCGCCCCAACTTTAAAAATATTAACTTTGTAATTTTGACTGTTTCTTTAAATATTATATATATCTATGTTTGCCTAGGCTGCATCAGTATTATTGTTAGAGACATGGATGTCTTGGCAGGGTTGTCGTGCGACAAGAGTGTAGGCTTAAACAGATTATAATTTGTACTTCACTCCATTTATTAATTCCTTAAACGATTAAAACAACACTTCACTGTTATAGTGAGAGAGCTGTGAGATTATTTATTAATTACTAGCATTTTTATCACGTAAACTATTTTTTTCTCACACTGGATACGTATTAAACTTCTCGAGGACGTGTTAGTAACGCTGTCTACCAGCAACTGACTTCTGAATTTGTACAGTTTGCCCTATTTCAGTTTCTGATTGGCTAATCCTACTCCAATAGAATACTTTTATTTAACTTAAGCCTTTTTCTCTGGTTGTTGATTGGCTGTTTCTAAACTGTCTCAAATTTTACATTATTGTTGCTCCAATGACTAGTAGCATTATTAAACTTCCTTACTCATTGCCTCAAGGTTACCTCATTGTTACCTCATTGTTAGTAATTTTAACCTATTATTTAATTACGTAATACATTTACATAACAGTATTGAACATGAACACAATAATATAAACTTTAATACAATGACTGTTACATGCACTGTATATATTGTTACATATACAGATTACTTTGAGGTGGGCTGTTATTATATTTTATGTTATATAATTTGACTGAAATCATTTAAGTGTTAAAAATGCTGCCTCACAAGTTATACAAGGTACTGTAAAATCCCTTCAGAATGAAGAGGACTTCACAGGCTATTCCCAGAAAATTTAAGATATATAATTTTTTGTTATGTAAATATCTGTAATACATTATATTTTAATCAGAATCGTTAGAGCCATATTTTAGAAAATAAAAAATTAGGTGTTCCATGTAAAGGGTAGTCATTACGCATCTTTGGAAGATACTAAACATATTTAAATCTTAATCTAAATGTTGGTGTTTGTCAGAATTTTCATTTTGATTATACTGTTTACAGACACACGGAAACACATGGACCTTTTCCTTAAAATGCTTTTTAGGATACAAGGGACGTCAAAACTTGTGTTTCCGGTGAAATCTCTATACGGATTTTTGTTGGAATGTAATACCTTTCCTGCCTACTATTACGCGGCAGAGAAAGTAAAAAAGGCAAGAGTACAATTCAAAGAGCAATTAAACAAAAGATGATCTCCAAAATGGAGGAAATAAACAGAAACTATGTACTGCAAATTCATAGCCGTGGAGTGTTAACCACTGACGTCCTCCCAATCTTGTTCTATTTTCAGGAACGAGTAGCTGCACAGGCCGGCTGATGCTAGTTCCATTGGACGTAAGCAGCCTGCATCTCGACCAGGAATGACTCCCGTGATGCATGCCTGTTGCCTCATATGACTTGAGTAGGTCGTCTTGCAGGACGACGATGTCTACAGGCTGAACACTTCGTTGATATTCTTTTTGGTTTTCGGACCTCATAGTGGCTCTTCAGGGAGAGAAGATATTCCTTTCTCTTAAGACAGCCTTGCTGAAGTTTTTATGTAAGCCTAATTTTTTCCCGAAGGTCCTTGCAGGACTAGCTGGTAATGCCGTTAAATATTATCCGTTTAGGAAGTGATTTCGAGTCAGCACATTACATCCATTGCATAAAATTGGCGTGGAACTACTGGGGCTTATATGTCCACTAATTTGTTCAGTGTCTTCTCGTCTTCAGACTTGTACAACGTTTTCCTCGAACATAGCTTTGTCGTGCCCAACGATTCGTAATTTGATACATTTATGTTTTCACACTACCTCTAGTTACAAAGATAATAAAAACAAGAGCCTAATACAAACATCAATTAAAACTAAACCAAATGAACATCAAAATCGATAAAATAAACAGAAATGCGTGTTCTCCAATATAAATTCACAGCCATAGAATGTTAACACTTCATACTGCTTATTAGGGTTCATCGCTCAAGTGACTAGCAATTAGCACACAACAGGTGTCGGAATAATGAAAGAGTTACAGTATTAAACTTAATTGGGATCTATGAGGCAGTATTTTTAACACTTAAATGATTTCAGTCAAATTATATAATATATAAATTCAATAAAGCCCACCTTGAAGCAATATGTGCATGTAATAATTTGTAAAATGTATGTAACAGTCATTGCATATGCTTATATTATTGTATACATGTTCCATGATGTTATGTGAATATATTACGTAATTTAATAATGTAGGAGCTGTGAGAATAATAAGTTAAAAGTTACTAACAATGAGATAACCTTGAGGCAATAACGAGTAAGGAAGTTTAAATGCTACTAGTCATTATTAGAGCTGCAATAATGTAAATTTTGAGACGGTTTAAAAATGGCCAATCAACAAACACAAAAAGCTTTAGTTAAATAAAGGTATTTTATTGGACTAGGATTAGTCAATAAGAGACTTGAAATACAGAAATTTATAAGTTTAGACATGTTGCCTGCAGACAGTATCTGCAGGATGCAAGATGCGTCCTCGAGAGATATAATATGTATTCGTGTGAGACGAAAATAAGTTTACGTGTTAAAAGGTACAAGTAATTAATAAAAGAATCTCACAGCTCTCTATCAGTGAAGTGTTATTTAAATCGTGTCAAGCATTAATAAAAGGAGTGAAGTAAAATTATAATCTGTGTAAGCCTACATTCTTGTCGCATCACGCCCTGCCAAGATATCCATGTCTCTAAACTAATACTGACGCAGCCGAGGCAAACATAAGTATTAAATATTAAAAAAAAACAGTTTAATTACAAAGTTAATATTTTTTAAAACTTGGGGCAAAGGCCACCTGAAAATACATTTGGGGCGAAGGCTACCGGAAACTGTTTACTATACGTGCGGTAGCAACGAATTTTAAATTTGGCTCCCCAACAGTTGAAATATAATACAAATCCTTGGCTTTTCATACATACAGGACAACATAAAGAACAATTCTACTTCAAATTGACGCCCAAAGCATGGTGCATCTACAAACTGACTTTCAATACGTAGCAGAAACTACCTACTTCAAATTGGCGTTCCTAAGTGGAGCTAACAATAATCTCTCATCTGCATTATTCTGCATAATCACGGGTTGTACATAGAGGCTACAAAAGTACGAGCCAGGGAGACAGGTAGACTGCGTTCGTTGAGAGCTATAGGGAACTAAATTCAAAAAGCATCAAATTGATGTGGAATAGCAGAAATCAGGTGATTCATGACGCATGCTCTTTAAAGGCATAGGGTTTCTGTGCATTAACCAGGAACAAAGGAAATGAGTTAGAAGTGTCACTAGGCTTTACGCAGTGATGTCGCAGGTTACAAACCATCCGTTCCCTAGCACAATCTGTTCGCATTCAGAAAACATTCACCAGGCCGTGTTTACCTGTGCGTCAGTAACCTGTGACTGATGTTATTTAAATTATTTGTATTGACAATGGTTTAAGTGTACATAACTTGGGGCACATTGTTTACATTACCTCTATGAAAACTAGTGCACCTGTCTAGAGAAATGCTGCAAAATAGGTAAATCGGGAATTTCGTGTACGGCCATCTAAGATGAGAGAGGGCTGCACATGCTAAAACAGTCGGTTTACATATAGAAAGAATTTACTTGCTCACATTCAAAATACTCTTAATATATTTTTAAAACTGATTCAAGTTTCCAACAAGGCTTTATCTATGTTATAGAGATAAGTAAACCATTTAGATTGGTCTGGAACTGTATATAATAAATGCTGAAATAAGGTTAATATAATTTTGAAGATGCATATACTATGTGATCAAAATTATCCGAACACCCCACAAACGTACGATTTTCATCTTAGGTGCCATGTGCTGCCACCTATTGCCTGGTACTCATTATCCGCGACCTCAGAATTCATTAGACATCGTGAAACAGCAGAATGGGACGCTCCGCGGAACTCACGGACTTCGAACGTGGTGAGGTGATTGGGTGTCACTTGTGTCAGAAGTCTGTACGCGAGATTTCCACACTCCTAAACATCCATAGGTCTACTGTTTCTGATGTGATAGTGAAGTGGAAACGTGAAGGGACATGTACAGCACAAACGCGTACAGGCCGACCTCGTCTGTTGACTGACAGAGACCGCCGACATTTTAAGAGGGTCGTAAAGAGTAATAGGCAGACATCTATCCAGGAATTCCAAACTGCATCAGAATCCACTCCAAGTACTATGACAGTAAGGCGTGAGGTGAGAAACCTTGGATTCCATGGTCGAGCGGCTGCTGATAAGCCACACATCACGCAGGAAAATGCCAAATGACGCCTCGCTTGGTGTAAGGAGCGATTACACGATTGAACAGCGGCAAAACGCTGTGAGGAGTGACGAATCACGGTACACAATGTGGCGATCCGATGGCAGGGTGTAGGTATGGCGAATACCCGGTGAACGTCATCAGCCAGCGTGTAGTGAAATTCGGAGGTGGTGGTTTTATGGCGTGGTCGTGTTTTTCCTGGAGGGCGCTTGCATCCCTTCTTGTTTTACGTGACACGATCACAGCGCAGACCTACATTGATATTTTAAGCACCTTCTTGCTTCCCACTGTTGAAGAGCAATTCGGGGATGGCGATTGCATCTTTAAACACGATCGAGCACCTGTTCATACTGCACGGGCTGTAGCGGAGTAGTTACACAACAATAACATCCCAGTAATGGACTGTCCTGCACAGATTCCTGACTTGAATCCTATAGAACACCTTTGGGATGTTTTGGAACGCCGACTTCGTGCCAGGCCTCATCGACCTACATCGATACCTCTCCTCAGTTCCGCACTCCGTGAAGAATGGGCTGTCATTCCCCAAGAAACCTACCAGTACCTAATTGAAAGTATGCCTGCGATAGTGTACGCTGCCATGAAGGCTAATGGTGGGTCAACACCATATAGACTTCCAGCCTTACCGATGGAGGTCGCCACGAACTTGTACGTCATTTTCAGCTAGGTGTCCGGATACTTTGACCACGTTGTGTATTTGGGAAAAAATCGTTTTTGTATTAGTAGCTTTGGAAGACTACTACTTGGAATCCAGAGAGGTTTTGCAGAGGTTGTCAGAGATAGAGGAACTTTATCGTGTATTTTGGAGTAGCTTTCTTGGGTACTGTCTGAGAGTAATGAAGATCAAGATGTATGCTGGAACGATGGGCGTGTTTGTGGCTGTATTCGCTTACTATAGTGTCAATCTGCATTCTAAATTCCTTGCTCTTCATGTTTGTCTGCTACGACTATCTAGATTTTTAATTAGCTCAAAAGTTTAAAGATGGTTCTCAGGGTTTTTTTGTTAGTAGGGCAATGGATATGGGTTCGTTGGCAGGGGAATGAGCGCAGATTTCAGGTTGCGTCACGAACTGAGAACTGATTGAGCTTAATACTAAATTTAAGTTTGTTGAATTTAAATGGCTAGGAATGATTGTCTAACTCAAGAAAACTGTCGCCATTCAGTGAACTATATCGCAATTACTGAACCTCTCAATCTGTTGGACTTTATAATGTTTTTTGTGGACACACTTCCCTACTCTCATCGCACAGCATTTTACTCAATATTTCACTTTCTAAAATAGGTGGCGGAATATTTCATTTAATAAGAATTATTTCTTTACGCAATGCACTCTTTAAGGCAGTTATTCCAATACTACATATTGTGACCACACACGCGAAGCTGCTTACTTGCCACCAGTATGTTCTTCTCGACCCTGCACCTGGGTGGGTCTTCGACCGGCTGTTGGATCAATAGCCAGTAGGGAACAATAGCCCATTGTGTGCTGCTTTCCTATTCCCGAGCATTCCTTCCGGCATGTTATAGTAACCTCCTTTTCTAGAATATTCCGCATTGTATGCCAGGCCTACATTAGGGGATGCTCTTGCCCTGGGAGTTCGGTTAAGAAGTTACAACGTGAAATGTAGATAGTGCCAGTGCAGTTCAATTGCGAATTGTGCCTCAGCAGCTCAGTTGTGATTTGATTCACCGGATTAGTTGTGTTGTGTGTCGAGTGTGTGCTAAAGTGACTCAAGTTTAAAGTTGTGCTAATGTCGAGTGCTTGTGGTAAATAAAGTGTGTTTCGCAGTAACTGGCGTTCTTATTTGTTACAATATTTCTCCCGGGGGAAATATTTGTCGTGTTTCAATAACATTTAATAGAGTGTAATATAACACGCAAGAAATTTGGGGAGAAATTGTACAAATAGTAAGTATAAATAAAACATTATGCTCGTCCAATGATTTCTATCTATGCAAATATTTAAGTATCCTTTCTACTATCATGCCCTTGCTACCTACTCTTCCCAACTCAATATCTGGGTATTTAAGGACTCTTGTTCATTAAGATACAGTGATATCAGCATTAACACGCCATTCTGGTATTTAACGCTCATTTCTCTTCGTAGGCTTTTGAAAATTTAATTTGTTTACATGCCCAGATGTTATCTGCCGGTATAAAAACGCACGACATGGGCTTCATTGTTCTTCTAAGGCACTGCGTGTTCATGTTGTCCTTGACGGTCAAGGTATAATGCAAAAATCATTACTCATGTGATAATGATACAATTATGTATAATGTCACTTGATTTATCTGATTGGCATTCGGGATCCAAAGTACAGGTGATCAAAGCGTCTCTGCCCTTCGCGAAGTATGTGAGATTCCTACTAGTTAGCTGTTTTCATAAATTATACACCATGATTTGTAACAATGAAAAAGTTAGCAATCTGTAATATTGTTATTGGTGTGGGAAAATAAAACATAATCGGTAGCCAGACTCGCATTTATTATTGACATTGTCGTGATTGTGTGTGACATTATTTGCATGGACTGTCATGGAATCTAGGTGCACTTTAGCATTAAGGTACATGCCAATGATTACTATTACACACCACTCTCATATAAAAATGTAAACATTAGTTTTTGTTTGAATGCAGCTGATAAGTTTTGCGAAAAAATGAAAAGCCATGATAATGTGCACACTCGCTGTTTCCCAATTAAATACTCCACAGTGAGGGAAGTAAACGGAAAAACCAGCTTCTATATGAATATTTTGTATGATCGTAACATAACAGATTTTTCCGTAGCAAGGCTTTGGCTGTTTATTATATTTCTCAGGTTAGATAAATTCAAATAGAACAAAGAATACTTCTCAAGCTGTATACAATGAATATCCTGGATACGCTTTACTCGTTACAAATACGCTATTTTGACCACAACATAAAGTTTTGGGGGGGGGGAACTTTAAAAATGAAGTATTTTTAATATACTAGATTGTTTGGATACAAAGGATTATTTTCTCAAAATATACTTCATTTATTCGTTTGCACAGGACATCAAAACATGCATTTTCATTAAAATTACGTATCGCATTCTTAGTAAAAATAACTTTCTCAAACCTCTAGTGCCTGTTAGCGGGTATACAACTTATTCTTACGAAACTTTTTTACTTTCTCTACTACGTATAGTAAGTAGGGTAAGTATTGTATTCCATCCAGAAATTCGATACCGAGATTTCATCGGAAATATTTGTTTTGAGACCCCCTGAATCCAAAAGATGCATTTTTGGAAACATGACTGTGTGTGTCTGTGTGTGTGTTTGTGAACAGCATAACTCAGAAACGAACAGTCGGATGAACACCAAACTTGGTATTTAGGTTCAGTATCTTCCAGAGATGCGACACGAAGGTTTTCAAGAAAATCCCCCACCCAAGATTACCCTTTACATGGAACATTTTTAGAAAATTTTAAATTTCTCAAAAATGGCTCTAACGACTTTGATTAAAATATCATATGTTTAAGATATTTTCATGATAATGAAATGTATATCTCGAATTTTCTGGGAATGTCTCGAAAATTATTCTTAATTGTGAACGACTTTTGCATAACTGGTAAACCATAAGAGATAGACACATTTTTACTAAAAATGTAGATCGCGTTAAAATACACAATTTGTGTCATATACATTTTTGTTGTTGAGTGAACCATTTTCGAGATATGCTTGTTATTTCCTTAAATTTTCCAATACCTTTTCTCAAATGGGAATTGTTATTCATTTTTGTATGTCCTGGACATACAAAGAGAATGACATGCGCCACATAACAACCAGCTCTTAAAAGACTTGACTATCGCTTAAAGCCTACCAATTCCCCTTGCACCTACAAGAAAATTAGCAATAAGATTAACATCTCGATTAACATGAAGGTTATGGAGAATAAGCGTTTGTAAAAATAGTTTGTACAAGAGTAGAGAAAGTCATGTGAGTGTAACACATCAGATTTTTTCCTTTTTGCTTAACTTTAGTCGAGATAAAACGCTTCAGAAATAGCTGCATTATACATTTCGTTGTAGATACAAAAGGGAACAGCGATAGTAAAATACTTAAGAATGTAGCTATTGAAAATGGCTTCAAACCGGAGCTCATTAATAATTTAATTATTAAATATAGAAACAAACATACTCTACATACAACTAGTACCTTACAGAACCCTAATAAAAAGGATTTAATATACAATAAACTCACATACGAACCTGTGATTTTTAAATATTTTGGAAAATTATTCAGAAAATATGATATTCAACTTGCACCTCCGAATATATATAGTTTGAGAAATATGTTCAATACACCTTTGACTGACACAACAGAGTATTTAAAAAATCAGGCATTTATCAAATTTCATGTCAAGATTGCCAAGGCTCATATATTGGTAGAACAAAAAGAAATTTAAAAATACGTTTAACTAAACATCAGAGAAGTATAAGATTAAAACAAATAGATAAATCAGCGGTTGCCAACCGTTTTTGGAGTGGTAACCATGAAATAGGACCAGAGATTAAAATTATTAAAACCTATACAGATTCCTTCACAACTGGAAATTTGGGAAAAGACTTTGATTCATCTTAACATTAAGAATTTTGAAATACTGCCTACAGATTGCTTGATGCAGCTTATCCAATCAAATTACAAGAGAAAAGAAATAAGACAGCTGAGTTCCCAAACTTCACTACAGATAGCAGCAAACTCAAGACCACTAGATCACAACTTTTCCCAGCACAGGGCAGAAAGATCATCTACTGAATTATTTCTTGGGGGTCAGGGGAGTGAATGAGAAGTCAGTCGACTTGAGCTGAGGATGGGAGAAACATGTCTCTGAAAAGCGCTACTCAGATGACACCAAGTGCCGATGTGATGAGAATTAATATGTAACGACTCACTTTAATTTATAAGGATCTGCATTATTGTGAAATAAAATCTTTTACGAGACCACAGTTATACAAATATCATTCAGAATGAAAAGGACTTCACCGCCTATAGTAGAAAATTCAAGATACGCATTTTAAATGTCATATCTTAGAATATGATGTTTTAATAAAAAAAAAGCATTAGATCCATTTTAAGAAAATACAAAATAACTAAAACATTTTCATGTAAATGGTAGTTTTGAGTGAAGGATTTACTTAAATTTTTTGTGTCACGGTCTTGTAATATGGCGAACTAAAATACCGAGTTTAGTATTTCCCTGACTTTATGCTGTTCACAGACACTCGCACGCAGAAGACACTCACACGCAGAAAGACGACCTTTTTCTAAAAATTTGTTTTATTCAGAGAGTCTAAAAGCCTAAATTTGTGGTGAAATTTCGGCACCAGGATCCCCGGTGACCGCTGACTCCCGTGCGATATTAATGGGTTTTTCATTATTTCCAAGGGTCGCCAGGCGAATGCTGGAGTGGCTCATCTTCTACTACGACTCTCCTTCCTCTCATTTCCTGTATCCATCATCTTCCTTGTCATCTGTTTCAGTTTTCTAGGAATAGGCGACGGTTTTCGGCTGGTTGCGGCTGGGCGGTGCCTTGAGTTCTGTAGAGGTTTCTTCCCTGGCATCGTTGCGGTACCGCTCAGTTAGGTCTCTCCTCAACGTGGGGCTCAGCTCCAGGGGACCCTGGAGGTTGGTAGCCTGTGGACTAGGACTGAGCGATGTCGGATGCGTTCTATCTGGAAACATTACGGACCCGTGCATGCTTGCGCCCGTCGGCATCCGAATCTGGTCATACTTCGGGTCTCTCCCCTCATCATTTCCTCCCAGGGGTCACGTTGGAAGCATAAAGGGCCGATTGGCCTGCCTGCGGTGCTCTGCCCGGTTCCGAGGGCCCTTCCGTAATACGTACGTTTACCTTTACCCTTACCCTCCACTTAACTCCAAGATAGCTAAGAAGAACGTTCGCTCAGTCGCCGCTACTGCTAAGTCAGGAACCTCTACGTCTACTTCGGCACCCGCCGAGGAGATCTCGCCGCAGCCGCCGCAACCTAGGGCAACCTAAGCCTCAACCGCCGCCAGCCAGCACAGCTTCGTCGCGACTGGCCCCTACACCTTCACCGGTGCCAACGTCGCCGAACCTGGAAACCACCCAGCCAGTGCAGATACAGCCTGTACTTCTTGGGAGGTACAGCGCTGTTATTCGAGGAGTCCCGAGGGACGTGCCAGTCAGGTTGCTCACCAGCGCAGCTCACCAGCAGTGGCCTTCAACCTTGAAGGCCACTCGAATCTTCGGGGCTCAGGGACCCACTTCGCTTGTGAGAATAGAATTCGCTGACCCTGGCGACTACAAAGCTGCCTTGAGGACGGGCTGCCCTTGTTAGGGCGGTGCTTACGCATCGAGGTTAGCCGAGTAGAACGCCAGGTCCCCTGCAGGCGCTGCTGTGCCTACGGGTGCGAGGAGACGACCTGTTCAACACAACCTAGGTGCCACTACTGTGGTTCTACCTGCACCACCTCATCGTGTACCCAGCACGACCTGTGCCGCCGTTGCCGCTATTGTGCAACCTGTGGAAGTCCATCACACTTCAGCGGCCAAGCGCTCTACCACCTGCATCCTCGCAGGAAGGCACCGCTGAAGCCATCAGCACCTACGCTGCAGCCAGTGACAGCTCCACAGCCGCCGACACCAGCGCCGCACCACCATCACTCACGCCGATCATCGAGGAAGTCCAGGGCCTACGCGACGCCGCTCATGATCTCCACGACGAAGCTGACAGCTCTGAAGGAACTCATCAGGGATCTTCAAGCTTCAGCTGCTCAACAGGTTTTCCTGGCTGGGCAGTTCGACAGCTCTTCATCCAGACTAACAGCCATCGCCGAAGCCATCCGGGTCTCATCACTGGGTCCCGGAGAGAGTTGCGAACTTCTTGCAGCAATGCAAGGAGTTCAACCAGCAACAGCAGCATCATCGTCAGTACCATCCTCAATCCTAACTTCCATTCTCTTCCTAACCCTCGCCGTTCCCACTAGTGTTGCATTCAGGTTACATGGCTGCAACCTAGTAACTACTTTTACCCGCTCCCGCCCACAGGGTGGCAACCAACAGCCTTCAATTACTAACGCGGGTGCTATGCGGGATCGCGCTAAGCCACGCCATTCCACTTCTTCTTCTTCCTTTTTCCATCCGGTGGAGAAGTTTTTAGTGGGTATGCCGACTATTGGTGAGTCCCACACTCTCGGTCCCGACTCCCATCGGGGCTGGGGTCAGTGATTAAATCATTTTCTCCTCCACTCGAAAGAAAACTCTTTGTAGGACTTAAACCCCCAACGACTTACAAGCCACTGCCTTGGGTCAGTAGCCAGTCGAGGAGCAAGAAAACTCTGGATCATGTCATATATTGTGATGCACCTGCTATGGCCCAAGATTTTCGGGAGGTTGGCGCCGGGCGGTCAGAGTAAACAAGATAACTGCCGTTTGCCAGCATAAACACCGGTGGTGCTATCGTCAGATAACTCGAGCCTTCTGTCAGCTATTTCTTCCCCCGCCTCCAGAAATATGTCGAAATAGTTCTGAACGTTCGAGAACCTTGTGGAAAGATTCCACTATGTAAGTAAGGAGGGTTTTCGCGAGAGCGGTCAGTGCGAGTCGAGTTGAGTGCGAGGTGAGGAGAGTTGTTGAGTCATTACGAGTGAGTTGCGTCGGCCAGTCTGGGGAGCGAGTTGGTGGCGGCAGTTCTGACGTGCAGCGAGAGCTACTGTGGAGCGACGGTTTGTGGAGGTCTTGTGTTCGATTCCCGAGTGAAGTGAGCCGTCCAGCGTGAAGAGACTACGTCACGAAGGACGTGAAGTGACGGGGAATTGAAGTAGCTCACCTTAGTGAATGAGTGAAAAACAAGTGAACTCCCAGTGAAGTTGAATTAGATAAAAGCTTAGTATAGTGAAAGTGAGAATTGGGGGACGTGTCAGTTGAAAAACTTGACGACGGGTGTTCAGCCCAATGCCTGCTATGGCGTGAACAGGGAGGACATGAAGTGTAGTGATGAAAGGTGTGATAGGAAAATCGGATCAAATTATCAGCCCAGCATTCGCCTAGCGACCGAGAAAATCTGCAAAAAGAACCTTCGGTAAGATTGGTCTGCCCCGGGGACTTGAATCCGGAGCCCTATGAATGTGAATCGCACACATTACCGTGGCGACACTTCGGTCACTTGTTTTTCTACGACCCGGAAACCAAACGCGTCAAACCTTCCTGATATTTATGAGGTTATATGTAAATGTTTAAGGAAAGTGTAGCTTATAAGGAAAATAACAGTGATATACGCAGCAGAATTTATATCTTATCTAAAGCCGCAATGCTGTGCGTCATATATTCTAACAACGGAAATGCATAGCGCGCAGTGCTATGTTTAAATCTCTGCTTACGGAGAGTTTTGGTCACAAACTTTTTCTGTCTTATATTCAGCCTCTATATTCCGTCTTTGAGGTATTGATTTTTGTAACAGGTTTTGAACTAACTAAAATGCATAAAAAGTTTTTTAGGTAACTTAATCAAATTTTTCATCAATTTTTTCAAAGTAGCAGCTCATTTTTTCATCACTACAGATATGTCGCTGTATTTGAGCTCGTCCTGACGGGTCCTGGTTTGATTCCTAGCCGAGATAAGCCATACTGCTAACTACTCTCAGGGAGTTAAATCTGGAGGGGGCATTAAAAGAGAAAGCTTACAAAAAATATCCACACACTTTAGATGAACTTAAAAAAATAATATTCGTCAAGAATTGTTGCCATTTTTCAGAGCGAACAGCAGAGTGTAGTGAGCAATTTCCTAAGAGGTACCAGAAATGCTTAAACAGCGGAGTGATGCAGTTCCAACACTTCCTTGTTTGATATACGTGAGTAATTAACTTTTCCTTTAAGGTATACATTTTATTTGTGTTAGAAAACTCGAACAACGAACCGTACTGTATTTACTCCAGACATTCTTTCACCCGTATCGCCGATACAGCAACCGGTCTCGCCGGCCATCCGAAACCGCGATACCGGTCCCACCAAGGATTGCTCATCCGATAGTGAATACGTTAAAGGACACAGGAATCCTTCGCATTTGCTGAAGAACAAACATCTGCATTCCTATAATTACGTAGGTCTGTATTGATACTTTATAGATATATGGAACAGAGTTTAGAGTTTATTTTATTTTTTACTGTTCTTCTTCTCAGTTGAATCATTGGAACCACCTATACAACACACACCCTCTTCCAGAAAGGAACCTCGGGACTTTTGCTTTCAGTGAAAGCTCGATTCTGAAATTGTTTCTTTGAGTGCAATACTACTATTACTAGACGGCCAGACAACAACCTCAGAGATATGCTTTTTTTCAATGGAACGCATATTGCTTCCGGTTACAACAGTTAAATTCCTATTACCCTTGCATTCTTCTTCAAAAGCACAGTTTTTTATAGATTCACTTTATGGAGCAATGAAACCAAAGCCATTACCTAGCATCCAGCGTCTACATTAACTACGTATATGTATAGGCACGTTAAAGTTTATTAACTGGTTTATTATGTTCTACTGTAATAACGCTGCAATTTTGTTTGAGAGGTAAACATTGCGACGAAACCCTGATAAAATCAACGTTATTTCCTGGGATCAGCTTGAAAAATGCAGATTTTGTACATCTAGAACATTGTTTATTGCGTAATACATCATTAGAATTCATTATAATGAACTCGGAGCAAAGTCCAAGTGGCAGCCAATATTTTATTGGTTTCTTCTAGTCACTAGGCAAATGCTAGTATGGATTCTTGCGTCCCTCCTCTTCATTTCACTTTCTTCTTCGTCTTTCAGGGTTGTAGGGCCAGTGCAGGTGGTGAATTTGCTTTGAAGGGAGAATAAACTGTATCTTAATATAGAAATATTCTGACCAAAATTATCCCGTTGGGATTGCAGAGGCATTAAAAGGCAGCACTATAGGAAGCGCCTCTAGGGACGCTAGGTACCCTGTTGCGTGTGCCACTGTCACAGACCTGCCTACATCGTAAATGTTTATGAATACTTTTGTTCTATTCTCCAAAAAATTGTATAAAAACGCTTTGAAATGAAGAGGTGTTTGGCAACCACGCACCTTCTCTTGCAATTGAGTGGAAATATTATACTTGACTGATGAGATCAGGTATTCTCAAGGAGAATTATTGCGCGTTCTGTTTCCGATGCCGCTGTGAACTTGTTTATGCATTACCAACACATTAACTTTGTTAACAGTATTCCTTGTGTATTTTCAGCATTATCTCGCGCCTGTCATGTGTAGGCTAATATTAGAAAGGCAGCATTAGATTGAAAAATTCAATGCTAAGCCGGAATTTGAACCACTGATCTTCGGCTACTGGTGCCTCTGTTCTGACCAACTGAGCTACCAAGGCAACATGTTGGCAATTTTCCAACTGAACCACATTTTTCTGGTAAACTCAAGGCAGTTTCAAATTCACTTTGAGATGACATACTCCAACGGTGCAAAGGTAGCATAATCATTAATGTTTTAATTAAGGCCTTGTATGAATCGTTGGACGAAGTAAATTCTGTTTTACATTAAATTTAATTGGTGCTTTGAGCTAGAGCGTGGTGCAGATTTAAAGTCGCGTGTATAGGATCGGTGCCTATGCAGCATCGTGAGATAAGTAAGGAGTCGCTATAGGCAGCGATCCTGACCAACATTCTGGCTGGAGGATGCGTGACCTTCCCGTATCGATTGGATGATCGCCCATCTCTTCCATGCTTTCGTAGGCCATAGGCCGGCAGTCGGATCAGCGAGACTAGGCCCTTCATGGGCTGTAGCGCCACGGAATCATTGTACCCCAATTTCGTAAGTCGCGGGTTTTATAACCACTGTTAGGTCATTCAATGTTTGACATGACAGATGTGATAGAACAATTAATTAAGAGTAAATTATTCAATACCTCACAACTAAGCAATTGGATACAGGGAGAAGGACTGGTGTTTAACGAATCTGTTGGCGCAAAGCTCCCTCGAAATGAAATTTCTTGAACCCCATACCTAGCAGATAAAGCGGACGAAAGCTTGTACGTTGTTTCGTGAACCACAGTTTGTTGTATTCTGTTGCTATAACCTATTGTTATTTTGGTTAGAAAATGAGTTGTTGGATGCAGCCCAAAAAGTATTCAAACTTAAAGAAACGTGCAGATATTTGGGAACAATGCTAAAATACACAACACCACGCCAACACGCACACGTTGCAAAAGAACCGCATATACATTTTGAATTTCGTCGTTAAGAATTTCAGCGATAATAGCCCAAATCTACATGAACATCCTCTGCATGGTTTCATACAGCAATTCACCAATTCCTATAAATATGACTAAAGTATTTCTTTGCACAAAACACGCTTTACCAAACATATTTAGACACAAATGAATGTTTATTGGGATTTTAGCTAAAAGAAAAACTCCTGCCTGGATGGAGACCACGATCTTTGTATAAACGAACTGCAGTCAAATTGCAGTCCCATATGCCAAATCACGGCATGGTTTTTACCTCCATCCATGCACTTAACACTTCTTCAATGTCCAGTTCGCTCTCTCCACTAAATCCTGGCATTAGCTATGTCTTGGTTCACCCCCTTTTTGCAACCACACGAGCAGAGAAATTAAGAGCAAGCGTATAATTTGAGCTCTCTCCAATGTTTATTCGTTGTGACGGTAATGTAAGTCGAAAAGTAGATTTCTCTGATACTGAGTTATCATGTAAAGATACGTCATAATTGTTCTGTTGCTGCACTATTATTATAATTTTCGACATAATTACCAAACGGTATTCAGACATTTGTCACTGCCACGTCTCAATTTGCATTCCTGTCATAGAAAATTCTTTGACCCATTCTTCAGTTTCGCAAACAACAGATGCCCAAAAGCGCCAAGTTTTTGTGGCAATGCCAGATTGGAAAGTGTTTGTGGTGTAGTCTACGTTGGACTGCATGTGTTTGATATAGAGGTTACTTAAGTACAACTTGACATTATGGTATAAGTCACTAAAATCTGGAAATATTAAGATTCTTAGATTCCATTCATAACCGGAAACTCCTCAGCAAATACGCAAGTATTGGGAAGGTTAGTTTGTATTGTATCTGTTACGTGGGCACGTGTTTTTATTAGCCTCACGCCTGGGAAACCAACTTGAAGTAGTTATTGTCTTTAGGAGTTTGTTGTGTATTTCCACACTTGTGAAACCAATTTAAGGAAGTGTTTTGTTGTTGAAGTTTGCACTACGCTTTGGGCATTAATTTGAAGTTGTTGATTACGTAATAGTTACTGTTGTTACGTAATATGCTGCTACGTATGAGAAACTGATTTGAAGATGTATTTTTGTTGTTTCACTCCAAGTTTAAAAAAATATATTTTAACTTTGTTATTAAACTGCTTCTATAGATAGTATTCATGTTTGTATTTGCCTCGGCTGCTTCAGTAATGTTTGTAGAGATACGTTTCTCTCAATCAGAGCGTGGTGCGACAAGAATATAGGCTTACACAGATTTAAGTTTAAATTCACTTCTTTTTATTAATCCTTGACACAAATTAAATAGCACTACACTGATATTAAGATCTATGATATACTTTAACTTAAAACTTGCACTTTGTTAATGTCCATACTTAATTTTCGTTTCACACGAATACGTAATATTTCTTTAGAGAACACATCTTCCATCCGGTCACTACCAAGGTCTGCAGGGAACTGAACATATTTCAACCGTTCAAACCCTTAAGCTTCTGTATTTCAAGTCTCTGAATGGCTAACCCTAGTTCTACAGAATACCTGCATTTAATTAAAGCTTTTTCTGGCTGCTGATTGGCTATTTTTAAACTGTCACAGAATTAAATTATCGTTGCTCTAATAATGACCAGTAGCATTTAAACTCTCAAAATTATTATTGCCTCAAGGTTACCTCATTGCTAGCAACGTTAAACTTATTATTCGCACAGATCTTACATTGTTAAAGTGTGTAATGTATTCACATAACATTATTAAACATGTTTACAATAATATAATAATAAAATACAATTTTTTGTGGAGTGAGCCATTTCCGAGCTATTCTTTGTTATTCGTTAGAATTGTCCAATAATTATACTTTTCCTCAAATGGGAATTCATTGTTCTTTTTTTTAATGTCCTGGACATGCAAAGAGAGTGGAATGATCCACATAGCAATCAGCTCTTAAAAGATTTGACTATCGATTAAGGCCTACCATACTCTCTTTGCACCTATAAGAAAATAAGCAATACGATAGCTTCTGCAAAATTTTATATGGATAACATGAAGTAGATTGAGAATAAGCGTTTGTAAAAATAGTTCGTACAAGAGTAGAGAAAGTCATGTGAGAGTAACTCATCAAACTTTTTTCTAACAAATTGAGATGCCCATACCTTTTCCATTTCCATGACGGAAGAAGACGGCACATCCACAATGGAAATGATGCACTAGACTTTCAACAATGGTACCGTGTAACATCGAGTCCACATTGGCTGAAGAACACACTGTTGGCACTACGAGCAACACCACGAGGGTTTTAGTAGCCATTACTGTGAGTTTTGTTGGTTCGGAGGCCGTTTGATTTGACCTATCTCTGCACTCAGCATCGATTGTTGAGTCGACGTCACGCACAAAACTGCAAGGCATCGCCAACCTCAGGTAAACATTGTCCATGAGATCTTGATCTACCAAGGACAGAGGCTGCACATTATGGAGCCTTCAACTTTTAATGAATATTGACTAAATTGCCCTGTTTAGCTGCAGGTATTAGCGATAACATTCTGTGTGTCATTTTCATTCGTTATGGTATAGACAGCATTAAAATACGATCACGAAAGCTGTTTGCTATGTAGATATAAGACCAAAGGCTGGGTCGTAGCTGAGTCGACAGAGCACCTGCGTGCTGTGCTCGGAGTACTGAGTTCGATTCCCTGCTGGAGGGCTGCGAATTTTTCTCTAGCCAAGATTATTCCCTAAGCTCCCCAGATTCTGGAAGTATGAATGAGAATGTGTGTATGATCTAATGATTAAAACCCAAAAAGTGAAAGAAACCGAACAAGAGAATACGGTTTAACATCATTGCCAATAGGCAATAAGTTCCAAAGGATAGTTAAAGCAGGCAAAAAGTGGAACTAAGAAAATCTGAAGTGTTACACTCACATGACTTTCTCTACCCTTGTGCAAACTATTTTTACAAACGCTTAAGTCAAACATTTTAAGAGCTGGTTGCTATGTGGAGTATTCCATTCTCCTTGCATTACCAGGACCAAAAAAATGAGTAACGAATTTCAGGAAAAGTATAAGTATTGGAAAATGGTTCACTCAACAACAAAAATGTATATGACATAAATTGTGTATTTTAAGGCGATCTACATTTGTTGTGTAGTAAAATTTTGTCTATCTCTTATGGATTAAAAGTTATGCAAAAGTCGGTCACAATGAAGAATACTTTTGGAGACATTCCCATAAAATTCGAGATATACATTTCATTTTCCATGAAAATATCTTAAACATGATATTTTAATCAAAATCGTTAGAGCCATTTTTGATAAATTTAAAATGTTCGAAAAATGTTCCATGTAAAGGGTAATCTGGGGTGGGGGGATTTTCTTGAAAACCTTCGTGTCGCATCTCTAGAAGATACGGAACATAAATACTAGGTTTTGTGTTTATCCGACTGTTCGTTTCTGAGTTATGCTGTTCACAGACACACGCACGGACATGTTTCCAAAAATGCTTTTTTTTGGATTCAGGGGGTCTCAAAACGTGTACTTCCGGTGAATTCTCGGTATCGAATTTTTGGGTGGAATACAATACTTCTCCTACTTACTATACGTAGTAGAGAAAGTAAAAAGACCAACTGTTTCAGCTATACTACCAAGTGGACTATACTACGCTTTACTAACAAGCACTTCGTTTGTCACAGATTTATACCACTGAAACTATCTGATAGTATCTTAGCAAAGAAGCTTTTAGTCATTATATATATATATATATATATATATATATATATATATATATATATACGAGGCGTATTTCAAAACTAAGGTCCGGTGAGCAATATTTAACGGATGGTAGGACCGAATAACGTTTCAGCCTGCAGTGCTGTCTACCAAGTCCTGAGGGACCTACCGCAGGGTTGGTGTGACGCAGTAGGCGTTTTCCAGCCGGTGAGAACAGGTCATAATGGCCGCGATAATCATAGAAACCGCCAATTGCGAAGTGCGCGGTGTGATTAGATTTTTGATGGGAAAAGGATCGTCAGCTGCAGATATCCATCGTGAGTTGTGCCTCGTGTATGGACCGGACAAAATGAGTGCTTGTTTTCCCACATTGTTATGGGCGACGATACATGGATAGCGTATACCAACGCAGAGTCTAAACAACTGTCATTGCAGTGGCGCCGTTCCGGTTCATCAAAACCAAAAATTATAAGCAATCGCCGTGTACGAATCGCAAAATGATGGCCACCGTGTTTTGGGACGAAAAGGGCGTCCTTTTTATCGATTTCATGGACCTTGGGTCAACAATTACAGCTGATGTGTACTGTGCAACGCTTACCAAACTGAGATGTGTGATCCAAAATCGACGCCGCGGGAAAATGTCGTCTGGCATCATCCTCCTGCAGGACAACGCACCTCCGCACCGCACACCGCTGCCAAAACCAAAGAGAAAATTCAAGAGTTTCGTTGGGAACTCTTTGACCACCCTCCATACAGTCCCGACCTGACACCAAGCGAATATTTCCTCTTCATGCATTTAAAAGATGGCTGGGTGGACAACGATTTCAAACCGACGATGAGCTGAAGACGAGCGTTACCAACTGGTTCAAGTCCCAGGCAGACTTCTATTACCGAGGGTTAAAGAAGCTGGTGCAGCGTTACAGCAAGTGTATAAATGTGAAAGGGGATTATGTGGAAAGGTAAAGTATATATGTAGGCATATATTACTGTCAATAAAAACTTTGTCTCATGAGCGATGCTCTTATTATGACCAAGCGGACCTTAGATTTGGAATACGCCGCGTGTATATATTTCGACTTCATATGAATAATGGATATTAATGTATGCTAGATGCCTGTGGGAATAATTCGCAAAAATTGACAAGCATCTAAATGCACCATTAATTCTCATTCCTCCATGCTTATATGCTGGATTCATTCATGATAAACAACATAATCGTATGTGCAGTGCTGAAATGTACTGCAAACTGCTTTTATAAAATTAAAAGCTTTATTTAATAAACAATAAATTGCAAATTCCTCATACACGTATATGAAAATCTGATGTGCTGCAGTTGCATGACTTTCTCTACCCTCTATTGGTTATTAATTGATACATAAATTATTCTTACGAAAGTTTATTTTCCTGTTTCATTTTTACCGAGATAAACCTTTACAGAAGTAGCTACATTACACATTTTGTTATAAATGCAAAGGGAGCAGTGACATTCAAATGTTTAAGAACTGAACGCTATATACTGGCCTTAAAATTCTATAATCTTTTCATGCAACACGAGAAACAACTTAATTTCGACAGGATTCAAAAAGAACAATTATAAAACTATTCGAACAATTAATTATGGTTATCTCGAAATGGCTGAAGGAAAATGTGTCTTAGGAAAATCTAAAATTTCTTGTGTAGTACGTTTTCGTTTATCGCTTAACGTTTATCAGTTATACAAGATTATACAAAATTCCTTCTGAATGAAGAGGACTTCACAGGCTATTCCCAGAAAATTCAAGATATACATTTTGTCATGTAAATGTCTTTAATATATAGCCTTTTAATCTCAGTCTTTAGAGCCATTTTTTAGAAAATCAAACATATCGAAAAATTTTACTGTAAAGGGTAGTTTGGGGTGGGGAGTCTCTTGAAAATCTTCGTGTCGCAACCTTGGAAGGTGCTGAACCTAAATACCAGTTTGGTGTTTAACCGACTTTTTATTTTTTGAGTTATGCTGTTCACAGACACAAGCGGACCTTTTTCTAAAAATGCTTCTTTTTTATCAAAACGTATGTTTCCGGAAATTCTCGGTATTAATGTTTTGGGAGAATAGGATACTTTCTCTATCTACTATGTACGTGGTAGAGAGAGTAAAACTGCTTTCTTTTGGATTCAGGGCATCTCAAAACAGATATTTCCGAGATATCTCTATATCGAAATTTTGGGTGGAATGCAATTACTAAATTAGGTTCAATGCTTTAACTCGTAACACTTTTTTATGGGCTTACATTTCTTCTGAAGGTTTCTGTGATATTAGAAATTTTGGTAACATAAGTTTCGACGTAAAATGGTTTCAATGATGTCATTAGTAATTTATTGTTTTGCAACTAATACTTATTGTCATGTACTTTGTAATTAAAACTAATTAAAACATGAATAAATTACATGCATTACTATATTCAAGATGGGCGTCTTACATACACCAAATATTCCCACACGAGCGCACGCATGCACATAGCCAAGAAGGCGACCAACCGAATCGTTAGTCTTGGTCCTCTACTAATCAACCTAAACAAGTATAAAAGATCTCAGGGAATCTATGTGGAGGTTTTACGACTGCGTTGTATGCTAGGCTATTTTATAGTTCTGTGAGATTACACAGTGAATTACTTCGATTTAACGGTAACACTGAGTTAATTCGAGAAGAAATCTCAGGTGATGTTCAAGGACTCCTTACATATTTAGGCACCTGCCATAGCAATATGTGTAAAATAGAAATTGTAACTATGAACTTCGACCACATCGCAAATGAATAGGAATAGGGTTATGTAATTCGGTGAGTTGGTTCGTTTTTAACTGACATTACATCTGCGCTTAGGTTTTTACTAAGAAGCGTTCTTGGAAGAAGGCTTTCCTCCATCCTCAGCTGAAGAACGACTGATTTCAGCTCTCTTCCCCTGACCACCAAAAATTGAATCAACAGGTGATTTTGCTCCCTTCGATTGGGAAAAGTTGTAATCTGGTTTGGGTTGAAATTACTGGGAATTCAATGTCTTATTGTTTCTATCCTGCAATTTGGTGGATGAGCTTATCAAGCAATCTGCTGGCGGAATTTCAAAATTCAGAATGTTATCAGGTTGTAATGGATGAAGATCTTTTCCCAAATTTTCCAGCAGTGAAGGGAGCTGTATGGTTTTTAATAGCTTTATGTCACGTCCTATCTCATGGTCCAGAAGTGGTTGGTGACTGCATATTTATCTATTTGTTTCAATTTAATATTTCTTTGATGTTCTCGCGAACGTATTTTTAGATTTTTCTTTGTTCTACCAATATATGAACTGTGGTATCTTGATATGGAATGTGGTATATACCTGATTTTTTATATTATTAATTTATTATACAAAGGCGTATTCAACATATTTCTCAAGTTATAAATACTCTGAGGTGGAAGCTGAATGTTATATTTTCTGAATAATCCTTCAAATTAATGGAACATAACTGGATGATATGTGAAATACTTATACACTATGTCTTTTTATTAGGCTCTGCAAGGTACTGGTCATATTTAAAACATGTTTCTTGTATTTAATAATTAATTTATTAATATCTTTTGGGTTAAAATCATTTTCAATAGCCACATTCTTACTATATTCCAATCCAGTATCATAGTCTTCCTTTCCCAAGTGTATATTAATTAGCCTCAAAAAGCTGAATAAAGTAAAGTAAAGTAAAGGAACTATTGCGTTTCACCCAAAACTTCAATGTCAAATTTTCATTAAAAAATCTGATGTGTTGCACTCACATGACTTTCTCTACTCTTGTACAAATTATTTTTACAAACGCTTATTCTCCATCTACTTCAGGTTAATCGAGATAAACGTTTGCAGAGTCTATCTAATTGCTAAATTTCTTGTAGATGTTAGGGGATAATATATTTACAAGGTCAATTTGGAAATACAGTAGCATTTAAACACACACACATATATATATATATATATATCTCTGAATAGCTGGTTGTTAGGTGCAGCACCGTTCCTTTTCCCACAGATTAATACACTTTGCATATCCAACACAAAAAAATGAATAAGGAATTCCCATTTGAAAAAATAAGTATTGAAAAATTTAAGGGAATAACAAGCATTATCTCGAAAATGGCTCACTCAACAAAAAAAAATGCATATGACATAAATTGTGTGTTTTAACGCGATCTACATTGTTTGTGTAGTAAAATTTTGTCTATCTCTTATGGTTTACCAGTTATGCAAAAGTCGTTCACAATGAAGAATACTTTTGAAGACATTCCCAGAAAATTCAAGATATACATTTTATTTTTCATAAAAAATATCTTAAACATATGATATTTTAATCAAAATCTTTAGAGCCATTTTTGAGGAAATTAAAATTTTCGAAAAATCTTCCATGTGAAGGGTAATCTGGGGTGGGGGGATTTTCTTGAAAACCTTCGTGTCGCATCTCTGGAAGATACTGAACCTAAATACCAAGTTTGGTGTTTATCCGACTGTTCGTTTCTGAGTTATGGTGTTCAAAGACAGACATACACACACAGACAGACACACACACAGACACACAGACACACACACGGACATGTTTTCAAAAATCCTTTTTTTTTATTCAGGAGGTCTCAAAACATATATTTCCGGTGAAATCTCGGTATCGAATTTTTGGGTGGAAAACAATACTTCCCCTACTTACTATACGTAGTAGAGAAAGTAAAAATACATGTTTTGAAGCCGAGGCTAAATGGCTTCGCGGTAATGCGTTAGTCTCGCATTCGGGAGGTCTCGGCTTCGATTCCGGTCGACCGCCCATCTGAACTTAGTTTTTCTTGTTTGGTCTGGTCTGTAGGCGCATGCTGCGATGGTTTCTCATCTCTTTCATTCCGCTTCCTTCTCATCTTTCAAGCGTGTTTCTAGATTTCGTGAAGTATGGTAGTGCGGACAGAGGCGCGGTTGCTCGCGCAAAGGTAACTGTACTCTCCATGGGCAGCAGAGGGCTGCTTATTCAAAGTGGGTCATCGTCCTCTCTAGAAAGCTCCAGCAGTGGAATGGGTTTGGAACCTGGAACTGTTATGGGCTTCCGCGCGTCTAGGTGGCCTGTCTGTCTGGGACTTGTACCCTCCTGGGATTCCATCACTTCATCCCTTTCTCCTTTTGGGGCGGTAACCGCAATAGATCTGTGTAGTTCGCAGTGCGCAAGATGTTCCCCTCCGTTGGGTAACCTACACCTATACAAGTTTTGAGGACCCTGAATAAAACACCGAAAGGTCCATTTGTGTGTCTCCTGTCTGTTGAGTGTGTATCTATGAAAAACATAACTCAAAAACGAAATTCCAGTAAATACCACACTTTGTATTTAAGTTCAATATCTTTTAGAGATGATACACGAAGATTTTTAACGATTTTTTATGATTTTTTATTAAAGTGTCTTATTATATTCAGGATATTTGTATGACAAATAAATTGTACATCATAATTTTCTGGGAATAGGCTGTGAAATTCACTGCATTGTGATGGAATTTTGTATAACCATAAACCATAAGACATGGGCAAAAATTTACGCATAAAAATTTAGATCTCTTTAAAACATGCAATTTCTTTCAATTAACGCTTATCTCAATTAACGCGAAGTAGACAGAGGAATAACCTATTGGAAAAACAGTTTGTAGAAGCTATACATAAGTATACGATCGTGGATAGCGAAAGTCATGTCAATGTCTATTACAGGGTGGTCCACTCGAATGTCCATCGAATTTCAAATGTACGTTACTGGTAGACGGTTGCAGCTAGATACCTACAACAACATTTATATAAAAGGAAAACTTAACAAGTTTTGAATCCAGTCGGTATATGGTGCAAAGACACTTTTTTAATTCTTAGATTTTATCGTCTATCAAAATGGTGACACCGCAGTTCAAAGCGAAACTTTTCTGTGGTATGCGGAGTTTAAATTAATTATCCGAATTCAAAAGGAGTTTCGGCGAGTCTTTAACCAGGATGCTCCAACTCTAAAAGCATAAAGAAGTGGGACGATACATTTTTAGCTACTGAAACTGTGTTAAACAAGCATGGTGGTGGTCGCAGAACATCCGGCGAAATGATTGCAAATGTCCAATCCACATTTGAGCGAAGCCCACAGAAGTCATTTAGAAGTGTTTCACGGGAACTTCAAATACTGAAACCAACATTGCAACGAATTGTCTACAAACGTCTCAAACTGTACGCATACAAATTGCAGTTATTGCACCATCTGAAGCCGAATGAGAAGTCCAAACGAGTGTAATTCGCCAATATGATGACAGCGCTGATTTCATGTCCAAGATTTTCTTCTCGGACGAAGCCGCTTTCCATGTGTCAAGCAAGGTAAAACGGCCTAATGTGCGCATCTGGGGACCACAGAATCCTCATACTATACAAGAGTTCGTTCGTGATAGTCCCAAGGGCAATGCTTGGTGCGGTTTGTCACAGAATTAAGTCATTGGACCGTTTTTCTTTGCCGAAAAAACTGTCCGTCGTACCACAAAGCTTGCATGCTGAAGCAGTTCTTCTTTCCACAAATTAAACATCTGCAGCCTAACATTCTTTTCCAACAAGATGGCGCTCCTCCACACCGGTTCAATGCAGTACGTACGACTTTGGACATTTTCCCTGGCCGTTGGATTGGTAGGGGAGGATCGCTCGCGTGGCCCCCGAATCTCCCGATTTAACACCGCTAGATTTCTTTCTCTCAAAGATAAAGCTTATTCCAGTCAGAGACCTTCGTGATCTTCGGGAGCGCATCATAGAGGCTATTGAGAACATTTCAGAAGACATGCTCTAATGTAGTTGTCAGGAAATGGTTCATCGTCTTGACATCGTCACAGTGACTGCTGGAGCTGAAATAGAGATGTGGTGATGTTCATCTCAAAACTTGTTGAGTTTCAGTTTCATATAAATGTTGTTGTAAGTTTCTATCTTCAACCGTTTACTCGTCACTTACAATTGAAATTAGGGACATTCGAGCGGACCCCCTGTATATTATATGATTTTTAAATTAGGCTTTATTAATACCATAAAATGTTGAACAGATGACCTTTACCTCTTTACCTACTTACCTTAACATGTTGCTTTAAACTCTCTACAGTCCTTTGTGATACAATATATAGTAGAAAATTGCTTACCCTAGTATTTAAATGTGATTTATTTAAAAAACGTTTTTCATAAATCTGTGTATGTGTGCGTGCGCTCCAGTTACGTTTTCATGCAAGAAGGCCAGCTTATGAAAGTTTATAGATAACATACCTTAGGTCCCACTTACGAAATGGGCTATGGGTATCTCAATTCCATAGAAGCAAGTGCATATTCATTTCCGGCGCAGTATCAAAAAATCGGAATGCATCCTTATTGATCTGTTGTTAAACGTTATATAGCAAAATTTCCCACAACCATGTACACTCGGTCAATTTAAAACTGACAAGCATCTCAGAGATGAAACTGGAATCGGTACTTCCGTGAGCGCTCGGGACAGTCAGGCTTTGATCACAAGACTGGTATGTTCTTGTAGTAGTTATAATGGGGAACATAACTATAATCACAAAAGTCTTCCGAGAAAATAATCATATACTAGATTTCAACAGGTAGATATTTAAGGGTGTTTCAGCACTAAATATTTGTAACCAAAACACACTTTATTGATTTACGGTTCTCAAGTGAGGTATGACTAAAGCTCGTTACAATGCCACGCTTATTGCAGCACTCTTATCTCTGGTAGAGATTGCTTTCTGAAGTTCCAAGTTCAAATCTCCGTGGAGTTACCTAACTTTTTCCCCTTCATTTGTAATACATGAAGAAAAATATAATAGGTTTTCTTCATTTGTTATGTATGTAGCATTTATTTAGTAATCCTTTATATTTGTAGGTGGTAACCATTACATTAATTTTTTGGTCGGGAGGACGTTTCATAGTAAATTTTATTTTAAAATCACAGGTTTCACTGTTATTGGAATTAAATTTTTAAGTAAACTGATGTAAACCAAGAAATGTTATTTAACTATATTATAGTAATCGAACTAGAGCTGCTTGCATATAAGTTAAGTAGCTTAAGCGCTGCTCCACACCAAACACGTTATGGAGATAGGCCAAATCAGTGCCTTGTGTCTTGTATGATAGAGTTAAACAAACCTGCGCACAGAAGTTGATGCCTGTGAATCTTGCGCTCACTCGGAGGGACTCTGAAAAAATTTAGCTGTTCAAGAAACGGGCCACCTTTAGTTTGACCAAGTGTACGTGAAAATAAACAACTTTTGGAATAGAATGATAGTTTTGGATCAACTCAATAACTCCATTATACTGCAGTCTTGAGGACGAGTAATACAAATTGGCTACATTTAGATATATAAACCGCTGAAGACGTTGGGACAAGAGTCTCAATCTCATCCACTGGACTACTTTTACACTTCATCAAGGGATAAGTTAATCTGAATGTACAGCATTTCATCTATTAGTCTTGAACATTACAAGCCTATCAACTGAAGGCTACGAACAACTATTTTGACTTAAAGTTTTTAAATTAGCCACTTCTTTCATAAGTTCATTCTGATGCTTTTGCATTTCTCCCTTGATCCTCAATAGTGCAGAATGAAAATATATCTTTATTGGTAGGTTAATGGAAGTGAAAAATCGTGGATCATTCATAGCAAACTTGTATAAGACATCGCTGTATTATTAACTCTGCAAATCTTCAGGTCAAGGTCAGGAATTGGAAAAATAAGGAGTGAAATGTCAAAAAACATGTTTTAAAAAATTGCTACAAATCTCACATTTATTAGATAAAAATTCTTTAAACAGTCTCTTATAATACATTAATAAAATAGTTTTAATTTTCGCATTGCATACGACAGGCAAAGACAACAGAAGTTATTCATAAAAGCAGAGTGTTCAAAGAAAGGAAGGTATACAGTAAGAATAGGTTCACAGGGGTTAATATTTACACATGAAAAAAGTTGAGATTGTGTTGAAAGGTTTTGAGCTGAGAAGGTCTGAAGTGAATTTTGGAAAATTCTGTATATACTGGATGTAATGTCAGGAATTCTATTGCAGGGTTCAAAGCCCATGACAAAAAGATCCTGAAAGTGCTAGCTAAACATAACTGTTCCATAGAGGTGGCAATTGTTTGTGCCTTCAATAAGGTCAATAAGCAAGAAGAAGCTGATAAAAAATAATTACAAGAAATAGATTGAACGGTTAGAATAGAACAGACAAGTAAGAAATTATAAATGGAAACAGACAGGTTATAAAATCTCTGAACACCATGCATGGTATCACCAATCTAGTTCGTTTAATAATGGAAGTTCGGTCTGCTGGCAGCAATGAGTGCTGCAGCTCCTGGCTGTGATCTGGCGATGACTCGTAGTGAGTTAGCGATACTGGGTGGCAGGGGTGGTGCTACTGGAAGGTGGTTGCCATCGGCTCTGAATCCATTCTCGTCAGCAACGTACGTGACGGCGATGGGAGCTCCCTCTGGTGATGTGTATGAGTATGAACCCTGCACCGTCTGGGCCTCCAAATCACGTGCTCCCGGATTCTTCAAGAATCCTGACTCCTGAGCGGTTATGCCATTCCCAGTCTGATAACTGTAACAGTAAATTTGAAGGTTTAGAAAAACGAAGAGAATGGATTACTAAGTATATTTTAACACATAAAAAGGACAAAGTGGTAATAGGAATTATTGGGCGAAACAAATATTTTGGATTCATATTTCTCTCTCTTATAATTTTCATAAAAATAAAGCTTTTGGCCCTGCTGAGTATCTGTGACCCAAATAGGTTTGAATTGTCCACCTATTTGTCAAATCAGAGGTATGTTGTCAGCTCTTAGAGGTGATATAACTTCTAAACGAATAGGTGGAAAATTTAATAAAGTAATTTAGGTATTCACCTTACAGGCCCAAAACTCATTTTACACTATCTAATCTACAAAAAAGAGTGGAAGACGTAAAACTACATATTTCCACATTAATTAAACAGAAAGAGATTTATCTGTGAACTACTTCAATCTTTATATTTAGAGTTCACGACAACAGTAGTAAACTTTATCACCTGCAGTAAACAGATATAAGGTTAGTCTTACCTTCAGGTGTCGTTATGTTTAAGTCTTTTACAACGCACTAAAATGAAAATATTACTCATTCACGCACTACCTATTGATGTTTCCATACTAAAAGTCATTCGAAACGTTTTATAATTATAACCGTAAATAGAAAGTCCTCTTGATTATTTGAGGACGTATTTTTCATCATGTTAACTGATTTGGGTATCCCAACTATGAGCATTAGCACAAGCTGTCCTCATAATATCTTTGAGTGACTGTTCATGATAAAGAAATGAAAATGCAGAAGCCGCGTTACCGCTGTTATACTATTGAAATGTTCACGGGCACAGAGAGTAGGAAAGATACAAGCCCCAAAACTAGATGACTATTGACCCTTACATGCCTAGATAGCGATAGAAAAACATATAATTCTTGCGATTACTGTTAACTCCTTTTGTGTTTATGCATACGAATGTCGTATAAAAGCCTTCGATTTTGTGCTGCTTTAGTTTATAGCAGTAAATATAAAAACGCTTACATCTCTGTGCTTATAATTCTATACAACTTAACGCTACTAAGTTCTTTCCTATCTAAATGCACAAGAAAGAGAAGGCCCAGAAGGCTCTGTACTATCTCCAACGCTTTTCAGCGTTTACGTGGCCGATCTACCTACAGTCTCAATATTCCGGTATGCTGATGATGTGCTGTTATACTGTAAAAACAGAAACCCGCGCAGAGCGTTCATTTCAATACAGCGACACCTCCGCCACATCCAAGAGTGATGCAGGTGTTGGAGATTATCCATCAATCCGAAAAAAGCCACGCCATTCTTCTAACGAAGCGCTCCTTCCCCGCCAACTTCCCCTCTTTCAAGTATCTCAGACGCAGGTTTGAGTGGACGGATACAATATCTTATCTGGGTGTTAAGCTGGACAAGGACTTAACATTTGAGAAGTACATTAGGGACCTGTCACATCGGGCCATGGGAACCACGGTTTCCTTGTTCTCCATGCTAGGGTCCGGGATGTCGGTTCTTCTTAAGTTACGCCTTCTCCAAGCACTTGTAATCCCCGTCCTTCTTTGCGCCTGCGAGATCTGGGGCATGGCTACAGACACCAGTCTGCTCCGACTGCAACGGGTACAGAATAAGAGCCTCCGGGCTATCTATAATTCTATATGCCGCGCCTTTCCCGTGAGACCATTCATGAAGCCTCGTCTATTGAGGCGTCACCGGGCACCCCCGGTAACACAGGAGCAATTTCAGTCAGCAGCTAAAGCCAAGTTCCTTTACAATCCTACCAAGATTTGCTTGGAATAATCAAAATTGAAAGTATTCCCTAATTAACACTTTTAGAAAACCACCATACAGCAGTGGTGCACAAGGGACGTTGTACCCTGAGCTGCAGTCGTCGAGGAGAAAAACGTGCTACCTCCTTTCACTCTAACGACCTAAACTCCACCCGCCATCCTGTTACACCATATGCCGTTAATTAGTGGTTAAGGAAGGTACACTTTATACATTCCTTCGGACTGCCCTCAGCCTGATAACTGTCAGTGGAGTGTTAGTCAGTTATTAACAGCCCTGTTACTACAACTAAGTGAATCAGATCCCATTTTACAGACCCGAATAGTCAAGACCTTTAGTGTTAATTTACTTCTAAATGCTTGGAGCTGTGAACCAATCGTAAAGAACATTATTTTATGTTCTTCTACATGCATATTCATCATTATAACCGGAATAGTATATTAATTTGCATGCTTTAGTCCTTTCAGTGTTTTCTGTTAGGAAGCACACCTATGTATATTAAAATATAACCCTCCATCCTCTGCACTTAACCGCATTTAAAGAGCCCTTAAACATCAAAAACCTTGCTTAGAAATTCACTGGTTACTGTGTGATTCAAAATTGATCCGTTACACAAAGTTGAAATATTATTTCGAATGCCTTGATAATTATCACGTTTCTTCACCTATCATCTCATGCATTTTGATGTTTCAAACTGTTGTTTTAAATTATACAGGAGAGGACAAGGGCCTACAGAAGCTTGAGGCTAACCAAAGGTTTGAAAACACAAAGAACAAGCTGGAAGTAACGCAATATTCTGGTATTTTAAAAGCCTCTGAATACCAGCAGGGACATAAAGTACGGCTAGTGAGTGGCTGGATTGGTGGGTGAGTAGGTCAATTTGTGAAATGGCGAAACGAAGCGTGTGAAACACTGTTAATACGAGCAAGAAACCAGTTCTTCAGAATACTTCGAAGGTAAGGCAGTATGGTCTTAAGTTAAATCCCCACAGAATTACGGGAAGGGGACAAATGACCTCTGCGGTTGTTATGAAAAGCAAAAACTGTACAGAGAGATGAGTTCACCGGACGGGACAAACAATTTAGCTACAATGTAATTGTACCGCTAAGATACTAAACTAATTACTGCGTAGAACAATCATTTTCTAACGCATCTCCAATAAATATATTCTGATACAAGTTCACAATGTTTCATTTGCGACATTTAACAATGCTCAGCGCTTATGTGAGAGTGCATAAGAAAACATAATTTTCATTCACTTTTGACTGAACATACTGAAGCATAATAAATCAGTAACTTAGAATTAAAAATAAATTATAGAATTTGGATCTCATTTAACTTGGTCTTAGTGTGTTCCATTTGGATTTGAAATGAGTCTGATCTTTTGTTACATGCATAAGCGGAGTGAGGACCGTATGTAGTGAGGACGGTCTTTAAACACTACTAAAAAACCGATAGAGAACGTTTGAATCTATGGACGAAAATAAAATCTTAGTTTACAATATTAGAACATCGACAATTCGTGATGACCTATTCTTGACCACGATGTGGCGTATTTTTTCTAGAGAGGATTCTGGAGATCAACTGTTGAGTAACAACAGTAGAGTTTGATACTGCCGGGATAAACAGTCTTATGTGTGAACACGAAGAGGTATGACTTCACCTTGGGAAAATAAAATGTCCCCAAAGATAGCAACGGATAGACAGTGTTCAACTATGTTCGAAGCAACTTGTCTAGGGATGGTGACATTAAGTACCCTGCAAGATTACAGGCAGTAAGATGGCAGCCCCATCACCAATCTAAACCAGCTAGAGCTCGTAACGCAGCCGGGGAATATATCATGAACATCTTCAATAAAATAGTCGGTATGATAAAGTGTTGGCGATCAAGGCAAATATATATGGATAAACGTTCTGACACTTAAGAGAAAGTTAAGATAGCTACCTGGAATATCCCACAAAGAGATGATAATAGAGCAAGAAATACATGAAAAGAGAATCGCAGAATATGTTTTCGGAACTGTCAGAAGAACACTAAGGAATAAAACAAGAAGAGCTACACAATTAAAGCTATACAAAACAATTTCAGTACCATTCCTTTGTTATGGAAGTGAAAACTGGTCCTTAAGCAGCCAGGACAGAAGAAGAATTTTAAGCTTGGAAATGAAATTCATCAGATCAATGCACGGATATAGATTACTACACGAGAAGAGAAACTACAAATATATAATCTAGATGAGCAAATAGACAAAATAAAAGCCTGGTATCACACATAATGTCAGATTACAGAAGATCATATTTATTTATGAGCAGCAAAGTTACGGAAACAGAGGTAGATCGTTTCTAAGGTGGAAAGACCAATTCCTGAAGTCGGAACAGACATAATGGCCTAATCCTTGATAAAGAAGAAGATTAATATATCTATTAAACGTTTAGATAATTTGTGTATATTTCCTCTAAGCTTTGATTTCAATGTGTATCGCTTTGTTATCTAATTACTCCGAAACTAGTTTGTAATTTAAACAGTTCGGTTTTGGACTAAGTTACTATTTTTAAGTATACAATCCAGGGATCTCCTATCTCCATATTTTATGTCAACGAAAAATGACAACACTCCTGTAACGTCTATTACGGTTTAAGAATAATGACGAAATTACGAAACTAAGCAGCTACAGCTGCAGAACAAACAGTCCAAATGTAGAGGTGTACAGAAAATATTTATCGTTATTCCTGACCGTCTACATTTATTCATTCATTAGAAATCAGACGTTCTATTCATTTACTCTTTTCACTTCGGACAGAACATATAAGGCCGCCTGGGAGTGTTGCATTACTGGCGATGGGATCTAAGGTGAAAGTTCCCAATGAATCATAAGGAAATAAAGATCCGCCCAGTTGAAAAATGGCTCAACCAAATTCCTTACTTTAGACGTTCCTATGTCGTCCAAGGCCAGAGAAAGTTACACAAGGACACGTTATTTAATCACACGTAACCATTGTCCACTGCCAATCTAATTGTATTAAATCGGGATTAAACGTTATATCCCTCTAAATAACCCATTATCTCCAATACTACATGAGATGAAAATGTTACTGGATGTAGATGTATGTCTTCTAAGTACACCGATCTACTTTTAATACAGTAAGTTTTTTAAGGAATCTATTATTGTTTTCTTAATTATTCCACCTTTTGATTAAAATTTATCAGAACTTTTTTGTAAAATAACAAACCAAGTTTATTAACAGCAAAGTGGATCCACAACAACAGTACTTTCTGAGGAAACGGGTCATTTGTACCAGAAAATGTCATTCACAGAAGAAGCCTTTCAAGACAAAAATGGAGAAAAAAAACTCGTATGTATTTACAGAGAAAAGAACCACATGGCTGCCATGATTAACATAGTACCAATGTTTAGAGCAAAACTTCCCCTGTTGTTTGCCTCTACTCCAAAGTGTGTAGGATTTATGATTGTTTTTTCTACGAAGCGATGCAGAATTCACAGTAAAAAATAGCAGATACAGTACCATTTTTATAAACGTGTTTAAAATATAAGTGTTATGTCTACAATGATAAAAAATCCATATCAAATTAAGCATAAAATTCCAATTAATATAACTGGAGTTCTTTTATGGATCACCCTCTTTATAGGATTTAAAAGTCAGTAGTCTGTCGAAGAGCAAGCAAACTCTAGAACAGTGAAACCCAATCTGTTCTCTTAAGAGCTAAGGTTCAAAGTCCATAGTTCACTCCACCTACTATGTTTGAAGAGACTGACAAGCTGGACCAATAAGTTTCAGTCCTTGGTAGCACGAGTGGAAATCAGTGGGAAGGGAAAAATCTTTCACCTCCTCTCTCTGTAAGGTTGGGTAACCCTGCTCTAGATCATAGCATATCTGAGCTGGGTTATAAAGCCAATGCCTGATATGACAGTGAAGAAGAATGAAATAAAATGTAATGATGAAGGGGTGGTACGAAAATTCGCGGATCAAATAATCCAATCCAGCATTCACCTAGTGATCGAGGAAAAACCTTCTGTCAGATTGGTCGGCCCCGGGGGTTTGAATCGGGGACCTCCCGAATGGGGCCACAGACGTTACCACCTGAGCCATCCCGCTCATTTTATGACTGTGCTTCACTATAAATGTCATTCTTTAGCAGTTCTCGCTACTTAGTCTCCCCTTAAGGACGGATGGACAGACAGACAGACAAAGCAACGCTGATTGGTATTCTACAGTAAGCTAGCATCTAATTACGCAAAAACTACGAGTGAATATATAGACAGAACGCAGACATTTAGTTTTATCTAATAGAGTCCACCTTTTAGGCTCAGTTCTGGTGTCAATAGAGCTTTCCATGAAGAAGAAAACAGTTTGAAATATCTGCCCCTCTTCACACTGTTCTTCAGCAATGTTCTAGTGTTTGTGCAGTCCTTGAATTTTACTATTTGCATTTAACTCCTGGGAATCAATTATTGCAAGATGAAGGAATAAGATTAATTTTCCATGAAAAAATGTACTTTAAACAAACTTAAGTAATATAAATAATGGCTTTAAAATTTAAAAGTTACCGTAGTTGCAGGCACAGAATTTTTGCATTAAGATGACAAATTATATCAGCTTATATTTTCAAAATCTGGGATTGCGTGCTATGCCACGGATTTTCCTTATGCTACAGGGTACATTGTGTAATATACACAAGCATTTACTAGCATAGTATATTTTTTAAATATATTTTTTTAAAAAATAGGAAACTTTTTGTGATTATAACAACACCATAAGCTGGTATTTCATGATCAAAAAGCACACACTACAGCAACACTAATTGAAAATTCACAGGCATCATTCTTCCCACGTTACGCTATCCAAGATACGTTTCTGTGCAGGAATGATATCATAGGCAATAAATCCTTACTTAAATTCAGGAAGCGGAAACAACGTACAAATACTTTCCAGAAGCCGTAGTCATGAACTCTTGGAAAGGAATAGAGAAACAAATAATGGAAGCTTACAAGCAACTTCCCTCAGATGACGTACTTATATCTGAAATATACAGCATGAAATATTTCGAATAAGCTAACAAAAAAAAATATCTGATGTGTTGCTCTCACATGACTTTCTCTCCTCTTGTACAAGCTATTTTTACAAACGTCTATTCTCCATCTACTTCATGTTAATCGAGATGTTAATCTTGTTGTTAATTTTCTTGTAGGTGCAAGGGGATATGGTAGGCTTTAAGCGATAGTCAAATATTTTAAGAACTGGTTGCTATGTGGAGCATTCCATTCTCTTGACATGTCCAGGACATTAAAAAATGAATAACGAATTACCATTTGAGAAAAAGTATCAAATAACAAGGAATATCTCGGAAATGGTTCACTCCTCAAAAAAAATGTAGAGGATATAAAGTATGTGTTTTAACCAGCTCTAGAAAAATGTTGTCTATCTCTTACGGTTTACCAATTATGCAAAAGCCAGTCAGAACGAAGAGGGCTTTAGGGGATATTCCCAGAAAATTCACGATATACATTTTGTTTACCATGAAAATAACTTAAACGTATAATATTTTAATCAAAATCGTTGTAGCCAATTTTGAGAAATTCATAATTTTCGAAAAATGTTTCATGTAAAGGGTAGTCCGTTGGGAGCATTTTCTTGAAAATCTTCGTGTCGCATTCCTGGAAGATAGATACTAAACTCAAATTCTAAGTTTTATATTTATCAGAACTTTCGTTTTTGAGTTATGCTATTCACAGACAGATACACAGACATGTTTCCAAAAATGCTTTATTTGGATTCAAGACACCTCAAAATATGTATTTTCGGTGAAATCTCGGTATCGAATTTTTGCGCGGAAGGAAATGCTACTTACTATACGTATTAAAGAAAGTAAAAATGCAAAGTCATTTTTTCAAAGGATAAAGAGAGATGCGTTGATATTTAAATGACAGTTCTTATTGCTTATACATTATAAAAACAAAGGGTTTATAGTACATATCCAATTAATATTAAATAGATATTCTTTTCTTTCTTTTAAATGCGTCATGGGCAAATAAATGCACATGAGAAGACTTCAAGCTAGAAATTAAAACTCAAGGGTCTGAATAGAATATATTCTGACCACTTTCAGTTATTAGGTTACAATAACAGTACTTTACAAAAGCAACAATACGTGAAAATAAAACAAATTTAGAACCTTATTTCATAACGTCAGAACCGATAGTTTAAATCATTCACAGCAACAATCAGTATTTCGTGTTTTAAAACAAACTGAAGAAAACAACAGAATCGGAATTCAGTCCCTCCCCGTGGTCTAAGGATACCATGCTAGCTTCTAGATCCCGAGGTCGTGGTTCAAACCCGGCGGAGGACGATGGATTTTTTTCGGGCATAAAAATCCTTAGTATGGCTTCCTTCAGAAGGGAAGTAAAGCCGGTGGTCGTAAATTTACGGCACGTAAAAGAACTTCAAACCTGATAAGGAGGCCTCTGAGTAAACTTTCCGGTATTTCACGCGCAATATAGAATGGGACAATAAGAACCACAGTAGTTAAAGAGCGCACATTAATACTACTTTTACTTTCTATACTACGTATAGTAAGTATTCGATACCGAGATTTCACTGGAAACACATGTTTTGAGGTCCCCTGAATCCAAAAAAAAGCATTTTTGGAAACATGTCCGTGTGTGTGTCTGTGAACAGCATAACTCAGAAACGAACAGTCGGATAAACACCAAACTTGGTATTTAGGTTCAGTATCTACCAGAGATGCGACACGAAGGTTTTCAAGAAAATCTCCCCACCCCAGATTAGCCTATACATGGAACATTTTTAGAAAATTTTAATTTTCTCAAAAATGGCTTTAACGATTTTGATTAAAATATCGTATATATTAGATACTTTCATGACAAATAAAATGTATATCTTGAATTTTCTGGGAATGTCTCCAAAAGTATTCTTCACTGCGAACGACTTTTGCATAACTGGTAAACCATAAGAGATAGACAAAATTTCACTACACAAAAAATGAAGGTCGCGCTACAATACACAATTTATGTCATATACATTTTTTTTGTTGAGTGAACCATTTTCGAGATATTGCTTGTTATTCGCTTAAATTTTCCAATACTTGAATAACGAATTTGAGAAAAAGTACATTTTTTTGTCCTGGTAATGCAAAGAGAATGGAACACTCCACATAGCAACCAGCTCTTAAAATATTTGACTATCGCTTAAAGCCTACCAATTCCCCTTGCATCTACAAGAAAGATTAACATCTCGATATCTCTATTAACATGAAGCATATGGAGAATAAGCGTATGTAAAAATAGTTTGTACAAGAGTAGAAAAAGTCATGTGAGTGTAACATCAGATTTTTTTAATAGGAATTCAGTTTCAGGATCCTTTTTTCAGTAAAGTATAGGCCTCTGCAGATTACTCTAGAAGACACCAATTCTAGCGCTTAGTATTTACTGTGTATAACTATAAGACTTCCCATAACAAATTGCTTCGCACTTTGACTATAACGCAACGAAAAGCCGAGACCACGTGCCTCGCAAAGAAGAGAATTGACAACATAGAGCAGGAGGCAGATGACACCCATAGGGAGCTAGGAGACAATTTTCATCTTTGATACCCGAGTCTCCCCAGGCATTACGTGACTGAATTATTCTGTCGGTAACAGAGCTGAAATCTCGTATCAACAAACTATTGTTGTCAAAAGAATTGTTAGGAATCGAAAAGAGTGCCTAATTTTATTATTAATAGTAGAATACATATGCTGTGAAATTAAAAACCGCTATTCACTTTACCTTCAAGAAACGTAGATGCTGGAGACAGAGCGAACTTATGGAGTTACTTTCAAGATTTGTGATTTTATGGGATGTTTAAACGCTGCATGAGGTTGAAATGTGTTTAATTATGGAGAAACTATAACTGCACCTATCTCAAATATCGATTTCTCGGTAATTATTAATATTTCCACACTTACTTGTATGCATAGCTACTGCCGTCTGGAGCAATGTCATTAGAGTAAGCCAGAATTGGGATGAAAGATCGGTAAGGGGTATAGGGGTTGTAGGCACCATACTGTGGCTTTGACTCCACGGTTGCGATCAGCATCACAGCTACAGCTACACAGATTACCTGTAACACATACAAAATACTATTGAAACAATATTGGTAACCTCAAAGTTATTGAAAAGTGAATTTAAGCTGTTGAACATTTCATCTCCAGAAATTTTATATATATGCACTTTTCAGGCGCTAGAGAAAACTGCAAATAATTATGTTGATTTTGGCGACAAAAATAAACATATGAGGGATGCTTTAAAGTAAAGTATGTTATACAATGAAATAAAAATACTGAATACTTTGCCTAACTAACGTTTTAATCCATTCTATATAACTTAAGCTTCATTTCACACAGTTTTCCCAATCAATTACATTATACTGGTGTAGAATAAATTTTAGTTTGAAGAGTTTGCTGCCAGTTCGTAAAAGAATCATACAGCTTCCGAGATGCACTTTTTCTATGTCTAAATTCCATGGTAGAAGAAATTATCTTATTGGTATTGTTGGTTTCTGGGAATAGGGACTCCAACTAGTGGTCCGGAAGTCAGATCTTCATCACAGAGTAGAAAACAATTGTGAATCTGCAAGTTAATGTGGTGTTACCCAAAGCAGATGACTCATTATTTATGCCTTTCAAGAAGCTTTCGTACATGTGCCGCAAATATCCCCTAAGAGATTATCACAACTCATTTTCAGTACAGAAAATTTTATCTCCAAAAACAGCTACACGATTTCTAGATGAACTGGCGGGGAAGTCTGTGACGAGGTTCTGAAAAACTTATGCTACGCTAAGACAAGTGTTGGAAAAACATTGATAACTGGTAGAAAAGTACCGTAAGGTTTGAAGCCTCTTGAGGAGGCCAAGCATCGAAAATGGGATGCTGTGCCATAGTGTAGTAGTTGTATGAAATGTTCAGAATACAGTGTATTAGGAAACTATCGTTACACCCTCTTTGTGTACCTACCATCATGCAATACTGCAAGACTTAATTTGTTTTCTCCTGTAGCCTAAATAGTATTTCTACTTTTTACTGCTAAAATTGAACTGTATTAATACTTCCCTTGTATACTACTTGACTGCCTTAATCTTTTACGATGTGATAAAATAAAAACCTACCCTATCAGGTTTGGTAGGATCCACACCCTAGATATGCTCTTATTTTCAACCTAACCTACTGCTTGTGACTTCTTTTCTAAAGCTCAGAATATCTGCTATTATTTTATAAACTAAATTTCTCTCAAGGAGACCGAAAGAAAGACAACTAAGCATTAGTTTAGAAACGCCCTAAGTTAGAACGTTTGGGACATAGAAAGAAAAATTATCGATATCAGCGTGTTCACACATAATATAATAATTTTGGAACACATAAATATTTCATGAGAAACATGCCAATTGCTCAGATAGCGGCGGCTGTTAAATAAATATAGACCACCATTCAAACAGTAGAGAAGAGTTTTCTATATCGTCGTCGTTTCTAACCTCCTCGTATGGGGGATACCTCATACCACCATGCGACGACTGCACCCATTTCTGAGGTGGAGAGGCACCCAGCGGGCGGAATCCGTTTCCTCCGATGGTAGTGTGATGATAAAGATGGCGGTGGAATGAGAGAACCTACAGCGTTTACCGTCAACTTCGAACCACGTTGGGCCTTGGATGAACAAGTCAGAGGTGAAGGCGTGAATAGACCACCCAATTAAAATGCCACCCCAAAGGCGGGAATCAAACCTTGGACCCTCAGCAGGAGAGACGGAAAGGAAACCAGTGCGCTACCCCGGCGCTCGAGTTTTCTATATTGTTGAATTATATCAATGAGACTACCATAGTTCAAATAAAACCAGAGTTGGAAGCTCATTGCGCCTTTGAATTCAGCAACTGTTTATCATGATCTATAAAGCGAAAATGTAATTCAGTAGCTGCCAGCGACGATAGCTACAAACAAGTGTATCCAGTGATACGAGAGATTACGACATTCACAAATGCAGCAATTAATGTTTCTACATATTATGATAATTTCAAGGGAAACCCTTTACAGAACTGTAAGAACCTTAAACAAGTTCCTCCAGCAGTAATTATACATAGAAAAAGTGCTTTGTACATATCAAACATCCCCAAAGAAATGCTCTATAGAACTTTGAAAACTAAAGATCAAACAAAACAGCGGTTCTCAAGATCAGAGGGCATTATGTACTATAGGGTCAACACAGTTCTTTTCTAAAGTATGAATCAAAAAATGCTAAAATGTAAATTGTCCTAAAATTCAGTTAAACTTATATTAAGTTAACTATAGAAAATTTAGTACGAAAAAATAACAGTTAAAATAATATAAGGTTTATTTTTATAACTTGTTTTAATTGATGTTGTTTAATTGATGTTCAGCTTCACTTGGTGTTTCTGACACACGAAGTAACTCACGAATAATGTATAGATATACAAGTTGAAGTATTCTAAATAAATTAGCTCATTTACACTGGTAAAAATGTTGAAAGTAGCCAGCAAGACTTGGTTAGGAATAGCTCAAACTTTACAGTTCCTAGCAATTGTTACTGAGCATATAGCACCCCAATGGAAAACCAAAATAGTTAAAATATTACTGTTGTGGTGTAGCGTTCTGATTCCCTGCTGTGGACTACTGGGGGAAGCGTGATGCTGACCACACCATCTCTTCGTATCGGATGGATGGTCGTCCATGTCTAACTTACATAGGTGAGCGTGAGGCCGGCAGTTGAGTTGGGCGGCTATGGTCCTCGTGGCAGAGACTATTAAAGTTTCACATTTCTGGCATTAAGCTCAGAATTAGCTTTCTAAGGGAGAAACAACCAAAACTTTGCTTCAAGTATTAAATAAATTAAATTTAAAAGCTTAAAACTTCGATAACCTGTGTTTATGGTGTTGAACCAAAATGTTGAATCGAATTATCTCCAGATATTTCTCAAACTAGTCGTTTGTTTGATACCGTTACTCAAAAACTCTAAAGGGCGCGAAAGCAACAAAAGAAAACTCACCAAGCAATCGCGATATTAAAATATTCAGGTACAGAATTATTGGTCACTTATATTTATAGTGCATATACCATGCAGTGTTAAGATTATTATTTAACGTCCCCTTGTTTTAATTCAGCAATCTGCACATTTAAACAAAGCTGGATAAATACAAAACTAAACTAAAGAAAACGCAATAAATCCGTCCAGTGATTCCCAATTTAAGGATGTTCACATATATTTAACTCTATAGAGCCATGGATTCGAGATAATTCTACTTTTTATTATCATTATTATTTATTTGTTTATTTATTTATTTATTTATTTATTTATGGACGCTCTTTAACTGTTGTGGTCCCATTCTATATTGAGCGTGAAAGACCGGAAATTTTGCTCAGAGGCCTCTTTATCAGGTTTGAGGTTCTTTTACGTGCCGTAAGTCTACGACACGGAACCAGCGCCTTAACTGCCTTTCCTAAGGAAGCCATGCTAAGGATTGTTACGCCCAAAAAATCCATCCGCCGGGTCTGAACCCGCAACCTCGGGAACTAGAGGCTAGCATGGTAAGCACTACACCAGGGAGGACGACCAGATAATTCTATCTAGTGAGTACAGGACAATAAAAACATCAGCTCCCGAAATCAAGTGGATAAAGTAAAATAGAATGTAACGGAAAACCGCAAATAAATCTAAACAGTAACTCTCGAAATAAACATATTGAGATGAGCAGAAAATAATGTTTTGTAAGTATATCCAGAAAGGCTGCATAAAACTAAAACGGCAAACATACAAATAGTGATTTGTATAAATTAACATTCAGGCGCTGCATGAAACTATGAAAATGCCAATTAAATCCATCCAGCGACTCTCGAGATCAGCACACTCACACCATGAGAAAGTAACATTTTATAGAGTTAAATTTTCGTGGAAAACCACTGCATAAAACCGTTGAAAACGCCAATATATCCGTCCAATGGTTCTCAAATGCAATGTTACTCACAGACGTATAGATAATCGCTTCCCATAATGACCAATAAAAAGGTAAACAAATAAACACGAAGAAAGAATAAAAAAATTAAGAAAAAAAGTCCATTGAATTGATACCGAGCTTGCAGAAACTGGTATTTCGATTATATGCACTTTTAATCCATATCACTGTTTCCAGTTTCGACACAAGTAAAATACACACTACATACCAGCTTCATGGTGGTGATGGTGTTGGTGTCAGCTCGTGTTGGTCCAGCCAGCAGGTTGTGTCTGATGGCCCCATGCTCCATCCCGTCTCCTTTATACTCCTCACGCATCAAGGGGAGGAACGAACAGGTCGTGATGGACCTTGCCCGTAAAAGATAGCCAACTGCTTGCAAGTACACACCTATGATCCAAATACCTTCCTTTTTTGTTTGTAGTTCCTTCTCCTTGCAAAATACGATTCCGCCTCTCTAACGAAAAGCAAACACTTGGGCAGATAATAAACAGTAATTCATGCAGAACAAGGATCTTCCTTCACAGGGTGGTTCAAAACTTAGGTCATTACTAAAACTTTACGTTCAAACCAAAGGATCGCGTGTACAAGTAGTCGAAGTTACCTGTAATTTATTCCTGTTGTTGATTTAATTTGTTTTAAAACTAAAGGCTGATTTGAGAAAGCATCATACCGTCACGAAAAGCAGAAACTACCAGCAATTTTCGTTCTTAAAAGGAGTCAAATTAAGTAAACAATCTCTTTTTTTAATTATTTATTAGGGGCTATGACAAGGAAACAGAATAATGGATGTTAATCACAAGCTATGAATTGTACTCGAACATATTACGTGTATTGGATATACATTCATTAGTATTTTGAAATAAATTTACACAAATTAATTCTGAAATAATTTTAATACAATGGGTATGAAATTGCCAATTTCAATACTTAATTTACGGCTTTTGAATTATTCACATGCCTTTACTTTATACCATTAATAGCAGTACTGGTTTTATTCTTGTTTTTAATCATATTACTGCAAGGCTATATCGCTAAGGCAAGCTCTTCGATATGTGATATGCCACACAGTAAGACGTAATGTTATAGTCGTTAGTCATCTTCCTGTACCTTCTATTTATTTTATTCTTTGGATTGATTAGATTAAATTGGATTGCATTGCATTCTGGGAGTTCACTAGCAGCCATAGAGGATTGTGAACATACATGTTAAGGAAATGTACAAAAATTACACATAAACATAAATATTGCATAAAATATATAACATTTAAAATAAAATAAAGACATATTACATACAAAATAAAACAAAGCAGGTGTACTTTTTTGCAAAATCGAATACCTCCCTACCGTTAAAGGCTAACTATTTGTAGCTTTTGTTCGTCTCATCATTTTGTTCTATTTGATTTGTAATGCATAGCATTTACTGTCAGTTCTTAATATACATACATTTAAATAGCTTCATTAATTCTAGAGCAGGCATCAAGTGTAGGTAATTGTCATTAATATTTACTAATACTACTTACAGAGCTATATATCTATTATCATCAAATAATTTGTCATTCAGATAATCATGTACAGAATAATATGGTCTATCCAATTTGAAAAAAAAATTAGACGTCACATTGGCCGGTACACGGTATTTGAACCTGTACATCCCAAATGAGAGCTACAGGGTTTCTTTTCAGTGTGTTTTACGAAAAAATGCTTTGTATCTAGAATCGCTAAAATCTAAATAATATGTAAATTAACTACAAAATCCTATTTCAACCAAAAAAAAAAAAAAAGCTCAATAGAAATGTTCAAAAATTCATACTCACAATGGCATAATCTACTTATTATCTAGGAATGCTCTATATGCAGTATAAGAATAGCAATTATTTAGTATTTTCTATCTGGAGAATAAGTCGTTCAGATATAGAGATGATTGAAAAATGCTAGATTTGAAGGATTATTTTACTTTATATTTACAATTTTCAAGTTTTTGTAGAATCCTTGAACATTCTGACAGTTTTCGTTAAATATAACTATTTTTTCCGATCTGATATGCAATAGAAGAATTGTATATCTTCAAATCCATATTCATTATACTCCATGTCTAAAATGTTAATGAAAAACTACATGAAAAAACCAAGAGAGCATTCTTAAAAAAAGAAATTTTCCTTGTTTACTTAAAATGCTTCGAATTTCAGATTCAATAAAAAACCGTTTTAAACAGTCTTTTTGCTTTAAATAATTACTCAGCATTAAACGATGAGCTCTAACAATGCACACTAAAACAGCATTTACTTTAGAACACCTGGTGATTACTTTGTGTGAATAACAATGATAAAATTATTGGTAATCACATAGGAGCATACTAAATATTCCTCTAAAAGCTATGTTTTTGTAAAAAATATATCTAACACACTTTTATTTATTTTAGTCGTTTCAACAATAAAGCCATATTGCGACTAAACACTGAGATGTACACTGAAATAAAAAATATCTGATGTGTTTCACTCACATGGGTTTCTCTACTCTTGTACAAACTATTTTTACAAACGCTTATTCTCCATATGCTTCATGTTAATCGAGATATCGAGATGTTAATCTTATTGCTAGTTTTCTTGTGGGTGCAAGGGGAATATGGTAGACTTTAAGCGATAGTCAAATCTTTTAAGCGCTGGTTGCTAAGTGGAGTATTCCATTCTCTTTGCATGTCCAGGACATAAAAAAAATGAATAACGAATTCCCATTTGAGAAAGAGTATAAGTATTGCAAATTTTAAGGGAACAACTAGTAATATCTCGAAAATGGTTCACTCAAAAAAAATGTATGTAACATAAATTGTGTATTTTAACCCGATCTACATTTTTTGTGTAGTAAAATTTTGTCTATCTCTTATAGTTTACCAGTTATACAAAAGTCGTTCACAATGAAGAATACTTTTGGAGACATTCCCATAAAATTTGAGATATACATTTTATTTGTCATGAAAGTATCTTAAATATATATTTTAATCAAAACAGTTAGTGCCATTTCTGATAAAATTAAAGTTTTCGAAAAATGTTCCATGTATAGGGTAATCTAGGGTGGGGGATTTTCTTGAAAACCTTCGTGTCGCATCTGTGGAAGATCTGAACCTAAATACCAAGTTTGGTGTTTATCCGACTGTTCGTTTTTGAGTTATGCTGTTCACACAGACAGACAGACACACACACACACACACACGGTCATGTTTCCAAAAAAATGCTTTTTTTTGGATTCAGGGGGCCTCAAAACATATATTTCCGGAGAAATCTTGGTATCGAATTTTTGGGTGGAATACAATACTTCCCGTACTTACTATACGTAGTAGAGAAAGTAAAAATGTTAGATGTGTTGCACTCACATGACTTTCTCTACCCTTCTACAAACCCTTTTACAAACGCTTATTTTCCATCTACTTTATACTTTAAGATAAACATTTGCAGAAACTACCTTATTGTTAATTATCTTGTAGGTGCAAGGGGAATATGGTAGGCTTTAATTGATAGTCAAATCTTTTAAGAGCATTCCATTCTAATTGCATGTCCAGGACATAAAAAACGAATAAAGAATTCCCATTTGAGAAAAAGCATAAGTATTGGGAAATTCAAACAAATATCAAGGAATATCTCGGAAATGGTTCACTCGACAAAAAAATTGAATATAACAAATTCTATGTTTTAACGAGATCTCTTACGGTTTACCAGTTATTCACAATGAAGAGGACTTTTGGGGACATTCCCATAAAATTTAAGATACACATTTCATTAGACATGAAGATAGCTTAAACATATGATATTTTAAACAAAATCGTTAGTGCCATTTTTGAGAAAATGAAAATGTTCGATAAATGTTCCATGTAAGGGGTATTCTGGGGTGGGGAGAGTCGCGGAGCAGTGTATCTCGGGAGAGCTGAATTACATAGAGTATATACAGGAGCATGTTCATGAGAGAGGAGTTAGGAATGCGTTAGCGCAGTGTGACCAATAAATAATCGATCTTTCCCTTATAAACCGATATTTGGTTTTGACGTTATAGGCAACTACTCAAGCTTGAAAGTAAGAACATATAATTGTCACAACTGAACCGCAAATATTTGAATACTCTTTCTCCAAAATCATCAAGTATGCACATACCTTAGAGCATACATGTGCCTGAAGGTAAACTGCCAATGACTGTTTATGTTTATTTTTGTTTGGCTAATAAATTTGGCTTCAAGGCAGGTTATTTAAATTTCTGAATCCTTAGCTCTGTTAAGATAAAATATTTCATGGATAAATTTCATTTGTGCAACACGCACTTGTAACAAAGAATATTTAGAAAATGGCTAACGGCACAGAAAAAGCTATTTGATATACTCCGTATTTTTAATGTGCCCTGCGTTTTTCGTATAGTATGTTTTATCGGTTGTACAAAATTGTAAAAAATGTATTCAATTGGATATTTCACAGGATCATCACAGATAATTTGTGATATTTATAGAAATGTTTTAATACGATATTTTAATGAAACATTTAGAAAATACATTTTAATTTTCATAACACGATGTGGAAATTGTAATGCAGAAAATATATTAATACATTATTTAATTACTAATACACAAACTGACATATAGAAATGTTAATTTTGACACAATTTATCCTGAGTGTTCGAATTAATTATGTCGTACATAAAGCTATTTAAAAATGTAAGAAAACCATATGCTAATTACTTTAAGTTGCTTCGTACCGAGCGGTGTGGCACCACGGTAGCGTGTGCGACACGCATTCGGGAGGTCCCGGGTTCGATACCCTGCGACCGCCTATTCTGGGCCATGGATTTTATGTGGTTTTCCCGAATCGGTAGGCGAATTCATCATTTACACGACTAGGCGACAGTTTTCGGTGGGTTGTGGCCAGACGGTGGATTTTGTGGAAGTTTCTTCGCTGGCGTCAAAATGTCACATGCTGGGTAGATAGTCTAAAAGTTCACATGAAAGTTAAATTAATTTTGAGTACCCAGCAAGTACATTGAGGGGACGAATACTTAGTTGGCTGCGGAGGACCGAAACATGGTGTGGAGGTTAAGAGGAAGGCGTGGGGTTTTACTGTACAAAATCCACAACACAAATCTACTCACACATTCCTATATTTATTTTCCAACCGTTTGAGGTTCCTATATTATTAAAAATGGAATGTGGGAGGGGATGTCGACCGATCCAAAGCCTGGCTTACACACGTGATCCATTTCTCACGGAATCCTAACTGAAAGTGGCGCTATCCCCCACTACTCGTGGCTAGCAAAGCTACAAGCTAAGAGTGACGTAAACAAAATGTGTCTGGTAACGACAATGTAGAACAATAATGTAACCCCCAAATTATTAATACGCCACAGTACTGGAACTACTCAATTAGGACCCGGGCGAGCGCTCCTTCATGGGATCCCCGAGAGTTAGAGGCTTGCGTTCGATCTGGAAACGTTAGGGACCCGTCTATGCTTGCGCCCGTCGTCAATCGGATCCGGTTGCCCTGCAATTCTCTCCTCTTATCCTTCCCTCCCAGGGATCACGGTAGAAGTAAAAATGGCCGTTGTGGTTTACTTGAGGTGCTCTTTCCCGATTTCGGGGGCCCCTCCCTACCTTGTTCTTTGCCTTTAAGTTCCTTCTTTTTGAATTTCTGCTGAAAACTTGAGCAAGAATGGTTATAAACTATATCGTATGGAACATTTTAATGTATAAAAGTGTAAGGAAAATCAAATTCGAATAAAATACATTAAAACAGGGCATTTAGGCGTGTGCTCATGGGTGTTTAAATCATCCTGTGCTGAAGTTTTACAAGGTTCCTAGGGTAATTGAAGTTAAAGCCTCAAGGTAACCTTTTAATTATTTGAAAACCCTTATCAAATTTTAGGTCAGATATTTTGTAGTGTGAAACGCATAGAACCGAGCGAGGTAGTGCTGTAACTCGTATTTGGAGGGGCCGACAAACCTGACCGAAGGTTTTTTCACGGTTTTCCTGGTCACTAGGCGAATGCTGAGTTGGATAATCTGATCCGAATTTTTTTATCATCCCTTTCATTACTACATTTCATTTCCTTCCTCTTCACTGCCATACCTGACATTGGGCTGATCAACCATCCTGGATATGCTATGATCCAGGGTTTGCTTGCTTCTCGACAGCCTATTGGTCCAAAGCATTGGCTTGTAAGTTCTTGGGGGTGTATGTAAGTACTACAAAGAGGGGGCAATCCGGTGAAGAAGAAGAAGTAAAATGCAATAGATATATTCGTAGCAAAATCCCTCAATTGTTGGGTAGGAATGATGCGTATGACAGCGATTTATCTCAGTTTAGAGAAAGTCGAAATCGTATTATTCTGTAGGAGACGGAAAATACGAGCCACACTATGATAAAACACATCTTTTAGCGCCTCGCCCGAGGCTCAAACATCAGTACTCCCATATTGACTCCTGTAACACCTTAATGATAGGAGGAGAGTAAAAGATGCTCCAGAACACGAAGGCCGGTCAGCGGTGTGGTGCCCCCAGGCGCTGTTTGCGTGCAATCGTACTCCTGAAGGCTGAGGGATGAAAGGCAGTTAGGAAATCGGATATATCTAATTAATAGGTGGAAATGCAAAATTCCAGTTTGATACAACGATTAATCCCACAAATAAAATCATCACAATTTTTCATTCCAGGGCCGCAGTGTGATGAAAACGGATCCCATCAAGGTCCACTGCAACATTTATATAGCTTATAAGAAAGTGAACTCATCAGTCGGCGGTAGGCGTGCCGTTGATTCACTTCAATACTGTTTGCTGGAATAAGTAATTAAAGCCTTCTGTTCTTCTTTTTCACTTCATGGCACTTTGCCCGTTCCGGCTTCACAGTGATTGTCCCCAGTGTGTCCTCGATCTCTTCTTCCCCTCGCCGAGTAGTCCAACGCTGCCTTGGGAAATCTGGTTTTCCATTCTTAGTAAAATTTCTGTCCAAACTTGTATATTATACAGGATGTAACAAAAATTGACGACAAAAATTGCAGAAAATATTCCTCACACGTAGACGAAAAAAAATATTTTATATGAATATAGGCCTGGAAACGCTTTGTTACCATGATACAACTCATTTTTTTCCAACTCATTAATCATTGGAAATACACAAGAATAGAACGTACCAGCATACTACATGCAACTCTTTCTCTTTCTTTGGTAGTGTCAGGCTGAAATGCCCAATGTTCCCTAAGACGACGATCAATGGCTTCAAACATTTTCCTGTCCAGCACCTTCGTCCTGGAAATCTCTCCCGGTACAAATGTTGAGCCCAAGCGCCATTGCCGTCTGCTAATCCGTACATGAAATGGCATCTGCCATCTCTGCATTTGTGTACACTGCCATTGCATTAGCTAAGTCTGTGATCAACTCTACTAGTACGTAGTAACCCGTACTAGTGCTTGCCAAGGTCGTACCGCTCACTGGAACAGTTGATGTTTCCTGTAAACAAGTAATGACATAAGTTACATGAGAACAGGGACATCTAAAACAAAAACACTGGCGGTGCACCTACGATAACGACAATGTAAGAGTGGATGTTCCCCATGATTCTAACGTTCTGTTCTTGTGTGTTTCCCATGATTAATGAGTTGGAGAAAATGAGTTGTAATATGGGAACAAAGCGTTTTTAGGCCCATGTTTATAAAACATAATTTCTTCGTCTACGTGTGAGGAATGTGTCCTGTAATTTGTGCCGTACATTTTTGTTACACTCTGTATAATGTTTTCTTGTACTGAATCGATATTTAGCTCTTCCCCAACATCCTCATTTTTTATCCTATCTGACCTCGTACATCCTTTTACACTCCTTAGGAACTTCATTTCTGCCGATTTGATTTTGTTCAGTAGCTTTACAGTCGGTACATAGGCTTCACTGCTATATACTGCCATAGTCTTTTGGAGAAAAATATATTCAGCGTATTAAGAGTCGCAAATTTTTCTCTGTACTTGCATAATAGCATCTCATTCGAGAGGTTCTGAGTTCGATTCCCGTCGACCGCCTTCGTATTCCCAGATCGGTAAGGAATGCTGGAGGTATCTCTCGTATACCACGATTTCCTTTCCATCATTTCCTTATCATGCCGTTTCCTACTCACCTTCAGGTGCGCTTTTAGGTTTTGTGGCGTATGGCGTGACGCGGATGCTTCCACAAAGGAAAGAATGCCCCCGTGTTTGCAAACTCTAATATATTTATTACAGTGATTCCTGAGCCGTGATCTTACACAGAAAGGCAGTTACGAGTCAACAATGCCTGCGAAATATCTGATATGAGATCTGATGTGAGGAGATCTGATGATTATTTGATGATGTGTATAAAAAGTCGCTCTCTGATTGGCTAGTTTCTTATGTTTATGCTTAGAGCTTGCAAACTTCTATGTTTACGTTATAAGTTAATGGTCATGTTTATGTCATCGTCAGCCAATGTCAAAGTATGCATTAAGATAACATGAAACAAGCTTCTTGGCTTAGGCTATGCTTATGTCTAAGATACATTGTGAATGGTCCGTAACTCTGGATTTCCGTACCTTAGACGGGCGTAAGCCAAGCTTTTGTGCACCCCTGCGGGTGCGTTCACCACCCGCTGTACAATGAAAAGCCATGCTTCTTACTGCTGGGTTGGAGTTTGAATGTAAATCCCGTAGCGCGTGGGAAAAATTTGTATATGTTCACAAGAAACGGAGATTTCGCCTCTCTTATTTTATTGACTCCAGCTGGTATAGATTGACCGGCACCTCCACAGACTCGGGTCCAAGATGAAGTGATCAGCCACCTAAAAGTACTTTTTTTGACAATAGTGTTTTTACTTTCTCTACTATTATAGTAAGTATGGGAAGTATTGTATCCCACCCAAAAATTCGATACCGAGATTTCACCGGAAATACATGCTTTGAGACCCCCTGAATCCAAAAACCGTATTTTTGGAAACATGTCCGTGTGTGTGTGTGTGTGTGTCTGTGAACAGCATAACTCAGAAACGAACATTCGGATAAACACCAAACTTGGTATTTAGGTTCAGTATCTTCCAGAGATACGACAGAAAGGTTTTCAAGAAAATCCCCCCAGCCCATATTACCCTTTACATGGAACATTTTTTGAAAATTTTAATTTTCTCAAAAATAGCTCTAACGATTTTCATTAAAATATCATATGTTTAAGATATTTTCATGACAAATGAAATTTATATCTCGAATTTTCTGGGAATGTCTCCAAAAGTATTCTTCATTGTGAACGATTTTTGCATAACTGGTAAACCATAAGAGATAGACAAAATGTTACTACACAAAAAATGTAGATCGCGTTAAAATACACAATTTATGTCATATACATTTTTTTATTGAGTGAACTATTTTCGAGATATTGCTTGTTATTCCCTTAAATTTTCCAATACTTTTTCTGAAATGGGAATTTGTTATTCATTTTATTTTGTCCTGGTAATGCAAAGAGAATGGAGTACTCCACATAGCAACCAGCTCTTAAAATATTTGACTATCGCTTAAAGCCTACCATATTCCCTTGCATCTACAAGAAAATTAGCAATAAGATTAACATCTCGATTAACATGAAGCATATGGAGAATAAGCGTTTGTTAAAATAATTTGTACCAGAGTAGAGAAAGTCATGTGAGTGTAACATATCAGATTTTTTTTATTTACTTCGAACTGATGTTATCATACGTGGGAAATTGAAATTCCGGCATTCCAGGCGTTTTGCATTTTTACAGTATATGTTAACAAAATGTATTTAATCCTGCAAATATTGATTCGTTCATTTATAATTACAGACATGCAAAATAATCATTTGGGTTAGGGTTTTATGGCCTAAAATCATCATAATGTTCAAAATAGAATATTATAAGACCTAAAATTTACAAAAATATGCAGACAAATTTTAAAACATGACCTAGGAATATTATAATGAAGTACCTACGGTTTCTGTCGTTAAATAAATTAATGAGATTATGAGAATGAACTATTTAAGAATAAATTTCACATGAAAACCGAGCTAGATGGCGCCGTGGTAACGTGAGCGACACGCAATCGGGAGTCCTCGGTCGGACCAACCTGACCGAAGATAATTTTTGCTGTTTTCTCGGTCGCTAGATGAATACTGGATGGGATAATTTTATCCACGAATTTTCCTATAAGAACTTTTATCACTACGTTCCATTTGCTTCTTCTTCGCAGCCATACCAGACATTGGGCTGATCACCCATTCTGAATGTTCTGTGATCCACAGTTTGCTTGCTCCTCGACAGGATACTGACCCAAGGCTTGCAAGTACTTGCAAGACCTCCACAAAGGACAATATTCCAAAAAGAAGAAGTAGAAGAAGAGGCGCACATGAGAATCAAGCTAAACTATGGAATTTGGTATCGAAAGACTATTTTTATTTTATTAAAATTTTCAGTACATAGTTAACGTATGCTGTTATTTTTACAGTCTTATTTTTACTTCAGTTTACTAGCCTTGAGCTGCAACATATTGTGGCGTATCAGTAAGTGCATTGTCATACCAGACGTATTATTGTGTTGCATTGTCGATAGCATTATTGAGTTCCTTTTGATCATTTTTCGGCCAAACGATCCCTCCTTTGGCGCGGAACACGCCAGAGAGGGAGCTTTAAATTCCGTCTGGTATGACGCCAACCCTGGCTGGCTTGGCTAGACAGGGTTGTAGGGGGGAAATAGAGTTAGTGTGAGCAGTTGAAGCAGCAAGTCGCGTGTGTGGTCAGTCCTCGTTATCGGGGCATCTCCCCTCATCCTGTTTTCCTAAGTGCATAATATAGTCTCCAAACATTTGTCAATAAATTCCAGGTAATGTGTGTTATGTAATGTTTTTGTATAATGTAAAACCTCACGCCTTCATCTAAATCTAAACACCAAGGTCCCGATCCTCTGGCCGTTAGCGAGCTACGCTCCCCCGTGAGCGTGTTGGGATGATCGAAATGTAATCATTTGCTGGAAATTTTTGGCCCTCGCCCCAGCATGTAACAATGTTTACCTTGTGCAAATTTTCAAATATAAAAGATTTCCTATTGTCAACCAATAAAGCCTTGTACTTCGAAAAGCGTTTTTCTACTTCTGTTGATACAATAAAAGAATGTTTCAAATGGACAACATCATTTTAATTAACTCTAAATTACTAATAAAAAATTTTCACGCAACAAAATTATTGAAATGGAACACAATGTATGATACCCTTATTTTTTCTAACACTTACGTCACACAGTATTTTACCATTAGTTGAAAACAATTTCTCGCCACATTGAGACACAAATTGTGCACTTTAATTCGAATACTTTACTTCGCTTTAGGCATATCTTCTGAACTATACTATACACACTTCGACTTCAACAAGATTCAATAACTCTGTGATTTACTGTAAATATTCACCTAATTCCATGTTTGTGTAAAACCATTTAGTCAAAACGAGCTTAAATAAACTTTTAATAGTAATAATAATAATATTAATAATAATAATAAATAATAATAATAAATATTCAATAATGCAATGAATCAATTTTCTTCAGTCCGATGCCCAAATTATGTTGGGCACGTGCCTGTTTGTAGTGTAACAATAGGCAAATGAAATTTATTAAAAAATTCAGCTCCCCGCAATTGGAGGCTGCCGGATTGTGAATTCAAACGAAATTGGAGAGGATGGTAGATTTTAACATTCTCCTGGCAACAAAATGCGATATGTAATTCTGATTTTCAAATAATCGCTGAAGAAAGAAACCGCATGAAAAAAGTTCTTGATATAGCGAAAATATGAGAAATATACCATTTAATTACTCAAATATAAGGAGATAAAATTATAACTCAAATGGGATAGTATGCCAGGAGAAATGGTAGCGATACAAATGTTCAATAGGAAGGGAAGGAGAAAAATCAAAGAAATAGGAAACGAAAACACAAAGGATGAGAAGGATGCGGCACTATTTTTAACACTTAAATGATTTCAGTCCAATTATATAATATATATATATATATTCAATAATAGCCCGCCTTTAAGCAATATGTGTGTAACAATATATAAGGAATGTATATTACAGTCATTGTATATATTTATATTATTGTATCCATGTGTAATAATGTTATGTGAATATATTACGTAATTTTATAATGTAGGAGCTGTGAGAAATAGGTCAAATTTGCTAACAATGAGGTAACAATGAAGTAACCTTGAGGCAATAATGAGTTTGAGAGTTTAATAATGTTACTTGTGATTCTTGGAAGCAATAATGTAATTTTACTGACAGTTTATAAAATAGCCAATCAGAGACTTGAAATACAGAAATTTACAAATTTAGGCGGTAGAAATCTACTCAGTTGGTTGCAGACAGCGTTACTAACCAAACCCAAAACGCATCCTCAAGAAATTTAATACGTATTCGTATGAGACGAAAATATTTTACGTGTTAAAAAGTGCAAGTAATTAATTAAAGAATTCACAGTTCTCTATATTAGTGGTGTTATTTAAATCGTGTCAAGCATGAATAAAAGAAGTGAAGTAAAATTATAATCTGTTTAAGCCTACATTCTTGTCCCACCACAACCCTGATAAGACATCCATGTCTCTAACAATAATACTGACACAGCCGAGGCAAACATAAATATATAATATTTAAAGAAACAGTAAAAAATATTACAAAGTTAGTTTTTTTAAACTTGGGGCAAAGGCCACCTGAAAGTACATTTGGGGCGAAGACTACCGGAAACTGTTTACTATACGTGCGGTTGCAACTACTTCAAGCGTTCGGCTTTCCAACAGTTGAACTATAATACAACTTCTTGAATACACCTTCTTCAAATTGACGCCCAAAGCAAATAAGATAATAATAAAGACAAAAATACTTCTTCAAGGAATAGGTAGCACAAAAAATTGGGTACAGCTAGAAGGCTACGTGATATAGTGTTTAATGGGTACTCGAACCTAATTTGTACATTAGGATAAGTAAAATAATTTAAGTATTGGACATAACTTTATGAAGAATTGAAAATGTAACTAAGTAAATAAATTATAAATATGCTCCATCAAAATGAAATCGTCATATATTCATATGTATACTCATTGCTTCCTGCTTTCTGAATATATTTTCAGAGATGCACTCACTTAGAGATTAAATAACGATGACAAGTTTTTGTCTACCACACAAATAGGGCAGCTATGGTACACCTGCTACCAGGTAGGAGGGTTGGTATTCGGCAGCGATTAGTGTGCTGTCAGTTAATGTGTTAATCAGCCGCTAGACTGCAGTGTTTCTGCATTCAAATGAACATAGTAGGAGTATGACTGTACTGTTTAGTTTAGAAACAGAGAGCTGTGATGTGTTTAAGAAGACGCAAGTGTGCCTATTTATAAAGTTATCTTGTGAAAATGACGTCTAGGATAGTTCCATAATCAGGTGGGTAATATGACAGCTGTTGTAATTCAGCCTTATCTCAAAATGCAGCCTGCAGACCACTGTTCAATATTCTAAAATCAATCAGTAGGCTGTATATATCCTTAATGGAGACTATTAAGTCAAGATATAAAGAGAAATAGTCTTTCAGTCACCTAATTCTTTAGATTTACGCAGAACTTTAGCACCTTAACTCATTCAAAAGCACAGCCCTATCTTCATAAATTGCTACAACCAGCTATTAACTCAGAGCTGTGTTTTGTTCGGTAGAGCTAATAATGATGAAATAGCTATATTTTGCGTGTTCCACATTACTCATCCTTGTCAAAAATTTGGTTGCACCAAAGTTTCCGCGTGCTCTTAGTGGTAAATAAATCACTAGAATCGTGTGATAACCTCGCCCCATTGTACTGTTGCTGATAACACTGCCATATCGACCACAAAAAGGCACCAGAGGAAAAGGTTAGGAAGGTTTGTTCCTTACATTTGAATAGATATCTCATGTCTTCCAACACATTCCTACAGCATGATGAGTACATCCGCCCAGGCGTATCTTCAATTATTTATTACTTTTATTTAAAACAACTGCGTCACAAAGCTCCATACAACGAATAAGATTCATTACCTGCGAATAATTGTTACGCCTTAAATTTGCGTCAACGCCCTTCCATATTGTAAAATACACATTCAAATTGAAGGCCACAAAAGTGATTCTTTCCCACCGTTTTGCCTTGGCTATCAAAAACTGCGTGTGTGTGCATAATTAGTATAGTTTTTCTTCCTCTTCTTCTTACATTAATAGATCCTTTGTGAATTGGCTTGCTAATTTAAATTTTGTTAGGGTAACTCTATGATGAAATTTTTAAATTCCTTAGTAATTAACCAATTACTGTGAACTTTTAACCACATTAGCTTTAATTGTCTACACAGTTTATGTAGCTAGTGCAAATAATTTAGAAGTTCTTAATTATAATTTACGTAAATATTGTATTTGTATGAAACGTCCCACGCATTAGATTACTTATGTTTTAGAATAAAAGTTTTCGGAAATTATGCCAAGGCTCAAATAGACCTTTTTTGCATATTGTTTAACCCTAAACAAAACGCGCTTTTTCCTTTTTTCTGTTGTACAAGTTTCGCTTGTTCTATAATTTATGGATTAGTATACCATTCACATATTTGAAACGAATGCTTATGTGCCTAGCTTGAAAATGACGCTAATACTACTGCTGCCTACCATTGCATCCCGTGAAACGTTTCATGATATGAAAAATGAGAAAAAAAATTATGTTTCTTAGAAGGCCAGGTTTAAAGGTGCACGTGCCATTATTTTTTGTTTCTGATGTTGATATGCGGTCAACAATCTACTGTATAATAGTTGTAAATGGTCTATGCACTATATTTTTAGGAAATGGCAACAATAAAAATGGGAAATGTTGAAGCTTTTAAAGTAAATCTAACCAACATTTCCAGCTTGAGCTGAAAAAAAATTATGCATATAGCTAATATTTTTTTGCAATTTCAATGCTTCTTTAACTCTCTGGAGGTTGTGATGAATCTATAAAATTCAACATTTTAAGCATAATCTGAAAACTTTAACTTCTGGTGTACATAGCTGCGTAAATAGACGTATATCTGCTTGCATGGTATATCTGCAACAAACAACACAATTTCCATACAATATGCATTTACAAAAAATTCTGCTACTACCAAAACAACAATAGCACTTATATTGTTTTCATCACTACCCCCACTACTAATACTGTTGTACTTAGGACCAGTACCAATGTAATGCTTCAACAGTCACCACTGTTACTCAAATCTGTAATCTGAATCCAACATTACTACTAGAGTTGATATTACTATTATATTTACTAACCACAAATACTAGTATCACCACAGACATTGCTAATAATTGTTTCATTACTTATGTAAATACTGGTATTTGTGTAAAGAGTCCCACGTATAACAAAATACAAGTTTTGTAATTAAAATCTTCCTGACATTAGGTATCGTTATTACGAAGGCACTCAAATTGGTCCTTTTTTCTATTACTGGTACTCCTGACATAGTACTACAACTATAATACTGTTACTGCTATACTACTCTACTACTACCATACAACCACTGCTGTAGCACTATCACTACTGCAATATCCCAACACTACTAACACCACACAATACTATACTATCATACAAATACTATACCATCATACTGCTACTATCATACCAAAGCTATACTATCAGACGGCTACTAACATACCACTACTACTATACCGCTACTGTTACCACCATACCAATACCATACTATCATACCACCACTACCATACAGCTACTGCTACTTCCATACCACTGCTATACTACTACTGCCATGCCAATACAATACTATACTATCACACTGCCAATACAATACTATACTATCACACTGCTACAACCATATCACCACTACTACTATACAGCTCCTGCTATTACCATACTTATTATTTACCACAATGTTGCTATTACCATATGAATACTTTACTATCTCACTGTTACTACCATACCACCACCTACAACCATACAACCATTACTCTACCACAATACTGCTACTACCGTACCACCGCTACTAGCACACCGATACTTTACTATCTCACTGTTACTACCATACCACCACCTACAACCATACAACCATTACTCTACCACAATACTGCTTCTACCGTACCACTGCTACTAGCACACCAATACCTTACTATCTCACTGTTACTACCATACCACCACCTACTCCTACAACCATACCACCACTACTCTACTACAATACTGCTACTACCATACCACCGCTACTAGCACACCGATACTTTACTATCTCACTGTTACTACCATACCACCACCTACAACCATACCACCACTACTCTACCACAATACTGCTTCTACCGTACCACTGCTACTAGCACACCAATACTTTACTATCTCACTGTTACTACCATACCACCACCTACAACCATACCACCACTACTCTGCCACAATACTGCTTCTACCGTACCACTGCTACTAGCACACCAATACTTTACTATCTCACTGTTACTACCATACCACCACCTACTCCTACAACCATACCACCACTAATACTAGACAGCTACTGCTACTACCATACCCACACTCTACCACAATATTGCTACTACCATACCAATACTTTACTATCATACTGCTACTACCATACCACCATTACTACTATACAGCTACTGCAACCGTCATACCAACACTTTACTATCATAACGCTACCATATCAATAATATACTATCATACAGCTAATACCAAACCATTACTACTACTACTACTACTACTACTACTACTACTACTACTACTACTACTACTACTACTACTACTACTACTACTACTACTACTACTACTACAATACCACTACTACTACACAGCTACTGCTAATACCATACCAATACTATATCATCATACTGCTACTACCATACCAATGCTAACAATTCTGCTACTACAATAACAATACTACACTATCACACCGCTACTTCCATTCTACTGCTATATCACAATACTGCCACTACCATACCGATACTACACTATCATACTGATTCTAACATACCACTACTGATATTACCATACCACCGCTATACCACAGAACTGTTACTACCATACTAATACTATATCATCATTCTGCTACTACCATAACAATAATACAGTATCACACTGCTATTTCCATACTACTGCTATACCATAATACTGCTACTACCATACTAATACTATACTATCGTACTGCTACTATAATACAACTACCACTACCAATACTATCACATAGTACTGCTACTACCACACCACTGCTATACCACAAAACTGTTACTACGGTACAATACTACACCATCATACTGCTATTACCATAACACTGCTATACAACAATTGTGTTACTACCATAACAATACTACACTATCACACTGCTACTACCATAAAACTGCTATACCATAATGCTATTACTACCATACCAATAATATGCTACTATACTGCTACTACCATACCACCACCACTACTACTACTACTACTACTACTACTACTACTACTACTACTACTACTACTACTACTACTACTACTACTACTACTATAAGCTTCTGCTACTACCACACTATTAACACCACTAATTTGCAACCATATAGTTCTATATCTCCACTGTAATATACTGGTACTACCATACCACTACTGCTCTACTGCTAGTGCTACTACCATACCACTACTACTCTACTGCTACTGGTACTACCATACCACTAATATACTTCTGCTATCATACCAAAGCTATATACTGCTACTGGTACTACCATATCACTACTACTATACTGCTACTGCTACTTCCATACCACTATACTACTACTCCCATACCATTACTATATTTTTACTGCTACTACCATATCATTACTACTATACTGCTACTGCTACTACCATACCACTACTAGTATACTGCTACTGCTACTACCATACCACTACTACTATACTGCTACTGCTACTACCATACCACTACTAGTATACTGCTACTGCTACTACCATACCACTACTACTATACTGCTACTGCTACTACCATACCACTACTACTATACTGCTACTGCTACTAGCATACCACTACTAGTATACTGCTACTGCTACTACCATACCACTACTACTATACTGCTACTGCTACTACCATATCATTACTACTATACTGCTACTGCTACTACCACACCACTACTACTATACTGCTACTGCTACTACCATATCATTACTACTATACTGCTACTGCTACTACCATATCATTACTACTATACTGCTACTGCTACTACCACACCACTACTATACTGCTACTACCATATCATTACTACTATACTGCTACTGCTACTACCATACCACTACTACTATACTGCTACTGCTACTACCATATCGTTACTACTATACTGCTACTGCTACTGCTACTACCATATCGTTACTACTATACTGCTACTGCTACTACCATACCACTACTACTATACTGCTACTGCTACTACCATACCACTACTACTATACTGCTACTACCATGTCACTACTACTATACCGCTACTGCACTAACAGTTCCCTACTACCATGTTGCTACTGCTACTAATGTGCCGCTAATACTATACCACTGCTGCTATTGCTACTACTACTGCTCTCACCATTCTGCCACTAACAAACTATTGCTGTACTGCTACTACTATACTGCTTCTACAATACCATTACTATACTGCTACATCAGTTCTACTATACTGCAACTGCTGCTACCATATCACTACTACTATACTACAACTGCTACTACCATAACACTACTGCTATATTGCTACTACCATACTGCTACTTCCATACACAACTACTATACTGCTACTACCATGTCGCTACTACTATAACGCTACTGCACTAACAATTGCCTACTACCATATTGCTACTGCTACTACCATACCACTACTACTATGCTGCTACTACCATACCACTACTACTATGTTGCTAATACTATACCACTGCTGCTTCCTCAAACTACTACTACTACTAAATTACTACTACTACTACTGCTACTACTACTGCTCTCACCATTCTGCCACAACCAAACTACTGCTGTACTACAACTATATCACTACTACTATACTGCTACTACTATACCACTACTACTATACTGCTACTGCTACTACTGTACCACTACTACTATACCACTATTACTATACTGCTACTACCATACCACTACTACTATACTGCTACTACTATACCGCTACTGCACTAACAATTCCCTTCTACCATATTCCTACTGCTACTACCATACCACTACTACTATGCTGCTAATACTATACCAATGCTGCTTCTACTACTACTACTACTACTACTACTACTACTACTACTACTACTGCTATTGCTACTACTACTGCTCTCACCATTCTGCCACAACCAAACTACCACTATACTACTACTATCATACCGTGGGTACTATACTCCTAGCGCTACTACTACACCACTAATACTATACTACTACTGTACTGCTGCTGCCACTGCTACTACGAATGCTACTATTACTTCTGTAATCTACCATAACATTACTGCTACTGCTATCATACCGCTGCTAGTACCACCATACCACTACTGCTTCAGTAGGATAGATAGAACAGACCTGGCGCACTTTTTTGCGTTTATATAGGAAAAGATAGGGAAAACGAGGGGAGATGCTAGGCTAGGAGAGCGTTCAAGGAGGAAAAATGCGTTTATAGTGGGGAGATAGGGAATACGAGGAGAGTTGTCAGGTTAGACAGGGGTTGAAAGGCAGAATGTACGTTCTATACTGGATAGATAGGAATTACAAGGATAGATGTGCGCTAGACAGGGTTTGAAAGGTCGGAATATATGCTTTATGTGGGAAAGGATAGGAAAAACGAGGAGAGATGCTAGGTTAGACAGAGGTTGATGTAGGAGGAATGTGCTTTATATGAGAGTGGCAGGGAATACGAGGAGAAGTGCTAGGCTAGCCAGAGGTCGAGTAGAGTATGCGATTATATACGAAAGATACGGAGTAGATGATAAGGCTAGACAGACACTGAAGGAGGGGGAATATGATCGGGGAATATGATCTTACATACAGGAGGGATAGGGAATACGAGGAGAGGTGCTAGACTAGACAGGACTTGAAGGATAGAATATGGCTTGCAATATGGGAGAGATATCTAACCGAAGAGAGGTATTAGGCTAGGAGGGTTTGAATGCTAGAATAGGCGTTTATATGGAGAGACGGGGATAACGGAGAGAGATGCTGTGCTAGGAGAGTTGCATGAGAAGGAAATGTATTTATATGGGTGAGATAGGGAATACGACGAGAGATACCAGGTTAGACAGGGATGGAAGGATGGAATATGAGTTTATACGGCTGAAATAGGGAATATAAGGAGAGATGCCAGGTAAGAGAGATATTAAAAGACGGATATGGGTTTATACGGGACTAGGAGGGTTTTGAGGACTAGAAAATTCGTTTATACGAGAAATAGATATGGAATACAGGGAGAAATGCTAGGGTAGACAGGGGCTGAAGGTATGTAGGGTGTTTTCCAGAAGGGAGGAATAACAATTTCAGAGGTATTTAGAGCACAATATAACTATTTTAGACGGTACTTAGATGCTTTTTTCGGGTGCATGTTAAGCTTACTTTACAGGTATTTTGATGGTGTTTTAATGCAGTGGAACAGGCATTGCACATCATATTACTGGCTTTAAAACATTTTTAGACATAGAAACAGATACGTGTTTTAGAGTATTGGTGTAAGCATTTCGAAGGTATTTTAGTCAATGTACTAGGAATTGTGGGGCATTTTAGCAATCATTTAGGAACCTTTTATTACAGTACATATATTTTTGATTATTTTAGAGCATTTCAGATATGGGCATAGGCTTTCAAGACATTCTGGTGCACTGCAGGGGAATTTCAGGCGTTTCAAAGCATTTTGGGAACTGTACCAGGTAGTTTCAGGGAATTGAGACAGGTTTTCAAGATTTTTCGGAATATTTCGAGGTGTTTTATGTTGCTTTTAAGGTATTTTAACGATTTTTAAGACGTTTTCAAGGCCCGTGCTAGGTGTGTTTGAAGGTATTTTAGGTTAATGCTGTGGCATAGGCACAGGCCATTAGGGTGTCCTGAAAGGCTTTTTGAAAGTGTAGTGGCTATTTTTATACCATTTGAGTGTCGTGAAGGGCTTTTAGAAAGTATAGCGGCTATCGGCTATTTTTATGCTATTGGCACATGCTTTTAAAGTATGCTGATTGTTTTTAGAATGTCTGAGGTTTTTAGATTATCCAGAGTCATTTTATGCACTTTTAAAGTATTATGACACTTCCAAGGGTATTTTTTTCGAAGTTTTCATATGTGTACTTGAGACTCTTTAAAGGTATGTCAGCTTATGGAATCAAATATGAGTACAGGCTTTTAGGACATCTGGTATGCTGGAATGATAATTTCAGTGTTTCATTAGCATTCTGGAGATTGGAGCAGGCCTTTTCAGAGTATTATACAGGTTTTTAAGATTTTTCGTAATATTTCGAGGTGTTTTATGTTGCCTTTAAGGTATTTTAACACCTATACAGGTATTTTTAGGGTACTGGTAGGAGTATTTATGGCTCTTTGAACGTATTGTAGGCTATGGATGCGGCGTGAACTCAGGCTTTTAGAGTATTCTGAATGGCTCTTTAGAAACTAACGGCTATTTTTTGGGTATTGGGACATGGTTTTAGAGTATGCTGATGGTGTTTAGAATGATTGAGGTTTTTGTTTAACACTTCAAAGGTATTTTATGCTATTGCTTCAAAGCATTTTAACACTTTTCCAGACATTTTCAAAGCTTGTTCCAGGAGTATTTGAGCCGCTCTAAAGGTACTTTAGCAACGAATTAGGTACTGTCGCAAGCTTTTAAGACATTTTGTGAAATTTTATGAGTAAATCAGGTATTAACACATGTATTTGTTCTGGTTTCAGGACTTGATGTATTTCTTCACATAGTTTTAATACCTCATGAATATTTATTATGCAGTGTTGGAACGCTTTTATATACTTTTAAAACCTTTTTTCTGTTTCTAAATTTTGCAAACTTCTTATGTTGAGAAGATAGTTTTAGTGCATGTAGAAGTATTCTAAACTAACCTCACACCGATCATCCTAACCTATCCCTACCCTACCTGGTCTGAATCATCTTATCATTGTCTATATTCCATCCTGTAATCCTCTAACGTAACCATACCTGACAATCATGACGATCTATTTCTAAGACAATCTATGCTAACCCATTCTTCAAACTCGAACAATCATGCAAGCCTAACTTTACTTATCCCAGACTATCCTAACAATATATATTCTGTACATTAATAATCTAACATAATCTGATACCATTCCTTATAACCTGATCTACAATCCAGTCCTAAGCTAGCATTGAATATCCTAACCTAGCCTAAGATAGTATAAACAGACTTCACGTCCAGCCTGCTATCAACTAACCTAGCTTGATTACGTGCATGTTAACCTATCTCAATCTTAACCAACAGTCCCTCATCATCTATTCAAACGGTCATAACTTAAAGCTATAAGTTAACTCATCCTCTAATTATCTATGACACGATGTCATATCCTCACCCAGCCTAACCTCAGCTGCCTTTACACAAGCTATGCTGTCTTGACTTTAAAGTGCCTAGCGTAACCTAGAAGAAGAACCCTCTTATAGCCTCATGTTCTCTTAAATCAAGAACTTCGAATGCTTTAAAGGAATTCGATACCTTCTGTAACCATATTTCTCATGTTCACGTCAAATTTCCATACCTATCATTATCAGATAGTTTAAGGCCATTGAAACCGCTTTGTGCACTGATAAAGGCCTTTTTTATACTCGTAGCAATTCATTGTGTTTTACAGTATTCATGTGGGCCCTTCTATACGAAAAAAGGAAACTGTATAAGCATTAAAGAATGACTATCACAAATCTTATCACCACAATCATTTCCAAAAGCCACCAAACACTTTAACCATTACCCTATCACAAACACCATTACTTCCAATTACACCATAAACCTGTACTACTATTACCGTCACGTGCCTCCATTAACACCATAACTCTACAGTGTGACTATCACATATGTCCATTAACTCCATTATACTCTAATCCCTCAATCCGCACCATCGCCGCCACAACCATCACAACTATAGTCATTCCTGTTTACCCATAACTCTGCACTGTTACCACAGCCATCATCTCAAAAGCCAGCAATCCTCTAACCATATTCGTATCACAAACACCATTACTTACAATTACACCATGACCTTATACTACCACCGCCGCCACATGACTCTATTAACATCATAAATCTATACTGTGAGCATTCTCCTATGGGCCTCGACGTCACTCCAGTATACTTCGAGTGAGTTGTACACAGAATGGAAACTTTATTAGCTCATACCAGTAGTTAAACATTTTGTTTATTCACTAGCTAAGTTTTGTTGAGATAACATTGTTTTTCCGCATAAAACTCAGAGTAATGCGTTTAGAAATATTTTTAAGGTTATACGTTATCTATACATGTCACCTGGGGGAGCAAAACGCTATGCCGAGGCAACGAACACAATGCAACTAGTTGTTGCGTTGGACGCCTTTCCTACCTTGGCTAGTAGTTCTGATCCTAGCAATCGGGTTCTACCAGCTGCTAGAGCTGCATCACTCTTTATCTGCGCTTGCTGACTCTTCGCCACTCCACCACCCATGAATTATTATATTGGTCAAGCATGGTAATGTAATACACTACTGTGTATTTCAAATGGGATGATGTTTGTCCTTGAGCGCGGCCAGAGCGGCAACCAATCGGAGTTCCGCTGTGTTGTCATATTGCATTCGCCGTAAGCTAAGCGTGACGCGTGCTAAGCGAATGTGTTTCTAATACATATAATTTGCGCTAAGACAAAAATTCAAATTTTGCAAAAAGTAACCCACTAGAAGGTAGGGAGTAATTTTCGTAACACAACCGTAAAAACCACATATTTTTAGCTCAAATAGTTTTCATAATACAAACAAATAAACATTCCCATATGTTATAATATAACCACGTAAGCACTGTAATGGCCACATTATTTGTATGTATGCATTATTGTATACATTATGTATATATATTATTGTAATTATACAGAACTACTGACTTGATGGTGATAAAGAATTATGTTGTAAAACCAAGGCGTTTGTTAAAGCTGAGAGAGAGCAAATAGCCCACCCAGCTCACTTGTGTTACTTGTAGAATCTGCAGAATGTGAGCCGTCACATGTTTATGATTGTGTGTTGTTTTTAAATCTGGGTTGGAGTTTATTTACCCTACACAGTTAATATCAGTATTCAGTTGTTGTTCAGAGAGCAAGCAGCAAGAGTAAAATAGTGCAATGACTTATTGTGGAGAATTTAGTGGCGAGTCAAAGAGGCAGGTATTGCGAAGTCAGGCTCGAAGTATTATATTTAGGGTCTACTCGTTTTTTAAAAAAATGTAACAATGAGGAACACAGAAATCAACTTGATTTCAAATATCCTCAACAGCTTACTGCTAAAGCGTGTGGTGTCGGTAAAGCAAGTGTGTCTCGCATTTGCGGAGAGGCAAGAAAATCTGTTCCCAGTGGTGCTCCAGTGTTTGTATCGCCCAGAAAGCACATTGGACCTCCGAAGAGGATTACAAATTTAACTGACTTTGACAAGGACGTTGTACGCAGAACTGTGTTCGAGTTTTATGACCAAGGTGAATTCCCAACAATACAGAAAATAACTTGTGCCCTTAGAACTAAAATATCATACACTGGTTCAAATTCATCTACTTATAGAATTTTGAGAGGATTAGGGTTCAGGTACAGAAAGACAAATGATGGGCGACAATTTTTAATGGAGAGGAGTGACATTGTTGCGGCAAGAATAAAATTCTTACGAAAAATGCACGAAATTCGAAATTCTTGCGATACGAGACCTATATTTTACTTAGATGAGACATGGATAAATAAAAACCACACTCAAAATTCAATCTGGCAAGATTCCTCAAAAAAGGGTGGCCTGAAGGTACCTGTTGGAAAAGGCAGTCGACTTATCATTTGTCATGTAGGGTCCGCTAAGACAGGATTTGTACCTGAAAGCAAATGGATTTTTCTGTCCAAAACCACCTCAGATTATCACGAAGAGATGACAGCTGAACGTTTAAAGAATGGTTTTTGAACAGATTCCTAAATTATTTAGAAGATGGAAGCATAATTATAATGGATAATGCACCATATCATTCGGTTATTGAAAACAAAGTACCGAATACTGCCAGTAGAAAGAACCAAATTGTTGAATGGTTGCAAAAAAAGGGGGTTGAATTTTCCGCAACAGAAACTAAAAATGAGTTACTGCAACGAGTACTTCCATTTAAAAACCAGGGAAAAGTGTATCAGCTGGATCAACTTGCAATGGAAATGGGACACGAGGTAATCCGCCTCCCCCCTTATCACTGCCAGTATAATCCAATTGAGTTAGTATGGGGTCAAATAAAATGAGGGGTTGCAAACAGAAATAACACTTTTAAACTGACTGACGTTGAACGTCTTATTCACGAAGAAATTGACAAGGTAACTCAACAAGACTGGGAAGCCTGCGTGAGACATGCAGAAAAGCTACAAGACGACGAATTTTGGAAAGAAATAGGCCTTGACGATATTTTGGAACCTATCATCATAAATTTGCAAGACTCAGACGATGAAGACAGTATCAGTGACGAATTGCCTCTTCACGTAACTGATGACAGTGATACGGATGAGCCACTGGCAGTTCCATTGGATTAAAAGCACAGGTAATTCATAACCTATAATTATATAACACTTAAAAAACACGTACGTAGCATGCGAGTATATTCCCAATTATGAATTTAAACACCAGGAGAATTATAAAAGTTTAGATAATTCAGTTTGGGTTGCTTTACGTCGACCATTCTAGTGACAGGCAGATGTGAGAGTGAGAGGGAAATATGAAAAGAGTGGGGGTAAGGAGGTGGCAACGCTGTGCACGCAAATGCATCTCATTCGCTGTAGCTCAGAACTCTTCCCATTTGAAACTAATAGTAGTGTATTATAGTGTAATACTTAGTGTAAAACAAAACATTTAAATTGGTTTTAATACCACTATGTTAATCCGTCTATTTTGGAAATGTGTCTGTATATTTCATTTACCTACTCACCTAAATTACTGGCTATAACAGCATTTTGTAGGCTATATATAACCTCGAAGGCTTATGCACACTTTTTTGTATAGAAGGTTGAATTGTTTTCCGAATGTACCACGTTGCAGACAATTCACTTTAATGGAATGAGCTATCATGGCACGTTGCCGTAGTAGCTCAGTGGTTATAGCAACCGGACGGAGACCGGGAGATCCGTGGTTCAAATCCCGGCTATGGCATTGAATTTTTCAGTCATCTGATTCTACCTTTCCAACCTTATCCAACACACGGTTTGTGTGGAAAACAATTAATTCAATTAATTGACCTGATAGTGGTTGAAACTATGAAGTCCGGGACTTAAAGTACTTAAAACATTGGGGTATATCAACTCAATACAATTTGAGACCCCCTTGTGGTTTACCGGGAAAAATGCGAATCATTTGGAGAATTTAATATCATACCGGCATGTTGCCATGGTAGCTCTGTGGTTATAGCAACCGGACGGGGACCGGGAGATCCGTGGTTCAAATCCCGGCTATGGCTGTGTTTCGGTGTTGCCTGGTCATATTCCACGCCATTTTTAAATTAAAATGGTTAAAGCATTTTTCAGGAATTCGAAACAAATTGTATTGGATAGAGATAATACCGCAGTATTTAGGGAAGAAAAAGGTCTGTCTGTGTGACTTTGAACAGCTTAACTAAAAAACGAGTGGTCGGTTAAACACCAGACTTGGTATTTAGGTTCAATATCTTTCAAAGATGCGACACAAAGATTTTCAAGTAAATCCTCAACACCAGGCTACCCCTTACATGGAACATTTTTCGAAAATTTTGATTTTCTCAGAAATGACTAACGATTTTGTTTCATATATCATATATTTAAGATATTTTTCTTACAAATAAAATATATACCTTGAATTTTATGTTAATGTCCCCAAAAGTTCTCTTCTTTCTGAATGGCTTTTGCATTCTGATAAACCGTAAGCTATAGATAACATTTTTTTACACAAAAATGTAGATCTCGTTAAAACACACAATTTATGTCACATACATTGTATTTGTGGAGTGTACCATTTCCGAGATATTCCTTGTTATTTGCTTGAATTTTTCAATACTTTTTCTCAAATGGGAATTCGTTATTCATTTTTTTTTGTCCTGGACATACAAAGAGAATGGAATACGCCACATAGCAACCAGCTCTTATAATATTAGACTACCGCTTAAAGCCTACCATATTTCCCTTGCACCTACATAAACATTAGCAATAAGATTAGCATCTCGATATCCCAATTAATGAGTACATATATGGAGCATAAACGGTTGTAAAATAGTTTGTACAAGAGTAGAGCAAGTAAGTGTGTATTTTTACTATTTTGAAAAATTGCTACACCTATGCGGTTATTTTTAACTATCGTTTTATAATTCAACAGTTTTATATGTAAATAAATTATAAAGATGAAGTTTTAATTACCTTATAAGTTTGGCAGAAAATAAATTTTGAATGTTATTGAATTGAGCCTTATGTTTAGTAACACCACAGCTAAGAAAGTTACATCATGTTGTTTATAAGCGGTTATACAACGTTTAATTCACTTATACCGAAAAGTACATCATGTGGAACAATTTGAAAATAGGAATGTGTTGACGAAGTAAACCCCAAGAAAAGAGAGCTTAAAAATTATTACACTGAAATAACATTGTTCCAATGCTGTTTAAAAAACATTTAGTGCATATACAGGCCCTTGTGTTTTTCTACCCTTGCAGCTAATTTAGTATTTGGAAATTCTTGAGGTCTCTCTTGAAAATTTGTTCACTTTAATGTAGGTAAAAATTACATTTTACTTCAGTTACTTACTGCTGTAAACTACACTTATAGACAAACATTTAAATTGCTATATGCAGGACTTTACTAGGTCGTACAGTACTGAAAGCCACATAGAATTCAAATGATTTGTAGTGTTTAATGGCACTAAAATGATATTTATAAATTTGGCAATTTTTGGATGTGTATCCTTAAAAAGTTGCTCAAGCCGTATTATTAAGAACCTCCCTCACTCAAAGAGTGAGTTTGAGTTTAGGGACCGTTTATCACTGCACGAGATTGACTGTTAAAGATAGTCAGCAATATTGACAAGCAAGGCAAAGAAATGGGCGGATTCGAACACGCAACCCCACGATTATCGAGTTTATACTTCAAAGTGCATTAGCTATCACGTTTCGGCAATCTTAAAGACCCATAAATACACACCCAAGAAATCTATATGAAAATGGTCCTTTGGAAGGCATGTATCACAACTAAACCATGTTTGGATTTTATACTCCATTTGAGTTGTGTAATTTAATGATGAGAGCGTCAAGGCAAATGCATTCACACTTTATTGCTGCACGTCTTAGGTAATACGATTCTATTGCAGTTAAAGTTGATCGTAACATATCTCAGTGGGTAAATATAAACACAGGCGTAAGAGCAAGGTTGTGAAATTTCTCCGTTACTCCTCATTATCTATATTAACCATAGATTAAAAATCTGATGCGACACTTTCACATCTCTCTACCCCCTATCGTTATTAGAGGGTAGACAAATTATTCTTACTCAGGCTTATTTTTCTATCCATTTCATTTTAATCAAAATAAAGCTCTGCAGAAATAGCTACATTACACATTTCGTTATAGATACAAAGGGAACAGCGATAGTCAAGGTTTAAGAACTGGATGCTATATGCTAAAATTCCACACGTTTCCATGACATCGTGAGAAACAACTGAATTCTGAAAGAAATATGTTTTGAAACTTTAATAACGATACCTCAGAAACGGCGTATGCCACAAAAAACATATTTTAAATGAATTCATGAGTATTAATTCATGTATAAATGTGTTTTAAGAAGGCCTAGTCTGTTTTTGTAGTACGGTTTCGTTTATCGTTTACCAGTTATACAAGGCTATATAAAATTCCGTCCAAATGATAAGGATTTCATAGACTATTCCGCGAAAAATTAAAGATACGGATTTTGTTTGTCATATAAATGTCGTTCATTTATAGTATATTAATCAAAATAGTTAAGAGCCATTTTGTTGAAAATCTTCTGTCACATCTTTGGAAGATATTGAATCTAAATATGAAGTTCGGTACTTATCATTTTATATAAAGGATATTGCAAGTATCATTCTGTTTGCTGATGACACGAGTGTTCTGGTGACCAGTAAAAACTTGAATAAGTGTGTAACTAAATTGAATTATGTTTTGAAATTCACACCGGTTTAAAGTGAACAAATTATCTGTAAATCTAGACAAAACAAAAGTTGTTAAATTTATAACCCATCGATCATCACACACTCCAATAGAAATTGGGATTAATGACATGTTACTAGAACATTAAATTTCTGGCCTCCAAGAAGACAAATATTTAGATTGGAAAGTTTACATTACGTATATCTTACCCAAACTCTGTTCTGCCTGTTATGCTTTCCGAGCACTGGTAAATGTCAGTTCTATAGATACACGTAAATTAGTATATTCATGGAATATGGAATATTATTTTGGGGAAACTCGATACAAGGTAGACGAATATTCCTCATGCAAAAGAAGGTTATAAGAATCATTTCCAGCCCCCATAGCAGACACTCTTGCAAACATCCTTTTAGAAGACTGAAGATATGAATCCTACCTTGCATGTACATACTTTCAATCTTCAAATTCTTTGTATGCAATCGAACCACATTTATAAAAAATCTGATGTGTTACACTCACATGACTTTCTCTACTCTTGTACAAACTATTTTTACAAACGCTTGTTCTCCATATGCTTCATGTTAATCGAGATATGGAGATGTCAATCTTATTGGTAATGTTCATGTAGATGCAAGGGGAATATGGTAGGTTTTAAGCGATAGTCAAATATTTTAACGCTGGTTGCTATGTGGCGCATTTCATTCTCTTTGCATGTCCAGGACAAAAAAAAAATCTGATGTGTTGCACTCACATGACTTTCTCTACTCTTGTAAAAACTATTTATACAAACGCTTATTCTCCATATGCTTCATGTTAATCGAGATATCGAGATGTCAATCTTATTGGTAATGTTCATGTAGATGCAAGGGGAATATGCTTTTAAGCGATAGTCAAATATTTTAACGCTGGTTGCTATGTGGCGCATTCCATTCTTTTTGCATGTCCAGGACATAAAAATATCTGGTTGGACCAGGTGTTTATTTGATTATGATAGCAGTGGATGCTCTTCCATGTTGTGGAAAGGGTCTAAACTCCAATTGATGTTTTTATTTTTCGATTGAACCACTTCCACAGTTTGAAAATTGTCACTTCTATCATCATTGTCTGTAGGACGAATGCTATCTTCACTAGTATGGTTTCCTTCTTCTGAAACGTTTTCCGAACTATCAAACATATTTCCTGCAGCTTCCAGTTCACATTCGGTATGCCATGATAAAAGTATTTCACCACTCACTATGATAAGTAAAATTACATCCTCCTTCAACAGTCAATCAGACGTAACTGATTTGTATTCTCCTGCGTTTAGTTTATCAACAATGTATTGCTCATTGTTGAAAAAGCAAGCGGCTGCTACATTGTTGTGTGCATTGACATACATATGAGTTTAGATACAGTGGGACGTAAAACTTAAGGAAAAACGCCTATTCTCCATATGCTTCATGTTAATCGAGATATCGAGATGTCAATCTTATTGCTAATTTTCTTGTAGATGCAAGGGGAATATGGTAGGTTTTAAGCGATAGTCAAATATTTTAACGCTGGTTGCTATGTGGCGCATTCCATTCTCTTTGCATGTGCAGGACATAAAAAAATAAAAATGAATAACGCATTTGAGAAAAAGTATAAGTATTGGAAAATTTAAGGGAATAACAAGCAATATCTCGAAAATGGTTCACTCTACAAAAGAAATGTATGACATAAATTGTGTATTTTAACGCGATCTACATTTTTTGTGTGGTAAAATTTTGTTTATCTCTTATGGTTTACCAGTTATGCAAAAGTCGTTCACAATGAAGAATACTTTTGGAGACATTCCCAGAAAATTCGAGATATACATTTCATTTCTCATGACAATATCTTAAACATATGATATTTTAATAAAAATCGTTGGAGCCATTTTTGAGAAAATTAAAATTTTCGAAAAATTTTCCATGTAAAGGTTAGTCTGGGGTGGGGGGATTTTCTTGAAAACCTTCGTGTCGCATCTCTGGAAGATACTGAACCTAAATAACAAGTTTGGTGTTTATCCGACTGTTCGTTTTTGAGTTATGCTGTTCACAGACACACACACACACACACACACACAGACACACACACGGACATGTTTCCAAAAATGCTTTTTTTGGATTCAGGGGGTCTCAAAACATGTATTTCCGCTCAAATCTCGGTATCGAGATTGTCCTACTTACTATACGTAGTAGAGAAAGTAAAAAATCTGATGTGTTACACTCACATGACTTTCTCTACTCTTGTACAATCCAATTTTACAAACGCCTATTCTCCATATGCTTCATGTTAATCGAGATGTCAATCTTATTGGTAATTTTCTTGCAAGGGAAATATGGTAGCTTTTAAGCGATAGTCAAATATTTTAACGCTGGTTGCTATGTGGCGCATTCCATTCTCTTTGCATGTACAGGACATAAAAAAAATCTGATGTGTTACACTCACATGACTTTCTCTACTCTTGTACAAACTACTTTTACAAACGCTTATTCTCCATATGCTTCATGTTAATCGAGATATCGAGATGTCAATCTTATTTGTAATTTTCTTGTAGATGCAAAGGGAATATGGTAGCTTTTAAGCGATAGACAAATATTTTATCGCTGGTTGCTATGTGGCGCATTCCATTCTCTTTGCATGTCCAGGACATAAAAAAATGAATAACGAATTTGAGAAAAAGTATAAGTATTGGAAAATTTAAGGAAATAACAAGCAATATCTCGAAAACGGTTCACTCAACCACAAAAATGTATATGACATAAGTTGTGTATTTTAACGCGATCTACATTTTTTGTGTTGTAAAATTTTGTCTATCTCTTATGGTTTACCAGTTATGCAAAAGTCGTTCATTATGAAGAATACTTTTGGAGACATTCCCAGAGATTTCGAGATATACATTTCATTTCTCATGACATTATCTTAAAAATATGATATTTTCATCAAAATCGTTAGAGCCATTTTTGAGAAAATTAAAATTTTCGAAAAATGTTCCATGTAAAGGGTAGTCTGGGGTGGGGGGATTTTCTTGAAAATCTTCGTGTCGCATCTCTGGAAGATACTGAACGCAAATACTAAGTTTGGTGTTTATCCGACTGTTAGTTTTTGAGTTATGCTGTTCACAGCCACACACACACACACACACACACACACACACACACAGACACACACACACACACACACACACACACACAGACACACACACACACACGGACATGTTTCCAAAAATGCTTTTTTTGGATTCAGGAGGTCTCAAAACATGTATTTCCGGTGAAATCTCGGTATCGAATTTTTGGGTGGAATGCAATACTTCCCCTACTTACTATACGTAGTAGAGAAAGTAAAAATGAATAACGCATTTGAGAAAAATCTGATGTGTTACACTCACATGACTTTCTCTATTCTTGCACAAACTATTTATACAAACGCTTATTCTCCATCTACTTCATGTTAATCGAAATAAACATTTGTAGAGTCTATCTTATTGCTAATTTTCTTGTAGATGTAAGGGGAATATATATATATATACAGTAGCCTTTAAGCATATACATATCTCCTAATAGCTGGTTGCTAGGTGCAGCACCATTCCCTTTGCCACAGATTAATACTCTTTGCATATCCAAGACAAAAAAATCTGATGTGTTACACTCACATGACTTTCTCTACTCTTGTACAATCTAATTTTACAAACGCCTATTCTCCATATGCTTCATGTTAATCGAGATATCGAGATGTCAATCTTATTGGTAATTTTCTTGTAGATGTAAGGGGAATATGGTAGCTTTTAAGCGATAGTCAAATATTTTAACGCTGGTTGCTATGTGGCGCATTTCATTCTCTTTGCATGTCCAGGACATAAAAAAATCTGATGTGTTACACTCACATGACTTTCTCTACTCTTGTACAATCTAATTTTACAAACGCCTATTCTCCATATGCTTCAAGTTAATCGAGATATCGAGATGTCAATCTTATTGGTAATTTTCTTGTAGATGCAAGGGAAATATCGTAGCTTTTAAGCGATAGTCAAATATTTTAACGCTGGTTGCTATGTGGCGCATTCCATTCTCTTTGCATGTCCAGGACATAAAAAATGAATAACGAATTTGAGAAAAAGTATAAGTATTGGAAAATTTAAGGAAATAACAAGCAATATCTCGAAAACGGTTCGCTCAACAAAAGAAATGTATATGACATAAGTTGTGTATTTTAACGCGATCTACATTTTTTGTGTAGTAAAATTTTGTCTATCTCTTATGGTTTACCAGTTATGCAAAAGTCGTTCACAATGAAGAATACTTTTGGAGACATTCCCAGAAAATTAGAGATATACATTTCATTTCTCATGACATTATCTTAAACATATGATATTTTCATCAAAATCGTTAGAGCCATTTTTGAGAAAATTAAAATTTTCGAAAAATCTTCCATGTAAAGGGTAGTCTGGGGTGGGGGGATTTTCTTGAAAATCTTCGTGTCGCATCTCTGGAAGATACTGAACCTAAATACCAAGTTTGGTGCTTATCCGACTGTTCGTTTTTGAGTTATGCTGTTCACAGACACACACACACACAGACACACACACAGACACACACACGGACATGTTTCCAAAAATGCTTTTTTTGGATTCAGGAGGTCTCAAAACATGTATTTCCGGTGAAATCTCGGTATCGAATTTTTGGGTGGAATGCAATACTTCCCCTACTTACTATACGTAGTAGAGAAAGTAAAAAATGAATAACGAATTTGAGAAAAAGTATAAGTATTGAAAAATTTAAGAAAATCACAAGCAATATCTCGAAAACGGTTCACTCAACAAAAAAAATGTATATGACATAAGTTGTGTATTTTAACGTGATCTACATTATTTGTGAAGTAAAATTCTGTCTATCTCTTACGGTTTACCAGTTATGCAAAAGTCGTTCACAATAAAGAATACTTTTGGAGACATTCCCAGAAAATTCGATATATACATTTCATTTCTCATGACAGTATCTTAAACATATGATATTTTCATCAAAATCGTTAGAGCCATTTTTGAGAAAATTAAAATTTTCGAAAAATGTTCCATGTAAAGGGTAGTCTGGGGTGGGGGGATTTTCTTGAGAACCTTCGTGTCGCATCTCTGGAAGATACTGAACCTAAATACCAAGTTTGGTGTTTATCCGACTGTTCGTTTTTGAGTTATGCTGTTCACAGACACACAGACACACACACAGACACACACACACACACACAGACACACACACGGACATGTTTCCAAAAATGATTTTTTTGGATTCAGTGGGTTTCAAAACATGTATTTCCAGTGAAATCTCGGTATCGAATTTTTGGGTGGAATGCAATACTTCCCCTACTTACTATACGTAGTAGAGAAAGTAAAAAGTATAAGTATTGGAAAATTTAAGGAAATTAGCAATATCTCGAAAACGGTTCACTCAACAAAAGAAATGTATATGACATAAGTTGTGTATTTTAACGCGATCTACATTTTTTGTGTAGTAAAATTTTGTCTATCTCTTATGGTTTACCAGTTATGCAAAAGTCGTTCACAATGAAGAATACTTTTGGAGACATTCCCAGAAAATTCGAGATATACATTTCATTTCTCATGTCATTATCTTAAACATATGATATTTTCATCAAAATCGTTAGAGCCATTTTTGAGAAAATTAAAATTTTCGAAAAATCTTCCATGTAAAGGGTAGTCTGGGGTGAGGGGATTTTCTTGAAAACCTTCGTGTCGCATCCCTGGAAGATACTGAACCTAAATACCAAGTTTGGTGCTTATCCGACTGTTCGTTTTTGAGTTATGCTGTTCACAGACACTCACACACACACACACACACACACACGGACATGTTTCCAAAAATGCTTTTTTTGGATTCAGGAGGTCTCAAAACATGTATTTCCGGCGAAATCTCGGTATCGAATTTTTGGGTGGAATGCAATACTTCCCCTACTTACTATACGTAGTAGAGAAAGTAAAAATATGGAAATCTATGAGATAAACACTAGACAAAAGGATAACATACATCATCCCAGTGCAAATCTTTATTGTTTCCAGAAAGGTGTATATTATGAGACCATAAGAATATTTAATGCTCTCCCTAATAATCTTAAGGGAAAAGTTGACAACTTCAATGTCTTTAAAACTGTTGTTAAGGAGTACCTATGCTCAAAAGTATATTATTCTGTACAAGATATCTGCATGACAAATTTCCGGATGATAACACATAAGTAGTAATAGTCCCGGATGAGCCAATTGTTTTAACGATAATCCTGCCGCTAGGGGCGCTAGTGTCGCTAGTGTCGCTGCGTGCGACGGCGGCGGCGGTAAGTTTGAAAAGCGCCCTGAGCGGTAGGATTATCGTTAAATCGGTTGGCTCATCCGGGACGAGTTGAAAGAATTGAGGAAGTGACGTGGAGTGTTTTGATTGGTTCGTTAATTTGGGGTGGGAGATGGAGGAAGGGAGATGGAGGAGTATGGAGGTCGCGTGATGGAGAGGAGCTGGGTGGCGAGGTGTTGTCTGTGCGGAGGTCGGTACTGAAAGAGGGGTAAAGATGGGGGGCGAGGGATAAAAAGTGTAACAGAAAGTGACGTGTGAAGTTGTGATTGGTGGGAATAAGAAGTGATTTTATTGGTGGAAAGGAGCAAATGAGAGTTGTTGATTGGTAAGAATAAGAGGGATTATGATTGGTGGAAAGAAAAAGGTGTGGGAGTGGGGTATGTTGGAGGTGATGGGAAAGGTGAGTTTTGCTAGCAGCAAGATTTGCAAAAGCCTGTCTTGAACTGATCAGCAATTTTTGAACGTCGGATGGTAGTTTTCTTGAGTGGATAGAGAGATGGGGGCGATATGAGATGCGGTGGCGAAAATGGGAACTAGACAAGGTTGTTGAGACAAGAGGTTTAAGGACGAGGAAATTTGGAGGTTAGTGGTGAACACGGCGGTCGCAAGAGGTGGGGGTAAGGAGACGCAGTGGTGAGAATGGGAACTAAAAGAAGATGGGGGTAGCAAGAGTTTTAGAAGAGTAGATTTTGAGGTTAAAATAGTGGGAACTAAAAATGGCGGAGGGTCTGCGACAAGGAGATGCGGTGAGAACTAAACAAGATGGCGGTCGCAAGAGGAGGGTAAGGAGATTTGAGGTTACAGTACGAAAACACGAAAGGATATATTCCTACGCCAAGCAGGTCCGAAAAATAATTATGCGTGTGGTACTTACCTGTTACCGGTGTGGATGCGTCACCAAAAGCGCGGCACGCGAGGCGGAAAAATAAAAGCAAACTGTTTTTGAAAATGCTTAACCAGCTTTAAGATCAACCAACATCACTACGCACTGATATACCTAGGTTTTTAAAGCGGTACAGACACCCTTTGCAGAGGCGTAATTTAACTATACCAAAAACCTGGTACTGGACCATCGTGATGGTCGCTAGCGTACGTAGGAGCAGGGTTCTCAAGCCGGTCGAAAGCGGTCAAAAACGTGTACGACGTAGGTGTTCGCAGTAGCTGCTGTCGAGTCAACCGTCGAGGTGTGAATAAACGAGATCTGTTCTCGCCGGCAATTTGGTTCGGAGATGTGAGCAGCGGCGAGGTGTTGTCTGTGCGGAGGTCGGGACTGAAAGAGGGAAAAGATGGGGAGCGAGGGATAAAAAGTGTAACAGAAAGTGACGTGTGAAGTTGTGATTGGTGGGAATAAGAAGTGATTTTATTGGTGGAAAGGAGCAAATGAAAGTTGCTGATTGGTAAGAATAAGAGAGGTTATGATTGGTGGAAAGAAAAAGGAATGGGGTATGTTGGAGGTGATGGGAAAGGTAAGTTTTGCTAGCAACAAGATTTACAAAAGCCTGTCGTGAACTGATCAGCAATTTTTGAACGTTGGATGGTAGTTTTCTTGAGTGGATAGAGAGATGGGGCGATATGAGATGCGGTGGCGAAAATGGGAACTAAACAAGGTGGTTGAGACAAGAGGTTTAAGGACGAGGAAATTTGGAGGTTAGTGGTGAACATGGCGGTCGCAAGAGGTGGGGGAAAGGAGATGCGGTGGTGAGAATGGGAACTAAAAGAAGATGGCGGTAGCAAGAGGTTAGAAGAGTAGATTTTGAGGTTAAAATAGCGGGAACTAAAAATGGCGGAGGGTTTGCGACAAGGAGATGCGGTGAGAACTAAACAAGATGGCGGACGCAAGAGGAGGGTAAGGAGGTTTGAGGTTACAGTACCAAAACACGAAAGGATATATTCCTACGCCAAGCAGGTCCGAAAAATAATTATGCGTGTGTTACTTACCTGTTACCGGTGTGGATGCGTCACCAAAAGCGCGGCACGCGAGGCGGAAAAATAAAAGCAAACTGTTTTTGAAAATGCTTAACCAGCTTTAAGATCAACCAACATCACTACGCACTGATATACCTAGGTTTTTAAAGCGGTACAGACACCCTTTGCAGAGGCGTAATTTAACTATACCAAAACCTGGTACTGGACCATCGTGATGGTCGCTAGCGTACGTAGGAGCAGGGTTCTCAAGCCGGTCGAAAGCGGTCAAAAACGTGTACGACGTAGGTGTTGGCAGTAGCTGCTGCCGAGGCAACCGTCGAGGTGCGAATGAACGAGATCTGTTCTTGCAGGCAATCTGGTTGAGAGATGAGAGGCGCGGTGGTAAAAATGTGAACTAAATAAGATGGCGGAGGCACGAAGTTGAGGTTAAGGAGCGGCGAGGTGTTGACTGTGCGGCGGTTGGGGTCTGAAAGAGGGGGAAAGATGGCGAACGAGGGATAAAAAGTATAACAGAAAGTGACGTGTGAAGTTGTGATTGGTGGGAATAAGAAGTGATGTTATTGGTGGAAAGGAACAAATGAAAGTTGCTGATTGGCGAGAATAAGAGAGATTATGATTGGTGGAAAGAAAAAAAGGTGTGGGAGTGGGGTATGTTGGAGGTGATGGAAAAGGCAAGTTTTGCTACCAACAACATTTGCAAAAGCCTATCCAGAACTCATCAGCAATTTTAAATAACTAGTGTTTCGGGGGTTTTCTCTGGTTGGTAGACGAATGCAAGCTGTTTCTACCATACTTATATTATTCGTCTTTTTCCTTTTTTTTTTTTAAAATGACTAGTTTTTTTTTTTTTTTTTTTTTTTTGGGAGTTTTCTGCGGATGGTAAACAAATGCAAGCTGTTTCTGCTTTTTCATAGGTTTTCCCTGGTTGGTAGGCGTTTTCTGTACTGGTTGACGAAGGCGTTTCTAATTTTGGAGGTTTTCTCAGGTTTTTAGCGGTTGTCCCTGCCCGGTAGGCAAATGATGAAGTTTTACCTTGTCGGCGCACGGATACTAGGCACGTACTGGCGCGCACACACACACACACACACACACAGAGAGACAGACAGACACACAGACAGGCACACACACACGGACATGTTTCCAAAAATGCTTTTTTTTTTTTTTTTTTTTTTTTTTTTTTGATTCAGGAGGTCTCAAAACGTGTATTTCCGGTGAAATCTCGGTATCGAATTTTTGGGCGGAATGCAATACTTCCCCTACTTACTATACGTAGTAGAGAAAGTAAAAAAGTATTGAAAAATTTAAGGAAATAACAAGCAATATCTCAAAAGTGTACTATCTTGTTTTCAAGGGTTTTCCAGATCGGTAAGCGTTAGAATACTCTTAGAGCTTTTTTCAGGTTTTTTAGCGGTTGTCCCTGGCCGGTAGGCAATTGATAAAGTTTTTCTATAACGACGTCGTTTTGGCTTGTGGCGCACGGTTCCTAGGCACGTACTCGCGCGCGCGCGCGCACACACACACACACACACACACTAAAATAGTAGCGTATAAAAAAAACTGATTTGTTACACTCACATAACTTTCTCTACTCTTGTACAATCTAATTAGTAGCTTTTAAGCGATAGTCAAATATTTTAACGCTGGTTGCTATGTGGCGAATTCCATTCTGTTTGCATGTTCAGGACATAAAAAAAATGAATAAACGAATTTGAGAAAAAGTATAAGTATTGGAAAATTTAAGGAAATAACAAGCAATATCTCGAAAACGGTTCACTCAACAAAAGAAACGTATATGACATAAGTTGTGTATTTTAACGCGATCTACATTTTTTGTGTAGTAAAATTTTGTCTATCTCTTATGGTTTACCAGTTATGCAAAAAAGTCGTTCACAATGAAGAATATTTTTGGAGACATTCCCAGAAAATTCGAGATATACATTTTATTTGACATGACAATATCTTAAACATATGATGTTTTAATCAAAATCGTTAGAGCCGTTTTTGAGAAAATTAAAATTTTCGAAAAATGTTCCATGTAAAGGGTAGTCTGGGGTGGGGGGATTTTCTTGAAAAGCTTCGTGTCGCATCTCTGGAAGATACTGAACCTAAATACCAAGTTTGGTGTTTATCCGACTGTTCGTTTTTGAGTTATGCTGTTCACAGACACACAGACACACAGACAGACACACACACGGACATGTTTCCAAAAATGCTTTTTTTTTTTTGGATTCAGAGATTCTCAAAACATGTATTTCCAGTGAAATCTCGGTAACGAATTTTTGGGTGGAATGCAATACTTCCCCTACTTACTATACGTAGTAGAGAAAGTAAAAATGAATAACGCATTTGAGAAAAAGTATAAGTATTGGAAAATTTAAAGGAAATAACAAGCAATATCTCGAAAAACGGTTCACTCAACAAAATAAATGTATATGGCATAAGTTGTGTATTTTAACGCGATCTACATTTTTTGTGTAGCAAACTTTTGTCTATCTCTTACGGTTTATCAGTTATGAAAAAGTCGTTCACAATGAAGAATTCTTTTGGAGACATTCCCAGAAAATTCGAGATATACATTTCATTTCTCTCGACATTATCTTAAATATATGATATTTTCATCAAAATCGTTAGAGCCATTTTTTAATACAAAGAGAACGGGATTTCACAAGTGAAACAGTACTGTGATAACGATACCACTGAAACAAAAAAAAAAATCTGATGTGTAACACTCACATGACTTTCTCAACTCTTGTACAAAGTATTTTTACAAACGCTTATTCCCCATCTAGTTCATGTTAATCGAGATAAACATTTGCAAAATCTATTTTATTGCTAATTTTCTTGTATAAAAAAAAAAATCTGATGTGTAACACTCACATGACGTTCTCTACTCTTGTACAAAGTATTTTTACAAACGCTTATGCTCCATCTAGTTCATGTTAATCGAGATAAACATTTGCAAACTCTATTTTATTGCTAATTTTCTTGTAGATGTAGGGGAAAATATATTTACAAGGGGAATATAGAAAAACAGTAGCCTTTAAGCACATACATATCTCTTAATAGCTGGTTGCTATGTGCAACACCATTCTTTTTGCCACAGATTAATACTGTTTGCATATCAAAGACAAAAAAAAATGAATAACGAAGTCCCATTTGAGAAAATAAATATTGGAAAATTAACAAACAATATCTCGAAAACGGTTCACTCAACAACAAAAATGTATATTACATAAGATGTGTATTTTAACGCGATCTACATTTTTTGTGTAGTAAAATTTTGTCTATCTCTTACGGTTTTTCAGTTATGAAAAAGACGTTCACAATGAAGAATACTTTTGGAGACATTCCCAGAAAATTCGAGATATACATTTCATTTCTCACGACATTATATTAAACATACGATATTTTTCATCAAAATCGTTAGAGCCATTTTTTTTAATACAAAGAGAACGGGATTTCACAAGTGAAACAGTACTGTGATAACGATACCAACAAAACTAATTATTATTCACCCACTGAAACACATAAAAAAAATCTGATGTGTAACACTCACATGACTTTTCTCATCTCTTGTATAAAGTATTTTTACAAACGCTTATTCCCCATCTAGTTCATGTTAATCGAGATAAACATTTGCAAACTCTGTTTTATTGCTAATTTTGTTGTAGATGTAGGGAAAATATATTTACAAGGGGAATATAGAAAAACAGTAGCCTTTAAGCACATACATATCTCTTAATAGCTGGTTGCTATGTGCAGTACCATTCTTTTTGCCACAGATTAATACTCTTTGCATATCAAAGACAAAAAAAAAAATGAATAACGAATTCCCATTTGAGAAAATAACTATTGGAAAATTTAAGTAAATAACAAGCAATATCTCGAAAACGGTTCACTCAACAATAAAGATGTATATGACATAAGTTGTGTATTTTAACGCGATCTACATACTTTCGTACTCACCTATAAGATATAGAGGGTAGAGGTCGTACGAACGTAGCACTTTGAGAATCTATATTCAACAGTTGGTGTTACTCCTTAGAAAGGAAGTATCTGCTGATTTTTATTTAATTCTTTACATTTTACATAACACGTATGCACTGGCACAACACAAAAGCACTACACACAATACTCAGTTTTAATATTTGCACTAATAACATCAGGAATAACTGAAGTCTGCAAACAGTCATTTCCCATGTGCAGCCTTACGTACAGAAAACGTGTGTGGCTGATCTATGTGTAAAAAGAGCCTGAGAGCGGATGTACGTCAGCGGTAAAATCTTTTAAATGCATTTTTATTGGCGATGGTAGAAATCGTGCAGTGGTGGATCGTGAAAATTCATATAAATGGATGTATCACCTCATAATAAGCCTCTATATACCAAGAATATTGAGTTTTTAAAAAGTCAGCAACTGTACCTGTGTTTCTATACGTGAACGTCAGATGGCAGCTTCGATACGTGTCCACGGAGACCTTAGTGCTAGGCAACTGTACCTCTGTTTCTATACGTGAACGGCAGATTGCAGCTTCGATACGTGTCCACGGAGACCTTAGTGCTAGGCAACTGTACCTCTGTTTCTATACGTGAACGGCAGATTGCAGCTTCGATACGTGTCCACGGAGACCTTAGTGCTAGGCAACTGCACCTCTGTTTCTATACGTGAACGGCAGATTGCAGCTTCGATACGTGTCCACGGAGACCTTAGCGCTAGGCAACTGCACCTCTGTTTCTATACGTGAACGGCAGATTGCAGCTTCGATACGTGTCCACGGAGACCTTAGTGCTAGGCAACTGTACCTCTGTTTCTATACGTGAACGGCAGATTGCAGCTTCGATACGTGTCCACGGAGACCTTAGTGCTAGGCAACTGTACCTCTGTTTCTATACGTGAACGGCAGATTGCAGCTTCGATACGTGTCCACGGAGACCTTAGTGCTAGGCAACTGCACCTCTGTTTCTATACGTGAACGGCAGATTGCAGCTTCGATACGTATCCACGGAGACCTTAGTGCTAGGCAACTGCACCTCTGTTTCTATACGTGAACGGCAGATTGCAGCTTCAATACGTGTCCACGGAGACCTTAGTGCTAGGCAACTGTACCTCTGTTTCTATACGTGAACGGGAGATTGCAGCTTCGATACGTGTCCACGGAGACCTTAGTGCTAGGCAACTGCACCTCTGTTTCTATACGTGAACGTCAGATTGCAGCTTCGATACGTGTCCACGGAGACCTTAGTGCTAGGCAACTGCACCTCTGTTTCTATACGTGAACGGCAGATTGCAGCTTCGATACGTATCCACGGGGACCTTAGTGCTAGGGAACTGCACCTCTGTTTGTATACGTGAACGGCAGATTGCAGCTTCAATACGTGTACACGGAGACCTTAGTGCTAGGCAGCTGTACCTCTGTTTCTATACGTGAACGGCAGATTGCAGCTTCGATACGTGTCCACGGAGATCTTAGTGCTAGGCAGCTATACCTGTTTCTATACGTCAACGGCAGATTGCAGCTTCGATACGTGTTCACGGAGACCTTAGTGCTAGGCAACTGTACCTGTGTTTCTATACGTGTCCACGGAGACCTTAGTGCTAGACAACTGTACCTCTGTTTCTATACGTGAACGGCAGATTGCAGCTACAATACGTGTCCACGGAGACCTTAGTGCTAGTGCTAGGCAACTATACCTCTGTTTCTATACGTGAACGGCAGATTGCAGGTTCGATACGTGTCCACGGAGATCTTAGTGCTAGGCAACTATACCTGTTTCTATACGTGAACGGCAGATTGCAGCTTCGATACGTGTCCACGGAGACCTTAGTGCTAGGCAACTGTACCTGTGTTTCTATACGTGAACGTCAGATGGCAGCTTCGATACGTGTCCACGGAGACCTTAGTGTTAGGCAACTGTACCTCTGTTTCTATACGTGAACGGCAGATTGCAGCTTCGATACGTGTCCACGGAGACCTTTCGCTTCAGGTGACAAAATAACACTAGGCACTTGTGTGCCGTGGTGTAAGCCGCAATCACGGTATTGGTAGCGTGGATCTCCTTGGGGCTCTCCTCGGAGTTACCTCAACACCACGTACATGACCTGGTTCGTCACGGGTACGCAGGTCTGCACTACCACTTCCTCGGCGTTGAGCAGGCCCAGGAGGCGATCGTACCGGTACACCAGCTAGCACGTGGACATGTTATCGCGCTGTGGTGTTGCGTGTGCGAGGTATGGAAACTCAAGGACGCAAAACATGCACGACCGAGGGTTAAAAAGCAGAACAAGTAGTGACGTGGAGCGTTGTGATTGGTGTAAATAAGACGATCTCTGATAGGTGGACAAATTGAAATAACGTGATGTGATAGGCGAAAATAAAATCAAAGGTGATTGGATGAAAAATGACGAGAAGGAATTAGCGGTGAATTTGTGAACTAAGATGGCGAAGATTTTTTTTTTTTTTAAAAAAAGGATAATATAAGTACGGCAACTGTAACGGTTTACGGCAAACGCGCGCCGCGCAATGCGTCACGCCGGGCATCTTGCTCAATATGATTTTTGTTTTATTGCCCGGGCGTGACGCATTGCGCGGCGCGCGTTTGCCGTAAACCGTTACAGTTGCCGTACTTATATTATCCTTTTTTTAAAAAAAAAAAAAATCTTCGCCATCTTAGTTCACAAATTCACCGCTAATTCCTTCTCGTCATTTTTCATCCAATCACCTTTGATTTTATTTTCGCCTATCACATCACGTTATTTCAATTTGTCCACCTATCAGAGATCGTCTTATTTACACCAATCACAACGCTCCACGTCACTACTTGTTCTGCTTTTTAACCCTCGGTCGTGCATGTTTTGCGTCCTTGAGTTTCCATACCTCGCACACGCAACACCACAGCGCGATAACATGTCCACGTGCTAGCTGGTGTACCGGTACGATCGCCTCCTGGGCCTGCTCAACGCCGAGGAAGTGGTAGTGCAGACCTGCGTACCCGTGACGAACCAGGTCATGTACGTGGTGTTGAGGTAACTCCGAGGGGAGCCCCAAGGAGATCCACGCTACCAATACCGTGATTGCGGCTTACACCACGGCACACAAGTGCCTAGTGTTATTTTGTCACCTGAAGCGAAAGGTCTCCGTGGACACGTATCGAAGCTGCAATCTGCCGTTCACGTATAGAAACAGAGGTACAGTTGCCTAACACTAAGGTCTCCGTGGACACGTATCGAAGCTGCCATCTGACGTTCACGTATAGAAACACAGGTACAGTTGCCTAGCACTAAGGTCTCCGTGGACACGTATCGAAGCTGCAATCTGCCGTTCACGTATAGAAACAGGTATAGTTGCCTAGCACTAAGATCTCCGTGGACACGTATCGAACCTGCAATCTGCCGTTCACGTATAGAAACAGAGGTATAGTTGCCTAGCACTAGCACTAAGGTCTCCGTGGACACGTATTGTAGCTGCAATCTGCCGTTCACGTATAGAAACAGAGGTACAGTTGTCTAGCACTAAGGTCTCCGTGGACACGTATAGAAACACAGGTACAGTTGCCTAGCACTAAGGTCTCCGTGAACACGTATCGAAGCTGCAATCTGCCGTTGACGTATAGAAACAGGTATAGCTGCCTAGCACTAAGATCTCCGTGGACACGTATCGAAGCTGCAATCTGCCGTTCACGTATAGAAACAGAGGTACAGCTGCCTAGCACTAAGGTCTCCGTGTACACGTATTGAAGCTGCAATCTGCCGTTCACGTATACAAACAGAGGTGCAGTTCCCTAGCACTAAGGTCCCCGTGGATACGTATCGAAGCTGCAATCTGCCGTTCACGTATAGAAACAGAGGTGCAGTTGCCTAGCACTAAGGTCTCCGTGGACACGTATCGAAGCTGCAATCTGACGTTCACGTATAGAAACAGAGGTGCAGTTGCCTAGCACTAAGGTCTCCGTGGACACGTATCGAAGCTGCAATCTCCCGTTCACGTATAGAAACAGAGGTACAGTTGCCTAGCACTAAGGTCTCCGTGGACACGTATTGAAGCTGCAATCTGCCGTTCACGTATAGAAACAGAGGTGCAGTTGCCTAGCACTAAGGTCTCCGTGGATACGTATCGAAGCTGCAATCTGCCGTTCACGTATAGAAACAGAGGTGCAGTTGCCTAGCACTAAGGTCTCCGTGGACACGTATCGAAGCTGCAATCTGCCGTTCACGTATAGAAACAGAGGTACAGTTGCCTAGCACTAAGGTCTCCGTGGACACGTATCGAAGCTGCAATCTGCCGTTCACGTATAGAAACAGAGGTACAGTTGCCTAGCACTAAGGTCTCCGTGGACACGTATCGAAGCTGCAATCTGCCGTTCACGTATAGAAACAGAGGTGCAGTTGCCTAGCGCTAAGGTCTCCGTGGACACGTATCGAAGCTGCAATCTGCCGTTCACGTATAGAAACAGAGGTGCAGTTGCCTAGCACTAAGGTCTCCGTGGACACGTATCGAAGCTGCAATCTGCCGTTCACGTATAGAAACAGAGGTACAGTTGCCTAGCACTAAGGTCTCCGTGGACACGTATCGAAGCTGCAATCTGCCGTTCACGTATAGAAACAGAGGTACAGTTGCCTAGCACTAAGGTCTCCGTGGACACGTATCGAAGCTGCCATCTGACGTTCACGTATAGAAACACAGGTACAGTTGCTGACTTTTTAAAAACTCAATATTCTTGGTATATAGAGGCTTATTATGAGGTGATACATCCATTTATATGAATTTTCACGATCCACCACTGCACGATTTCTACCATCGCCAATAAAAATGCATTTAAAAGATTTTACCGCTGACGTACATCCGCTCTCAGGCTCTTTTTACACATAGATCAGCCACACACGTTTTCTGTACGTAAGGCTGCACATGGGAAATGACTGTTTGCAGACTTCAGTTATTCCTGATGTTATTAGTGCAAATATTAAAACTGAGTATTGTGTGTAGTGCTTTTGTGTTGTGCCAGTGCATACGTGTTATGTAAAATGTAAAGAATTAAATAAAAATCAGCAGATACTTCCTTTCTAAGGAGTAACACCAACTGTTGAATATAGATTCTCAAAGTGCTACGTTCGTACGACCTCTACCCTCTATATCTTATAGGTGAGTACGAAAGTATGTAGATCGCGTTAAAATACACAACTTATGTCATATACATCTTTATTGTTGAGTGAACCGTTTTCGAGATATTGCTTGTTATTTACTTAAATTTTCCAATAGTTATTTTCTCAAATGGGAATTCGTTATTCATTTTTTTTTTTGTCTTTGATATGCAAAGAGTATTAATCTGTGGCAAAAAGAATGGTACTGCACATAGCAACCAGCTATTAAGAGATATGTATGTGCTTAAAGGCTACTGTTTTTCTATATTCCCCTTGTAAATATATTTTCCCTACATCTACAACAAAATTAGCAATAAAACAGAGTTTGCAAATGTTTATCTCGATTAACATGAACTAGATGGGGAATAAGCGTTTGTAAAAATACTTTATACAAGAGATGAGAAAAGTCATGTGAGTGTTACACATCAGATTTTTTTTATGTGTTTCAGTGGGTGAATAATAATTAGTTTTGTTGGTATCGTTATCACAGTACTGTTTCACTTGTGAAATCCCGTTCTCTTTGTATTAAAAAAAATGGCTCTAACGATTTTGATGAAAAATATCGTATGTTTAATATAATGTCGTGAGAAATGAAATGTATATCTCGAATTTTCTGGGAATGTCTCCAAAAGTATTCTTCATTGTGAACGTCTTTTTCATAACTGAAAAACCGTAAGAGATAGACAAAATTTTACTACACAAAAAATGTAGATCGCGTTAAAATACACATCTTATGTAATATACATTTTTGTTGTTGAGTGAACCGTTTTCGAGATATTGTTTGTTAATTTTCCAATATTTATTTTCTCAAATGGGACTTCGTTATTCATTTTTTTTTTGTCTTTGATATGCAAACAGTATTAATCTGTGGCAAAAAGAATGGTGTTGCACATAGCAACCAGCTATTAAGAGATATGTATGTGCTTAAAGGCTACTGTTTTTCTATATTCCCCTTGTAAATATATTTTCCCCTACATCTACAAGAAAATTAGCAATAAAATAGAGTTTGCAAATGTTTATCTCGATTAACATGAACTAGATGGAGCATAAGCGTTTGTAAAAATACTTTGTACAAGAGTAGAGAACGTCATGTGAGTGTTACACATCAGATTTTTTTTTTTATACAAGAAAATTAGCAATAAAATAGATTTTGCAAATGTTTATCTCGATTAACATGAACTAGATGGGGAATAAGCGTTTGTAAAAATACTTTGTACAAGAGTTGAGAAAGTCATGTGAGTGTTACACATCAGATTTTTTTTTTTGTTTCAGTGGTATCGTTATCACAGTACTGTTTCACTTGTGAAATCCCGTTCTCTTTGTATTAAAAAATGGCTCTAACGATTTTGATGAAAATATCATATATTTAAGATAATGTCGAGAGAAATGAAATGTATATCTCGAATTTTCTGGGAATGTCTCCAAAAGAATTCTTCATTGTGAACGACTTTTTCATAACTGATAAACCGTAAGAGATAGACAAAAGTTTGCTACACAAAAAATGTAGATCGCGTTAAAATACACAACTTATGCCATATACATTTATTTTGTTGAGTGAACCGTTTTTCGAGATATTGCTTGTTATTTCCTTTAAATTTTCCAATACTTATACTTTTTCTCAAATGCGTTATTCATTTTTACTTTCTCTACTACGTATAGTAAGTAGGGGAAGTATTGCATTCCACCCAAAAATTCGTTACCGAGATTTCACTGGAAATACATGTTTTGAGAATCTCTGAATCCAAAAAAAAAAAAGCATTTTTGGAAACATGTCCGTGTGTGTGTCTGTCTGTGTGTCTGTGTGTCTGTGAACAGCATAACTCAAAAACGAACAGTCGGATAAACACCAAACTTGGTATTTAGGTTCAGTATCTTCCAGAGATGCGACACGAAGGTTTTCAAGAAAATCCCCCCACCCCAGACTACCCTTTACATGGAACATTTTTCGAAAATTTTAATTTTCTCAAAAACGGCTCTAACGATTTTGATTAAAACATCATATGTTTAAGATATTGTCATGTCAAATAAAATGTATATCTCGAATTTTCTGGGAATGTCTCCAAAAATATTCTTCATTGTGAACGACTTTTTTGCATAACTGGTAAACCATAAGAGATAGACAAAATTTTACTACACAAAAAATGTAGATCGCGTTAAAATACACAACTTATGTCATATACGTTTCTTTTGTTGAGTGAACCGTTTTCGAGATATTGCTTGTTATTTCCTTAAATTTTCCAATACTTATACTTTTTCTCAAATTCGTTTATTCATTTTTTTTATGTCCTGAACATGCAAACAGAATGGAATTCGCCACATAGCAACCAGCGTTAAAATATTTGACTATCGCTTAAAAGCTACTAATTAGATTGTACAAGAGTAGAGAAAGTTATGTGAGTGTAACAAATCAGTTTTTTTTATACGCTACTATTTTAGTGTGTGTGTGTGTGTGTGTGTGCGCGCGCGCGCGCGAGTACGTGCCTAGGAACCGTGCGCCACAAGCCAAAACGACGTCGTTATAGAAAAACTTTATCAATTGCCTACCGGCCAGGGACAACCGCTAAAAAACCTGAAAAAAGCTCTAAGAGTATTCTAACGCTTACCGATCTGGAAAACCCTTGAAAACAAGATAGTACACTTTTGAGATATTGCTTGTTATTTCCTTAAATTTTTCAATACTTTTTTACTTTCTCTACTACGTATAGTAAGTAGGGGAAGTATTGCATTCCGCCCAAAAATTCGATACCGAGATTTCACCGGAAATACACGTTTTGAGACCTCCTGAATCAAAAAAAAAAAAAAAAAAAAAAAAAAAAAAAGCATTTTTGGAAACATGTCCGTGTGTGTGTGCCTGTCTGTGTGTCTGTCTGTCTCTCTGTGTGTGTGTGTGTGTGTGCGCGCCAGTACGTGCCTAGTATCCGTGCGCCGACAAGGTAAAACTTCATCATTTGCCTACCGGGCAGGGACAACCGCTAAAAACCTGAGAAAACCTCCAAAATTAGAAACGCCTTCGTCAACCAGTACAGAAAACGCCTACCAACCAGGGAAAACCTATGAAAAAGCAGAAACAGCTTGCATTTGTTTACCATCCGCAGAAAACTCCCAAAAAAAAAAAAAAAAAAAAAAACTAGTCATTTTAAAAAAAAAAAAGGAAAAAGACGAATAATATAAGTATGGTAGAAACAGCTTGCATTCGTCTACCAACCAGAGAAAACCCCCGAAACACTAGTTATTTAAAATTGCTGATGAGTTCTGGATAGGCTTTTGCAAATGTTGTTGGTAGCAAAACTTGCCTTTTCCATCACCTCCAACATACCCCACTCCCACACCTTTTTTTCTTTCCACCAATCATAATCTCTCTTATTCTCGCCAATCAGCAACTTTCATTTGTTCCTTTCCACCAATAACATCACTTCTTATTCCCACCAATCACAACTTCACACGTCACTTTCTGTTATACTTTTTATCCCTCGTTCGCCATCTTTCCCCCTCTTTCAGACCCCAACCGCCGCACAGTCAACACCTCGCCGCTCCTTAACCTCAACTTCGTGCCTCCGCCATCTTATTTAGTTCACATTTTTACCACCGCGCCTCTCATCTCTCAACCAGATTGCCTGCAAGAACAGATCTCGTTCATTCGCACCTCGACGGTTGCCTCGGCAGCAGCTACTGCCAACACCTACGTCGTACACGTTTTTGACCGCTTTCGACCGGCTTGAGAACCCTGCTCCTACGTACGCTAGCGACCATCACGATGGTCCAGTACCAGGTTTTGGTATAGTTAAATTACGCCTCTGCAAAGGGTGTCTGTACCGCTTTAAAAACCTAGGTATATCAGTGCGTAGTGATGTTGGTTGATCTTAAAGCTGGTTAAGCATTTTCAAAAACAGTTTGCTTTTATTTTTCCGCCTCGCGTGCCGCGCTTTTGGTGACGCATCCACACCGGTAACAGGTAAGTAACACACGCATAATTATTTTTCGGACCTGCTTGGCGTAGGAATATATCCTTTCGTGTTTTGGTACTGTAACCTCAAACCTCCTTACCCTCCTCTTGCGTCCGCCATCTTGTTTAGTTCTCACCGCATCTCCTTGTCGCAAACCCTCCGCCATTTTTAGTTCCCGCTATTTTAACCTCAAAATCTACTCTTCTAACCTCTTGCTACCGCCATCTTCTTTTAGTTCCCATTCTCACCACCGCATCTCCTTTCCCCCACCTCTTGCGACCGCCATGTTCACCACTAACCTCCAAATTTCCTCGTCCTTAAACCTCTTGTCTCAACCACCTTGTTTAGTTCCCATTTTCGCCACCGCATCTCATATCGCCCCATCTCTCTATCCACTCAAGAAAACTACCATCCAACGTTCAAAAATTGCTGATCAGTTCACGACAGGCTTTTGTAAATCTTGTTGCTAGCAAAACTTACCTTTCCCATCACCTCCAACATACCCCATTCCTTTTTCTTTCCACCAATCATAACCTCTCTTATTCTTACCAATCAGCAACTTTCATTTGCTCCTTTCCACCAATAAAATCACTTCTTATTCCCACCAATCACAACTTCACACGTCACTTTCTGTTACACTTTTTATCCCTCGCTCCCCATCTTTTCCCTCTTTCAGTCCCGACCTCCGCACAGACAACACCTCGCCGCTGCTCACATCTCCGAACCAAATTGCCGGCGAGAACAGATCTCGTTTATTCACACCTCGACGGTTGACTCGACAGCAGCTACTGCGAACACCTACGTCGTACACGTTTTTGACCGCTTTCGACCGGCTTGAGAACCCTGCTCCTACGTACGCTAGCGACCATCACGATGGTCCAGTACCAGGTTTTTGGTATAGTTAAATTACGCCTCTGCAAAGGGTGTCTGTACCGCTTTAAAAACCTAGGTATATCAGTGCGTAGTGATGTTGGTTGATCTTAAAGCTGGTTAAGCATTTTCAAAAACAGTTTGCTTTTATTTTTCCGCCTCGCGTGCCGCGCTTTTGGTGACGCATCCACACCGGTAACAGGTAAGTACCACACGCATAATTATTTTTCGGACCTGCTTGGCGTAGGAATATATCCTTTCGTGTTTTCGTACTGTAACCTCAAATCTCCTTACCCTCCTCTTGCGACCGCCATCTTGTTTAGTTCTCACCGCATCTCCTTGTCGCAGACCCTCCGCCATTTTTAGTTCCCACTATTTTAACCTCAAAATCTACTCTTCTAAAACTCTTGCTACCCCCATCTTCTTTTAGTTCCCATTCTCACCACTGCGTCTCCTTACCCCCACCTCTTGCGACCGCCGTGTTCACCACTAACCTCCAAATTTCCTCGTCCTTAAACCTCTTGTCTCAACAACCTTGTCTAGTTCCCATTTTCGCCACCGCATCTCATATCGCCCCCATCTCTCTATCCACTCAAGAAAACTACCATCCGACGTTCAAAAATTGCTGATCAGTTCAAGACAGGCTTTTGCAAATCTTGCTGCTAGCAAAACTCACCTTTCCCATCACCTCCAACATACCCCACTCCCACACCTTTTTCTTTCCACCAATCATAATCCCTCTTATTCTTACCAATCAACAACTCTCATTTGCTCCTTTCCACCAATAAAATCACTTCTTATTCCCACCAATCACAACTTCACACGTCACTTTCTGTTACACTTTTTATCCCTCGCCCCCCATCTTTACCCCTCTTTCAGTACCGACCTCCGCACAGACAACACCTCGCCACCCAGCTCCTCTCCATCACGCGACCTCCATACTCCTCCATCTCCCTTCCTCCATCTCCCACCCCAAATTAACGAACCAATCAAAACACTCCACGTCACTTCCTCAATTCTTTCAACTCGTCCCGGATGAGCCAACCGATTTAACGATAATCCTACCGCTCAGGGCGCTTTTCAAACTTACCGCCGCCGCCGTCGCACGCAGCGACACTAGCGACACTAGCGCCCCTAGCGGCAGGATTATCGTTAAAACAATTGGCTCATCCGGGACTATTACTACTCACATATATAACTCTGTAATTAGTATTAGTAAATATTAATGACAATTGCCAATCTCATGATGCCTGCTCTAGAATTAATAAGGCTATTTAAATGTATGTATATTAAGAACTGACAGTAAATACTATGCATTACAAATCAAATAGAACAAAATGATGAGACGAACAAAAGTTACAAGGCTAGTGAAAGTTAAAACAACTGTTCTTGTCTATAGGTATAATGCTAAGCTTATAACGGTAGGGAAGTATTCGCTTTTGCACAAAATTACACCTCCATCATTTCATTTTGTATATAGCATGACTCTATTTTATTTTAAATGTTCTGTATTCTATGTAATATATATGTAAATATGTTGTACATTTCCTTGACACATATATAGTATGACTTTATTTTATTTTAAATGTTCTACATTCTGTGTAATATTTATGTTTATATGTAATTTTTGTACATTTCCTTGACATGTTCTATGTTCACAAGCCTTTATGGCTGCTAGTGAACTCACAGAATGCAATCCAATCTAATCTATCCGAACTTTTCGTTTTTGAGTTATGGTGTTCACAGACACACACGCGCGCGCGCGGATACATTTCCAAAAATGCTTTATTTGTATCCAATTTTTGGGTGGAATGCAATACTTACCCTACTTACTATATGTAGCACAAAAAGTAAAAATTGGAAAGAACTTCCATATGGTATGTGACATTGAATAGAAGAAAATCCTTAGACATAATTCCTTTTAAGATGATATAGTATTCATAAAAGCTAATGCAGATATTTACAATGCCCTACATACAATTTGCATAAAACAGCACATCTGTACATTATGGAAATATCATTAGATAAAACCAAAATAATGGCATTTAAAGGACATATCCAATTCCAAACAAAATTTGTATAAAATCTACAACATTGGAAAGAAAAAAGAATTTTCATATCTTGAATATAAACTGTTCATTGTTGATAAAGTTGATATAAATGACAAAATATTAAAGTTCAATAAAACAGTGGGTATTCAAGTTATTTACAGCAACAGTGCCTTCAAATCAGCTTTATTACAAAAGCACTCTCACTTAAGGCTGTACAAATCCATAGCAAAATCTGTATTATGCTATGCCAGGAAAGAGAGAAAAGCAGAATAACTACTGCAGAGATATTCATGCGAAGGACTGCTGGTTATATTAAATGGGATCTGAAGACCAATGAGTTTATTTTACAAGAGCGAAATATGAACAATTACTGGAATATATACATTACCAGAACAACTACAGCCAACACCTGCATACAATGGGCCCAGAGGATACTCCCAAAGCTATAATGAGATATATACATAGAAAAAAAGAGATCACTCTGCTGTCCCAAGAGGAGATGGAAGGCCTAACATTTGACTGGATGATGAAACTCTTAGGCAAACTCAATAGTGGCCTTTGAAACCTGTCTTGTTGAGCTCTGTAGTAGTAGAAATGGTGGTCGTACTACATCCTTATATGTTCATAGCTCCACAAAACAATTATGCAGAGTACCAAGCAAATAATCCATAAATGAATTTGGTAGATTCAAAAATAAATAAATGTATTTGTTTCATCCCCAGGTCTCCCTCTGACCACTAGAGTTTCATTATCTAGCTTCTAAAAACTGTCACTGCATAAATTTATTTCTCTATCTCTTCATATAAATCGATATAAACGTTTACAGAAATAGCTTCGTGACACATTTTGTTGTACATACAAGGAGAATACAGGAACGCGAACCGATAATGTAGATAATATATGCTGGCCTTGAAATTCCATACTCCTTACATGACCTCGTGAGAAATAACTGAATGATGACTACTTCAAAAAATCTGATGTGTTACACTCACATGACCTTCTCTACTCTTGTACAAACTATTCTTACAAACGCTTATTCTCCATCTACTTCAAGTTAATCGAGATAAACATTTGCAGACTCTATCTTATTCCTAATTTTCTTGTAGATGTAAAGGGAATGTATATTTACAAGGGCAATATAAAAATACAGTAGGATTTGGTTGCTATGTGCAGCACCATTCTCTTTGCCACAGATTAATACTCTTTGCATATTCAAGACAAAAAATGAATAACGAATTCCCATTTGATAAAATGAGTATTGGGAAATTTATGGGAATAACAAACAATATCTCGAAAATAGTTCACTCAACAAAAAACATGTATTATGACATAAATTGTGTATTTTAAAGCGATCTGCATTTTTTGTGTAGTAAAATTTTGTCTATCTCTTATGGTTTACCAGTTATGCAAAAGTCGTTCACAATGAAGAATACTTTTGGAGACATTCCCAGAAAATTCAAGATATACATTTTATTAGTCATTAAAATATCTTGAACATATGATATTTTAATCAAAATCGTTAGAGCGATTTTTGAGAAAATTAAAATTTTCGAAAAATGTTACATGTAAAGGGTAATCTGGGGTGGGGGGATTTTCTTGAAAACCTTTGTGTCGCATCTGTGGAAGATACTGAACCCAAATACCAAGTTTGGTGTTTATCCGACTGTTCGTTTCTGAATTATGCTGTTCACAGACAGACAGACAGACACACACACATACACACACACACAGACATACATGGACATGTTTCCAAAAATACTTTTTTTGGATTGAGGGGGTCTCAATACATATATTTCCGGTGAAATCTCGATATCGAATTTTTGGGTGGAATACAATACTTCCTCTACTTACTATACGTAGTAGAGAAAGTAAAAAGACAAAGACAGTTCAAATTAATAATGGATATTTCTTATATGAGCTCATTTATTTGAAATAAATTGTGCGAATTAAATAAATATATACTTTCTCTGCTATTTTCTACGTATCTTTCACGCGTTAACAGATATACAAATTTATATACAATTCATTATGAGGACTTTACAGGCTATTTCTAGAAAATTCAAGGTATAGATTTGATTTGTCAAGTAAATATCTTAAATGTATTTAAAGCTTCGTGCCGTATCTTTGTAAAATGCTGAACTTAATTACCAGGTTTGCTATTTAACCCACATTTCATTTATGAGGTTATGCTTTTCACAAAAACACACACACAGAACATTGTGTTTCTGACTTCAGGTGCCTCAAAAAAGTTTTTCGCTAAACTCTCACCAGAAATATATGTTTTAAGGTTCCCGGAATAAAATAAAACTTTTTTTTTTTAGAAAAATTCCACGCGGTGTGCGTAAATGCGCGTGTTTACACACGCGAATAACCTAGTATAAATTCAAACACCAAAACTCGGTTAAATACGAAACTTGTCTGGCACGTGGTATTTAAGTGGAGCGTCTTTCAAGGATGCACACAAAGATTTTCAAGAAAGTTCCACCACCCCAACCTATCCTCTACGAGGAAACAATTTCGTTATTGCTTTCCCTTAACGTAGTGCAGGGGAAGAATTGCATTCCACCCAAAAATTCGATACCGAGATATCACCGGAAATAGGTGTTTTGAGATGCCCTGAATCCAAATAAAGCATTTTTGGAAACATGCCCGTGTCTGCCTGTCTCTGAACAGCATAATTCAAAAATAAAAAAGTTGGATAAACAGCAAACTTGGTATTTAGGTTCAGTATCTTTCAAAGATGTGACATGAAGATTTTTAAGGATATTCCTCACCCCAGACTACCTTTACATGGGACATTTATCGAAAAAATTTATTTTGTCAAAAATGTCTAACGAGTTTGACTCAAATATCATATGTTTAATATATTTTTATTGGAAATGAAATGTTTGTCTTGAGTTTTCTAGGAGTGTCCCCAAAAGTCCTCTTCATTCTGAATGACTTTAGCATAACTGGTAAACCGTAAGATATAGACAAAATTTTACTACACAAAAAATTTAGATCTCCTTAAAACACAAATTATGTCATGTAATTTTTTTTGTTTTGTCTAAGGAACAAAAGCTATTCCTTGTTATTATTTGAATTTTTAAAATAAACACAAACGTAATTAATGCAGTATGTAGCAACATGAAATGTACTGCTACAATATCATTAATAAACTCAGCCTCAATGTTTAATCGTTTTCAAACTTCCAATAGTCTTGTTTTTTTGGCATTGTGAATGGCAAGGCCAACCTTTGTATTAATACCATGCGTTTATGTCCCTGCGTTAATGTTAATGTTTCCACGCTGATTGGCCCTTAAAGCTTCACCAACGTCGAATGATACCATAGTAATAACAAATAAAACTATTCAGTATCTTTGTAAGATTTATGCTTTTGTTATAAAAACAACAACGATTTTCAATAAAATAATTAACCGGAAAGTTAGAATTAAAATTGGTAAAGCGGTTAACTTCTCGTCAAATGACTTCCTTTCTCCTCTTTTCTGTTTCTGTGCAGTGCGATAGTGTTTTTTTCTCTCGAATCCCACTAACGCGAACATGAAAGGTTTGGCGTTAGCGTCTAGCGATAGTGTTCATGTTAAATCATTGTGAATGACCCTATTTATCAACCCGGCCACAAGCTTTTGTGTTCGTGTTGCATTTGCGTTAACCTCTTTATTAGATATTAAGCAAAATTTGAAGACAGGATGGCAATATGAATGGGAGGAAATAGAGGAGGGAAGAAGAGTTTTTTTTAGCTATTTTCAAAAGTTCAAGAAAGATTACGACTAACATATATACAACCAACAAAAGAATTAATACTGTATTACGGCACATGTACCACATAAGACATATATAAATATGTTTATTAAAAGGATTAGTACTTTTGTAGAAGGTTTTGTGCTGCCTACCATACATTTTCGCTGGTTTTCAGTGAATATAGTTAAATAGGCGTAGATAGTACCTGGTTACCAGTTGCTAATTTTGCTGATTTCCAGAAAGGGTATATGAATATAGAATTTAGAATGGTAATTAACTTTTTTCACCTTTACTCTAATCTAATAATTTCTATTTTTCTTTCTTTTATGTTTTATTTATTATTACTTTGTAGACATTGTGTATTTTGTAGTTATTTTATCTGAAAAAATTTTTATGTAATCTAAAATGTAAATATGTTTGTGAGACTAAACATAAAGTTTGAATGTATGTTGCGCTGTAGTAACCAAGGTGCCGGGATAGTATATTCGGATTTTATTTATTTATTTTACTTTATTTGCGTTAACGTGAAGACATAAACGTATAACATGAACACAAGATTCGCCTTACCGTTCACAATGCCGACAAAACGTTAGCGTCAAAATAGAGAATTTAGATGTGAAAGCGTTTAAAAATGGAACCTGCGATTATTAACGACTATGTACGAGAGGATTTTATTTTCCTACGTACTACATTAATTGCATTTGTGTTATATCATGTATTATTTTTTCCATATATGAAATAAACTGAAATAGTTTATAACCTAGAAAGTTTCACACAATGTCAAACACACCATAGTAATAATAATTAAAACCTATTCAGTATTTATTCGTAAACCTTTTCCAAATATTTTGCTTTAACGCGTTATCTTTATAAGAATTATGCTTTTTGGCATTAAGGGCAATGATGATTTTCAAATAAAATCATTAACCTCTCATCAAATGACTCCATGTCTACTCTTTTCTGTTTCTATGCAGTGCGTTAGCGTTTTTCTCTCGAAACGCATTAACGCGAACGTGAAATCTTGAACA